>CM077827.1:8325735-9525735 GCA_039720395.1 Liquidambar formosana
GACGCAAAACTTTTCTCCAACCAGTAAAAAGAATGTTGCCCTTTCCATTAACTGTCAAAGCAAAATTCCTTTTAACCATAAAAGTGTTCCAATATAATGCATATAGTCACCCAGTGACCCGCACTATTTCAATTAAAGAATGAAATGCGAGGATGAATTTATATTACTATATCTTGTCGATTTTTGAGCCCCTTCCAAGCAAGATATTTTGGATTTAACTCTTATCACTTTCCCTCAAAGCCATCCAATGGACTTATGTTTTACAATTGCTCAATGCATATGAGACTCCTATCACTTTCCCTCAAAGCTATCCAATAGACTTATGTTTTACAATTGCTCAATGCATATGAGACGAGAGGTCAATGTAAGCATCTTGATAAACCTTTTGTTATCGAAAATAAAAAATAAAAAAAACAGAGTGCTTCACAGATCTTGCTTTGTCAAAAAAATTAATCATTCACCAGAAAAAAAAAAAAAAAAATTGAATAAAAATTTGATTAGTTAATCACCCTTCTGCTAGTTCCACTGACATGGCTCCTGGGATGAGTGCTACAGTGTTTTAGCCAAAAATGCCATGTTAACTTTTGTAATTTATTAGTCATTCACTTTTTCCATAAATATAACAAAAGCACCTTTCATGCCAAGATTTGGTGACCTGGGCTTTGTTGCATTACAGACGAAACATTCATTAATCATAGAGCAATTGAACATGCAGAATTATTGAGAAACTGTGCCTACTTCCAGTTGCAACTAATGTGGCATGAACATTCCTCCAAAATGATGGTTCAATGACAGTCATTTGATTTTGAAATTACCCAGAGAAAAAAAAAAAACAAAGGTGTACCATTGCATAATTCCAAAAGATTCTTTTCTCCTGAATGCCAATTCTGCTGCATTAGCACGAAAAAAATAAAATAAAAAATAACACCCTTTTTCCAAGGTTAATTTTATGAACAGAACAACCTCAACTGCCCAAAGCTACAACCTTGAAATAAGGAATACCTACAAAAACTTCCACTTGTTTCCAGAAAGTGGTATCTTGAAACAGAGAAATAGAGCATAAGATGACATATTATAGCATAGTTTACTGTACAACAGCATCATCAAATGGGGGTCACTTGGGAAAGAGAATTCTAGCAACTAGAGAGGGATCTTAAACACTTGGGAGAGGCTCTAGAAAAGGTTGAGAAAAATGGGTTAAATTAGCAAAATGAGGTAGGCATTAGCGAAGGGTAGGAATACAGAGAGGGTGCGAGAGAAGAAGTTTTGAAGATGTTTTGGAACACATTACATAGCCTGAGGTGCTACTACAGAGCACAGCTCAATTGATCCATAATCAAGCAATTCCTCAATCATCTGCTGTATGTGATCATCTTCAAGCGGTTTGAACTGCTGGGTGCTCTCCACTTGAACTTTCTTCATGACCCAATTGGCCTCCGGCTGTTGCGCCACCATCGCTCTCTTCTCCGGTGTCCACATGCCCATTTCATTGGTTTTTCCGGCAATGCCGTTGGCGGCGAAAACTTGGGAAGATGGTGCCTGTTGAGGCTCGTGTAGTGATGGTTTGGTCATTTGGAGGGAGGCCATATAGCACCGGTGCAATTTCGCGGTCAGAGTGGCCGAGAGAAGCTTGGACGACGACGACTGAGACGCATTGGGATTGTAAGGGAAGTTGGTTCTAGCCCTTGGACCACACATGAGCCTCGCCGCCTCATCGTAGGCTCTCGCCGCATCTTCCGCCGTTTCGAACGTGCCTAGCCAAATCCTAGTCTTCCTGCACAAACGAAACGTTTTCTTTTTGCCATTAGAACTACTAACTCACGAATCGTGCATGAAACGTTCATGGGTTTCGAAATTAGGGTGCACTTACAACAATGGGTGGCGAATTTCGGAGACCCAAGAGCCCCAGTGCCTTTGTCGGACGCCTCGATATCGCTGTTGCGGTCTGGCCATGTTAGTGAAAAAGAAACGTTTTTTTTCCTTATATATATATATATATATATATATATTTTTTGGTTTCGAGACAGTGTTTGTGAAAATGCCTGAATGAGAGAAACTGAGGAAAGATTGTGGTACCAAATGGGGGAGGGGGGGAGAGGGGTTTTTGTAGTTGGTTTGTTGTCAGACAAAGGGGAATTGTGAGGCTCTTTTTCCTGGCCTTTCTGTCACCAATTTAATCAAATGGGTCCCACAGGGGTTTGAGGTCTTCCCCCCCTTTATTTTCTTTATCTTTTAGTTTCCAGTTGGCTTATGGTAAGTGATGATGATTATTGAATTAATAGGTGAAATGAAATTTCAAACTGACCAAATTCAATTCACATGATTATAATAATAGCTTTTGTGTCACAGAAAAATCTCAGCATTGAACTGTTACTTTATTACTATCTATTTTTTAAGAAAAATCCAAGGTCATAGTCTTGTAGATTCTTCATGTGATTGTGGTCTAAGTTTTAGATCATTACTCAATCAAAGTTTTAAATTCCAACAAAATAAAAGATAGAATTAAAATTTCACTGCCTCTTCTTATTATTAAAACCTTTAAACTTTTCCAATTTCATATTTTAGTAGTATAAATTATCGAAAGAGAATTTTCAAATATCCTTGAAATTTTGGCTCTCTCTTCTTTCTCCTCTCGCTTATGAATAATAGACAAACTCAAGGGCAAAATAGCTTCTTATGTTATTATGAGGGATTTCACCATAAAGAGGATTAAAAGACCATCACGTGAGGGTCACCTGACCATTTTAGTGCCGTTTTCCTCAACAAGAAGCTTATGTAAGGTAGATGGATCATAATTCCAAAACAGGGATTTTAAAGCTTGATCGCCATGATTTGATGGTCAATCCCCTGCATTACGTGCTCTGGAAAGATGAACAGTTCTCGGTTACAATGTATAGCAAAATGATCCTCAAGAAAAAGGTCCATAAATCAAAGGGTACCAATATGAATGATTTAGTCAATTCCTATGTTGGGACACATTGATTAAAGATTCTTAGACCGTAATTATTACCCTAACAATCCAAATCATTTGATCAAATCCCGTTTACTATTTATCGGATCAATTTGCACCCAGAGCAGCAGCACTTTGGCACGAAATAATCGGACGGTTATCGATCGACGATAAAGACTATGAATAAATAAATCTAAGAAGTATGGTGGTGGTGGTGGTGATGCAAAAGGGTAAAATGAATCTTTCTAACAAAGTAAGTTGGTGGGCTATACTGCTTTAGAAGTGGTATTTGCTTATAGCTTTTCATCTTCTTGGTGCAATATAAACTGGTGGTGAAGTCATGGCAGTAGGGAGGGGGTTTTGTATGTATTGTTGATTTTGTGGGGATATGGAATAGTTTATAGCTCACACATCATGGCTGCTATAAATGGGGACATACGCATATGCTAGATTGGTAGGGGAGAAGACACAAAGTCAGTGTTCTATGTTTTGGAAGGCCATGTTCTAATGCTATTGTTCACCCACATGATGCGTAGGGCGCCTCCCATACTGGAGAGAGAGAGAGAGAGAGAATCTAATTCTAGATTTTATTGGATTTTAGCGAGCGTGCATGACACTTTACAATTATAAACCGTGATTTATTATTAAGGTAAATGTTAAATTGTTCAAATTTTTTACTCAAACCTCTCTATGCAAATAATATGTCATTTCGCCAAACCTCATAGGTGGTCAATGTAATTTTTACAATTTTTTATTAATCAGTTTGACCAACTGCCACAGCATTTGGGTTAGAGGATTTTGACAAATATATATATATATATATCGTAACTCTTTTAATTAATTAATTTATTATTATTATCATTATTTTGCATCAAATCTCATCCTATAGATTAAACTTGTGACACCATTCTCCTTCCACCAACATATCCGCAAAACTAAAAGAAAATAATAAGGTGACGATGATGAAAGTTATAGTAATTAATGTGTTTCTAGTTGTTTTTACGGGAGTAACGTGAAAATCAGCCAAACCTACTAAAAAAATTTTTAAAAAAAAATGCTGAAGAACTTAATTGATAATTAAGATGTTTTGGTTTAATTGATGTGACAACTAACGTGGTAAACATTTATTTTACTTATCACATTTATTATCACGCCAATTGAACAGTCAAACAAATGAGTTGGATGATGCAGCATCGATTAAAAAAAAATAAGAAATGTAGTTTTCGTAAAATTTGTTTTATCTCATTGAAGGTAGGTCTCCCCAGCAGCCATTTTTGACCGTTGCTTCCCCAATTTCAGTACGCAATCCACTTGAGATTTCAAACTGGACGTAATGTTCACTACAAGCATTGTTGGTTCGGTTAGGCCACTCCCACGTGCCAGATTTTGTTCGTTCTAGGTTTAGGGCAACGGCCTCTTTGACACTACGTACGTGTCACCAGTAACGTGGGAAGCCACCTGACTGAGAAACAAGAACCATTGCATGCTTGCCATGTGTATGGTGTGGGCAGCATGGCCGGTGGGTGCCCTAGGAGACGGCACCCTCTTCCCTCTTCCCACGGACTCTGCAATTTTTCCCTTTATGATTAATTAGATTTACAATTTAAGACATGTTTCATGCTTATTTTATTAGATTAGGTTGTATTTTCACTAGCATAAATACTGCTAATGATATGTCAAAATAGCACACATAATAATCAAAGTTTGATGGAGCATTTCTGTCAAATATATATATATTGTAAGAAAAAATTAAAACTTTGATTGGCATATATATATATATATATATATATTTAAATTTTTATTATTATTTACTTGGCCAAATGATGGGTATTTTAAGCCATTAAACCCAAATTAATCTCCTTTCTATCAGTGCTTTTTTTTTTTCTTTATTTCTCATTATGTGGTCTTGTGATTTTTCCCCTTCTTCATTTTGTCCTCTTCAATGCTAATATGTAAGATCTGTTTGAACATTTATAAAAATAATAAAAAAGAAAAAAAACAATCATATTTGTTTTTTGTTTTTATTTATTTTTTAACCCAAGACTAAGCAAATTTTTTAAAAAAGAGATTTCCAAATGAAGTGAAATTAGAATCGCTCAGACTCATTTTCAGCTTATTAAATTTTTATATTAGCCATTAGTGGATGAGGATGTAAGTTAGCTCACTCTACAGGATGTATTTCTCCTGAAAAAAAATAAAATAGTAATAATAATAATCAATCAATCAATCACTCTACAGGGACCAAAACCATGATCCATGGCCCCACTTGTCCACTTCATCCAATCTCCAGATAAGAAATATAGGTGGTTGTATACCAGAAAGTTAATTAAAATCATTTTTCTAACATTGGAAGTCTGATTGTCCGAGACAATTAACTTAAATTTCTTAAAAAATAACTTGACACTATTAAAAATACCATATCACTGTTGTTGTAATTTCACTTTTTGTGAGGCTCACATGAGGCCTATAATGAATACTGAAATCACCTCCTTTTTTTTCTTTTTTGTTTTTTTACACAAACTATATATACATTATTTTAAAAACAAAAATACAAGTGATACACACAAAAAATTAGGATATACACGAATTAAGTATACATTTGGGCTATCCCTAGTAAAAATGGGCAAACATTGGTTGCAGGACGTTGAAATCACAACTGGATAGTTACTATATAATTAACGGTTTTCCTTTTGATATGGCAAAAGTGCTTCAATTTTGAAAATTTTGAGGCAAATGTAAGTAAAATTGCCTACAAATCCAATAGTTGTGCTCTCATGATTTAAAGGTCAAGACCCATGAAAGATGATGGGTCCTATTATTTCCATTAGTGGTCTAGGAAAAGAAGAAAGAGGATGGGTCCTATAATTTCCATTAATATTCTAGGAAAAGAAGAAAGATGAAGGAAGAAGAAGAAGAAGACAAGAGGGCAAACAGCATATACTATGTGAATTGTGATAGATTGAAAAGGCTTCTTTTTTTAAAATTTTTTTAAAAAAAATAATAAAAATGGCTTTGTCTCACCCTTGGTTTACAGCTAGAACGTTAAAAGAGTGACAAAGAGAAAGAGGTCAAAATTCAAAAAGGTTTGGGATCCACTTCACAAACGCGTGAGGTGGGTCCCAAAATAGATAACATGGGCTGAAGAGATTTATATCGCAGAGATCAACATCACTGCCACTGTACCTTTTCCTATCAGATATACCAAACCTTCCACGGTTTCATGCTCTAATTCACGGCGCCCCTTGCGCCTCTCCCTTTCACTCACAAGACAGTACCCATCATCCCATTCAATTTTTTGTTTGTTTTTTCAATCCATTGAACGTATAGCAAACTTTGGAAAAAAATATATGAGTGTGTACAATAGCTTGTAGTGTATGTCACTATGTTGAGACAAGAACGTGAGATATCTCTATCAATCAAAAACATCGTTCACGTCATCTCTTTTTCTATGTTATTTGACCGTGTTACACGCTAAGTGTGTGACGGGATTATCAAATTAAGGAGAAGGACTTCCATGTAACTGTTGACACGGTCATGTGGTGTCTCTATTTAATCCGTGATACCATGTGACTCATGTCACAGTTGTATGGAAGTTATTCTCCAAATTAAGACGATGCATAGATAAAAGAACATAAGTGCGACAAAATGAAAAAATTTATTTCTTATTATTTTTATTTTTTTTAAAATTAGCAAATACAGAGTACTCCGTATGTAATATGACTCCTTTGGTTGAACATTAAGAGAGAGTTGCTAAGTGGGCGACTAGGCCCAGTGAGTCGACCCAAATATTAATCAACTCTTTTTTTTTTTTTTTTTTTTTGATCGATCAGCCCAAATATTAAACTTACCTGGGTTGATTTGAAAAAGTTCGAAAACGGTCACAATTTATCAAGTTATATATGATGCAACCAGGGGCAATGGCGGAGCCAGGGGGCTTTTGGGGGGAACATGCCCTCACTGGCTCAACCATTTTTTTAAAAAAAGAAATAGGCTCTAAAGCTTTCAGTTCTCATTTCATAGAATTACAGCACAGTGCCCCCATTGGAGATAACTCCTAATTTCGCCCCTGACCAGGGGTGAGGGGGTCAAATGACCCTCTAAAGATTTTATTTTATTTTTTGGTATACTAAGTGCATAATATTTCTAAATTTGATTCTTCCAATAATATATTTTGACCCTCTGAGATCTTATTTGACCTAATTTTATTTATATTTTGACCCTTTCATTAATTGATATCTTTATTTTTGACTGAAACAAACATTAAAATCTTTTTGTTCTTCTTTTTTTGCCCTAATTTTGTGATTTTATATCTTTGACTTGCAATTTTTATATTTATAACTGATAGTTTGGTCCTGATATTCATATTCTGGTCAATTGGTTTATGTTATAGTTTGGGTTGTTTGCATAGGATATGAAGAACTAAAAGCAGTGAATAGTCTTTTCGAGATTGTGGGGACATTGTTCGAATATCAATCAATTTTTTAGAATGTATAGTTATCTTCTTTTTTATTTTTTTTTAATCAACGGGAAAGAGAAATCTATTATCTATTATATATATCTAAAACGGAGGACTTGGTTACTATTTAAGGCCACGTGTCATATCAGTATTTTCTTTGTTTTTTTTTTTTTATATTTTGGGCGCAGCTGTTCACGCTCTTTTAGAAAATTCTCGCACTTCCCATCCACTTCGTTACCTTTATGGACAAGATTGCCCTTCACGAAATGGACACCAAAATCATAGATTACAGTGGAGGAGGGATAAGAATGAACAAGAAGGAAAGAGAGGGGGACCACTAGACGTCCAAGGGGAATATCTTCTCCGGCGAGGGCCGACACCGACGAACCTCTTAGTCCGAACTCCTTCTCCAGCTAAGGTCGTCGCCAGAGTTGCTGCTTCAAGCCCATAAATTACCACTCAAACCCACAAGCTACCGCCCACTCAAACCCACAAGCCACTGCCGGCAATAAATCCACTAGAGAAGAAAATCAGGCTTTTTCTCTCTTTGCAAATTTTGCTCTCTTTATCTGTCCCTTCCCCCACCCACCCCCCCCTTTTTTTTCCCTACTGCTCCCCAGCCATCGCCGTCAACTCTTTCTCTTCCTTTTTCCATCTGCATTTTTCCAATTCTTTTTTTTTTTTTTGACAAATTTGGTGCATATACCAAATAACAGAAGAAAATAAGACCAAAAAGAGAAAGAGAGAGAGAGAGAGAGAGAGAGAGAGAGAGAGAGAAAAGGAGAAAGAGAAGAGCAATGGCCGGCGACTGTGGAAGCCATGGGCCATGGCTCTCTCAAGGTAACCAAAAATGGAAATTTTGGTGTTGAATTTGTGGGTTGAATTACGGTTTAGAGCCACTCATGGCCGCCATGGTTGGCCACTTTTTCTCCCCTTCTTTTTCCTCCTGGTGCATATACCCATAGCCAATCTATCCCCTTTCTCTTTCCTGGCCGGCCATGGGGTTTGGTTGTTAAGGTGTATGGTTGGGTATACAAGGAGATAAGGGCAATTTTGTCCTTTAAACCATAGAATGCAAATGAAGAGCATGAGAAGTCTCTGAAGGAGCAGGAATAGACATGCACTTTATTTATTTATTTATTTTTTTTTTGGCTAAGATTGTTTCTTTGGTTGTATTTGCCTATGAACATTCATTCTATGTAAAATGGTGCAAGATGATCGAAATCCTACCCTGTCATGGGATCATCCCATAGAAAAACATTAGAAGTAATCAGTATTTATTTATAATAAAGTTGATTTAATATATCTAATACACATGTGAAAAAAATGCTTTTTTTTATAAAATTAAATTTTATATTATTTTTCTTCTCGCAAGTCAATATGTTTACCTAATTTTTTATCTTCTTCCTATTAAAAAACATTAGAAACAACCAATTTTTATTTATCAACAATACTCTATTTTTCTCATGTTAAAATATACTAGAAACAATTATCAAATTTTTTTCTCATGAGCCTTATGTTTTTTTTTTCTTCCAATTATTATTTAATTGTTTTCCTGTGCATTTGCACAGGTTAGCAATCTAGTATATATTTAAAACGGAGGAGTTGTTATACTGTTATAAGCCACGTGTCAACATAAAAGTTTTTCCCTTTTTTTTTTTTTTTTCCAATTCACGTGCTGAAACAGTGAAATACAATGGAGACAAATTTTTTGGAACAATTACTGTTTAGTAACACTTTTTCAACCTAATACCAAAAAAGGATATTAATCTATCAACTTGCAACAAATTGACTGTAAATTTCTGTCAAAATGACAGCTAATTTCCGTTGTTTCACATTAAGTTGGGAAGTAGTCACTAAAATGTAATTTTTTCAAAAAGTTCCTTTTAGTGACTTCTGGGAAAACTACTTTTTAGTGAACACTTTCTAACTTAATACCAAATAAAAAATATTGTCTGTCAACTTGCAACAAATTGACTGTATAGGTACTTCAAAAAGACTACTAATGTTATTTGTTTGGTATTAATCTGAGAAGTGGTCATCAAAAGGTAAATTCCCCAATTTTTTTTTTCTTTTTTTTTTTTTTGGGTATTCATTGCTCTTTTTCACACGGTAGAGGTAAGCTGACACTTGGTGTTCACTACATATATTTATGTTTTTACATGGGAGAATTAGAAAATCCACATTGTACAATGTTCAATCCAAACTTAGTAAACTGTACTATATTTCTCTATTTTCTTTATGCCTATTCATTTCCCCTCCTAAAAATTGAAAGTATAAAACTATAAATAGTTACAATTTAAAAAAAAGACAAATAGAGGAAAGAATGATTAAAAAAGAACACACGATACACTGGAATCTTCAAATTCTCCCGATTTGTCTTTTAACAAAAAAAAAAATAATAATAAATAAATAAATAAAAATACTATTGTAATCAAAATTCTTCTATGTAGTTAATCATTTTTCCCCTGGTTTTTCTCTCTATGTAAAACCCACTCGAAACCCTTATGAAATGTCAAGATTTATCGTTGTCATGCATTTTACAATTTGCACAGTCAGATTTCAAGATACCTTCAATGGCTATACTTGCTTTGGTATATATTAATATGTTAAAACCACGATCATGGAATGCACTAGGTTCTAGAAAGTCTAAATCTTTTTCCACCAAATATCATAACGTGTCAGTTCTTTCATTTCTTACAAGCTTCTACCATTAAATTTTATTGTTTTTCAAAATAATTTGTCTTTTTCTGGTGTATAATTAAATTGTGTGTGATGCATTACGCTAACATCACACCAAAAATTATTTTGATTGAATTATTTAATTAATTTTTGTCTATATTTTTTAAATTTAATTAACATATTATATTAGAGAATAAGTATTCTGTTAAAATTATAATTTACTAATAATATTATTTTTTATAAATAAATCCGTGTGTTGCACGGGTTTTGAAACTAGTATTATTAAAAACTGGAACACCAAGCAGTGAAACACCCGTACAAAGCTACCCCCCCCCCCCCAATAAAATAAAATAAAATAAAATGAAATAGCCCAAATTGAGGCTAAAAGTCAGATGAAAAAAAAATGTCATGGCTAATTAGGCACTCATAATGAAAATATAAAAAAAAAAATGTTATAGCTTAGGAAAATACCGCTTGTTAATTAAGGTAAGTAACTAAGGTAAGTAACTCTTTCGATTCATGCGTCAGGAATCAAGTTGTAACAGATTTAACTCATCTCACTTAGTAATCTAATATCTATCGTCTTTTATCAACAAAAAAAAAAAAAAAAAATTACTCTTTCGATTCAATTATATATATATATATATATATATATATATATATATATACAAAATAGAATTGATCCAATCAACAACTGCTAATATACTACTATATTAGTTGTTGCTGATTTGGCCATCCATTCCCATTAAAAATGATCCAATGGTTCAAATCTGAAAGGCACTAAATAGATCCAACCATTTCGGACAACCCGATCCAAAATGAAAATCCACTCCACTTCTTCACATTTCCTTTTTCATTTGGACCTAACCATGATTCCATCTACCACAAAACCTAGATATATCTGACCAGACATCACCATCCAGCACCCTATTCGACGACATTGCGTCAGATCCAGTGAAGCTCAATGCTGGTAAGTATGGTATGGTTTGATGGTTTATGATTGACAGCGACAACGGATTGAACCCATTCGAATCCAAATGTGGGAAACTAACATGGGTTTGATCTCTTCTGGCGACAGCGAAGAGAGGAGAGATAGCGGATTATTAGGCTGAAGAGCAAGGTCGTTGCCGGTGAAGTCCAAGAGGATAGCTTAGTTAAGGGTTTATTAGATTTTCCGGTAGTAGCAGATTGTTGGGGTGTAAAGGGCTTTTAGCTCATGCTGTTAGTGAGTAAGGTTTTTTGAGTAGGACAAGGTGGCTTGTGCTCACCGGTGTATGTCATGATGAATATACCCACATTGGATGTGCTACATTTAATCTTAGAATCCAATGATAGCGACCAAAAGTGTTTGAGATCTGGAGATGATGGGGGTGCTGACAATGGGCCTGCCGATGATGGGGATGGGGGTCTAACGTAGGTGATGGTATAAGGGAGTCAAATCTTGGCAGCTATAGCTGTTGCTGCTTCTTTTTCTTCATGCTTCCTTTTGTTTTGTTTTGTTTTTTTTTTTTTTGTTTTTGTAGACACCCTATTTTGTATCATCTAAAAATTCTAAATCCTCTTTTGGATCCCGATGATGAGGTTTATTATTTGTCTCGATAGATACAAAATAATCCCGAACGAGCTAACGAAATTACAGCAAGAACCTTGATCACTGCCAACATCACCATGTTGCATACACACCTGTTGTGGGTGCGAACGCATCTATGCATACACAACTACTTGGGTTGCATATGCACCATCCCTTTTTTTTAATAGAAACTTCAGATTTAGTATTTGTTTCTCCTCATGCCTATCAATTGATAAGGAAGGGATCCCGATTCGATACGATTGCGGTCAGCAACCTGAGGATGACTCCCTAAACCCTAACGGCCCCTATATAAACACCACTATAATTCTAGGTCAGGGGACAGAATCCTAATGGAGAAAGCCACTATATACCTAACCCTAAAAAACCCTAATTGAGAAAAAGGCTGTGATTTTAGAGGCTTGCAAAGGAAAACTTAGCAGAATTGGAAGCGCGTAAACCTGAGGGTAAGATGCGATTTCATTCTTTTTAATTTATTTGAATATTATCAACATGATATTCAAATTTCATTCTTTTCATATTGAATTTCATTTAATAGGATTGCATACTTAATGATAAAGATATTCGCTTTTTATTAATGATATGTAGAAATAAGTAGTCTTCATGATTACATATTGTTTAGGCTTTCTTATGTCTAGTCTTAGTGAGATATGTTAGTTTAGTTGTTAGTCGCATGTGCTTGTCTATAGTGTTCTTGCTCGTTAATGGTGAGAACGTACATAGATTGAGCGAATAATTGTCTCTATGTATATTCTGCTTTCGTCTTATTTTAGTTATCATTTTTCTTATTTGTATAAATTAGCGAGGGGAATAGACAATACTCTATTCAAAGTTCAGGTTTCAGTGCCTACGGGTTGCGTATGCAACCCATATGGTTGCGTACACACCCCATTAGGATAGGCAGTTTCTATTTATTTTTTAGGGTTTCGTGTGTATCTATATTTAGGGTTTTATTGCTTTCATATGTGCATGAATTGTTGGAATAGAGCTAACAACGTGCAAGTTTACGATAGGATGCATACGCAACTAGCATAGATGCGTACGCATCCTAATCTTTGCGGGCAACAAGCCCTCTTTTTGTGTATATCCTGCTTATCGTTTTTTGATTAATTCTTTGGGTATTTTGTATATTTTGCATGTCTGCTCTATATATTCATTTTCTTACATACTTTGTTTAGTAATTGTCATTATTGCATGCCATTTATTTCTCGTATGATTTAGGGTGGAGTTTCGTCGAATATCAAAGTTAATTAAAGCCAACAGTTATATATGGGGTTCGGTTTCAATTAGGCGTCATTGGGTGCCCTACACTTTCCCAATGATATTCCCTAGCTCCAAACTTGAATATCTAATTATGACAAGCTAGACCTTGTTAGGGTTCATTTGTTCCCAAAAAGTAATTGGGTGATGACTCCTCTCCGTGCTAGCCTCTCGGGATTTGATGCGTATTCTCGAGGCACGTGGGTTAGGATGTGGTGCTCACTGTTCTTCTTCTTCTTTGTGTGTGTGTGTGTGTGTGTGTGTGTGGTGGCACGTGGGTTAGGATGTGGTGCTCACTGTTCTTCTTCTTCTTTGTGTGTGTGTGTGTGTGTGTGTAGGGATGGTCACGAATGGAGTTGGGCTTTTTTCACTGCAAAAAATGGAGTTGGCTGCTCGCTGGTGTTTGCAGGCTTTCTTGGCCAAAGAAGGCTAGGGCACCAATGGTGAACATGAGCTCTCTAAATATGAGAGAGGTGAGGTCCAAATTTGGTTTTAGCGGGTGACCCAAGGCCATACGGTTTGAGTCAGGTCCTTTTAAGTTCATTTTCCACTCAACTATCGGATCATTTTAATGGGAATGGACGACAAGATCAGCTGCAGTTGATAGAATCACCTCTATCTATATATATGGCATAGTTATGTGTTCCATTATAGTGGAATTGCTTTGTATGTATTTTTTTCTCAATTTTTTTTAATTTTTTTATTTATACAAATCCATCATCACGAATAGGGTCATGATGGCAAATTAATAGTCATCACGAAATGATGATTAAATATTAAAATTTCTACCAACAAAAAATGCTAATATAATCTCATAATGAACCAATGGCTCATTTCATTAATGGCATTGCATGACCATGATGATAAATTTTAAATTCTAATATTGGGTCGATTTTATACATAATTCTAGCTTTACACTCTTCTTAGTAACTTTTTAAATCTAATCTTTGTATTTGTCATGTTTTCCAAATACTCCCATTGAATATTAAGAGTCATTTTATTATATCCAAAGATATTAGAATTTTAGGTAAATTATATTTTGCCCCTTTCAAGTTTAAGCCGATTTTAGCAAACCCTCCTATAGTTCAAAACTAGACAGACGATTACACACACTTTGCAAAAGATGTCACTTTGTCCCCTTCCGATGATGACATATTAGTTAAATGGATTGCCATGTGTCATGTGCAAGGGGGCAAAGTGTAATTTATAAACTATAAGGGGGTTTGCTGAAAATGGCTCAAACTTGAAAGGGCAAAGTGTGTTTTACCCTAGATTTTTTACTGATTAGAAATAAGAGTTCATTAAATAGATGATTATTGTCTAGTGGTATCTTATCAATGTGATATCTGACATGCATAATATGCACAATAAAAGACATCTAATTCAACAATAGACTCTTTTTCTTTTTTCTTTGTGTTTTTTCCCAGAGAAACTAATTCAACAATAGACTTTACAAAATGTAAAACACATAAAATACTAGTAAAAATGGGTGAGAAAATTGTATATGCTTGACCTGCAAATTTAATGTAATAAACTATTGAATGATTAAGTTGACATATATATGAGATTGTCTTTTTTTTTTTTTTTTTATAGATAAATAAGTGAGACCATATTAAAGAGCAAAAATGGACCATCACCAAACTCTTCTTCAACAAAAATAAATAAATAAATAAATATAAAGCAAGGTGAGTAAGAGAGTTGTCATGTGAGGCTGAGGTGTACTCTCTTATTTTCCATTATAAAATCATGGTGTGTATATATATATTTATATATTTTTGATAGAAAGTCTGTAGCCTGTAATCTGTATACATACCTGGGAAAGAAGGTAAGGAGAATAATATATTTTTCTATGAAAAAAAATAAAATATTGCAGTGTAGATAATGATAGGATTAGGACGTTAACAACGCGGGTTTGTCAAGTCTTAAAAGACGCGGTTTCGTTAACAGGCAAGAAAGGGAGGGGTGATGTGATAGAAATGTTTTGTCCCTCTAGTCCCCCGCAGTCCATGGGATATGCCCAGGCTGGTCCGTTGAATTTTTAAGAAGACCACAAACTCATCATTAGCTTGCCATGAAAAAGATGTATCAATTCCCATGTGCATGTCACACTATTTTGTCCCCACGCACCATAGGTATGAAAATAAATGCGTATGAATAGGAATAAAATTAAGGAATGATTTTTGTAAATACATATATATGGAGGGTTGTTTAAGTAAGAGATATCTTGGAGTATTCTACATTATTACGGTCGTCATTAAATGACATACTCGTACTCACACGCATGCACATGTCGCTCACGAACGATTGTATCAAAATTTAATACATTGAGGCAATGCAGACCTTCTAAAATCCTCTAACCAGTGCATCCCATAATTTTCTAGAGAAGTTAATTATACTCGAGGGCGAAGCCAGGAAATTATCTCAAGTGAGGCAACTTATTATAACTCATTAAGTTTTAGTATCACTTTTTAACTTAATACCATATAAATGATACTTTTTGTTAATTATTACTGTATATAAACTTCAAAATGATACTAATTTCTTTTATTTGGTGTTAAGTTAGGAAATGATCATCAAAGCAATATATTAAGATTTTTTTTTTTTTTTTGTTTTGTTTTGAAATTTTCAGGTGGGCGTTTGCCCCACCTGCTTGGTCTTTGGCTTCGCCCTTGATTATACTCCCAAACAATACTTCCAGCCACTACAATAATATCCTAAATTAACAACGCAATCTGCCAACTTGTTAGTTTACGTAAAAATGTGCCTTATAACTACACGCTCAGATTGAGATCTCTCAGAACTGAGGAATATCTTGGATCAAATTGCTAATACTCTAATAATGCTGAAAATTTTTACAAACTACTTGAATCACCAGTTGAGAATCCCCATCAATTTGAAGTCATTTAATACCTTTATTAAAAATCGCAATAAAACCATTTCTAAGAGTTTTGCATTCCGCAATCAGAACTGAAGCATTGTCTAATGTGATAGAAGCTTCAAGAAAAAAAGAAAAAAAAAAAAAGTTTACATAATTGATTAAATATATTAGGACGAAGAGTGAAGGATAATGTATTGAAGACTTTGGTGATGGGATTCGTAATTACTAATTAGCCCCGCACGAAAAGTCTAGCGTGTATCCTGTGAACTTTGAGAGAAAGTGTTTAGAATTTAGATTAAGGGGAAAAAGAAAAAAAAAAATTCAAGATTACCATGTGGATTAGTACTTAGTATCATCAAGAACGTTAAAGAAAACATTTGGTGACCTATGCTAAAAGCTTGTGATATGGACATTTCCACTAAATTATTAGTACCATGAAAGCCAGCATTAGGAAATTACTCGGGGTCACTTCGTAGCCATGTGCAAAGGGAAATCCCTTGAAAAAATATAAAAGAACAAACAATTAATAAAAGATTATCTCTCATTCCTGCGTCGTTTATCGTGGATATTAATTACCGCTTAAAACGGTTTGATCTTTCAACCTGTGGTATATTCCCTTTCATCTTGTAACGGGCACGATTTTCAAATTAAAGCCTATAATTGAAAGCGATAATCAGGGATTAACAGAAAGATTAGGATGTCATTTCAAAGAAATAAGGTGTCTCCAAGTTGACGTGCGGACACATTGTCGGGCCGAGACAAAACTTCCAACAAGGCCGTAATTTGTTGAATAATTAAGAGA
Source organism: Liquidambar formosana (assembly GCA_039720395.1). NCBI lineage: Eukaryota > Viridiplantae > Streptophyta > Magnoliopsida > Saxifragales > Altingiaceae > Liquidambar > Liquidambar formosana. The sequence continues at coordinate 8,342,352 of CM077827.1, forward strand.
TCGCATTTGTGTTTAACAAATTAAACGACCAAAACTTTGAATTGATTAGTTAATCTTCACATTTTTTTTCATTATAAAAAATTTGATCGTTTCAATTCTTATGAGAAAATGGTCCTGTAAAGTATTATTATTGCTTTGAAAACAGGATTACTCTGTTTCATAGGGAAGACATCTTTATCCCATGCAGGCCCAAACACTCAACATGATCATAATATGTTAATCCAGGCCTAGCCCAGTCTGGCCTAGAGATGAGATGCAATAGTTGGGCCGGGTCCTACAATAACAATATTAAGCCCAGGCCCGTTGGCACCCCTAGACTTGCTTTCTTCTCCTACTTGTTTTACGTTTTAAGATTTTGTAAAAATTATAAAAAGTTTTCATAAAAACGGTTATGCTAGAAAATATCATTTTGAACAATTTTGTAAAAAAAAAAGTTTTTCCTAAAGAAAGTTTTTCCTAAATTTGTCGTTTAAGCGAATTTTTTGAAAAATGGCCAAAAAGTGTACATAAATTATAGATTTTGGAAAAACTTAATTTTACAAAATTGTTCAAACAGGCTTTGTATTCATTTTTCACAAAAATCTTTTACTCCCTCTGTCCCACAAAGATAGGCTATTTTGCTAATTTTTTTGTCCCAAAATGTTTATCCATTTTGAAAAGTCAAATCATAATTTTTTGAACTTTTCTATATTATCCTTTATTATTTCAATAGTTACTCTCAACAGAAAACCTAAAACCAAGTAAGAGAGGGTAATTTTGAAAAGATATAGTTTAATAAATGACAAGTCAAAATAATGACAACTTTTCTTAAACTGTGTATTTTGTCAAACTTGACCTATCTTTATGGGACAGAGGGAATATATTTTTTACAAAATCTTAAAATATAAAATAAATAAGGGATTAAAAAAATGTTTTTGGGTGCTAATAGAGACGCCTCGGAGTATTATTATTGCTTAGGGACTTTTATTGGGTAAACGGACGAGCCTAACCTCTCATTCCCACAAATTCATGCGGTCATCTCGTTCCACACGTGTCGGATGGGTCACTCCGAAATATGGAGATTGCCCTGAAAAGGTCATTGTGCAAGGAATTACTACTTCTGCGCGTTGGAAGAAGCCATTGCAAATTGTTTTTTTGTATATGAGAAGAAGATGCCACTGCTTCAAACAAACCAACTGGCAAGAAGGTACCGTCCATGAAGGACGACGCTCACTAGAAAAAAAGCTGGCCATGTTCAATTCATGTGCAGAGAAAAAATTTAAAATTAAACACCCCCCACCCCCAAAAAAAAAAAAAAAAAAAAAAAAAAAACCAACTGTTGAAGGATTGTCTTTCAGTTTCCGCGTCGTCTTCACGGGCGGATGGTACTTGTTGCCAGATTGTTTGTTTGACCCTATGGCAAACAAACAAACCGCTTGCGATGGCTTCTTCTCTAACGCGGAAAAAAAAAAACTATTCAAATCAAAGGTTATGAAGCGATAAATTAGGGATTATGAAGACTAAAATGCCATTTCAAACATATATGGTGTTTACATTATGAGTAGTCCAGGAAACCTAAGGTGTTCAATTGTTGATTATTGAAAAGTTTGATGAGTGAAAATATAGTTGAGGCCAACAGAAATACTTCCCCTCCAAGGCCATTGATTTGTTGAATTATGTAAAAAAGAACCAGTATCTCGATCTTAAGGTCACCGCCTACTCGAATGTGTAAACAACTGAGGCGTGGGCATTGGAACCAACTGAGTTACCCTTTAATTTTTCTTAAAATAAGGCAAGGGTTATTAAATAGTAGTATCTAAAATTATTGGGTTACTTTTTTATTTTTTGCTAAGTAAATTACTGGGTTACTTAAGTTGTATTGACCTACCGCTAAATGTAAGCTATCATGGAAGCAAACAATATGGGTGTTTTCTTTTTCTTAAAATTGAAAAATAAGAAAGGAAGATCCTCTCAAGTGCACTTAATTACCAAGTGCACATGTTAACCACTTGTATGGTAAGTATCATAGATGATAAATGGTTAAGATGTACATTGAACAGTCAATTCCAATAACACCGGGTTTGGTCTTTCTCGACAGACAAACTAGTTCTTTTGAGACAGAAAAATTGAACAGAATAATAACCTTGAGTCAAAATCTTAACCCAGTGATTTTCACTTTCTTTTCCTTGCTATACACACATAAGTCACTTATACACAAATGATGAAATCCACTCATGAGACATAAACAAAAAAATCAAAAATCAAAAACTCAAGATCCGATAAAGGTAATCCACCCTCAACTTCCAAAAGGGCTTAACTTTTGAAGAAGAGGTAGAACCTTATATACTCCTAAAGCCAACCCTAACTAGTCGATGTGGGATCTTACCCCTATAAACATATCCTTTTTTGGCTATACACACATAAAAAATTATCAAGTGCGGATTGTCCCAAATAGAATTGCGCGACCACTAAGATAGTCGTGCGTGGCAAACACATGCATGCATGTGAAAGTCACACACGCCTCTCAGGCGTCGTGCAATTTGTCCTGAACAATCTACACTTGATCATTTCCCTACACCCATAGCCACCTCACATACACACACCACACAAATAGGGATGTCAATGGGATAGGTTTTTTCGGCGCCTCGCCCTACTTCGTTCTTACTAAGAAGAGTTTGAGACACTACTTAATGGGGTGAGGACAAGTTTGGGGATTTTTTTAAAAACCAAGGTTTGGGGTGGGGTTAGGATGTTCTTTAAAAGTCTGTCTTGAACCCACCTTGATTAAGTTCTTACTTTTTATCAAATATACATATATATAATTGTTACGATGTCACTATTTTTTAGTTGTTATGGTGAATTTTATTAATCTTTATTTAGGGATATTTTAATGAAAGTGGTTTCAGGTTTTTTCGTTCCACCCTACTCTGTCTCATTTGGCTAAATATAAATGGGATAAGATGGCGTGAGAATGAGAGTTTCAACTTTAATTGGAACGGAAATAAGAATTTGATATCAAACACAAAATGAGTTTAAAATAGGGTAATTTCCATTAGAATTGGGGTTGGGAAGAGACTTCCCGTCCCAAACTCACCCCATTGACATCGCTACACACAGACGAGGACCCGAGGACCAGTAATTCTCACCTAAAAATAAATAATTCTCAGTTTTTTTTTTTTTTTTGATACATATCAAAGACCATCTCACGGTGGCCCAACCACTGGACATGGTCACATTAAGACGGCCTAAGCAAGGCCCGACCCAATCAGGAGAATGGATTTAAGAGTTGATCCTTTGTGCTCTATTGGCACCCAAAAACTTGCTTTTCATTTCCTAATTTTTTTTTTATTTTAAAATTTTATGAAAAATATATAAGATTTTCATAAAAACTGATCGTACTATCTATTAGAAAAATATCATTTTAAACAATTTTTTGGAGGAAAGTTTTTTTAGAATCTATCATTTAAGTGGACATTTTAGTCATTTATGAAGCAAATACTATAAATGATAAAAAAGTTTACTTAAACGATAGATTTTGAAAAAACTTTATTCTAAAAAGTTGTTTAAAATGATGTTTTCTAATAAAATGCGTGATAAGTTTTTATGAAAACCTTCTATATATTTCATAAGACTTTAAAGTGTAAAATAAGTGGGGGATGAAAAACAAGTTTTGGGTGCCAATAAAAGCTCCCTTGTGCTATAAGGATAATATTAAGCCTAAGCCCAACTTTACAAAAAATCTAAATAAAATAACGGGCCTCTATTGGCACCCCAATACTTGTTTTTCATCTCATTAATTTTATATTTTAAGGTTTTATGAAACATAAAAAAAAATTTCATAAAAACCGGTCACGCTATACATTGAAAAACATCATTATGAACAATTTTATAGAAGAAAGATTTTTCAAAATCTATCGTTTAAGTGGATTTTTTGATCATTTACAATTTATTTTATAAATTGTTAAAAAATCCACTTAATCCTTAAATTTTAGAAAAAACTTTCTTCTACAAACTTATTCACACTAATGTTTTCTAAGGGATTTCATGGCCAGTTTTCATGAAAACCTTTTATATTTCCATAAAATCTTAAAATATGAAATTAGTGAGGGATGAAAAGTAAGTCTTGGGGTGCCAATAGAGACCCCCTAAAATAAATTCTAATAAAATATAGACCATATACAAATTGATCGATAATTAGATATATATAATATATAATAATTCCTATTTACAAAAACAATAAAAAGATTGATACTGACCAAGAATCATTGAGCTGTGAATAGGACGAGCAGGTTTAGAATTCACTAGTGTTTGGACTTCACTCTGAAAACTAAAAAGGCCTAAAGTTTGGGCCCACCCCAATTCTATGGCCTTTGTTATGATGACCAAGCCCGCCATTACTTGGGTCGGGACACAAACGAGCACGTACAACGCACATGACCTCGTTTTGCCGTCCCCGCCTTTCTTTAGGCAAAACGGCAGTCTCCCTCACCCTCTCCACTTTGGCGCTCTCCTTCTCTCTCCATTCTCCCTCGCCGAATAGTTCAAACTAGGGCTTTCAGAAACCCTAATTCTAATGGGCAAGCGTTCTATTATGCAGCGAGGTGCGTTCTTTTCCCTTTCTGTTTGTTCCTGAGAAAACGTTGGAAAAGAAAAAGAAAAAGAACTCTAGATTTTTCAGTAACACAAGGCTCATGATTTTCTTTTTCCTTTCTTTTCCAAGAAACCAAGCGAAGCTTATTGTTTATTCTTCGTAAGCTTCTTAAAGATTTAAACTTCAATTTATGCTAATGATGAGCAGTATATGCGCACGTTCTTCCCCCCCCCCCTCTACTTTTACACTCTGTTTGGTCGCCGAGAATGTCGAGGAAAAGAAAAGAAATACGAATTTGATTCTTATGACTGGTGTTGTTTTGGTTGACGAGAATAGAAAAATTGCTCCAACTTGGTGACAATAGGCATAGTAGGATCAATCAGTGGAGGCTCTAGTTTTCCATTAGTTCGAATAATTAAAAATTTTCAATTCAAATATTTAATATATTTTCTTGACAAGAAAAAGGGACATTTAGGTCAAATAATTTTCTTCTTCAATATCCTGGCAGAAAGTTTTGCTCGTGTGATAGTCTCCAAAAATAGAATTGTTTTGGAATTTATTCTTTATTTATTTTTTATAATAAATTGAATAACTAATTTGTCCTTTCTCTGCGGTGGTCTCGTTCATGTTCTATCAGTGTGAGTAGAGTTATCTTTTGGTTTATATGACTAGGAATGTACTTTTTTTTTTCAAAGCAGGGTTGAAGAGACACAAATCACCCAAGAAGTCGGACAATGGTAGGCATGGGAGTAAGAATCGTCGTATTGAAGATAAGGTTGCTCATAGCCCATCTCCGAGTTCCTCAGGCATGTTAAACTCTTTCACCTTTATATTGTTTAAAATGTTTGTTTCTTCTTCCCTCAATTATTTTATCATGTAATAATTGGTTCTGTAAAAAAAAAGTTTTATGTAAGAGATTTGTACTGGGTTTTGCATTCCAAGTTGATTTGACGAAGTTCAAATTCAGTTGTTGAGAATTTTCACCTGATGTTAACCATGGGGAAGTATAAGTTTGGGTTACAACTTTTCGTTCTTTTCAATATTAGTTTATGTATAAACTCTGTATCACTTTCTTATTATAGATTTTGCTGATTCATTGATACAGAGAATTCATCTGATGAACAATCAAATGGTGTGGTCTCTGATGAAGAAGTGATTTACAAAGAGCCATCAATGTATGATCATTTGTTAAAGACACTAGGATCGGGTAGTGACTCTCTTGCTGATGTATATAAGAGGAGGTGATAATTTTCTTTATGGGAGCTATTTCTAATTTATTTTTAGTCCTTTTGAGCAGCAGGGTTGTCTTCATGTTTCATCCATTTTGAAGAACACCTTCTTTTTATTTATTTATTTCTTGGGATAAGGGTATATACGGTGTTAAATAGAAATAAGGAATGCCAATCTTTGAGAATTTTGTCATCATCCAATTGTTTTTGTATGGGTCCATTCAATGATGTAAAATATCACAATGTGATAAGAGAATCAATTAAAAGAGACCCCCTAATTCCAATTAGGAACTTGTTGGGTCCTTTAGGAACAGCCCTTCAAATTGTGAATTTTTATTCATTTTACCATTTAATATCCCATAATAAGATCTTGATAACTAAATATTTGCAACTTGACAATTTAAAATTTTATTCACAAAAAGAAGGGCCACAGCCCATAAATTCTCTGTTGTGTTATGCTCTGATGAGCTATGCAGTCTTTATGTGATTTCCTGCTACATTGGATATTAATTCTTCTTAACATGATTACTTCATAAAAAAAAATTCTTCTTTAACATGATTGTTTTTTTTTTTTTTCCCCTCTCAATTGCATTTTTCTTTATGCAATATCAAATTACAAACTCCCAGATTTTTATAATACTTATATGGTTAGCATATTATTATATCTTGTCAATCTGGCTAAAACCTTTTTAGTTTTCATATGTCTCCCTCTATATATAAGTTTGATAGTATACATATTTATAATTGTATATTTTTTTTGGATATGATATTGTTACTGTGTAAATTATATGTAGTCTAATGTTATAGGACATTTAAATGTTGATTTTGTATAAATTTCTATTATTTATTTGCTTAGCGCAACACACTTTTTATACCCTACACAACACATACTTGTCCTAACACATTTAATTTGCAATATTTTGATTCTAAATTGTTTATAAGAGTCTAATTCATATTTTTTTTTCCAAAGTTTCAATAAAAATTTCCATGTTTAACTACTAATATTCGTCGTATCTCTAAATCGATATCGATGTTTTCAATAGATTTGATATATATATATATATATATATATATATATATTGATATATTGTGTTTTTGGACCCTAGTTATATCCATCGATATTGATATTTAAGTCCTTGGTAGTAACACTTCTTGTCCAATCTTTAATCAATCTATTATTTTGTTCCCCCCGATTGTACCACAATGTTCAACACGACCAAAGGAACCCGTCTTCTGGTCCATTAAAATCCTGGGAATTCCCTCCAAAAGCTAAGAATGTGTCTAGGAGAAGCCCACGATACATATCTCTATTATTAGAGTCCTAGAAACTCTCTAAAAGTTTGCTTTGAGGTATATTATAAAGTTAGACAGTAATGAACTTTGTTCAATATTCATTATGATGCCACATGTATCTTGGGCTAACTACTGTTCATTTTGTTGATGATTTGGTTATTTTCTCAAACTAATTCTAACTATAGTTGATTTAATGCACCATTTTAAAGTTGCCACTTCATCATGTGCTATTATGATGTGTAGACAAAGAGAAGAAGAAGGTAAAAGTGACACAGAAGAAGATGTGGATGGTGACTCTGAGTCTCTCAGTGTGTCTGAGGAAGGGGATGATGGCGACGAAGGTAAGAATTATTGTATTGGTTCTGATACTTTTTAATAGTTTTTATATATTACACATTTTAATTGTATATTATATGTTCTTAATTGTTTAAATCTTTCTCCTGAAATCTCAAGGCCTTTAAATTTTTGTATTTTCATATGTTCTTTAAACACTATTAAACAAGGTCATATTAAATTGTCTGGGTAGAGTGTTGGTTTTGGTTTTGAGTGGAAACTTCAGACTTGAATAAATTTTTTGGGTCAGGGTTGTTGGTTATTAGCTTCGTCGGTGGTGCTTCATTGGTCTCAATGCTAGATGTCAATGATGGTTTTCAAATTATTTTTATTTATTTATTTAATTTTTGTTTTTTGCAAAACATTGAGTAACTAAGTAACTAAGTAGAAACTAAGTATTTATTGACTATCAATTATCTCAGTTGGAAGTCAAGGATTTTGAGTTGGGTGAGATGTTTCATTTTCTTTTTGTGATTTGAAGGTCGTCCATGGAAAAATTTGAAGGTGTTCATCCATTTTCTGTGGAAACTTCTGTTTTAGAAGAGGTTACATTGTACTCATTTCATGATATGCACTCTAGTATGTGTAAACTTTGCTAATTCTCATTAAGAAAATAAGCTTAAAGATACAAGACATATAAATACAAACCCTTAATAAGGGAAATACCAATAATACCCCTAACATACTAAATATATACAAATATATCCTAACAGCCCCCCTCAAACTCATGATGTGATTGTGGGAAACATCGAGAGTTTGCCAAGCAGAAATTGGAACCTCGAAATGGTATGGGACTTTGTAAAAAAGTCAGCCAATTGCATGGTGGAAGGAACAAAAGGGAGGGAGAGAGTGCCCAGTTGAAGATGATGACGCACAAAATGATAGTTAATCTCAATATGTTTAATGCATTCATAAAAAACAGAATTATACGCAATCTGAATAGCACTCTTGTTGTCACAGTACATGGGAGTAGGAGACAGAGAAGGAACACCCAAGTCGGTAAGCAACCAACGCAACCAAACAATCTCAGCAGCAGTAGTAGCCATAGCCCAATACTCGGCCTCAGCAGATGAACGAGCAACAATTGTTTGTTTCTTACTCCGTCAGGAAACCAAGGAATCACCAAAAAGACATAATATCCAGTAGTAGATCGGCGATCCATAGCATCACCAGCCCAATTAGCATTAGAAAAGGCTTGAAACTCAAAAGAGGAAGTAGAAGAAAAGAGCAAACTCTGATGGAGATATCCGCGAAGATAGCGCAAAATACAAAGAAGTGCAGCCCAATGAACTGAGGTCGGAGCAGAAGCAAACTGACTAACAACATGCATTGTATAGGCAATATCAGGACGAATCATAGTGAGATATACTAGACTACCAACAAGCACTCGATACAAATTAGGATCTTTTAGGGAAATACCATTAGTAGAGGTATAATGAACATTAAGCTCAATAGGAGTAGCAACAGTCTGAGAATTAGAAAGTTGGCCCTTTGGATGATGTCAGCAGCATATGTAGACTGAGAGAGAAGATACCCTTGGGAGAGGAAGCAACCTCAATGCCAAGAAAGTAACGAAGCGGACCAAGATCTTTCATCTCAAAGTGTTACTGCAACTGAGTTTTGAGAAGAGAAATCTCAATGGTATCATTACCAGAAATAAGCATATCATTAACATATAGTAAAAGAACAATTTGCCCCGCAGAAGTGGAGCGAAGGAACAAGGCAGAATCATGGGCACTAGAAGTAAAACCAAAATCACAAACCACTGTAGAAAACTTAGCAAACCAAGCACGAGGAGCTTGTTTCAAGCTATATAGAGCTTTGCGAAGTTTGCAAACCTGACCGGAAGAATGGGCAAGGAGGGAACCATAGACACTTCCTCAGGCAAATCCCCATTCAGAAAACATTTTTAACATCCATCTGAGAGAGACCATTGGCGAATCGCTGCCACAACAATGAAAGTGCGAACTGTGGTCATTTTAGCACAGGAGCGAAAGTTTCCTCATAGTCAATGCCATATTCTTGTGCATAACCTTTAGCAACTAAACGGGCTTTGTATCGTTCGACAGAACCATCGACCCTAGTTTTTATTTTGTAAACCCAGCGACAACCAATAGCACGTTTACCAAGAGGAAAGTAAACGAGATCTTATGTGTTGGTCTTATGCAAAGTAGAAAGTTCTTCATTCATAGCTTGTTATCAAAGAAGATCAAGAACAGCCTCCTTATAGGAGGAAGGCTCAGAAAGAGAGTGAATGGAAGATAAAAAAGAACAAAAATCAAAAGAATAACAGGTATTGGAGAAACCAAAACGATCAGGACACTTACGAAGTCGCTTGGGATAGCGAGAAGGAGAAAAATTGACATCACCAAAAGTTGAAGAAGACGCAGCTGAAGGATGGGAAGGAGCGATATCTGTAAGGTCAGAAGCTTTATTCTTGCGAGTATACACATGAGTAATAGGAGGACGAGAACTAGAGAAAGAGGACGGAGAGGGAGGATCAGAGATAACTAAGTCACCAATGTAAGAGTCAGATGAAACATTATCAGGGAAAGGGTCAAGATAAACAAGATCAGACTTAGGAACAACATCTGTAGAAGAAGGAATAGAAAAGAAAGGAATATGCTCAAGAAACATTACATGACGAGAGACATACAGTTTTCTAGCAATAGGATCATAACAGTGATAACCCTTTTGCCCATCACTATAACCAAGAAACACACACATGGCTGAACTTGCAGAAAACTTAGTGCGTGCAACTTTGGGTAAAAGAACAAAGCAAGTGCAACAAAAAACATGCAACGTGTAATAATCAGGGGAATAACCATGCAATTTTTCAAAGGGGGAAATGCTAGATGTAAGAATAGAAGGAATGCGATTAATAAGATACACAACAGTAAGGAGAGCTTCTCCCCAAAAGGAGCTAGGCACAGAAGTAGAAAGTAACAAAGAACGGGCAGTCTTCATGATGTGCCTATGCTTACGCTTAGCAACACCATTTTGCTTAGGAGTATCAATGCAGGAAGATTGTTGAATTATACCATCAGAGGTTAACATATGAAGAAAATCAATGTCTCTATATTCCCCACCCAAATCGCAACGAAAACATTTGATAACAGCAGAATATTGGATGTGAATCATAGCACGAAATGCAGCAAAAATAGAAAGAAAATCAGAACAGTTCTTCATAAGAAACACCCAACAATATCGACTATAATCATCAATAAATGATACATAATAGCGAGATCCACCTTTAGTGGTTATAGGTGCAGGTCCCACACGTCAGAGTGAACAAGATCAAAGGGTGCAGAAGAAATAGTTGTACTTTTATTGAAAGGCAATGCAGTAAATTTTGCAAGTTTACAACCACTACAATCAGAAATATCATGACTATGCAAATCACCTAAAGCTCCGGTAGAAATTAAATATTTTAAATGAGAACTAGAAACATGTCCAAGGCGGGAATGCCATAAATAAAAACTAGATGACTTAGGACTCAAACGAAAAGAAGACAAATCAACAGCAAAAGGAACCAAAGCAGGAACATGCAACTCCTCCAGCACATATAGCTCTCCCACCTTACGGCTTGTCCCAATCAGCTGTTTGGAATGATGATCCTACACAGTACAACCAGTAGAGGAAAAGTGAACTAGATATCCAACATCAGAAAGTTGACTAACAGAGATCAAATTCAAAGACAATTGAGGAATGCAATAAACATCAGGAAGAGAAAGATTAAATGTAGAAATAGAGCCAACACAGGCCAAGAGCATTGAGGTACCATTGGCAGTATGACAGTAACCGAAGATGGTGGAGAAATAGTAGAAATAAATAACAAAGGATCATAAGTCATATGATGAGTGGCACTTGAATAAAAAACCCAAGTGGATCGAGATATAGTTGGAGGGGAGGAGGACAAACCTATAGAGGAGTTAACAAACAATGCATTAGGCTGAGCGGAACCAAGAGACTTCTGCAATTGCTTTGCTAGTGCAACCAAAGAGGGATCAATCTAGGCATCAGTAGATGGTGCAACTGCCGCTGTATGCTTAGAGCTATTGTTCTTCCATGGCTGATAAGAACCAGATGCTGGTTTGTTTAACAGTCTAGGACACTGAGCCTTCCAATGACCTTTCTGATGATAGAAACTACATTCATCAAGAGCAACCTTAGGTCGTTGATTACTTTGAGTGCTAGCCTGAGGTTTGGGAGGAACTGCAAAAACAGATGTAGTAGGCAAAGGAAGCAGCCCCTTTTTGGATTTGAAACGAGTTTCCTCTGCCAGCAACTCATTAACCACTGAATCAACTAAAGGAAGAGGGTTACGTTGAAGTGTTGTGCCTCGAATACCTTTAAACTCATCCCAAAGGGCCATCAAAAACTGAACAAGCCGTTGTTCCTCCTTGTAGGTACAGTACACAGTATTTACACTCAGTTCCGTGTATTCCATAAGGGCTAATTGATCCCAAAAACCAGTCATAATAGCATAAAAATCCTGAATGCTTCAGTCCCTTTGAGGGGTTTCCCTAATGTCATGTTCTAGCTGATACCTCTTTGCAAAATTGGATTGTACATACACCTTGGACAGATAACCCCAAATGTCTCTTGGAGTAGAAAACTTAGCCAATTGCATTCTAATGGATTGTTCAACTGAATTATTGATCCAAGTGATAATTTTAGCATTATTCATCTCCCAAACTGAAAGCAATTCGTCATGTTTTTCAACTTTGGCATCACTAGGTTTGGGACAATCCAGTCACATAACCCCACATATTCTTTCCCAATAAATTTTTTTTTTCATAACATGGGCCCAATAAGTATAATTAGCACTTGTCAATTTCACACTTATAGGCTTATAGCTTGAAGGGAATCTGAGTTAGTGTTGGCCATGATTCAACAATAAATGCAACAGGTATTCAACCCTCTGGGGTGAAAATTATGAAACACATTGAAGAAATCACAAAAAAGGGGGTTTGCAATCACAATTGGTGCGAAGGGAGTGCGATTGGCTTCGAGGAAGAAAAACGACTACTTCAATGGGTCTTGACTGGTGCGAAGAAAGGGCAATTGATGTGCGACTGCCTTGGATATGCTTCAAAAGAGACTGCTGTTTGAATCGACTCAACTGATTGGGTTGATTCACAAGAAGCGAAGGAAGTGCGATGGAGAGAAGATGACAAGACTGACTGGTTCGAAGAGAGGTGCGATTGAATGGTGCGATTGCTGCGAAGGATTCACTGGTGCGACAGAGCTTGCTGGTTTGAAGTTTGCTGCAATAGGTGTGACTGCCTTGAGTGATGCGATTGTGCGATGGGTGCCGCAATGGGAACGAAGGAGTCGAAGCTTGCTGCAATTGGATGGTGCGAAGGTGCGACTGTGCAACGAAGGTGCGACTGTGCAATAGATGCTATGATTGGATCTAGGGCTCTGATACCATGTAAACTTTGCTAATTCTCATTAAGAAAATCAGCTGAAAGATACAAGACATATAAATACAAACCCTTAATAAGGGAAATACCAATAATACCGCTAACATACTAAATATATACAAATATATCCTAACAGTATGGTAGTCTGAGGCAGTGTATAGTGGTTCATTCATAGTAAATTAGTAATAATTTATCACTCACAGAAGTACTATGGTGGCATCTATTGAGTTTTTTTCAATTGTCTTGGTCATGGTCCACCACTTGAATTGTAGGGCGTTGGGCCTTGGATAGGCTATGTGGTTAATGCATAACGGGGACAGAGAGAAGTCTGGAAAGGGGGCCTACATTTTCAAATTTCAAAATTTTTGTAAGGAAACTTGTAACTTAAATGTGACTGCAATTATGCTCTTGGAGAGACCGCTGATCAGTTTATGTTCATTGTATTAGTTTGCCTAGATCACAGTAGTATGGTGAAATTGCAGTATCAATTCTTGCATTTTATGACGTTCAATAGAGGTTAGGTGTAGAATAGCTCATTGCATGAAGCCTATAACTGAGGTTTCTGTGAGCCATGTGCTGAGGTTGTCGTGAAAGGGACGGTGTTCTCAAGAAGTTTCAACTTTTGGCCGTTTAATTACTTGGCATTTTGGTAAGTGGTGCCCCCTTGGAATGGGCTTTTGGTTATGTACAGGTAGATCAAATATTTTTATATCGTATTAGTGGTCCCTTCCAATCCATAATGTAGAACCCTTTGTGCATATGGGCTTTTTGGATCTTATTAGTGGTCCTCTCCAAACCATAATTTAGAAGCCTTTGAGCATATAAGCCCTGCAGTTGGATTCATATGCTGCTTAGTTATGTGTGGGATCCCATAGTAAAGTTTTCTACAATGGCAAAGGAGCCAACAAATTTTGAATTTTGGTGCTTAAATTGGTTCAGTCTCTTCATGATGTCTATAGTTTGTCACTTGGATTTGATAGGTTTATAAACTTGACTGGGGAAGTTGGGGTGAGATGTTTCCTTGAATGGTTCAGATGGCGCCATTGCACCCTGGTGCCAAACCCTGCTTCTCATTTGCTAAAGCAAAACTATAAACTACATTCCATCGACATAGACCATTTATGAGTTATGACCCATTTTGACCATGTTGAACTTTAGTTGTTCAAATCAGTAGTTGGATCTGTTTTGGTGTCCTTTAAGGCAAGGTAGATAGAGTCATTATTAAGAAGATCAGTATTCTTAGTTCTTATTTCCGTGGTGATGAAGTGAACTTGTACTAATTAGAAGGCTAGATATTAGAAAGAACTCAAAGAAGGCATTGCGGAAGTCTTGGGGGCGCTGCAGATTTGATGAAGTCTTTCAAAGATATAAGTAAGGGGTTTTAAGGCCTGAGGAGAGCGGTAAAATTTGCTTCCTTTGATGCTTTTGTAGATGTAATTTTTTGGTCCCATCAAATTAGTAATTCGTCACGGGGAACATTACTCTTATTATGATTTATAATTTGTCGTTAAATTAATGCTCTCCAATGAACAAGTTTACTTGCAAATGCTTTTTCTCTTGGTGTAAGCATTTTTTAGTTATATGAGTTGCGTGTTCTTTTGTCCGCACATTATTTATTGTTCTGAATATTTCTGCTTTCTTCACATTTTTATACTTCATTAGGAACTGTTAATGAGTCTCGTAGAAGTCATGCCATGGGAACTAAACTAGAAGCAGCTAGCATGGTTGACATTATGGAGCAGAGTGAAGATGCTGAGAGTGAAGAGGATGACGAGTCCTCTGATACGGATGAAGAGCATTTAAGAATCAATAGTCAATCTGCTGTTGATGCAGCAGTGGGGACAGGGTTTGTGTTTGTTTGTTTTTTTTCTTTTTTCCTTAAATTCCCTTTTAATAATTCGTTATTTTATGGGGTTGTTTTCTATTAATATTTTCATCATCGTGTTGTGATGTTGAGATTGATGTGCAACCAATATGTGTATGCATGGATACAATTAGCAGCGCATTAGTTTGAAAATTTTCTTATCTCTGCAGACTGTAGTTAGGGTTGTTAGGTTCCTTTGTTTTCTTTTGGTTCGATCTAGCAAATGGATTATTTGTGTCAGTGGATTAGTTTGATCCAAAACTTAAGATAATGGGTGTAAACTGAAAAAAGGTTCATTAGTGGTTGTTAATGGAATTGAAGTTATCAAAGTTTAAGAAACCAAGGGTTAGCTCGGTTGGCAAGGGACCATGCCTCAAGAAGCAGAGGTCTTGAGTTTGACTCTTTCCAACCTCTTGGGGCCACTGACCTAAACCAAGGTTTATCTCAGTTACGATCTTGTTTGTGTTTGGGACATGTATTTCAAAAGTGATTTTGTTGTTGTAAGTGACTTTTTTCCTATTTGGCAAGAACATCTACTAAAGCCACCACAAGCTTGAAATGACATTATTGCTCTCATAATTTATTTATTTTTTTGCCATGCAGGCAAAAAAAACTCTTGGAGATCGGGAGGACTGAGGATATGAGAGCATTTTAGGAATTTAAAAAAATTCATTAAAAGGCCTTACTTGGAAGCTTCACCCAAAATTGAGTAGGAGGCAGCTTATGCCAGAATAACTTCTGGGACCCTTAATCACTTCTTCATTTTCACCCAAACACCCTACAAAGGTGATTTTGGTGGTAAAATTCATTTTTGGACTGCTGAGAAGCTGTCCAAAACAAGCACTCAATATTCCATAAAGCAAAGTCTAATTTCGTTTTGCAACAATGACCTTATTTATGGACTCAAGAAAACTTGTTCGGCAAGTAAAAACCTTTAAAAAACAAGACTAACCAATATAGAAATCAATTAGGACTCAAATTCTACTAAAATAGAAAATTTTTAAACTGTTAATGGACTCAAATTAGAAATTAACAAAAGATGACTCTCTAAACTTTCAATAAGACTCAATAATACCTAACAGGGATATATAATTAACAATTCCTATAACCAACAACTACTAACCTGAAAACTAGAAAATTTTAATTTGTAAATTTACCAAAATATCCTTACATGGATTAAAATCATTCCCACACAAAATATCTCAAATAAACCCTAATCTCCACACAAAATATCCCAAATATACCCTAATCTTCCCTTTCTTGTTAACATACTCTGCATCATTTCAACTAAAGGAAGTTTTTTACATGAAGTTATCTCTGCCTTGTGTTTATTTTACAGTTTACCAAATGCTTGAAATCTGTGTTTAAAGGGAATCTCTTTTATAAACCTATTTAAGAGAAATTAATGGAACTTTGAAGTATATGGTTATAAAACATTCAGACTTTAAGTAACTTCCTCAGTATTCCAAAATGAACAATTCATATTAGTAAATAAATGTCGATATTTTCAGATGTTCTTAAATGGTAAAACTTTATCCTTCTTAAAAACTAGACTTCTTAAGAATTTAGTATTTTACTTCCGCTCAATCTGATTTTTACAATCAATAATAGGTATCGAGATTTTGAGAGGACTTCAATTTGACTAACTTTGTAAATATGGTAAAGATTCTGTAATATTAAAATAATAATAATGCATATATAAATTGAGTTTTCTTGAGAACTTCATTATAAAATCCACAAAGTCCTTGAGCAGTTGTTAGTGCTAATCTTAAGTAGATTGTGGCTTATGTTCAATTTATGTCATTTTTACTTTGTGTTTCAAGCTTGTCTTCCTCTAAAGTTTGCATATGAATATCTGCATGCAGTTCTTTCAACGTTCACTTGGCACACAAATTATCAAAAGCAGATGTTGATAATTTGTCAAAACGGAAATGGAAATATAATTGGGAGGTGCCTGCTGTTGGCATGTCGAATTGCAAGTGGAGAGGGACTGGAGAGTGTTTCCTAAAGGTATTCTTATTGTTTTGAATTCCTTTGGTTGTACTTTATGTTCTGTAACATTTAACCACCCATCTTGGAAAATTTATCGAAAATGCTGAATTCATGAACATGTATTTAATGTAAAAACTATGAGATAGATCTGCAATCTGGTTTACTTTCATAGTTCCTTGTTATGCCTGAGCAATCTTTTGGCAGATTGCTTCATGCTATCCAAGTTGGCATTGGGATCAAAGAAAAAGAGAATATTGGTTGAAGGACACAATTATAAAAAGGGGTTGGACGATGAGGGGGAAAGAGTTTAATGCGGTTGAATTTCCATATTATTATCTACGATTAATCTTCTCTAATACATAATAAGTTATGCTTCATGATTATTAGTTATGACTTATGATTAGTTAGCCTGCTGTAATGAGAAGAGGAAATGCCACGGGGCAGCTTATATTTGGAATATGAAGGTGGAGTGATCAATTGTTCATTTACGAGGCTGATTTAGCCACTTTGGCAGATCATGTCGAGGTCTTCTTGTGACCTTGTTGTCTGGTGTAAAATTTATGTTCTTGGTCACTGCATGTTTTCATGTTTTAATGTTGAATATCATAGTCACTTAACCCCAAGCGGTAGGTCAGTTAGGAAG
The DNA here is from genome assembly GCA_039720395.1 of Liquidambar formosana. Lineage (NCBI taxonomy): Eukaryota > Viridiplantae > Streptophyta > Magnoliopsida > Saxifragales > Altingiaceae > Liquidambar > Liquidambar formosana. The sequence continues at coordinate 8,359,705 of CM077827.1, forward strand.
GGATCCCGCCTCAGGAGGCGGAAGTCTTGAGTTCGACTCTTGCTAAACCCTTTGAGGCCACCCACACAAGGTTCCATGGTTCTCATGGGTCTTGGACTTACCTGGTCTATATGGGTTGTGGGGATTTTATATGGGTCTGGGATTTGCCTGAAGGGCTTCCTCGTTATCAAAAAAAAAAAAAAAATTATAGTCACTTGATCTCTTGAAGTTGGTTGGGATAGGGGGTGGTTGCTGCTGAACACTAGCGGTCTGTTCTCTTTGAAATCTTTCTTCTCTGCCTTGCTTCCTCCAGTTGTTGGTTCCTTTTCTTTTACCAAGATCCAGAGATTTGGTTTCCATATATCATTGTGTCATGTGCTTGTCTTGTGAGGAATTGACACCTAGGTGGGGTTTGGAGTTGGCACCAAAACTAAGAAAACTCAAATTCTTTATTTATTCCATGGCTGGTTTCTTAAAGAAATTAGGAGCCCTTATATAGACTCCCATCACATCAAAATTGGTAATACTTGGTCCTAAATTCATGGAAATTGAAAGGTAACAACTCCATAATTCCAAAATTAAGATATGGTAGTTTCTTGGTCATTAAGCTGGCCAATCTATTGGGTCTGGATCTGGTGTCCCCATCATTCATTTTGCTATTGGTTTTGGGTGTCATTGGGATCTTCCCTGCCTCATCTGGTAATCTTCTTTGTTGTTGGCACATCATCAGTTCCAAAAGGGATGCCACATTGCCACTTTGGAAGGACATTTATTCTGTTTGCTTCCTTGGGGAGTTATGGGAAAGATGGAATTAGGAATATGAGATCTAATGATGGGGAGATGTATACTGTAAATAGAAGATTGAAGTTGCAATAAAGTCTCTTCTTCTTGTTTTTATGCCTCCTCTCCTCCCCTCCCCTCCTCCCTCTCTTCTTTGGCATGTTACTTTTGTACCATATTTCAGAGTTTTTAGTGAAGGAACTATTAAAAAAATATGGCAGGCTTAAACGCCCGAGAAGTTTTGATGTTGCAACCACATGATGTTCATCTCATGTTGGCTTACTCCTTACTTCACTATATGTAATTACAGTTTTAGAGCTGGTATACTTAGAAATTGTATGTTTTGAAACCTGCAAAAATATCTTCATATAATTCAATTGTGTTTTTGCAGGATGTTGACAGTAATACTGATTATGGTCTGAAGCTGAAGTTATATAAACACTGGTTGGATGTCTACAAGACATCTGGAGGCAATGATTTTCATTCATCCACGCAGAGAATTTTTTTCTCCTTTTGTAAGTGAACCTGATTAACTTGTTATTGACCAAATGTAGTTATTATAATCATGTCATACTAGGTTGTTGTTTTATATTGTGAAAACATGTTTCCTTAGAACAAATGTAACACGAACACTTCTAAAGGTGAGCCTTTCCATTTCAAACACTGTGTCTTACACAATACTCAACCAACATACCTGGGTATGTCTAGAACAAGCCTTCAACAAGTCTGAAATTGTTATGTTTCCAACCTAAAAGCCTAAGCTGTTGGGTGGAGGGCCCAAACAAGTATATGAAGCTATGTCAAATTTTATAATTAATCGATGTGGGATGTGGTATTTTTTCAACAGAAATTTTGAGATAACTTTGGATAACATAAATATTGCCCAAAACACATCTATCATGCAGTGGACGTGTACATCATTTTCCAAATTTGCAATTATTCATGTTGAGATCCAGATTAATCAATATACAATCAAAATGATATACTATTCATTAAATATATATTTAAATATTGCATCATATTTGCTGTGCCTGTTTTATGTTTTTCAAGAATTAGCTGTGTCTGCAATTTGCATATTTGTGTTGTGTTGTTCTTGTTCGTCTGTGGCTGTGTTGTTTATGCTACAGAGGCTACATAGCAAAGAATTCTGTATCTTCATTCTTTGCGTCTATGATGAATTACATTTACCACCTATTTGATCGTAAAACTGCTAATGTGATTATAGGTCCTGAATGATACCCTCTTTGTAGCTTTGTAAAATTTAATTTTTCATGGTTCATTTGGATGCTATTCTGATAGAGTTGTAAAAGTGCAAATAATTTGGCTGATATATATTACAGACTACATGAGAGACGATGGCAAGATCTAAATATCAACGGCATTGCCAGTGGCCAGTCGCTTACTGCCATAGTTGGGTAGCCCTTCTGTTTCTGGGGTTGAGGTGTTCATTATTAGGCTCAACCCTGAACTCCCTCTCTCTCTCTCTCATATAAATCAATATTGGAATAAGGCAGATTCAGGATCAGATTCAAAATCTGATCCCAAATCAGATGTTTAGGTCCGATTTAGTTAGATTGTAATCTCTGCATTTTAATTGACTATGTAAGAGTAAGGTGTTCCTTCATGCACCTATATATCCTTGATTATGATTTTTTGTAATTGGAAACTTCTCATGTCTCTCACTAGTGCTGATGTCATGTTTGTTTGTTTGTTTGTTTTTTTTTTTTTTTTTTTTTCCGATGGCGAGGAAACCCTTTGGGCAAACCCCGGGCCCATATAAGACCCTACAACACGTATGGACTAGGTAATTCCAGGGACCATGAAACCTTGTGTGGGTGGCCCCAAGGGGTTTCGTAATTAGCAAGAGTCGAACTGAATCATGTTTATGCAAATATAGCCATGAAATGTGAACCATTAAGAAAGTTGAAAATAGGAATTATCAACATTAGCTGTCATTATGAATGATGATGAAATAGGATTAATGTAGTCAGCGGTCATCCTTAATTATTTGGGACAATGTATTGTTGAGTGGAGCTGCATTCCTTAGAGTTTTTGTTTTAAATGTAATACAGTTCTTTTAATATCTATTCTATTGCTGACAAAGTTTAATCAATTTTGATAGTCATATGTTTATCTTTATCCTTTTAGTTGCCTCTTCTCAAAATTAGAAAACTTTTGAGGGCATTTAATTTGGTATAGGATTATTTTGTATATTTGGTTGAAATTTAAGCTGCACTTTTGCATCCATTTTGTTTTTTGTTGTTGTGGTTGCTGACTTGTTTGATGCCAACCTGCTTTTCTAGGCAACAGCTATCGGGATATTCTACAATATAACAAAAGGCCCTTTTATCTCAAAGGCTTGGAGGAAGATACCAGTATCATGGACGCGTACATAATGCATTCTGTGCGTGCATGCCCTTACACTTTGTCCCTCAGTGTTTTTACTTCACCTTTTATGTTATATTTCAAGTGTCATTTTCTTGTATGGTTAATTAATATAAGAGTATATTGTGCAGTTGAATCATGTCTTCAAAACTAGAGATCTTGTGACAAAGAATGATGCGAAAGTGGCCAAGCATCAAGAGAGTGCTCAAGAGGAAATTCTTACTGGTGATGGTTTCCTTGATCAGGGGTTTACTCGCCCTAAGGTAATGTTGAGTTCTTTCTTTAGTATAGTTCAAAGTCTCAGTTGTGGACGTTGTTACGTTTTGGTAGCGGTTTTATTGTTGAATCTTGAGGGAGACAACTTTTCATATGAAAGAATGTTCAAGAAGATACAAAAATCATATAAAAATAAGAAGAAAACAGGGCAATCACATAGGAACCATCAAATAAACAAAACAGATAACTCAAGACATATAATGTGGTAAAAAAATTGCAAAACACGTGCTATCACGCTACTACTTTGTTATGGTGATGCACTGTATTTTACTACTACATTCCAATAGTAAATATATTATATATATAAACATAATTTTTGTTGAATTTTTAATAATATTTTATATTTTTATTTATTCATGTGTGTGTGTGTGTGTGTGTGTATACATATATCAATTTAGTTGAATAACAGTAATGATGGAGTTAGGATAAGTTAAAAAAAAAACTTGATAAATTATATATTTTTTTTGGAAAAGGGTATAATTGTTAATAAAAAATACGTATTTGTTTTTATTATGGAAAGTGTTGGAAAATTTTCATAAGTAAAATAAATAAATAGTATATGTGGTTTGCCTTCTTAATAATAATGAAAACATAAGGGTTATTTTTCAACTTAAATATCCTATGAGATTTATATTTATATAATTCAAAGAAAGAAAGGCAATTCAAATGAAGAGATTTTGAGTTTAAATGAAGGTATATTGAGAAGGTTTGACCTTCTCGAACTTGCATACATTCACTAATCGTTAAAAAAAAAAAAAAAAAAAAATGAAGGAGAAAGAGACAAGATAGACATTTTTTTTTTTTTAAATAAAATTTTTTTATAACGGTGGAACCATCCCACAACAAAGTCCTTTAGACCCACTGATGGGGACAGTATGTACATGGTTCAACAGGATAGCCCAGCTTGGCCTATTAACTTGAAGACCAAGGCTTTAGTATATTTATTTTAAGCATATTTATTTTTAAGAATAATTAAATAATTGTGTTTTAAATTCCTAGACTTTAGGGTTAAGTTTTACTTTATTTGATGTAATTGGGACCTATATATAGGCTCCAATAACTCTTTAATTTTCAGCATATTATGAATTAAAATTGGATTTTTTGGTGTCGACTCCAAACACCCTTAGGTGCCAACTCCTAGGGTTCTTGCTTCTTTCTAGCTTCTTTCTTTTCTTTTTTCTACTTCTTTTCTCTCTCTTATTGGTTCTTGAGGTTGTCCTGCATCAACTTTGGTATCAGAGCAAATTTCGATCACTCGCTTCACTCAATTGGATCAATCATCTTGTGTCGCAGACTTTTCTTTTGTGTGATGACGTCGTCAGACACTAACCCTCTCACACCAGTCAAGCCAGAACCACGAACTTTCCTCTGCTATTAAATCGTCACTGTCAACTCCACCACTGGTAAACCATCACCCTACTTGCCATGCCTACACAGTTAAAACCACCAAACTCTCATTTTGTTCCCTTGCCTCAATTAATTAAAATAAAAAAAAAAAAAAGAAGAAGAAAAGTCGCATACCACTCAACCCACAGCCATCCCTTCTCACCGTCGATCACACCAAATTTGAAAATAAAACCCATCTTCTCCTTTCCCCTCAAATCGTACCATTAAATTCTTAACACGAGAACCATATCCCTCTTTTATCGACGCCGACTCTGATTCCGGCAACCCCTAGCCACCACCGTTAACCACCATCACTGTAATCAAGGGAAATCTTGAGTTTTTGAGCCCCCATCAGAACACCATCACCACCGACCATCGTTGACGACGTTGTACTCTAGAGTTCGACATCACTCCATTGTCATCGTCGAGAATCCGACGAGATCCACACACCATCATTGATCCTCCTCTATTTTAGTCACACTGCAGCAGATCATCGTTGATCCTTCTCCGTCGACCTTCGCCGTTGAGCTGCCGTTGATCTTGAGCGGTCAGAATCAAGAAAGCTCTTTGTCTCTTGCATTCCATTGTGCCAGAAGCTTTGAGAAGCTCAGTCGGGTTATAAAGTTCAAAAAGGACATTCAGACCGTTTGGTAACAGGAGCATAGGGTTCTAACTTGGAAATCAAAGTTGGATAGGGACATCCTTGACTCGATTCGGACTATGCTAATCCAGGTTTGAGTTATCCTAACTGCAGATTTATTCGTATTCCATTTTGGGCTTTGCTATCTTATCCGTGGATAAAGTTATCCAGACTTTGATTTATTGCTATTCTGCTCTTGATTTGGTTTGAGTTACCTACGGATTGAGTTATCTAGTTTGCATTTTGGGTTATCCTTAACACATCCAAGACTATTCTAGGCAAATTTTGAGTATCTTATTATGGAACCTATTCGATATGAGATTATATTCAAGGCTCTCCATAACCTATCAGCTAAACTTGACTAAAAGATGGATCAGTATTATAGTGATTTGAATGCTGGATTTGATAGGTTAGATAGGGCGTTGCAGCAACTTGATTTGAAGCTCAGCAAGAAGAAATGCCTAACTCAGCACGTTTCACCTTATGTTTTGAGTTGCATTGACTACAAACTTCAGTCAAATTATGAGAGTGTGATGCTTATGCCTCTGTTGAGCATACTATTTCTCTAAAAATGTGCTCCGATATTCAAGATTCGAAAGCAATTATTGATGAGCCTGAACCTATGCAACAAGAAGTTGATTCATCCCATGAACTTGCACCAACTATAGAAGCCTTGAATGTTGATATTGAAGTCAACATTGAAAATTCGGAAGCTGAAGAAAGTGTTGTGCAAGAATCTCATCCTGAGGAGGCCAACTTGTCAAAATCTGTTGCTTGTCCTTCCAATTTGCTCGAGGTCCAAATCATAGATTTCCTTGGTGTTGAAAATTTGGAGTTGACACGTGACCACTATTTGCTCGAGTTTTTTGCTAAATTGAAGATCTTAATTCGGGTTGCACACTTTGAAGTTGAATTAATTCAACGACTCAAGCAGTTGGCCTATTCAAAGTATTTGTTTTTTTTGAGATGGGCGAATTCAGTATCTCCATCCAAACTCAAACTCGAGGTCGAGTTTTTCCTACCCTAGGAGAGTTGATGGGGACAGTATGCACATGGTTCAACAGGATGGGCCAGCTTGGCCTATTAACTTGAAGACCAAGGCTTTAGTATATTTATTTTAGGCATATTTATTTTTAAGAATAATTAAATAATTGCCTTTTAAATTCCTAGACTTTAGGGTTAAGTTTTACCTTATTTGGTATAATTGGGACCTATATATAGGCTCTAATAACTCTTTAATTTTCAGCTTATTATAAATTAAAATTGGATTTTTCCAACGTTTGGTGTCGACTCCAAACACCCCTAGGTGCCGACTCTTAGGGTTCTTGCTTCTTTCTAGCTTCTTTCTTTTTTTTTCTCTACTTCTTTTCTCTCTTTTATTGTTCTTGAGGTTGTCCTGCATCACCCACCCATGGAACCTAAACCCCTAGGGAGACTAGCGCAGCAACCCACCGCTATGGCCCCCACTTAAATCTTGGGTTGTCCTAGTAAGGAATCGAACTCGTGATCGTGCGCCTAACCATACAATGACAAGTTTGCCCTTACCAACTGGGCTACCCAAAAGTGGGTAAGATGGAGATTTTAAACTGCTTTTGACATAAAAATATCACCTCGGCCATCTTAACTGAGATCTAGGCATTATGTCTCGATTTCACTGAGATCCGATGCCACATCTTAGTCTCGGCCAAGGTGAAATATGCCTATATATAACTTGACTTGGTAGAAAATTTTGTTTGTCCCTTATCAATACCGGTACGTTTCAATTGTATGGTTTGGTTTTGTTCAAAACTTTGAACCATGTTCTTGTGATGTGCTTGCGCTGTAAATTGGACTTGGACGTTATGTGAAAGGTTCACATGTAGTGGCTTAAAGGGTCTTGTAACTAGATTTTGTTTGTAGTGTAGAACTTAGATTTTATGTGTTTTGACGATTTTATTCATCTATTATACTTGTAATTGTAGAATTAGAAATTTCTATACCTTATAATTGATAATATATAAGGATTGCCACAATTTTATGATGTGTTTATGCACATTGTACTCTCTCTCTCTCCCTTCCCCCTTCCCCCCCCCATGGCGCAATAATGAAGTAAAGTATATTGGTGATCAAAAAAATAAAGTAAATTATTGTATTAAAGAAAAGGCTTAGCCCATGTACATAATATACAAACACTTAGCCAAGGACTCAAAAGCTAAAAATTAAGATAATCTATAAATTGAACAAAATAGGGACTATGTCCACTAATGTGGCTACTACACCCAAAAAAAAAAAGTCTAACAAAATTGGCCTTGAGCTCGAGTAAAGAAACTTCCATTCTTTCAAAAGTGCTCAAATTCCTTTCTTTCCAAAGGCACCAAAAAAGAGCATGCGATACCATTTTCCAACTGATTTTAGTGTTTATATTTTCAAGTTTAATCCACCTTAAAGAGAAGATCATACGTACAGGAAGGAAAAACCCAATGTACCCCATAAAGATGGAAAATGAAAACCCATGTATTCCAAGCCACTTTACAATGCAAGAAAGGATGATCAACCATCTCCGCCACCTCCTTGCACATAACGCATCCATTAGGCGTAACCCACCTTTTTAAAATCAAATTATCCATAGTCAAACGTCTATTTCTAGCTACTAACAATGTAAGGAGCACCACTTTAGCTTATCCAAAAAAAAAGAAAAAAAAAAGGAACACCACTTCGGAAGGTACTGAAGCAATCTACACTCTTAGCTGAGTGAAACATTACTTCACTATGGCTCAAAGGAGAATAGTAAGATTTCACCAATAATAATCTTTTAGAATCTTTGCGCCACCCCATGGAATCATTCCCTTCCAAAGATATACTACAATCATAAAGCTTTTGAAAGGAAATCAAAACACTTTCCAATTCTCAATCATTGAAATGTCTAAAAAAATAACATTCCAATGCCAAGTCCTACTCCCCCTTACAATATTTTCTCTCAACCAAGCCTCCTTGTTGTCTGCAATAGCAAATAGATGAGGAAACTCATCATTGAGAGAAACATCCCCACACCAAACATCTTTCCAAAAGGTAACTTTATTTTCTTCCCCAATAACAAACTTAACCTCCTTGACAAAGGAGTTTAGTCCCTACATAATTGCTTCCCATAGACACATCCCATGAGTACCCATTATAGTCCTTGACCACTACCCCCCAACAGCCGACCCATACTTCCAGACCACCACATCTTTCTATAAACTTGTGGGACTTGGGTCACTCCTTCCTGACCTCCGTAACCATTTTCCAGCAAAGCTTGATTCATCCTCCCTAAAGATCTCACACCCAAACCATGTCATGAAAATTGTATTCCAATCTACAAGATGATATTTGAATTCCTCTCCCATATCTTCCCACAAAATGTCCCACTAGAGCTTCTCAGTTCTAGGAACCACCTAGCTAGGATCTTGAACATTGGCATAAAATAGGTTGGGATTCTTGAAAGAGTGCTAAGGATCAATGTCAACTTCCCACCTTTAGATTAATAACCTTTTTTCCACCTACTAAGTTTGCACTCCACCTTTTCTACCACCAGCTTCCACATCCTTTTATCTTTGAAGTGTGAACCCAATAGAGGACCAGGATAAGTAATCGGTAGTTTACCAAGTTTATAACTTAAAGTGGAGGCGAGATCATCCATTTCATCCATCCTTCCCACCGGAATTAATTCATTTTTTCCTTGATTGGCTTTCGAACTCGACACCACTTCAAAGCATAGTAGAATTGTGCAAAGGAGTAAGAGTTGCTCCTCCCCCATGCCACAGAAGATCAAAGCATCATAGCAAGCAACAAGTGGGACACCATACCTTGCTGTACCCAAGGACTTAAATATCGATATTGATGGATATATCGAGGGTCCAAAAACACAGATATATCAGATATATCGATCGAAAATTTCTATATCGTTCAAAGATATGACGGGTATTGTTAGTTAAACACGTTTATTTTCATTGCAACTCTGGGAACAATTATTAGACTCTAATAAACAATTTAGAGTCAAAATATTGCAATTTAAATGTGTATTAGACAAGTATATATTGTGTAGGGTATAAAAATTTTGCCACACTGAGCTATAGAATGAATATTTTAACAAAGTAAATGAAAGATGTTACTTCATGACACTAATATAAGCCATTAGTAATACTAAAAGAGTAAGAGGTGATTATTTTGACGAAATAACAAGAAAATGAATATCTTGATATTGTCGATATATATCCTCGATATAGTGGATATATCTCGATATATTCGATATATCGATGATACCATGTGAAAAAAAGAAGATATTATGGATATATCGAGATATATCATATGATTTTATCAATAATATAAAAAATATTAACAATGTCGTAAAGATATTTTACGAAAAAAAGATTTGTCAGTTAGATATCGTATCGATGGGTACGGATACCCGGATGTATTGTGGATATATCGAAGATATTGTGGATATTTTAGTCCATGCCCGTACCCACCTCCATTAATCACAAAACCTTTTAACAAGGTTTCCCTCAACAACTCTATTAAATAACTTACTCAAAGCTCTATAACCAAAATAAAAAAAAGGAGGGTAGAGGACCTTGTCTAAGACCCCTCGAATTGTTAAAGAAACTATAAGGCATCCCATTGACAAGGACTGACAAAGAAGAAGAAAAAATGCACCAAGAAACCCACTTTCTCATCTATCACCAAAGCCCATGCTACCAAGCAAATAGAGAAGAAATCTCCAATCAACATGATCATAAGCTTTCTAAATATTAATCTTGCAATCAAGCCTTGAATCCACTCCTTTCTTTATTGTCCATGCACTCATTTGCAACAAGTACCACATCAACGATTTGCCTCCCTCCCAAAAAAAACCAATTGAGAAGAGGACACTAAGTCGCACGCATCCACCACCTCACCTTTGTCAGGGATGAGTGCAATAAAAGTTGTGTTGAGTCTCTTTTTGAATTTAGCTTTCCCAAAAAATTCCCCAAGCACCTTCAATCGATCAACTTTAATGACATTCCAGCAATGTTGGAAAAACGCAAGGGACATCCCATTTATCCCGGGAGCTTTATCCCCATTTAAAGAATTTAATGATTCTTTAACCCTTCTTCTTAAAATTTTCTCTCCATTCACCCCGAAGACTCTTGATATTTAGTGTTGTAATTCACCCCATCAAGAAACGGTCTTCTCACACCTTCCTCGTGGAAAAGGTTTTAATAGTAATCAACAATTTCCTTATAAAAAAATCTCATCATCCTTTTCTAAAACACCATTCAGCATCAACTTTCCAACAAAATTTGACCGTTTATGAGCATTGGCAACCCAATGGAAAAAATTTAGTATTTTATCCCCTTAGTTTCAACCACAAAGCTCTCGATTTTGCCTCCTGACTAATCTCTTTGAAATTAGCTAACCTTGCAAACTCTGCTTTGGCTTCAACTCTTCTAGATTTCTCCTCTTCCAGAAGACCCGCAACACCTTATTTCTCATCCAAACGGTGAATAATCTCCAATGTTTTTGCCTTAGTAACCTCCAAATTACCAAACACCTCCTTACTCCATCGCTTAAGTTCGTTCTTTTTTTTCTAGCAAAAATACTTAGCTTGGGGTGCCACATAGGAGAAAATGACCACCAAACTTTAACTAAATCCACAAAACCTTCCACATGAAGCCACATATTTTCCAACTTGAATGGGCCACTACCATATCTCAACCCTTCTCCCTCTGGAACAATTGGGACATGATTGGAAAGAAGCTTTTGGAAAAGTGGATTGAGTCACTCTTGGATGATGTTCCTCCCAAGAGAGGGAGAAAAGAAATCTATCAAGTCTAGAGAGATAGAGGTCAACCCTATTATCTGACCAAGTAAACAAACCTCCAAGTAAAGGCAGATAAATTAATTCGTTAGAATCACCAAACTCCGAAAATAACCTCATGACTGTCAGGAAAGAATTATATCCTTTCCTTTTATTGGGAAATCTAATAACATTAAAGTCACTTGCCAGACAGCAAGGAACCTCCCACCTGACCTTGAGCTATTCCAACTCTGCCCAAAAAGAACTTCTAAGAGCTTCCTTGTTTGGACCCTATACCACATACAATCCCATTCAAAACCATCCTTTATGTTAGAAAAAAGATAAGAGATAGAGAAGTTCCCAATTACCACATCCTTTCTGGAAACCATCTTTTTATCCCATAAAATAAGAATCTCCCCTGCTGTACCTCTGGGACCCAACTCCACCCACTCCGCCAAATTCCCTGACCAATGCTCACTAATGATGCCTCTTTCGATGACTTCAATTTTAGTTTCTTGCAAAACAATGATATCCACTTCCACTTCTGGATAGCTGCTTTTACTCTCCTACTTCTCTCCTTACTGCTAAACCCACAAACATTCCGAGATAAAGTGAATTCTTTCTGGCCTCTCCCACTGCTTCCTCACTGTCTCCTTTTCCATAATAATTGATAGAGCACTCCAATTTTTTCAATTTGCTTCTTTTTCTTTCTTCCGAGCTCACCACCTTTCTTTTTGGAGTTACAACCCCTATCCATCTCCTCTCTATTGCTGAGAACAAATTCATAATTTCATCCTCATAACCATCATAAGAAACCCCAAAGACCTTCCTCGACCCACTAATTCAAGATAGCACCCAATCTGACACTTCCTCGTGTTCCCATCTTCCAACAGTAACCCCATCTAAATCCATTCCGACCGACATTCACCACTCCCTCTGGACTCATGATTGCCACTGGAAGACAATCCAAAGGTTCTGCTGGGAAAAACCATTGTTGTATGAATAAACCATATTTAGACTGTTCCGTTAGTTGGTTTGATCCCATTGACAGATTTGATTAATTTCAACAATTTATTGTTCTTTACTGGGGATTTCAGGCTGCAAATTGTGTATTTAGTTTGGGACTCATAATTCTCGTGGGTACCCAATTCCTATGAGACCCAGGGGTTTTGGTCGCTGCGTGAATTGGTAGGAATTTCCAATTTCTGCTTTGCTCTAGCCTTGAATGACGTTGAAATTTTCATTTTATACCCAAGTTATATATATATATATATATATTTTTTTTTTACCTACCATGATTAATTGATGACAATGTTTAAATACAAGTCTACTTTGATTGAGGAAGTGGCTTATCAAAGTCCATTTTGATAATTTTTTTCTAAACTGAGTATTTTGTCAAAATTGGGGATTTGGTTTAGAAAAATGGTGTGCATTCAAAAAATATGGATTGACAGGGTAAAATAAGGTTAAGAATCAGATGGTGGTTGGTCAAAATTTGCGTAACTTGGTGTTTTAAAATGTTGGTGAAATTTTGAAAATGAATTATTTGAAGAAAATGTGGCTCTGAAGATCTCTTCGGCTGAAGTTTTTTTGCTTTTTAAATGTGACTTTCATGAAGGGTATGACTGGATAGCCATAATTTGTGGATAGAACAAGATAGTGCGTATCCACATTCTTCTTTTCATTTGGACAACCAAAGTTGAAGTACTAGAAACGCTAAACCGAAGACAGAGATCCACGTTCTTCTTTTCATTTTTTTTGAGTTTGAACTTTAAAGCATGACTTCTAGAGAGTTTGCAACTAACGAATTCAAAACTCTTGGAAAACTAACCTGATAAAATAAATGATAAAAAACTCTCAGAAAACTAACAGACCCTAAATTGATTGTTTCTGAGAAATATTAGTTTCTAGATATTTGGTTGGATCTGCATGGTTGTCTTCTAGGCATCTAGCTATGGAAACAATTACTTGTAAATGCATTATTGTTGCTGAACATGTTTAACGCCATGTCTGTTGCAGTCGTATTCTTGTTTGGTCTTTCTGCAATGGTAGGTAGTTTCTGGAAATTGGCATGTGAACTTTGAGACTCCTATTTGCAGTGTTTTGTGTGTGTGTGTGTGTGTGTGTAGAGCTCTTAACTTCCTAATTCTAAAAGATTTATTTCACTTAGTTTGCTGTAAAATGATTTCTGTTCACAATTATAACTTGCTTTATTTTTTTTGAAGACAACAATTTGTTTTCTTAGTTAATAAATTAATAAAATTCTTGCAACTGTTTTGCCCTCTATTTTTGTTGTTTATTGCTAATCGTATGTATATTTCTTTGTCACATTTTACTTGCTTAGTCGGTAAACTTTATAAAGATTCCAATATGTGGTGCAGGTTTTGATCCTATTACCACTTGCAAGTATTGGACTTCGTGTTGTTAAGAGGCTAATACAACTGACCCCTTCAGCACACAAGGTATCCTAATTTCTTTAATTTATGTTGGTGATTCATTACTACCACCCCCCCCCCCCCCCCCCCCCCCCCCCCCCCCCAAAAAAAACAAAAAAAATAGTAAAAAGAAAGAAATCAGTTTCATAACATGGCTCTTGCCTCTCGGTATCATCCCTAGCAATATGATGATTTTCGATATTACCACCTTGATCAATACATAATCCAGTGATTCATGTTGACTTGGTATAAAATAACCCAATGATTCATGTTGACTTGGTAAAAAATGTCTCTAGTATCAAATAATTAATTTTGACAAGTCATTAAACTAATTCTGAGCTGTCTTGGTATCATTCGATACATGTTTTTTGTATGAAACTATGTCCTGGGATAGGTCAGAGTTCGTAGATAAGCAGCATAAATTCATTTTGAAGCCCTTATTTTTATTCTTTTTCTTTTCACAGTTAAAAATGCTGCTATTAAGTTCCTCTTATACTTTGCTTCCTTACCGTATAATATAGTATTTTATGAGATATGAAGAATTTTTCAAGGAGTCTTCTAATATTCTTTTTGGTTCAAATATCTGGGTAAAAAATTCGTTTTTGCTTCCTTTTCCCCCTTTGCTCTAATTTAATGGATAGTGAAGGGTCGTGTAAATTCAGCCATATCTTCCATGATTGATGTTCCTTGGATTTATATGCTTTGTTGAAGATTTTGTTAGGTTTGTTTCCTTGTTAAATATTTGAAATCTTGTTTTAAAGATGAATTTATTTGAAAATAATTGTAAATTGATTTTATTTGTAGAGGTATATTTTGTACAATTCCAAATGTGAAAGAAGGTTTTATTGTAAGTCAATTTAACTTTTTTCAACAACTTCTAACCAATGTGTTTGCATGTATAAGAAACTTCTGGATCATCTTTTGTTGGTGTAAGCATTTGCTTTTCTTTAAATTTTTATTTGCGATGTTTTTATGTACCAGAAGTCCAGAACATATTGTCAGATATGGTCCATTATTGAGGTTTATTGGTGTCTGCCTAACCATGACTGACATCAATATGTGAATCCATGTTTTATGAACAATCACTATGTTTCACGGACTCGGTTACGAGTGTTGGATGTGGGCGCACATCTAGGTGTCAGATTTGTCAACTTTCAAATCTTAGGACACGGGGACACAACTAAATCATTGAAGTGTCTGATTTTTTCTTCAATACCCTAAGGATAAATTAATTGTATATGTTACGTAATATGTTAAACATGTGTACATTCCATTTATATTGAAATGTCTACGAAAATAAAAGAAAGTTGAGAAAATATGTTACTGAAAGTTACAGTGAACTCCCCTATTTGTACTCAGCAAAAATACAAAAAAAAATGAAAAAGAAAAAAAAGAACTTCCCTGTTGATAATTGATGTGTCCAACGATAGGCATGTCAGACACACATCTTATACCCATTACACTAGTCACACGTGTCCAACATGGGTACTCACAATTTGAAGTGTCCATGTAACACAGACCAATCAATATATACTTTATGGTTCCAGTAAGCACTTCAGGTCAGCGATGTAGCACAGCATTTTTCTGCTGATGTTTTGAATGGGTGCTTGCTTGAAGTAATATAGTTTAGGTGTTTGCTGTGTGGAGGAATTCTGTAGTTTATAATTGTTAATAGAAAACTATCCATGTGACTGAAGCTGCATCTCAATGTCATTTTTGCGTGCGCAAATATATTTTATAACCCAGCTTTAATAAGCTGTTGGCATTGAAAGTGCATTCCATTATTGATCATGCCTTTGCTCAAACATTTTTCTCAGACTTTAAAATTTTGTTATGTCTTCTTGCAGGACCTTTTTTCTGTTGTGTCATGCAGAAGTGCATTTATTAGGCAGAAATGCTTTTAGTAGGTAGAAATGGAAAATAAAAGAGCCCTAGAAGGCAATTATGGAATTACCCATAGTTTTGAACAGTTATAAAGTCACAGTTTGGTAGGGTAGGAGAATACCTATGTATGCGAGAACTGGTAAAATGATATCCGTCGCTCATAATTTCAAAGAAGGTGCAAAATAGGTACAAATGCACGTTTTGGACTCAGTGCTCAACAAATTAAGAACTGGAACAATCTGGACGTTAATAAGAATCTCGAATGCTGTTGTTCATTCGGAAGCTGTGAAAGTAAAAGATGCTAATCACATATTGGAGATAATTCCATTTATAAAATTACTATAAGTGATCTGAAGTTATTAAGTTTGGACCTTTTCTCAAATAATTCTAGGAAAGCATGATCAATGTCATATGTCATGTTGTACGAATGAAATTGTTTCAATCTAATGATGATACACTCTGAAATCCATAATTAATGTGCAATTGCTATCTCATTTGTTTGTTTTTTTTTTTTTTTTTTTGGATGAAGTAATGATATGTATTAAAAACCAAAAGGGCTTGACCCTCGTACATAAGACATATACAAGTGAAAAGCTTGGCCTCCCTATAACAAAACCAGGGGACCAACAAAGTGGGGGAAACAACAAACCCCCACTCCCAACTAAAACTTAAGGGAGTCAATAAAAGCTAAAAAAGAAATGTAACAACCACCCTTGTAGGCTTATAGATACTAACTACAAACATGCGGCCACACTTACCTTTGTGGCAAAGCAAGGCAGCCTGTTACAACTGTGTGGCACTCAATTCCTTCTGTTAATATTATCTTCATTTAATTATTATTTGTTGTTTCTCATTAGGAATTACACATAATTAATTCAACCCTGTTACTTACCAAATAAATGAAGTTGAATTTGTTGTTGAGATCTTATACTCTCCTTTGGTACCCGTTTTATTGATTTCCTCAGGTTAATATAGAGCACATCGATCGTTTCTCTAATGATTTTGGAACTGGGGTGGTTGAAGAAATTGAGGACAAGAATGAGTTATCCCAAAAAGATCTAGATTTTGGAAATTCAAATTCTCAGAAGTCTTCTAAACCATCTGATTTTCAAGCACTTTTTGGTGGGAATAACAATGATCACTTTATGATAGGCATTAAGTTTACTAGGTAATTACTTTCTTATATACTGTTTGAATATTTTCTTTCATATTGGTAGAACACCATCAAACTGACTTTGCCTGTCTTTGTAGCTTTACTAATTGTATAATCTATTTTTATCATTTGCTGGAAAGAGAGTTATGCGAGAGTTTTGGATGCAATGCTGAAATTTTGAGTACCCTTGGGGATCATTTACAAAGATAATCCTATATTTTGATGGGCTAGTACTTTTATGAGGACTAAATTGTTTTAAATCTTGAAGGTGAATTGTAATGTACAAAGTTAGATCTTTTGTTATATTTTCGATAAGAAGATAATAAATTAGAAAAATAAAGGGTTACAAGGGAGGACTAGGGGTCCTTATGAAGCACAAAGAAAAGAGTAGAAATCGAAAGAAGAAATAAAGATGTACAAATTGACAAACCACCAACCCAAAAAGCATCCCAAAAATCTTAAGGTGGATAAAACCTCTAGACTCTTCTAAAGTTGGAGCCCCCCTTTTGACTAAAAAATCTACCTCTGAATTTTCTGGGTTGTGCACCTAAGAAAAGGAGATATTGATCAATTTGGAAACCTCTAAAATTTTTCTCAGCAAGTGAACAATGAAATACCAAAGCAGCCCACTTTAGCCTAACTAATAACAACCCTAGAATCACTATACACAACTAGATGACCTATCCCATGAATAGCTGCTTCTTTCAACCTTCAAGTAGACTAATATCTCTGCTCTAAGTCTCAAATGGAAAACTGGCATAGACAACAGTTTAACTTTGCATAGGAGGGATCCAGAACTTTCATCGATTAATTTTGCAGTTTAATGAACGTTACACATACAAACACTTGCCTGATTGTATTTATTTCCCTATTAAGGTTTATTTATAAGGGATATTGAATCTTGTTTACTTTATGTCCTTCTATATAAGATGCTAATGTGAATGTTGTCATGATTTTTTAACATTGGGTGGTCTTGGTTTCCTATATGTCAGATGCATGCAAATTATATTGTTCCTTCAACTATATTTTTGGTTTAGTTGTGCCCTCTCCTACGATCAATTTTTAACTAACTAAATATTGGTAAAGACAGAGATAAGAACTAGAGAATTTCATTGCCCATTGCCTATCAATGTAAAGATCCTTTCGCAGTTGTGACATATATGTGTGTTATCGTGAGGGTAATAGATATATAATGTGTGCAGAAGGGGAGTAATAGATACATAATATTCTATTTTGATCATATATGTGAGTGTTGTCATGAGGGTGTGTGCAGAAGGAGAGTAATAGACACTGGCAGTTTGACTCGACTAGGATTCTACTGCCGTGGGTACTGACTACTGAGCATTGCTTAGACCACATTTGAACTAGTGTTTTCATGGAGTAGCTGGTGCAGTTTAAGTGTATATGTTAGTTGACTTTGATACTGCTACTTATGGGCTCAAAGAAAATTTGACGATCGTCAACTGTTTCACCCCATTCTTGGCTTGTTCCTCGTTTCTCTTTCTTACTCTTTACAAGGATGCTTGCCCTTTTTTGTACTTTGTACTTTTCTCTTTACTCTTCTCTTTTCTCTTATTTTATCCATTGTGTTTTATCGAAAAAGAAATTAGCTGTGGACAAAATACTGTAGCCCCTTGGTTGAGGGACAGAAATCAAAATATGTTGTGCTTTTCATAAAATTACAAATGCAAGGAGCATGAATCAAATATTTAAGCTAACTGTTGTACCACTTGTATGCTTATCTTGGAGGTAATGAGACTCATTACATATTTTAAAAAAAAAAAAAACAAAAAAAATGGAAAAGGAAGAGATAAACTCATTAACTTCCTAATATGTTTCACTGCCCTTCACATTCCTTGGGCCTTTCGAATTTATTTGATATGATTGTCAACTTTCTTCAAATCCCATTCTTTTTTTTCTTGCTTGATACAGAATTCCTTTGTTATTTGTTCTTGTCATTTTTTGTATAAAGCATAAAGAGAGACTCAAATATTCATATTTATTATAATTTTCAATTTTATTTTATTTTATTTCTTTTGTAGGAAAAGCATTAAATTGTATGGTGATTTCTATTCCTCTGACCTGATTGTTGCTTCCCCTCTCGGTTTGATTACTGTAAGCAATTTTTTTATAATCCATTTTCAGTTTTAAGAGTTTGTAATTGCTTTATGGTCTGAAAACTAATGTAGTTTCACAATTAACTCTTTTCAGTTTTTATTTGACTCAAGTGAAATGTAGTTGAGCTGTAGTTGAGCTGCTTGAGCTGAGATACTCATATGTGATTATGGGATTTGTATCATTTCAATGAATTAATCACTTCCTCACTTGATCTGCAAGGGAAACACATTTCTGGCATTATTTGTTTTTACCTAATTATTAAGAGGTCTACTGTGAGATTATCTCTGAAGTGAACATATAGAAGAAGCTGCTTTTGTGGAACCAAAGTACTCATGATCATTAATGAGGGGAAACAATAGGCCTTTTGACACTAAAGGGCATACACTATATGGACTCCGCAACAAGGATTTGAACAACTAGGCAGTTTTTTTAACTTTGACATTTCTTTCAGTGGGGATACAACTAGACCCTTCTTTACCCCCAATAAATAATGTTAAACAATTTCTTAGGGTTAAGTCTGGCTCCTATTTCTTAAACGATTTCCAAATTTGTGTCTTGAATGAATTGTAATATTGTTTACATGTATCTTTTTTCCAGTCGTGCTCAGTTTATGATCCCCCAAATAGTTGTTGATGCCTTTATAGGGTATCAAAGCAGATTAGGCATCAGGTAATTCAACACCTTGTGGACCCATCTCTTATCCCTTCAGTTGCACTTTGACGCTTATTGCTTGTTGGGGCTTGTGCAGGACCTAAGGAGGGCATTAAATAGGACTTGGTGCTTACCAGGGCACTTAAACAATCCACCTCGGTCTATTCTATTTGGATATCTTGAGAGTCTTGGATTGATGGCTTGAGCAAGGGCTAACCAAGCTAGTCGACTAGCTTGTCCCATAACCTTAGCGGCACCACCTTCGGCCTTTGTCACTGTGGGAGGAATGATGTCCATTTTTTCCAATAGACATCGCCCACACTAACTATGGGCTCATTAAATGGGGCTCATGGGATCCACAACTATTAAAACATGTGGGCAAAATGAGAGGGAAAGGCTCCTATTGGCTTGGTTGTTCAACTAATAGAATTCCACCATAGTGGGGATTTGAGGCCATTCATGGCTTATTTACAAGGATTGGAACTTTGGGATCTACTGAGGACCAAGAGCATTCCCACGGATCCTCTCTTCCTGCCACACCTCAAGTTTCCCTTTGGTTCCTTGTTCTCCTTACTACAACACCTTTTTGCTATTTCAGGCAACTTGGACATCACTAACTCAAATAGTTCTCCTCGCAAGAATATACCTATCAACACTAGTAAGGGGAAGAAGGTGGATGAATCTTGTGAAATGTATTTTCAAGGAGAATGGTGCGCTTTTTTCTAGAAGCTACCTTAACATGTCAACCATTATTTGGAGAACATATCTGCTCTTGATTCTTAAGTACCTATGTGAAACCTTGTTTCTCTAGAACCTCAACAATCATTTCCAGTTGTGTTACACGGACTCGTTGGTTTACCCCAAGGTACCCGTGTCAACACGACACGACACATACAAGTATAGGATCCAGTGCTGGATCCTTCAATTGCAAGACAGATTCAGGCTGGATAAGGAAGAAAGAAGAAGAAGAAGAAGCATAAAGAAGAAGAAAAAGATGAAAGGAGAGAGAGAGAGCGTATTTGTTTTTGAGCTTCGTTGGAAGAAAATGCTAGAGATATGGTCGAAGACGATGCCAGAGATATATTGAAGACGATGCCGTCGTCGAAAGGGGAGGCAATCGTGCCGCCGCTTTTCTTGATTGTGTTGTCAAGTCTCTTGCCTCTAGGGTTCTATCATAAGAGAGAAACCTATACAGCTGTACTGCCCATTTATGTTTTTACTTTTTCATTAAGTCCTCATAATTTTTTAACTTTACAATGACCAAATTTCAATTTATTTCTTAAGCCCACTAAAACTAATTATTATGAGAGTGGCCCTACAAATAAAAATATTCCTTAAGCCCATTAAAGCTAATTATTATCACAATGGCCCTACAAATAAAAATATTTTTAAATTTACCCTTGAGCATATTTATCTTATATTATACACACACACACACACACACACATATGTATACATATATGAATCTGCGTACCCGTACCCTACTTTTGGATCCCTTTTAGCCGAGTCCGCGTATCCTAATATTTCAATAGTTTGATGAATCTAACTCGTAGACACATACCTGCACCCAATACCTGCACCCGAACCCATGTAACATAGATTTCCAGCTAAGGATAACATACTAGAAATGAAATTTCCTATGCCAAGTCCCTCCCTTTTTGGGTCATATTACTATGTCCCAATTAATGAGGTGATCTTTTTTTGCATCCCTTGTCCCTGACAACAATAAATCCCTTTGAATACTCTCTAACCTATGGGTCACCTTGATCCGAATCCCAAACAGGGATTAAGAAGTAAATGAGAATTCATTTATTTATGTTTCTTTTGATATTCAATGCTAGTTCATGCTACTGGAATCAAGTTCTTGAAAATCTTTGTTTGTTGAGGAAAGACATTGATTATATTTCTTCAGTTTTATGGAAGTGGTACTATATTCTTGTTCATTTTGGCTAATGTACAAGTGATAGTAATCTTGTTTATTGGCTTCTATCAGAAAATTGGGGAGGCTGAGGTAGAGAAGGAAAAAGACATTGATTATCTCTCTTCTATAGAGGTAAGTTATCTTACTTATTTATCAGTTTTTGAGAAATATGTTGCATTGATTGCTTTCTCTCTCTCTCTCTCTCTCTCCGTTTCCTTTCTTTTCTTTTACTATGCTTATATGGACTTCCTTTTTAATTATTGGGGAGAGAATGTTTCATTGGTTTAAGCAGGTTCTAATTATTGATCATGCAGACGTAATAGCAATGCAGGTACATTATATGCTTAATTTATTTGCATGAGATATTTTTCTTGCCATCTATTCGAAGAAGAAAGAAGTCAATTCTTTTTCTTTTTGTTCATTGTTTTGCTTCTTTTTTTTTATGAAAATGTGCAGAATTGGTCCCATGTGAATTCAGTTGTTGAACAATTGAATCGCATACCATCTAAACAGCATGGAACTGATGTTATGCGCATTAGACAGTGGTATGGTTTACTGAATTATTTCCAACGTGGATGAACATTGAATTTCTAAATAAGTCCATAAATTTTCTTTTATATCTGCCTTTGCACTGCTCCACTGCTGGAGGCACTTATAAATGGGATCTTTTAAAAAATATAGAACTTCTTTCTGATTTTTTAAGCTTATTGTTTTATGTAGGGGTGAAGAGTCTAAATTTTTGCACAAATTATAGAAGCTTTCATTGCAATATTGAAATTAATTTACCTTCTCTTTCAACTGTCAATTATGTCATTATGTGTAGGTATCTAGATGGACACGCGCAGTTCTACCGGCAAACAATTATTCTAGGTTCTTATTTAAATCCTGGTAATGGAATTTTCAACTCTCTTACAGTTAATTTTGTGATAAATAACTTTGCTTTTTGAGTGTGTGTGTTTTTCATACAAAAAAAAAAAAAGAGTGTGTTTTGAGAGGTGATATTATAAATCTACTATTAGAAAAAAAAAAAAAAAAAAAAGTTAGACAACATTGTTCACTTGTACAATTTCTTTTCTTTATCCAGCATGTAATTTCCTCATACATATAGTATTATGCTGGGCCCAAATTGTTTTCATAATACATGAATACATTTTACATAATGATCCTTTTTTGACATTTTAAAGACAATTTGGAACCTGGCTTCCTAATTTTTTTTTTTTTTTTTCAATAGAAATAAACATCTTGGATAAAGCTATCGTGTCTAAGTTCGAAAAAAAAAAAATTGAAATTTTATTAAAATCCTAAGCCTTCATCTGATCTGACGTTGGCATGGTCAGTTATCTATATTATACATATTACTCGTATCCACTTTGGATATATGAACCATGTACTGCCCTTAAGTTAGCTTAGACATATATTTGATCAATACATGAACCTAATATATGTCTGTACTTTATTGTTCCAGACATGAATGCTTTGTTCAATCAACACTGCGTTAACTATCAAGGAAAGGTGTGTCGATATTCTTCATCCGTTTTGTATGCTTTAAAAAAAAAATAGTTAGAAACTCGTTATCATTTATAGAGGGGAAGGACACAAAAGTCCTTCAAAAGACAAGTGTACCAAAAAAGGTGTCAATGTGTTAGAAGGTGTTCGTATTGAGTTTAATCATTTAACCTTTCATTTTTGGTCTTTCCAATTTATTTGCCTATCCACAACACTGTTAATTGAAACATGTTTTTTCCTGTTTGTCGATGATAGAATATTAATATATTATCCATTGTTCTTTATTTAGGACCATTTTAGGTATGTAAGTATGCTTGTGAATGTGGAAAGGAAAAAAATTAATATATCTTCTTTTTTCTTACTTTTTTATGTAAATAAAATACAAAAACAATTTATTTGATAAAGTAATAAATTGTTTTTATAAATGAGATAGGGAAAAAAACTTTGTGCACTGTGAAGCATGAGGAAGTACCAAAATTACGATGGAAGTGACTCCAAAAAACTATCAAAAGATATTTGATAAGCTATATTTTAACTTTAGAATGGGACACTCTAGCCCATCAGAAACGTTTCTATTTCTTTCCTTCCAAAGAGTCCGAAACATAGCTTGAGGTGACATTGTCCATATAGAAATTGTGTTTTTTCTTACTGGTCCTACTCCACCAACTTCCTGCCAATTGTAGGACTGTTTTATTCAGGACCCACTGGATTCCACAGATGGCAAAGCAAAAAGCCCACAGATTTTGTTTTTCTTTTGATTGGCAACCAAAAAAATCATAATGCACCAATTTTTTTTACTTTTTATTTTTTGACAAATTCCATGATATTCATTGTTAGCTATATTTACAGGTGAAGTTGGTGTGTGATTATAAAGGTGTTCTTCCAAAAGTTTTACTGCAAGTACGGCAGGTGTGTATTCCTATCTATGTTTATTCTATGCTAAAATCGGACTTATTTAAATGATAATCTCTTTGCATTTTGATGTTTTCAGTGTTGTTTATTCGGGTTATTTCCTCTTCAGAAATTACATTGAACTTGGTAGAATTATTTTATTTTCAGAGGAGAAATTTGGGTCTAGATGGACTCTTGAGTTCTAAATTGAAGAAAGCTTATAATCTAGGTGCATTTACACCCTTTTGTATCCTCCCATATAGGACATATGAATTAGTTGTCTTGTGAATCCAATGCGTTAAATTGCTATATCATTTACATTATAACAGATGACTTATAAGCAAACTATTTATCCCATATTTATGGTAGATATATTAGTTGACTACATAATATGGTTTCACTTTTACATTATTCGAGAAATACACACATCTGAATGTTCATACCTGATGAATTAGTGTTAGCTTATGAATGCAATACATAGTTATTCATTTGAAAGAAAGAGGCGTGGGGATTATTAGTGATGTATTTATTGTTGGGAAGTTAGTCAAAAGTTGAAACACATCAAGGTCATGGGTTGAGACAAAATTTTATGGTTTAGGAGACTTGTAGGTTTATCAAATGGTATAATGATCTATTTCAATACTTTGTGGAAGTGAGATATAAATGTAGGTTGAATATGAATGGCTGAATCATGTTTGGTTTTATAATATCAGAGGTTGCAGTTGGGTGGCATTATCAGTGTTCATTAGTTTTGACTTTGAACTTTAAATTCAGGATTATAGAATGCAAAGTACAGTAAACAACACTTGAGTTTACATGTTTGGGTTTAGACCATAGTTGTTGTACCATAGTACGCACCCTACATGGATGCGTACGCATACTAGGTAAGTTTGTAAATATTTCTTTAATAAGTGTTTCCTTTTTATTTGTATTCCCATATTTAATTTATTTCTTTAGCGGACTTTTCCATTATTGATTATTTCCTTTTATTTAGTTTCTTGGTTTATTATTTCTATAGTTGTATGCTACCTTGTTTATGTGTTCCTTTTTTGAGTGTTTCCTTTATTTGCTTATTTTCTTATTAATTGTTCCCTTTTATTTTTTTATTTCTTTATTTAATCATATTCCATTTTATGCATGTTACTATATATTGTTGCATGTTTTAGGGTTGAACCTATTTTAATTATAGCCAATACATATGTATGGGGGCCGGTTTCCAACCGCGCATTATCGGGTGCCTAACACCTTCTCGATGGTGTACCCTAGCTCCGAACTAAGGTTGGAAATTCTAGTTGTGATGAGGTAGACTCTACAGGGGTCAATCGGTTCTCGAAATCATAATCAGGTGGCGACTCCTCTCCGCGTTAGCCCTTGTTGGTTGGTTAGCATACTCCCTAGCTGCACACCAACCAAGCCTTAATCCCAGCTATCTGGGGTCAGCTACATAAATCCTTTTTTGCCATTTAGTTCTATCAAGGGCCGTATCCTCTATTAATCCCAACTACATAGAACCAAAGTGCTAATAGTTCTATTTTGTATCTTAATCTTTATTTAGTCAGTCCCAAAGTTTCATTCTTATTTTTAGCAACTAAAATGCTATAACTAAAAGGATGGTGGTCAAGTAGGGACGTGCTAATATAAGTTATATCAGCACCCGCACTGGGGGTTGTACCCTATGCATTGGTGGGTTACGGGCTATGAAGCACGGATACTTCAAAACCCCCAGCGAATCCATATCGTATCCGTGTTGGATATCGATACGCTTGGGATACTCCCTAATACGTATCTGATACTTTTTATATGTATTGGAACAATAACACAAATTGCTACATCATTGGATACACCTCAGATACGTTTAGGATTCATTTAGGGTTTGTTTCTAATTATTTATTTTTAAAATAAAAGGTTAAAGTTAAAATACATAATACCCATACTTCAATTGAAACAATAAATCCATTTTAGTTCTCTCATCTTTGTTCTCTTCCATTCTATCTCTCTCCTAAGGCAACCGTTGTAGAGCAATGGTGGTAAATGGTTATTTCGTAATGTTAATGTCATTCTAGTTTTTTTTTTTTTTTTCCCATGAATGATGAACATGGATGTGTTCTTTGTACATTTATTCTTGCATATTAATTGATTTTGTAGATGTGTCAAATTTTTTTATGTTTGATATTAATATTTTAGACCAAATATTAATATTAATATATTTATTTATTAACGTATACGTACTGTATTGTATCCTACATTTTCTAAGAATTTCCGAATCGACATATCCATGCTTCATAGGTTACGGGGTACAACCCCGAATCATTGGAGCCCGATGCATGGTGTTAATATAACTTATATCAACACATCCCTACCTGACTGGGATTGTTAACTTAAAAGCTTTTTCTCTATTTGTCTCTTATTTTTTTGATCTTTATAATCTTGTCGAAAAATTTGCCAATTAGGCTACACCTTCACTACATATACATTGACAACTGTTGATCGGAGTGCTATCATGTCTCTGTGTGATACTAAATTCCTCAATGTGCAGAATTTTGAATGGTGATTAATACATTGCAAGGTTGTTCTATAGGTTGATGTGCTTTTTGATTTGTAGTTTAGCATTCACATCACAATTGCACAAGATAATGTGTAGATTTAGTCTAGAATGTTGATGCATTATTATTATTTTTTTTATCAGCAACAAAGAAAATATATTATATAAATCAAAGAAAATACAAATATGGATGAGGTGTCCTACAAGGCAGTAAAAGAAAGAAAAAAGATAGAAAAAGAAAACAAAAAACAAAAATCACTCTAGGCCATAGACAGTCTTCTAATCAGACGAGATAACAAAAAATGGAATGCCACTGAACTCCAAAGAAGCCAAAGCCCAAAAGGAAGCCAAAAACTCCACCTTATCCCACAAGAATCCCAGCCTTACAATTAGATGAGATAATGTTGATGCATTATTGAGTTTCAAGCATCCCTCTAATTGTATTTTCTTATGAAATTTTACTTGTATCTACAAAAGAGTTATTTTAGCTCTCCTAATGTAAATGTGGTTTAAGATGGGATATGTCAACTTAAGGCATTACAAAACCATTTGCTATGTATGATGCATGCAAGTTGAAAAAGATTGTTTTACAACGATAGGTGTCTCAACCTTAGCTTAGGATTAGCAGACAAACACCAAGAAGGGGAGGAGATGAATAGGTCCTTAAGACGATTGATTGATTCTCGAACAAACAGCAACAAGTAGCACAAGTGTCCTGCCTCTACGGTATCCACACCAAGCAAAAGCTTTCAAGTTGTCTTCTAGTTCTCCTTAGGTTTTGCTAGAATAGGAGAAGAAGAAGAAAAGAGAGAGAGGGGCTTCCTTAAATTCGGCCAAAGGAGGAGAGTAGAGTGTGTTGTAGTTTGACAAGCACATACTAGTGTGCTATATATAGCCACACCAATAGGGCCGGCCAAAGGGGGATTCCCACTTTATGTGAGATTTTCAATTTCCACAAGTTTCACATTAACCCCTCAAAATTACATCCAATGCAAGTGTGCCCTAAAGAACTTTTCTCAATGCACTATTGCCCTTTCTCTCACAACTTTAAAGTCCCTCTTCATTTATTGGTGTGTGACCTATTGGGTTCACAACATTTAGCAATAGGTAATGGCATAAGGAGTGCCCAATGGAACATTTTCTATTAAGGGTCTAATTGGAACATCTTCTAATTCCCTAATTGATTATAACCAACTTATATCAATTAAAGCTTTTAACCATGAGTAACATCTAGCAATGGCTCATGGTGTGGTCCTAAATGAGGTGAATAATAGCATAAAAAGAACCCTTCAGTTACAGTTAAGGTTACAATTATATCCTTTCATCATACACAATGTCTCTAATTAAACCAATAGGACATGGATGCCTGTCAAATCCCTTGTTCAATACTTTTATATTCATTTATAACTATCAACTCATTGACGCACTATGAAAACTCCTTTCCATAGTCATCCTACCATGGCCATGAACTTTCATGAGTTATATTAGTAAATACTATGTGAGACATTCTCTCCCTTTACTGAGAGTGATAGATTTCTTGTTGATCACTCACATGCCTTCACACATGAAATAGTAGGGTCAATGAACACCCTTGTAAACCCCCATTGGGATATACAGTTAGTGCTATCAAACTTCTAAAGCTCCATGCCTAAGACAACCATGGTATCTCAAGTGTAAGGATTACTTATATCACTTCAATTATGAGAAACTAATTGATAAGCAGGTAAAACTTCATTCAGTTTATCTCAAAATACTTTGTTTACATTCAGTGTACCTGTTTATATAACAAGCACCCACATGTTGGTTTTAGTGTCTCTATACAAATAGCTTGAGACTAGCTATCCTCCTATAGAGCCAACCTAACATGTGCTAATCCTATGGTTCATTATTATCTATCATAGTGAACTTCCAATTAGGAATGATTTAGGAGTTTAGTATAAAGATATATTTACAGTCTCACAATCTCAACTCTTTGTGATTTCATATTCTCAACTCTAGCTCAATGGACATATCATGTAAATATAAAGAATAGAATAAACATGATAGAATAAAGCCCTTTATTAAATTAACTCTTTATTCCTAAAGCATCATCTCTATGATTGACTGTAGGGCATACAACTAACAATCAGCACAACAAACAGCTTAAACACATCCATTCCTTGAACAAACGAGATTTACATGGAAAACCCAAATGGGTAAATAAACATTGATACCAAAAACATCCACTATTTGAAAGACACTCACAAGACTCTATGAACAAACTCAATCGTGGCCCCTAAATCCCATACAGCTGCCGAAGATCCTCTTTTAGACAAATCCTGCACAAGCGATGTAGATGGAGAGTCAAATCTCAATAATAACCTTTGTAAGGTAGGTATGTGGGTGAAGCTACAAGAACTAGCTAACAAACATCTTGAAGATAAGAATGCAAGATTGGTGAGTTCTTGGAGTGGAAGAGCTTGAGGACAACAATAGAGTCTCTCAAGGACAAAGATAAGAATGCAAGCTTGGTGTGTTCTTGGAATGGAAGAGCTTGAGGACAACAATGGAGTCTCAAGAACAAAGCTCCTTCTTTTTCTCTCTCTAGGCTCTCTCTTTCTTTCTTGTGGAGGTTAGGAGGGTGAAGAGATAAGGGACACCATGTTCCTTTTGTACCTAGGGTTTTAGAGTGTGTAGGATTTCCACAAAAGGGCAAGAGATGCATTCTCGGTTTTGCTCCAAGTCCCGTGTCATTCGAACAGTGCGATGTCTAAGGATAGTCTATCCATTTAGCGATTTAGCGACTGTAGTGTTCGAACAATCTATGTTGCACATTCGAACAAGAAGTCTTTGGAGGACAAAGTTAATTTTCGGGTTACATTATGTTTGAACAGAAAAATCTAGGCATTGAAACGGTATCTGTAAAAATCCAAAGATTAAGTCCCTAACCACACAAGTTCAATTCCAAAATATCTCCTACACACACAAGGCCAAGAAATAAAAACGAAACATAATCACCTAGGTAAGTTCTGAGGCCTCTTAGTCACTTACCTTGCCTAAAATGTTGAGATGCCCAAGAAGAAATGAGAGTTTTGCTTCAGCAAGGCATCTTTTTCAAACACGAATGACTCAAGACATGGTAATTAAAACACAAGTTTTGGAAGTGGAATTAGCCAATACACAACCCTAGACTCTAGGACCTTACAAAGGTGTTTGTCTCAAAGGCTTAACTTGTATGATATTATTTGCATATGGAAGTGTGAAAATGGAGTCATCATTAATGCTCATTATATGACATTAAGTGTGAAAATTGTATTCTGGATGCTGATTAGTGACTGTATGAGTGTTTAAGGACGTTCAAGGCTAACAGTTCACATAATTAAAAAAAAAAATTAAAATCTACTAAGTGGATACTTATAAGTTATAATTAGGTTGAACTTTATACTATTCCAAAATATACATTTCCATTATCTTTAGTTTGTTCCACTCATGATTTACAGTTTTCTTATAGGGTTTAGCCTCATTGATTACTATTGTAGTTCTATTTTCTCTTTCATGGGTAAACATTGAATTTTTCTCATATGCTAATAATTTGTTACCATTCAACCTTACAGATTTATGAGCGTTTTGATGCAGACTCAATAGTAGATTCTGACGACGCTCGTCTTGAATATTTTGCTAAGAAGGTTCGTTTGAAATAATTGTCTTGTTACTTTAAGCACACAATAGTCATGATTATGAACTTCAACTCTGGGTTAAACTCTTTATTTTGACTAAAGGTGTGGTAAGCCTCGAAATCTATGGCAGTTTTAAATCCAAAGAATGTAGTCGCTAGTATAGATATACAAGCTTTAGCCATGTGTGGAATTTACATTTTGGAGAAGGCTTATTAAAATCATTTAAGCATTCCCAAGCCAAAATGCCTTCTATAACCTTAGTGATTACTGAGTAGGGGTTTAGTGGAAATCGTTCAGTGTTATTTGCGTGAATGTTATACATTTGCTTCCTTTTCTTTGTAGCATGGTGTATACTGTAGACAGGAACATGTTCCCTGTGGAAATCCCTGTTTTAGCTCTTTGGGTTGACTAAATGTCACCCACCACAAACATGCACGTGCATGTATCTGCATTACTTTAATGACTGGAGGAATGGCCATATGAAATATTGAGCATGACTCTGTCCACCCTTTCTCTATGCCTCTCCACCTGTACTGTAGTTTGCCTGGCGTCATGGGGGACTAAGAATCAGTAGGAGAGTTCTTCATTTTTGAATCCATTGCAGGACCATTTGTATTTAATGCCAAGTCTTCAATGAGTACTATGTTTTGATCCTCTGGCTTTCAAGATGACTATCCACACTTACAATTTACGGGTCCCTAGTGAGATTTAATCGGTAGGATATAGTTGATAAGATGATTTAGGGCCTTCTGATTAATGAAGACATTTAAGACTTTTTTGAAATGGTTTTAGGGGAAGTCCATGAACCAGATAATTCAAGTTATATATCCTTTTTCTGGTTTGAGTGTAGATAATGTTTTAAGGGAGGCCTATCTAATGGTGGATCTCACTTCATCTTATTTAAGTCATTGTCCACAATTCACATACAGCATTTAAGAAGATAAGTTCTATTACATGGAACTGAGGCAATCATCTTCCTTCTTACAAGTTACAACCATGTGGCCTTCCTGTCATTTGAGTCATAATGTTGGGCTCTCACTTGGAGAAGCGCTGCAAAGTACTTTTTCTTGGTTTTGAGGCTTTAAAATAAAAGTTTTAGAGATATAAGGAAAGTTAAGAGCCCTGTGGAGAAGCACTCTAGAGATTGCCTGTCTGGTCGACAAATACATCCTTTTTGTTTCTCTTGCTTCAGTTAGATATCAAGATATGACGTTATTAATTTTCTTGCAGGTGTTCCCCAAGATAAAAGATTCTATTCAGGTATTTTATTTAATTTCAAAAAAAAAAAACACTAAGACTGTGGTACACCTATAATAGTTATTTTTTGCATAAGCTTTGCTAAATTTCTTTTTCTTTTGAATATCTTTGCAGGGTGGGATTATGCTATTTATCAGTTCTTACTTTGAATTTGTTCGAGTTAGAAATTTCTTGAAGTCACAGAATGCATCCTTCTGTCTGCTTGGGGAGTAAGAACTATCTTTTCCCCTTTTACTTATAGCTTTTAAGTGTTATATTAATTTTCTTCATTGGTTGCACATATAAGGGGAATCATTTGCTTTACTCTTTACATGACTAGGTACACAAAACAGAGTGACATTTCTCGTGCACGTGTATGGTTTTATGAAGGAAAGCGTAAGATCATGCTTTATACTGAGAGAGCTCATTTTTACCACAGATATAAGGTTCTTTCACTAACTTATGCATTCAGTTATTAAAAAAATAGTTACTTTGGTTAGTTCAATGTATTATGCAGTGCATTTACTATGGAAAATGTTAACATATAGAAAATAAGATTTCTATATATGATAATTATTACTTGTGTATCTGGAAAAATCTTAATAAGTATACATTGGAAGAACCTTTTCTAGGAACTTTTCTAGTTCTATCTTAAATGTAAAAGGAAACTGGTATAACACAAACAAAGGAATCACAATCACCATAAGCAATCAACGATTCAAATTGACAAAAGAAAGGGGCATAAGAGATAGAGGCGGAGTCTTTTCTGTAGTGAAATGGGAGGATCAAGAGTAATAGTATAGAATAGAAAGCTTCTTGTTAGAGCATATGTAGCTTCTGATATAGGAGCTGAACCAAGAACACGAGTGGGAGCTCTCATTCGTTCGCTTGTTAACTACTCTTTCCTTGTAGGCTGATAGATGGTGGTGTAGGAGTGGTTATCAAGTTGCATTTTCGATTTGGAATATAGTGCCTCATGTAATTGTTTTGACCCTTTGGAAAGAAAGTTGAAGAACTTTTGATGGGGTGGAGCTTACTATAGAAAAGCTAAAACTTAGATTTGCTAGTGAACATTTTATTTGGAAAGGCCTGTATTGACCACTGGCCCTCGTGGCCTAGTAGTGGTACCGAGGTGGGTGGGGGCTTGAGTAGTCCTAGCTCTTGGGATTAATGCCCTCCAATGTGACTATAAAATATATAGAGAGAGAGTCCCCTTATGAGGTTAACCTAATGCAACTTTGCGTTAGGTCACCCTCCAAAACCTTACATGTGACTTGAATTTTGCAAAGCCAACTGTTGGATTAGATCTGTTTTATATGAAGGTCATGCATGCCAAAAATCAAGTTGATCTGAGATTAAAAGCTACTTCATCCATAAATGTCTAAAATGAACGATTGTCATTGATTAAAAAAAATATAAGTTTTGGATTGAATAGCAGTCAATCTCGGATCAACTTGATTTTTGGCATGCATCATATATAGATAGGCTAACGATTAGGTAAGAATGTGTTGATATAAATTATATCAACCCCTCCATTGGGGGTTATTCCTCGTGCATTAGTAGGTTATGGGATACATTGGGCTAATGCATGGGGTATAACCCTAATGTGTGGTGTTGATATAAGTTAGGTGAGCACGTGCTCACCTAATCAAGATTGTGTATATATAAATACAGGGCTGATCATGTGCGGGATATCTCAGACTGTCGTTCGATCACGGTCATTCATGGATGACGCACCTTGCGCATGTTGCTCACCGACATGATTAAAACTGTATATATATATGATAAAAAATAAAGAAAGAAAGAAAAGAAAGGCCTGGATTCTGATAACCAGGTATCCTTCAATAGCTTTCTCAACTCTTTCTCGTTGTAGTAGGTTTTTTTTTTTTTTAATTTTATGTTCTTCACATGTACAGGGGTTTATTGGCCTACCTTTTTGATCTGATTGATACAGTATTTACTTGATAAAAAAAAATATTTCTGCTGGATTAGTTATGAGGTTTTATTGGTGAAAATTGAAAGATGGCTGATTTTTAATTATTGCTTAATAAAAGATGACTCTGCCGCGGATGATCTCTTCAACAGGAAAAGCTCTGATTTTAGACACACCCCGCAGGGTTGTGTTTATTACTTGATTTATTTTTATGATGTGTCAATAGTATGACTTGTTTTAGACCCTCTTTTTCCTTTTTCTTTTTTTCTCTTTCTTTCTTTCTTTCTTTCTTTCTTCATTTTTTTTTTTTTTTTTTTCACTTGAAAGTCATGTTTAATTGTTATGTAAAACTAAAATTAGTTTTGTTTATAAATATTGTTAACTCATCCATTATTCTTTTTTCTTGGTGAGTAGATTCGTGGTATTCAGAATCTAATTATCTACTCTCTCCCAGAGAGGAAAGAATTCTACCCTGAGGTTAGCATGATCTGTGTACTAGATGTTCATTCACATTTCGTTACTTACCCACATTGAATTATTGCTTGATTTAGAAATTTTGTCAATAACTGGCTCTTTTTAAAAATTACTAGTGTAAATTTGCAGATTGTTAATATGCTTGAAGGTTCCCATAACATGACTTGCACTGTGCTTTTTTCTCGCTTCGATCAGTTCCGGGTAAATATTCTACTGTCTTCATTGGTGTGCTACTGTATGAAACAAACACAATGCATGTTAGTGAGTATTGGTGGAGATGAAATCTGGTGGGTTGAATGGGCAAACCAGTAGAGGGGGGTTACTGATGATGCAGTATGGGTGGTTGGATCACAGTTACTGCATTGGTGGGGTTAGGGTGGTGGAGGTGGTAGTGGTTGTGGAATCTTGGTGACTGTGGAGGTGTGGATGTGGTTGCAGCGGGGTGGTAAATTTGGTGATGTTATAGTTGTTAGGGTTTTGGTATTAAAAGAAAGTTAGGATTGGGGTTTAGTGTGTGTGTGAGAGAGGTTTTCGGAAAATTAGAGTGCTAAACCCTCATGGGGGTATTTGTATTAATAGTTTCCTAATATAACAACTTTCTCCAATACTTAAGACTGATACAGAATAACCCCAAAACTATCTCAACAATAGTCTTTCAATGGAATTGTGATGTTGTGTCATTATAATGAAACTATTGTGATATTTGAAAATGTTATATCAGAACATGCTTACCTGATCATCATCCTATATATATATATATTAAGGTTTATTTATTACGTTTGATTGGTTTTTTTGTTTCTCTCACTTTTTTATGTCCATGTGTTGATTAAGGATTATAGGATGGGTTCCTCTGTTCATTTCTTCCTTTTTATCTTTTCCGAATTTGTAGTTTTGTGAGATTGGTGAATGTTAACTAAATCTTACGTATTTTCAGCTGGAGAGGATTGTTGGAACTGCCCCGGCAAAAAGGATGGTTGCATCAGAGAAGGGTGTCTTTGTTTTCTGTTAGAATTTTCTCCAGGCTCTGGAAGTTGGGAAGTTGCGGCTAGAAATGCACAATAGCTAATATATCCTAGAAATGACAGTTGCAGATATGCATTTTCGGACGGGTGCCTTTGTTGTGCAATAGGAAATGTATCTTAGAAACAACAATAGCAACCTCACTGGCTCTTGGCACAAGTGAGATTTCTTTGATTTATCATTCCACATTCCTTCGCTGTCATCAGAGCATGCTTTGGGAAAAGAAACCCCACCTCAGAGAGATAAAGACCACATCAGGGTTTCCAAAATAGGCTTAAGAATCAGTCTTTGGCTTTTGTGGGCACAGAATGAAGTTTTTTGGCAGAGTTTGACTATTTAATTCTATGTTGGTAAGGGTGGGGTAGATCTAGGGTTCATATATAATGTTCAGGAGAAAGAAAAGAGGGGGGGGGGGGGGGGGGGGGGGGGGAAGAGAGGTTACTTCCTTGAAAACCCTAAAATTTTTGTCTTTTGTTAGCAGTAGTTATTTTATTTTATTTGCTGGGATTGAGTTAGCAGTTGTTGACTATGAGAAAGAGGGGATGCCTTTTTCCGTAATAACTGTGGACGGAAAAACTTTTGAAAGTAAATATTATGCATGGACCTTGAAAACAGGCAATGAAAAACAAGTGGATTCCAGTTGTGAGTTGTGAATTGTGAAATTGCTCAATATTGAAGTTTGCGATTGATTAGCAATATAGCACAATACCCTCATGGGAAGCTATGTTACATTAAGAAGCACAGACACGTGACATGAGTAAGACATGACATGAATGTTCAGAACATTTATTTTTATAAAATAAAAAGAAGGGAAAAAAATGTCAAAATAAAAGGTGTCATGTCTGAGGAGCGTTGGAGAAGTTTGATACGTGTTCGTGTTAGACGCAGGCCTTTAGGGAAGTGTTTATGCTTTTTAGAATTGTTAGATATTGCAGTCGCCATCCGGGACAATTAGAGTTAAAGAACTAGAAGCAGCCTAGTTGCCAAGCTCTGAAGATTTGGGTAGAGTTAAAGAACTTGGTTTTCATCATATTGACGACAAATCCGACTCAGCATTACCACTTCAAATTCTTTGAGTTTTAATTAAGTATTTGCCCTTGACAACAGCATTGCCCAATATTTGAACAAGAAGCCTACCAATCTAGCGAGAACGGTTTTGGTGCTGCATGCAGGCTTTAATCTGAGTTGTCAAAATAGTCATCCAATGGCTTCAATTTACGGGCTAGGATATGACGACCCGTTGGCTGCGAGCAAATTAAACCGTTTGTGAAAAAAGTCATGAACAAGCTTGAAAAGGGTTTGTTCAAGATTATTCGTTTATTAAATGAGCCAAGCTCAAGTAGACCAAAGCTTAGGCTCAACGTGAGCCATGACAAGCTCAACTTCGGATTAAATAATCGAGTTTTTTATACTAACTAAACTCAAACACTTCAAAGCTTAGTTTGGTTCGACTTGTTTGTTGCCCTACATCAAGCACTGACCATAGTTTGAGCTTTGTCAACCGCATTGAGCTTGGGCTTCAGTTGGCACGTAATATGTAGTGGTTCGAGAGCCGAACCCATAATTATCTCAAACAAATATTAAAATATCGATATGATGGATATATTAAAAGTCAAAGAACAAGGATATATTAGGGTAAAATGCAGAAAACTATCCCCAAATTTGTGGTAGGTTTCAATTTGATACCTCCAAGTTTGAAAGACGTCAATTAAGTACTCAAACAGTTTGTTGACTCAAAATAGATAATACCGTTAATGACCGACTGCGAAACGACTGTCGTTTCATCAAAAATCCATTATTCGAGAATATTTAACTCAATCTCAATCTAGATGAGTGTTGAGATCTGATTAGGAATCTACGTAAGAAAAGAGAGACAGAGAGATATGATGCAAGGTGAGTTTTAGATCTGGGTCAAAAAGCATAATATTAACTTTTGATCTTGATAGTGGCAAAATAAGGCATTTATGTACAAAATAAGGACAAAGTTGGCATATTTTAAAGAATTGTTGGTTACATGGCTGAATTACTGTTTGTTCACCAAACAATGGGTTACGATGGGTCCCAAATTGAAACACATTTGAAATTTTGGATACCTAATTGACGACTTTTAAACTTTGGGGTACCAAACTGAAACCTATCCCAAACTTGAGGATAGTTTTCTGCATTTCACCCAATATATTAATGGATATATCGAAAATATCAATATCAATTTTAAAATATTACAAATATTATTAATTAAACATAGAAACTTCCATTGAAACTTTGGAAAACATTGAATAGGACTATAGTAAACAATTTAGAATCAAAATATTGCAAATTAAATATGTATAAGATAAAAAGTATGTGTTATATAACGTACAAAAAGTTGTGTTGTGTCCCATGCTTAAGAAATAAAAAATATAAATTTATGCAAATTCAACAATTAAATACCACACACATACCATTAACTTTAAAGTACATATTGATAAATGAATAAATTAGTAAATCAATGTTATATACAAAAATTAGTACAAAATGGAGTTCCTAAGTAGCTCAAAAGTCAAAACCATCATCCTCTCTCTATCCTTATCCTTGTCATCCATTGAATTCAAAGTTCTAATATTATAGCAATAATTAATCCCAAAGGATAACGCAATTAGCAAGGAATCATGCCTCAAGAAACAGAAGCGGACGTTTGACTCTTGTTAAACTCTTGAAACTACTTACACAAGGTTTCACAGTTTTCATGGCTTAGGACTTATTTACTCTATATGAATTGTGGGCTGTTATATGGGCTTCGAATTTATTTGTAAGATTTTCTCATTATAAAAAAAAAAAAAAAACAAAAAACAAAAAACAAAGAATAGAAAGTCTGACCAATTTATAATAGTATTATAAATTAATAAGGTAATTTTCTACATGATGGTCACAAATTATTATGGAGTAGCATGCAGTGCATGCACGGGCATTAAATAAAGATATTATTATATTATATTATATATTATATCTATCTATCTATTAGTATTATTATTATTACTTACCTATAAAAGTCCGTATCTCATAAAAATTTTTGATTGAATATTAAATCCTTAATTTAAATTTTAAATACTTATTTGTCCCCCATATTTAATTAAACAATTAAGAATGTTTATTTTCCTAAAAAAAAAATGAAAAATGAAAAATAATGATATCCATTTCATGAATTTTACATGACTTCCATTACTATGTTTGTCTTTTAGCCAACTTACTAGTCCCTACCATGACTTCTAATCATAGAAAGAAGTTTGACCTATTGTGTTGAGAGATACATATATATTAAAAAAAATAATATATGTACATGTCTCTAAAACGAGATTTATGTTTTCAACAAAAAGTAACAAATAAATTATATTATTATGTTATATATATATATGACAATTTATGAATTTTCATATATCTTTTACTGAGTATTATTTA
Organism: Liquidambar formosana; assembly: GCA_039720395.1. NCBI lineage: Eukaryota > Viridiplantae > Streptophyta > Magnoliopsida > Saxifragales > Altingiaceae > Liquidambar > Liquidambar formosana. Next base: position 8,397,800 of record CM077827.1, read on the forward strand.
AGTATTATTCACGTGCAACATATGTGTGCCCAAATCTAGTATTAATATATGTGTTGATATATCACATATGGTGTTGATATATTATATATGTATGAAGAACGAAGTATAATTATATGAAAGTATAAAACAAAAGTTGAAATGCAATCAAAGAATTATACAGAGTTGGATTACCGTAGGTTGCATATAGGCACGACACGTGAAGCTGTAACTTGCGAACTTTAAAAGCTAGAAAAAAACATACCAACAAAAAAAAGGAAAGGACAAAAATATCAATATATATCTTCAATATATCCACAATACTACATATATAAAAAAAGAAAAAAAATATAATATGGATATTGATAGTATCAAAAATATTATAAAGATAATTTGAGGGAAAAAAAAAATGTTTCGAAGGATTCTAAATATGAATATACTGGAAATATTTTAAATCTTTCAGTCCATGGTTTCAAATAAGTGCTTGGGGTATTTCGAAAAACAGTATCACCACCACTAATGGGAGCAAAGTAATACTCAAAACTCAAAACAAGGGCGTTTGTGGGCAGGGGCGGATCTAGGGGGTGACAAAGGGGGCATCTGACCTTCCTCACCCATTAATATATATATATATATATATATATTTTTACTCTACATATATTAAGATATTATAAATTTGACTTTTCTACATTTTTCTTTGGTCCCTCACATTTTTTAACTGTACCCCACTCTTTTTCCTTTTTCTCTTTAGTAGATAACTTTTACCCCTTTTATTTCATAAAAGTTTGATTTTTCTAATTATATCCCTTTTATTATCAATGAACATTTAAGTTTTACTCACACGGGTAACTCAATCAACAAGCCTTAAAAGTGTAATATCTCAAGGTCTTCGTTTCGAGGCCCAGTATCAGTCGATTGAGGTTTACATCAATCTTAGTCGATCGAGGTTGCAGAGTGTTCGAGGTTTATCTTTGTTCCACGAAAGGTCTACGAGGATAGAGTTGAGTTGTCAAAGGTTCCACATCATGAGAATAAAAAAAATTAAGTTTTTATTTTAATTGATAAGTTCAAAAAATTTTCTTTGTTCTTGTTCTTGTTATTGTCTATTATGTGGGGGGGGGGGGGTGAGGGGAGGAAAAGAACATTGTACAAATCTATTTCAAATGATTCTCTAATTTATAAGGTGAAAAAAAAAAAAAAAAATCGACCCTACTGGATTAAATTCCTAGCTCTGCCACTATTTGTGGAGTTAGTCAAATGATCAAATCTTGGTGTGCTCCCCAAGGGTGCGTTTGGTCGGGGGGTTTGATTCCAGGGAAAGGGGTTTGATTCCATTTTCTAGTGTTTGGTATGCATATATACCCAGAAATGTCCCATTCCCACTACCCTCACATTCCTACTTAAACCCCCAAAACCATTCCCATATCCATCGTGGGTTTCATTCCCTTCTCCCGAGCATCCCATCTATATAAGATATATATATATATAACGGAGGAATGGCTCCCTGTTGATGCCACATGTTAATTTACGATATTTTTTTTTTTCCTTTTCAAATCACATGCTGAATCTGTGAAAGGTTAAAGAAAAAGACAAAAATTACAGTTCAGTGATCACTTTCCAATCTAATACCAAAAAAAGGAAAATATCTATCAACTTACTACAAGTTTTCTTTGTTTCGTATTAAGTTTGGAAATAGTCTCTGAAAAGTAATTTTCCCAAAAAGAAAGTTACTTTTAGTTACTTTTGGAAAAATTACTTTTTAGTGATCAATTTCCAACTTAATACCAAAGAAAGAATTTTATCTACCAACTTGCTACAAATTGACTGTATATGTGCTTCAAAAGGACTACTAATGTTTCATGTTTGGTATTAAGTTGAGAAATGATCAAAAAAGGTAAATTCTCTAACTTTTCTATTTTTTTTTTTCTTTTGGTTTTCACTACTCTTTTTCACGTGGTATAGGTAGGTTGACACTTAGTGTACACTGCATATTTCTTTGTTTTTATGTGGGAGAATCGGAAAACCTATACTGTACAATGTTCAACTAAATTTAATAGACTATACCATATTTCTTCGTTTTCTTTATGTCTATTCATTTCCTCTTCCAAAAATTGAACGTATAAAACTATAAATAATTGTAATAAAAAAAAAAAGAGACAAAATAGAGGCAATGATGATTAAAAAAGAAAACGCGATACACCGAAATATGTATTAACATATCAAATTGCTTAGAATATTATAAAAATGGTTAAAAAATTGTGCAAATATATTTTTACCAAGCGAGGGGTATCTCAAACCGTTAGGCCCAAACTAATCTCATGATGCACAAACCACCCGTAAGTCTATGCATTCGGTAGTGAGGGAGCGAAAACACGAACTTGAGACTTATGATTCCTGAGTCGCTGTTCTTTACCACCTATTATTACCCATTTTGCAAGAAACCCCCTCTATTATTACCCATTTTGCAAGATACCCCTCTCTAAAGAAAAAACCCAAAAAAAAACCCCTTATATTGTGCCTAGGGGGGTACGCCGTTAACGGCGAGGTTGAAAACCTTTTTACTCTTGTACGGAAAAATATTAAAATATTAGTATTTGTAAATTTTAAATGGATTTTTTAAAATATATATGAAATGTCCCTATTACCCTTTATTTACCACTTAAGCAAAATAAGTTTATCCCCTTCAAACCCGTGTTTGGGTCTCCATTATCTCGCATAGCCTCACTCTTGCTCACACAGCACTCCCACTCACAAAACACGGCCATCGTCGGTCGTCGTCCATCCATCGCCACGGTCATCGTCCATCGTCGCCGGTCATCGTCCATCCATCACTATCGGTCATCGCCATCATCACACGGCATCGCATTATCCATCTTCCTCATCATCACAGACATACGAAGCACACCATTAAGGCTTCACGTAAAAGGGTAAACTTTCCCATCCCTTTTTTGCAAATTTGTAAGGTTATTTGTGTTATTTATGAGTGAATGCATGAATTTGTGTGATATGTGATGAATATGAAATTAGGGTTTGGGTTGTTTATAAATTTAGGGTTTTTGTAAATGTATATGAAATTAGTGCTTTGTTTGTGCATGGGGGTTGGGAGTTTTGTTTGTGATGTGATTTTTGCATGGGTTTTATAGGTTTTCTGATGGGCCTGTTTGATTGTCATAAAGATTTTGTTTGGTTAAAATGTTTGTAGAGCACTTTAATATGGAGATGGGTAAAAGTGTTGGTTCTCCGAAAGTGGTAGTTGCGGAAAGGGTAGGTAATGAAGGGGTAGGTGATGAAGGGGAATGAGATGAAGATGCCACAGATTATAGTGATAGTAGTAGTAGTGATGGAACATTATTTGGGGATCTAGAATAAGATAATTTAGATGATTCTGATTTTGTGGTGGAGGAGGATATAGAGGTAAATATTGACATTGGTATGAATACCAATGTGATACCAGAAGAAATGCAAGAAGATGCGGCTATAAGTGGCGATAAAGTTATATCAGAATATACTAATTCTGATGATCTTATTAGTCTTGATTAGCTCCTCAGATGATGAAAGTAGATTGAAACCAGTAAAGTATCCTGAGTTTTGCAGGGAAAGAGACATATTGAAACCTAAATTGGTGTTAGGTACAAAATTTGCAACAGCTTAAGATTTTAGGGATCTTGTGAGAGAGGTAGTCATTCGTAAGGGATATGATTTATTCTTCATAAAGAATGATGGTGATAGAATTACTGTTAAATGTAAAGATAATTGTGGGTGGAGGTTATATGCATAGAAAACATAAATTCCAGATAAAGACTTTGAAGCATCCAGGGCACAGTTGTAGCAAGCTGCGTAAGAATGACCAAGCCAAAGTAGGTTGGCTAGCAAAGAAGTATATAGACAGATTCAGAGATGATCTTAACTGGAGTTTGGAAGCATTCTAGAATACAGTTGTGAGGAAGTTGATGCTTGATGTTTTGAAGCACAAACTTTATAGGGCAAAGAAGAGGGCCCTATTGGAAATTGAAGGGGATCATGATTTGCAATTCAACAAGTTGTGGGACTACTGTAATCAAATTAGAACAAAGAATCCAGGCAATGTTGTACAAATGAAAGTGGAATCTACCCACCCAAACCAGCTAGCACATTTTATGAGGTTGTTTATCTCATACCATGCAATGATTACTGGATTTTTGGGTGGGTGTAGGCCTTTTATAGGCTTAGATGGTTGCCACTTAAAAGGATCTGTTGGTGGACAAATGTTAAGTGCTGTTGCGAGGGATGGGAACAATGGAATTTTCCCAGTTGCTATTGCTGTTGTAAAAGCTGAGATAAAGGAAACATGGACATGGTTTATGACCAACTTATTGCAAGCTATTGGTGGATTAGAGGACCATGGCTGCACATTCATTTTTGATAGAGAAAAGGTAGTATGTTTACTAACAAATTCTATACAACATTATGGCAATATTTTTTTTTCCCCCTCTATTCGGTATTTATTTGTTTTATTTATGCACAGGGTTTAGTTAGGACATTTGATGAGCTACTTCCAGGGGTTGAATATCAGTACTGTGTAAGGCATATGTATGCCAACTTTAAGGGGCAATACAAGGAGAGAATATTTAAGGATGAGATTTGGATGGCTGCAACAACTTACACAGTCCATGAGTTTAAACAACACATGGAGAACATTAGGAAGTTGGACTAAGGTACACATAACTGGTTAAGGGCTGTTTCTACTAGTTTATGATCTATATCACATTTTAGCACAAGATCGAAATGTGAAATGCTATGTAACAATCCTTCTAAATCTTGGAACGAGTACATATTGAAAACAAGAGACAAGCCAATCATTACAATGTTGAAGATGATTAGAAAGATGTTGATGTTGCAGATTCAAACAAAAAGGCAAATGATGTTGAGGGCTGAAGGGATGTTGTGTCCTAAGATTCATGATAAGTTAGAGAAGTTGATCGAAGATTCCCGTACTTGTATTGTGATATATGCTGGTGAACAGATGTATGAGGTTGATTATTTCCCACACACATATGTGTAGAAAGTGGGATGTTACTGGAATTCTTTACATTCATGCTATTGCTTGCATTTTTAAGTTCAATATGAGACCTCAGAATTATGTTGACCCTTGTTACCATATTGAGACATATCTCAGGTCATATGCTAATATGATATATCCCATACTGATTCCAGTCAGTGGGAGGCAACTAGAAGCAATCCCATTGCACTCTCCCATATATGAACCAACTTGAAAGGCCTAGAAAGGCAAGAAGAAGGGCATATGATGAGCCAAACAAGAGAACTAAAGTCAGAAGATATGGGATTTGCTTAATATGTAGCAATTGCAAACAATATGGACACAACATATCGACATGCAACAATCCTCATGTGGAAGTGGTTGAGAGGAGTCGAAGAGGTAGTAGGCCTCTACTAAATGTTGGGGGAATGGGTGCATCTAGTAGAGTAAGGGGAAGGGGTTGTACGCATCCAAGAAATGATATGGGTATGGGTGGAAGTGATAGTACTACTATAGGTTCAACTGGAAGGGGGGGGCTGTGAGAAGAGGTGCAGCTGGAAAAGAGAGGTTTATGGGCAGAGGTGCCACTGGAAGGGGAATTGCTATGGGACGAGGATCATCTGGCAGGGGAAGTGCTGTGGGAAGAGGGTCCACTGGAAGGGGGAGTGCTGTGGGAAGAAGTTCCACTGGTCGGGGGAGGCCTGTGGAACGGGGGAAGACTAATAGCTTAAGTGCTGAAATGGGAGCAGCTATTTAGGCAAGGGCAATGGTAGGTGATGCACCTTCAAATGCGATTTAGCTGATAGGGGAAAAGGTTTGGGAAGGAGTGCATCTGGAACCCAAAATGTCCATACTGTCAAGTGGTTTGAGAGTTCCAATAAGGTAAAATGTGTTATTTTTCATGTGTTATTTTTTTAGATTATTTATTTGTTCCATGTGTTTCTTTTTCATCTTAATTATTTTTTTCCAATTTCAAATAGGCGGAAGTGCTAGTGCCTCTAAAAAACAGCAGACTGTACAATCTGCCCCCGATGGACCTCCAACTCAATATTCACATCAATGGTAATATGCTGTCAGTATATATCATTTCCCTTTTTAATTGGTTAGCTTAACTGTTAAATTAGGTAGGAACCACTTTTGCATATAACTTGTTTAATTGATTGGCTTAATATAACTTGTTTCCTTCTTTTGGGTAATATAACTTACTTCTTTATTTCTTTTGAAAATTTTTGAATGTAGACTGTTGTCCTCAAGTGTGGTATGTCATGTGAAGGCTGTTCTGGAGCAGTGAAGTGTATAGGCAAAATGTAAGTTTCTCTTATCCTTTTCTGTTGGTCACCTGATATTTTATTTGAACTTTTAAATTACAGTAAAATCATATCTTTAGTGTTTTGTTAATGATGATATATTCTACACAGACAAACACAACAAACCTCATTCTTAATGCAGAGCTACACTACTTAATGCACAGCTACACAACCTACATGTATTTGAACATATAAATATTAAAGATTCTTGTCTTTATAATTAATTGGACTCTACAATTCTGAAAGGTACCTTACACGTCTTACATGTAAAGCATTCCTTGCATTGGGTTTAGGTGGTGGATCTTTGACTTAGGTCATGTTTCTAAGGACCAAGGAGATATTCATTATATATATATTATTCACTTTTTTCTTGGTGTTGTTAGTTATTAGTCAACTACTCTCATCTCATCCTATGTTATGTTGATTCATACATCAAAGTAGTGGCTTCTAAGGTACCATGCATATGAAATATAACTATTTTTTACAGTTTCTTTTTCGTTTTTTATTTTTTATTTGTCAATTTCATTCTTCTCTTATAAATTGCAAACAATTGTTTATTGTATTTTTTTTTTCATGTGAATCCTGTTCACTATTCCTATTTCTTGTGGAACTTGATGATTTGACTTTTGCTATTATTCTCTAGTTGCTCAATTGTTTGGTGGTTGTTGTAATTGGAGCTCGTGCCTTTTATTCATTTCCTTGATAATAAAATATGGTGATTTTATATTATATCACGATCAATACTTGCGCTTTAGAACCTGATTACCTAATTTATGAATTATGTGCCATGTTTAGACTTTAGATGATCATTTGCTAAGAATTGTGCAATTGTGTATAATAAAATGTATCTCTTTTATGGTACTTGATTAAGAGGAAAAAAAAAGAAAAAAAAAAGGAGAGGTAATTCTCCATGCTGTAAGTTTTATCTTAAACAAAATGTACATCCCTTAGAATGCATGGATATGCGGTTCATATACCTTTCAAATTGGACTGGGACCTTTATAACATCTACCTGAATTGTTTATTGAGCAATTTTTTTTTTTTATTTTTTTTTTTTATATAGCTAATGTAGTATACTAGTATCTACATGAAAATGCTTTCCTAAGGTTATATTTATGAGGTTACTGAGATACTTGTGATCATTGCAGGCAAAAAGTGATTGTGAAAGGCAACGTGCAGCCAGAGGCAGTTTTGCAAACAACATGAAGATACAATATGTTTTGTTGAGCTTGATGGGTTAACTTGCTGAGCTTGTTATGAACCCATAAAAACAATAGCAATAGACAATATGTTTTACTGAGCTTGCCAAGCTTATGAGCTTATATGATATTTTGTACTACTATATGAATAGCCAATATGTTTTGTGATATCCCATATTTATACCCATGGGATGGTATGCCTTGCTATTGCTGTACAGGATTATTAGCTTATTGTTCCATTTGGCTTATGGCTTATGTTTTGTGATATCCCATTTGTTCTCCTTGCTTTTATTAGTATGTTTCTTCAATGAGTCAGAAAATTTATATATTTGGATTTTAAACAATAGCTCACACGAATTGGCACTTGAAGCATTGAAGCATGGAATTGTGCTTTTGAAGAATGCTAATAAATTCCTTAATAACAAGCATCAAAGCAAGGAATTTTGGCACCTTTTGAGATGAACCAAGCACATCATGCCTCGTGTTCATCCCAAATTTTCCCAAATTATCCACTCTCGGAATTTGAACGTATGCACCAAATAATGACCTACCATTGCACCAAATAATGACTTCTACCATTACTTCGAAGGTCAATAGGTAGAGCAAAATTGATAAATGTTTAAATGTTTGTTGAAAATATGCCCTCTTCTATGGACCACATTATATGCCAGGAGAAGAAAAATGCATTTTAGAATGGGTGCAATCTAGTTTAGTTCGGTGGAAGAGAACAGGTAAAAATCTACTTTATTCTAGACTTTGATCTTCAAAGAATTTACGAATGTTTTTTATGTTAATATTTTAGCAGCCTAGCTGACTTTACATGCTAAGGTTCCTCAACTAATTAAGTTCAGTTATCACCAAATAAAAAATTCTAATTGAGTTCCATAAAATATTTCTTCCACTGAAAAATCACTTTGAAGCCATTATCTTCTCAAGACCTATAGGCGAACTATAGCCAGTTAACTCTTAAGGCTGTTGTGATTGGATAACATGAAGAACAAAAAAAATTAGTGCAAAAGAAGCTTAGATCCATCTCATAACAAAATGTAATGTACAAACATTAGCTCTAAAGTCCTCATTTCAGCTAAATGAGATAAGTTCACAACATTTAGTCTTAAAGCATCGGCTTTTAGAGGAAAGAATACTTCTGGGAAATTTTGAGCACACATAAAATTCTTCATCAGATAACAAAACTTTTCACCCCGAATTTATAAGTGCTAGAGTTACAATACTGACAATAACTAACAGAGAAGCCATAAACATGGAGCATTTCATATTCTTCTTCAATCCATCTTTGTTAATATGTTCTTTGACCTCTAACAGCTGTCTTTGCAATTGTATAACTTGGTTTTGCAGCTCAATTGTTTTTGCACTATCATTTAGCCCAAGCATTTTATTATTTTCTGCACTTACCTCCTGTTGTGAACATTTTAAGTTGCTTTCTCAATTCCTTGTTTTCCTTATACAACATCTAGGAGACCTCTTTTGCACAAGCCGAAAACTCCTCGTCGTGCCAAAGGAAAAACTCACAATTGCTTGTTGGAAATTTTGCACATCTATAGAATCTTCGGCTCGGGTTATCCTTTATCCGAACTGTGTTTAATGGAGATTCAACTTCACAATAGCAATTCCCAAATCGCCGACAAAACGATAGTTGTTGACCTAAATTCCTTGAATCAGCAAATGATGCCATCGTTAAACTCACTGCTGCTATGCGTGAAAACCTATATGCGAGAAACCCACATGCTAGCTGTGCGAGGGAGCACGAGATGCTGTGCGATGTGGGGGTGCGATTTGGCTGTGGTGCGAGGAAGCATAAGATGCTATACGAGGGAGCGCAATGTGGGGGTGTGATCTAGCTATGCGATGGAGGATGGAAGATCACGAATTGCGATGGGTGTGATGCATGATGGAGGTTCACTGGTGTGCTAGGTGCAATAGAGGATGGAGGATGGACGACGAGTGTGATTGCGATGTGGTTGTGCGATCTGGCTGTGGTGCTATGGAGGATGGAGTATGGAGGAGCAATGGTACAATGGAGGATAGAAGAACTATGGCGATGGAGGAGATCAGATATAATCCCCCATACCCTACATCAGATCTTAAAAAGAAGAAATAGGGGAAGGTTTGTTCGTCTTTTTATTATGGCGGGGGAGGGTATTATAATCTTTTAACTGTGCTGAAGGATATAATAGTCATAAAAGTATTTTTTTCCCCCATCACATGCAACTTATGTGATCTTTTGCTGTTAAGTTAACCAACGAAATGTGGATGGAAGGGGGCATTTTTCAACCCTACACAATATGGGGGGTTTTTTGTTGGGTTTTTTTTTTTAGAGGGGTATCTCGCAAAATGGGTAATAATAGAGGGGTTTTTGCATTTTACCCTGTATATATATATAGTTTTCACAATATTTATTTTACAACCCTCACCCGTGCAACATAGGGGTTATAAACTAGTTTACAATAAATCAATATACTCACCGTGCCCCTCTACCTTACTCACAACACAATTTTCTTCTTTCTATGTTCCTCTCCTTCAATCCCCAAAACACGATCCACTCCTTCTTGTTGGAAAATAATGGAGATGCTACTGTATAAAATGAAATAGGTAGTACAAGAATTGAAAAAATACAAACAGTATTGGTTGAGGCGTGTACAAGGCACTGTCCTTAAGAGTAGTTTCGCCCCTCTGAGTATTTAAACTCGGTGCAGTAGGTCACAGCGCTCTACCCTCCAGGATTCAACAACCGGGCTCCTACAAGCGTGCACTCGCAAGTGTTGGAGGAAACGAAGAACTCAGAATGCTCTTAACTCTGAAAATAAAATTGCAGAAAGGAAATAGAGAGAAGAATAGAAGAGACGATTTGTCTTTTTGTTGTGTGTTTCTGCTGAATGAGAGGGCTGGTATATATAGGCTTTAGAAATCAGTAACAGCCCTCAAAATAAATTCCCAACAGTCAAAAAATATAAATACGTAAATAAATTTTCAACAGTCAAAAAATATAAATTCCAACAGTCAAAAAATAATTAAATTCCAACAGTCAAAAAATAATTAAATAGAATTGAAACTGTCAGCTGATTTAATTAGAATAATCCTGGGTATAAAAACGGGTCACTGAACTGGGTCGTGGATAACCCAGTATCCAAAAGTCAAAGTGGCAAAATGCGGGTCAATCCCGCCCGCACACGTGAAGCCAATTTTCCGGGATTTGCACCCCCCTGCGCGCACGTCGTACGCTCGCGACGCGCCCGACTAAGTCAATTTTCGGACCCCAATCCCGTAAATCACTCGATTGGGCTCCGTCTCATGCGCACGTGGGGATTCCCTACATCTCCCCACATTATACCGTATACAATAAGTGAAATACTATATAAGCCCACTAAAACTCTTTTACTTTTTCAATGTGGGACAAGGTGTCATCACACTCAAGTACATAACTCTTTTATGAAAACCTTTGATTTTTGAAATACTTATTTTATACTTAAAATACAACAATCCCCACATATTTCAAAAATAAAAAAAATAAAAAAACAGAAAGAAAGGAGCGTGAGAACTTAATGCATCGGTTATGGTGTCTTTTGGACTATGAACCAAACCTAGGATATGTAAGCAGTGACCCACAGAAACCTGGTGAAATATAAAATTTCTATGAACCAAAATTCCTTAGCGTGAATCAGTCGACTTACAACCCACATACAATTCTCAAAATCTGAGTTCTTCTAATCTGGGTGGCACGAATAGGCCATGCGCCATACCTGGAAATTCATGAGTGCTCTAGAGAATCTGCCCAGACTCTCATAGGAAGCGGCCCCACTTCCACACCCATATAGGTGGATCCATCAAGTGTGCACTACAACTAACACACCACCCAAAGAGGACTATGGAATCCATTAAGAGTTAAACTCAACCTTACTCGTTGTAGTTTGCACTATCTACACCATAGGAAGGGACTCTCAAAATATTATAAAATTGATAGTGCACTCCAAATCAACCAATAACTTGTTATTACCTATATGAACCTAATTCCTGGGATCTCCATTCACATAGGTTGGGTTACCATTACTGTTGACCCTTTGTTATAGGCATTAGTCCCATTCCCCTCGATGTATTACTCACTAGGTTTCTACCCAATGGTTTTGTTAGAGGATCGGCCAAATTCAACTCTGACCTCACAAAGTCAAGGGATATAACCCCATCACTAAGCAATTGCCTCACAATATTATGTCTTAGGCGTATATGCCTACTTTTCCCATTATAAGATTTACTCTTAGCTTTAGCTATAGCAGCTTGGCTATCACAATGTAGAGACACAGATGGAGTTGGTCTTACCTAAATGGGAATATCTGCTAAGAGGTTTCTAAGCCACTCAGCCTCTGTACCTGCCTTCTCTAAGGCAATGAACTCGGACTCCATAGTAGACCGAGCTGTGCATGTTTGCCTGGTAGATTTCCAAGATACTGCACCTCCACCAAGTGTAAACACATAACCGCTAGTAGATTTTGTCTCATCTGAATCAGAAATCCAGTTAGCATCACAGTACCCCTCTAATACAGAAGGAAAACCATTATAAAATAAAGCATAATCAATAGTTCCTTTCAAATATCGAAGTACTCTATACAAAGCAGTCCAATGATCCCTATTAGGATTATGAGTATATCTACTCAATCTACTAACAGCATATGCAATATCAGGTCGAGTGCAATTCATCAAATACATTAAACTACCAATTATTTGAGCATACTCGGATTGTGAGACACTATCTTCTTTATTTTTCTTTAAATGAGAATTAGCATCATAAGGTGTAGATACAGATTTGCAATCAAAATGTCCAAACTTCTTTAAAGTTTTTCTACATAATGTTCTTGTGAAAGAAAAATACCCTTAATAGTTTTAGTTATTTTTATTCCAAGAATAAAATCTGCCTCACCCATATCTTTCATATCAAATTGAGAAGAAAGGAAATTTTTGGTCTCTTTAACAATATCTAGACTAGTTCCCATGATCAACATGTCATCAACGTACAAGCAAATAATAACACAAGAATTATCATCAAATTTGCTATAAATACATTTATCAGAATCATTAATCAAATATCCATTAGATGTCATAGTATTATCAAATTTCTCATGCCACTGTTTTGGAGCTTGTTTAAGACCATATAAAGGTTTAACTAGTTTACAAACTTTATGCTCATTACCAGGGACAACACAACCTTCAGGTTGGTCCATATATATTTCCTCTTCTAAGTCTCCATTTAAAAATGCAATTTTAACATCCATTTGATGAATTATCAATTTATTTATGGAAGCTAATGCAATTAAAATTCTTATAGAGGAAATTCTAGTCACAGGAGCAAATGTATCAAAATAATCTATACCTTTCTTTTGAGTATAACCTTTAGCAACCAACCGAGCTTTAAATTTATCAATTGACCCATCAGGTTTTAACTTCTTTTTAAAAATCCATTTGCAACCAATAGTTTTAGAACCCGGAGGTAAATTAACCAATTCCCATGTATGATTAGACATAATTGATTCAATTTCACTATTAATTGCTTCTTTCCAAAAAGTTGAATCAGGAGAAGTTACAGCCTCATTATAAGTTTGTGGGTCATTATCAACAAGAAAAGTATAAAAATCATCTCCAAAATTAGTTTCTTTTCTTACTCTTTTACTCCTTCTTAATTCAATTTCAATATTATCATTAGGCTCTTTTTCAATTTCACTTTGAGGGTCACGAATTATTTTTTCACCTTTGGATTTTAAAGGAAAAATATTTTCAAAGAAATCTGCATTTTTAGTTTCCACAATTGTGTTTGGTTCCATAATATTATTTTCACTTTTAATTACCAAGAACTAATATGCAGCGCTATTATGAGCATAACCAATTAAAATACCATCAAAGGTTTTAGGACCAATTTTTCTCTTTTTAGGTTCTGGTAATAATACCTTAGCCAAACACCCCCACACTTTCAAATATTTTAAATTAGGTACATGTCATTTCCAAAGTTCATAAGGTGTTACTCCAGTTTTCTTATAAGGTATTCTATTTTGAACATGACACGCAAAAAGAATAGCTTCACCCCACAAATTAAGTGGTGCCCCAGAACTAATTAACATAGAATTCATCATTTCTTTTAAAGTTCTATTTTTTCTTTCAGCTACTCCATTAGATTCAGGTGAATATGGAGGAGTTACTTCATGTATTATGCCATGTTCTTCACAAAAATCATTAAGGGGTTTGAATTCATATTCTCCTCCCCTGTCAGATCTAAGTCTTTTAATTTTTCTATTCAATTGATTTTCAACTTCTGCTTTATACTTAAAGAACATTTCAGTAGCTTCATCTTTTGTTCTTAATAAATAAATTTTTGTATATCTTGAATAATCATCTACAAAAGTTATGTAATATTTCTTTCCGCCTCTTGTTAGTGTGCTTTTCAAATCTCCAATATCACTATGAATTAATTCTAAAAGTTCAGTTGCCCTATCAACTGATTTACAAGATTTTTTAGTTAACTTTGATTCTACACATATCTCACATTTTTCATTATTTTTTATTGATATATTATGAAGTAAACCAAGTTCTTTCATTTTCTTAATATAAGAAAAATTCACATGACCTAGTCTAGCATGCCATAAATCAATAGAATCAATCAAGTAAGCAGAAGAAGATGCATTTTCATTCATGATTTCAAGTACATTCAAAAGAAATAGACCTTGGTTACAATAACCTTTTCCAACAAACATACCATTCTTAGTCATAATGATCTTGTCAGATTCAAAAGATACCTTAACTCCAACCTTACCCAGCAGAGAAACCGACACCAAGTTGTAGCGAATGTCTGGAACATGGAGCACATCACTCAGTGAAAGGACTTTTCCAGAAGTCAGTTTGAGAAGAACCTTCCCTTTTCCTACAACTGGCGAGGGCCTCGAATTGCCCATGAACACTTGTTCCTCGCCCTCCCTCATAGGAGTGTAGGAAACAAAAGCATTTCTGTCACCACAGATATGTTTGGTAGCCCCAGAGTCTACCACCCAGTCCTTCACATTTGCAACCATGTTCACCTCAGTGACAACTGCAGCAATGATATCATCCGCCTCTGCCAAATTAACAGTTGTACGTGCAGGAGAATTATTCGCCTTCCTGTACCTGCACTCGGGAGCATGGTGTCCTGGTTTCCCACAAACATAACAGTTACCCTTTTTCTTGAAGGTAGGTTGAGACTTTTGATTCTGACCAGGTCTAAAATTCTGATTAGTCTTACGGTCTTGGTTTGGCTTATTATTCCAGTTGGTCTTGTGATTCTTATTATTAGTCCTCCTATTATTATTAGGTCTATTAGGTCCATCAACCAAATTAGCTTTAGAAGTAAATTCCTTAGTTTTTTCAGTCTTGTCTCTAATCCTATTCTTTTCTTCAATGCGAATGTGAACAATCACATCCTCAAGACTCATGTGTTTCCTTTTATGTTTTAAATTGTTTTTGTAGTCTTTCCAAGAGTCGGGCAATTTTTCAATAAGAAATCTTGCCAAGAAAGACTCTTGCAATTCTATCTCTTCAATTTTTAGGTCACTCACTAGGACATGGAAATCATGGATTTGAGATGATACATCTCTATCCTCAGTCATTTGAAAATTAGCAAAATTCCCTATGGCATATTTTTGATTACCAGCATCTTCTAAAACATATTTTTTATGCAAGCTATCCCAAATATCCTTAGCAGTCTTATAGGAATAATAGATATCATAAATCTCATTAGACAAAGTGCTAAGAATAGTGTGCCTACATACCTTATTACCATTTTCCCATTTTTTCAATTCCTCACCATATTTTTCAGAACCTTCCTTTGGTTTGGAATCTGTCAGAATGTGGGTTAAGTCCACCATGTCCAAAGCAGAATAGACACACTCTTGCCAGCGCTTGAAGAAGGTGCCATTGAAGTGCTCGATCTTAGAAACATCATGCAGAATCTTAGCAGTCATAGCAGCAGCATCCATGATAACTACTCTTAAGATTGTTGGAAAATAATGGAGATGCTACTGTATAAAATGAAATAGGTAGTACAAGAATTGAAAAAATACAAACAGTATTGGTTGAGGCGTGTACAAGGCACTGTCCTTAAGAGTAGTTTCGCCCCTCTGAGTATTTAAACTCGGTGCAGTAGGTCACAGCGCTCTACCCTCCAGGATTCAACAACCGGGCTCCTACAAGCGTGCACTCGCAAGTGTAGGAGGAAACGAAGAACTCAGAATGCTCTTAACTCTGAAAATAAAATTGCAGAAAGGAAATAGAGAGAAGAATAGAAGAGACGATTTGTCTTTTTGTTGTGTGTTTCTGCTAAATGAGAGGGCTGGTATATATAGGCTTTAGAAATCAGTAACAGCCCTCAAAATAAATTCCCAACAGTCAAAAAATATAAATACGTAAATAAATTTTCAACAGTCAAAAAATATAAATTCCAACAGTCAAAAAATAATTAAATTCCAACAGTCAAAAAATAATTAAATAGAATTGAAACTGTCAGCTGATTTAATTAGAATAATCCTGGGTATAAAAACGGGTCACTGAACTGGGTCGTGGATAACCCAGTATCCAAAAGTCAAAGTGGCAAAATGCGGGTCAATCCCGCCCGCACACGTGAAGCCAATTTTCCGGGATTTGCACCCCCCTGCGCGCACGTCGTACGCTCGCGACGCGCCCGACTAAGTCAATTTTCAGACCCCAATCCCGCAAATCACTCGATTGGGCTCCGTCTCATGCGCACATGGGGATTCCCTACATCTCCCCACATTATACCGTATACAATAAGTGAAATACTATATAAGCCCACTAAAACTCTTTTACTTTTCCAATGTGGGACAAGGTGTCATCACACTCAAGTACATAACTCTTTTATGAAAACCTTTGATTTTTGAAATACTTATTTTATACTTAAAATACAACACTTCTCACCTCAAACGTAGGAGCCAACAAATTCCAATCATCTTCTCCAACGAATTGACTACTCGCAGTGGTGGTATGCTATCTCCATGAAGTCTAGCAAGACTCGTTTGGTGCTGGAGAAGGATTTCCAACACTTTAGATCAGATCTCAAGCCTCAATGGATCTTGATAACCCTTCAATCGCATCAGTAGAAGGTTTTGTTTTTCAAGTTTCTGAAATTTGAAGCTTCGATGCTGTGATCCGTGACTCGAACGAGCTCTATCGACCGCTAGCTCCGGTGGCGTGCTACCATGACAGTGGACATCCAGTTCTCCTCTAACATCAGCACGTTGAATGGTTCGAGCTTGGGTTCGATTTTGGGGCATATGGTGGCTATGTTGATGGTGGTGGTGGGGTCAAGGAGGAAGTTGAGGTCCAGAAATGGAATGAGAGCCCATTTTTTTCTAGAGAGAGAAAGATGTTGGAGGAGAGAGGAAGCTTAAAGGTTTAGTCATGGAAGGGTAGTAGTGGTTTTAATTTTTTTTTTTTTTTCTTTTTCTCATAAAGTTTTGCAAAGAAATTTGAAGATGGTTTCATGACAGAGAAAAAGAAACACATATGGTGAAAGGGTGTGGTGGAAGGGGCTGGTTATGATGAAGAAGATAGAGATGATGGGCTTTTTTTTTTTTTTTTTTTTTTTTTTTGTTTTTTTTTTTCGTTTATTAACATAGCTATTGTAATTGATTTAGTTAACTATATCATATAATAGTCGACTAAATCACATGAGTTATGGATATTTAAGTACTTTTTCGCTAGGTTTAATCTTCTTCTTCTTCTTCTTCTTCTTCTTTTTTTTTTTTTTTTATATATTTTTTTAAATCTTTCTAACTCTATTTTACACCCACTCATCTACCATAGTTAAGAGAACCCAAAAATTGCTCCAAGCAACCTTGTGGGTATTGTGTACAGATCATGGACATTGTGAGAATTTGATTTATTTTAGAATCACTTTCCTGACCCAATCAAACATGGGAATGGGAATGATAGAAGGAATCCTACTTTCCATTACCGCGAACTAAACGTGGGAATGGATATTAATACTAAGCATTCCCGTTTCTAACTAATGCCCCATTCCTAGGACTCACATTCCCAACTGGTGAACCAAATGCACCCCAAAGATTATTATTTAGATTTCATGCAGTTATCGTTATGGAGGTATGGAGTCCCTCACATACCTAGTTGGGTGATTACTCTAAGCTCAAATCTTGGCATGATTAAAAGTTTAAAACTTAATACTCCCAATAGTTAATATTTTTAAGGTAAAAAAAAAAAAAACACCCCTCAAAAGTGCCTTCCCTGCTGACTCTCTAATCCTTGGCCAGCCGTATAACGCGGATGAGAAAGCTTCCTCACCGGCTGGTGAGGAAATTACGATTAATTGTCATATTATTTATTATTTTTTTAATTAAAAAAAAAAAACATTTTGATCCTGCTAGTATAAAAGGGCCATCTTTCACAACATAGGGTTTCTCCAATTAGGGTTTTCGCTTAACTGATCGTGGATCCCCAGCCCTCGCTGCCGATCTCCCGAACAGCGAAAATGGTGACTCTCTCTCTCTCTCTCTCTCTCTCTCTCTCTCTCAATATATATGTATGCGGGTATGTACATATACCATTTTTGTTGCGAATTTACAGTATCTATGCCATTTTTGTGGTACTGTGCAGCCGTCTCACAAGACCTTCATAATCAAGAAGAAGCTTGCCAAGAAGATGAGGCAGAACCGTCCGATCCCTCACTGGATCCGTATGAGAACCGACAACACCATCAGGTTCTTCAACTAATCTCTACTCTCTCTCTCTCTCTCTCTCTCTCTCTCTCTCTCTCTATATATATATATATATATATATATATGTATGTATATTTGTCTCTTCAAAGCTTACCTTCGTTTAGTCTTCAAACTGCGGCCACTAAGGTTCTCTGCAATCAAATCTCTGATTTCAGGTACAACGCGAAACGCAGGCACTGGCGTCGCACAAAGCTCGGGTTCTGATGCGGTTTGCTTGCGAAAACCATTCTTATTTTATTAGTAATTTAGAGATTAAGCTGTATCAAAGACAAATGATACGAAGGTTGATGTTTTGTAGTTCTTTGAAGTTCTCATTCGTGAGGAACTCTAACGAGTAATTTTTCTGAGCAGTTCACTTAATTTGGAA
This sequence comes from Liquidambar formosana, assembly GCA_039720395.1. Taxonomy (NCBI): domain Eukaryota; kingdom Viridiplantae; phylum Streptophyta; class Magnoliopsida; order Saxifragales; family Altingiaceae; genus Liquidambar; species Liquidambar formosana. The sequence goes on from CM077827.1 coordinate 8,416,444, forward strand.
ACATGGGTTAATCTTGTTCTCTTCATATTGTTTGATGATGGTATTGTTTTCCATTCGTTATCATTAATTATTATTTGGGTTCCTCTGTTTCTACTAATTAAATTGTTATTACAACATATTTGGATAATGCATGAGAGAGAGAGAGAGAGAGAGAGAGAGAGTTCTGGTGGGGGAAGGGGGGAGAGAAAGAAATGTTTTTGGAGAAGAGTAGTGTTTATTCTTCTCTGTCTCTTTTAATGAATTCCAGCTCCATTGAAATTCTACTTCATTGCATCGGATTTCAAAACGTTTATTGGAATTTCTAATTCATTTTCTTCCTGTTCCAAACACTGGAATTGGGGATTTGAAATGAATTCTTTTCCATTCCCCAAAATCACTCCCTTCCAAACACAGTTTAAAGTAAAATGAATTGGCAATGTAGCTTACTAATCAATCAAGAAATTATATAGGGCCATTCTAAAGGCAGGGCACTTTTGTGCCTTTAAATTAATTACCATAAATTTACATGATGCTTTCCATATTAATTCATTAATTTAATGAAGATTATGGCAAGTTTCAGGCATTAATAGTAATATAATGATGATGGGCACAGACTTGAACTACTAATATGGTGATTGAGCAAGATTTTTTTGGACCACACCCACCATATGCTTCCCAACCCCACCCTATTTGTGGTCCCTGTCATGAGGGGTCAAATACTTGACCTCCCAAGCTTTTGATATTAGCTTTTCCAGAATTTGTTTGTGAAATTGAATTACAAATGCATGAGTAATCAGTATTCAGTTATTTACACTTGTTGCTTGCATCTTTTGTAGAACCTTTTTTTTTTTCATTTTTTCATTTTTTTTTTTTTGGGGGGGGGGGGGGGGGGGGGGGGAACTAGGTAAGAACATCATATTAAACGAGGAAATAATAGTATACTGTTCTCAAATCCAGGACCTTATCTTTATTAGAGGTGAGAAATGCTATTAGGCTACATGGTCATTGGTTACAAACCTAGTTGAGGTAAATTTTAGGTCTTCCGGTGCTCCAAATGAACAAAATGTTGATGGCAGAGGACGTGTTAACATTCTTGAGGTTGCACCCAGATTCATCCACGCGTCTTTTTCCTTGTTCTAGAAATGGTTAAGCCTCTAACTGGCATTATTATGTTGATTTTGTATGATCTTGGTCATCTAACTACTGTACTATCTATTAAGTGAACCATTTTTTTTTTATCTTTTCTTTTCTGAACAAAGGGGATGAGATGGGGGATGGGGTTTTGATGGCTGTATTTTTTTTTTTCTTTCTTCTGTTTTGGTATGACCCTTTGTTACTGTCTAATATGTCCTTATACCCTAACGTAGTCCTTAAAACTAACAATTATGTCCAAGATAATATTTTTATTAACTTCAAAATTTTGAAATTTGTTGTCTGTGTGCATAGCATCCTCCTCCTAGTATATTCCAAGTTCCTTGTTGATCTGAAATCTGTGACTTATATGCTATCATAGAATCTGGTCCGAGTTAATCATCGTATCTGATTTGTTACCTTACTTTGTACATAGGCAAAATGAGTAAAAGAGTGCTTGTGGAAAGGTTTTTTAGCACTAATCACTGTGTTGGTTGGATTTGTCCCCTTATCAGCAATATAATATTCAGCTGTGCTTTATCCTTAGTAGTTGTGTTCGGCAACATGGATTCTGAATGCTTCTTAGTCTGTAAAAGCCATGTCTTGTAAAAGGATGATGTTTGTGATCCACCTAATGCCTCTTCAATTCCTTGTAGGCCCTTCCGCTCCTATCTCTTAGCTCCTTAACTCAACTCTAATGGATCTTTAGCTCTTTGCTCTTCTTCTGTTTTACTTAATTGCTTGTGTGTTATTTTGTTAATTTCACTTGACAAATGTATACTTGGACTGTCAGCCTTTATGGTGTTTTTCACCCTTCACTTTGGAAGCTATCTACCAATAGTTGTTTTCTGTGGGTATTTCAAGGTTGTCTAGCTTGTGAATCACCATACCTTATTATTGTTGGTTTTGGGAGTTTGGGTTTCAGAGTTCATTAGAACATTAGTGCCTACTTAAATTTTTTTTTTTCCCCCATCGGTTCTATGTAGTTATAATTTTATTTGTATACATTACCAAACTGTCTCAATGGGCTGATGGAACAGATTTTTTGTGCTGGGGTAGTATGAACCCCAGCTCAACATGACCCACTCGTGTTAGTGCACCTGCTTCTTTTTGCAGTCATAGAAAATTGAAGTTCATTGTGTTTGAAACTGAATTTTCCTCCGGGGCACCTGATGTATCAATCCAATCCTCCTTCCAATTATGTGCATAACTTGCTTCGATATGGACAGGCAAATCTGTCTCTCTTCTCCTCATAAAGCCTGTTAACGTTATGGGTGCTTTATTTTTCTCATCTTTTCTTTCTTTCGTTTTTTATTTTTTATTGCTCCTTTATGCTCTGTTTGGATCCGAGCACTGCAAGGGAAAGGGAGATGGTGAAAATTTTATTTTGAAATGAATTCTTTTTTAATACACTTTTAAACTTGGAATGAATGTGGGAAAAAAACAGAAGAAACAGAAAGGAGGGCGAGCCAAAAAAAAAAAAAAACATAGTGGTATGGAATTGATATGTTGCAATGGAAAAGAACCTATCAGTGTTCCCACTAAAAATGTCTTTAGTTCAGGGTCACTGACTTGATTTTCAAAGCATTATCCAGAATCGCTGGCTCATACTAGAGGTATGGTAGTCTGCCGAGGCACAACTCTACGTTGTTTTGAGCCAGCAGTCAATTAGATTCGATTCTATTCTAAAATGCGAGGCTGTATCCGAAATCCAAATTGACTCAGCTCAAGTAGGCAAAATCATCACCCCAGTCGAAATAGGGCAATTTGGATTAACAGTAAAATTTTGCAATCATGGAAGGAATTTTCATTTGGAAAAGCAATGTAGATATATATGTGCGGGAACGGCTATTGCAACCCCCCAATGCTCTAAGTTGACCCCCATGTTTTTTAATTAAAAAAATTATCATGCAAAATTACCAAAAAGGACTTAAGAACCCTCACCCACCCCACCCCACCCCACCCCACCGGCGATGGCGAGGCTCCGGCACCCCACCCCACCCCACTGCACCGGCGACCCTTTTCTTCCTTCCTCCTCTTCCCTTTTCTTCTCTTCTTCTATTTTTTTTTTCTTTCCTTTCCAGAAACCCTCTCCCGCACTGGCAGCCCTCACTCCCCTCCCTCCTCCCTCCCTCTCGTTGAAACCCTCTTCTTCTTTTTTCTTTTTTTTCTTTTTTTTCTTCTCCTCTTCCCTCCCGTCGGCAGCCTCTGTTTTTTTTTCTTTCCTTTTCTTTCTCTTCCCTCCCGTCGCCGGAAAAAATGAAGGTTTTGAAAAAAAAACCTCCATCGCCGGAAAATACACAGACCAGCAAACGAAAAGAAAGAAAGAAAGAAGAGGAAGAACGTCATCGCCGGAAAAAATGTAGGTTTTTGAAAAAAAAACCTCCCTTGCACAGATCTGACCAGCATAGGAAAAAAAAGAAAAGAAAGAGGGGTGCCCGTGCTTGTGCTCGTGCTCGCCATCAGCTGGTGCTCGTGCTCGTTGTCCGCCGGTGCTTGTGCTCGCCGTCCGCTGTCCGCCGTTGCCGTTGCCGTTCCAGATCTGGCTGTTGTGTGGGGTGGGGGAGAGGGGTGGGTGGAGAAGGGTTAGGGTTTGGGTTTATTTAGAAGGAAAGGTATTTTAGACTTTAAGAGGGGTGGGCATATAAATTGGGGGGGGGGGGGGGTGGGGAAATCAGGTGGGGGCAAAAAACAGCTTTGTGGGGTTGCAATAACCGCTCCCTATATGTGCAGGACCCATTAATTCCTAACTGCCCGGACCCGTATCATCCAATGTATAGTAATCTTCCAGTCTACAAAATAAGAAGTTTATTGGCATTGAACCCTAGCAATGGATCTTTGATAGGTAGTTTGTGCCCAAAAAATGGGACTCTGGTAGTTGTACGCCCCAGGACTCAACCAACCTATTTATCAAAAGAAATTGAAATCCACCCCACCCCACCCCACCCGAACCTCGTAAAACTGGCTGGGTCATGGTCCAACAGGAACATTGTAACCATGAAACAAATAGTGATAATAGTGCCGCTAAGTATATTGAATAAATTTACTAGATAGAACGGAATGCAAGAACTTTTAGGGACTTTAAGGGATTCACATGAGGAGATGGATGGCATTTGGGATGGTATGTTTTTCTTGCTTTCTTGTGGACTTCGGTGGAAAAATCTTTTTTTGGAACTCTCCTGTTTTTTATTGTGAAGAATTGGAGAGAGATTTATACTTCGAATCCTACTAAGAGCAAAGTTATTGGGAGCCACTTATATACCCTCATTGAGTTGTTTTCTTCCTACTGGCTTCTATGTAGGATGGGCGGGCCATTTTTTTTTTTTTTTTTTTCCTTTTTTGTTGTGTTGATTAGGCACGCTCGTTGTGTAGGTTCTGATGTGTAGTGGTTTCCTTGTTGGACTCTTTGTCCAATTTGTATTCTTATATTTTATCAACACAATTTCTCTTTAAAAAAAAAAAAAATGGTTGATGTGGATTTCATAATCCACCTTTTAAGTTCCAAATTTATTATTATTATTATTATTTTTTTAAGTTGAATACCAAAAGAAAAGCATGAAGGGAAAGGAAGGGAAGGAAGGGAAAAGCTTAAAAGCGTTTAGAGAAGAATTTACTCTCTGCAATTTTTTACATTTTTTCTTATTTTCTAAAAGATCTAAATAGCTCCGCATTTTTTATTTGCTGAGCACAATATAATTTTTGTATCATATACAATACATATGTGTTTTATACACATTTAATTTATAATTTTATAATTTTAATTTATTGAATAGAATCTTTTTTTTTTTTCCCCCAATGTTTCATTGCAAATTTTTATGTTTCATAGATAAAATCTTTCCCATACTCATATCTCTAAAATCTAAAGTAATGTCGACATTTGATATTGCTAATATATCATCAATATATCTACATTTTTGGACTCTTGATATATCCATTGAAATTGATATATAAGTCACTGTTAGTACGACAAGAGTAAAGTAACCCAAAAGGGCCATCATAGATGGTCTCGAGGTGAGCTATATAACTCGGACATCTTAGGATTGAATCTCTATTGCGCTCTTTTGAGCTAGGTTACGAGGTATTTCCTTGTGAATCCCCTATGGGTGACTGGTTTCTGATCAGGCCGAAAAAGGGACTTAGTCTCATGTGCCCTAAGTTAGCTGAGGATACCTCATACTGCAATACCCAAAAAAATTAAAATTAAAAAATTAAAAAAAGAGGGGGATTTTGGCCACGAGTCCATTTGTGGACCTGTAGAGCCATAAGTCTATAAACCTTCTTGTGCCTCATTCCCTTTTCCCCTTGACTATTGATGTGACCTCCACTTTCCATTGTTCTATCTTTGTCTTTTTGATAATATAATATTTACTCCTCTTGAAAATTACTGATTAAAAAAATATCAAAAATTGGTCTTTGACTCTTGATTTGCTCTATAGGTTATAGTTGTTATAAGCCTCCATCGTTGATAAAAATAATGAAAAATAATTCAAATTAGAAAACAAATTATTTATTCATATAAGAGGCAAAATATGTGCTGACACATAACCGGAACGTAGAGCAAAACTGTTAGAATGATAGCCCGACATGATTTTTAAAAATAATTTCATATAACTGTTTTAAAAGCACTTTATTTGTTTCAAAATCCATAAGTTTTCATACCACCCATTGTTCTTTCTTTGTCTTTTTGATAATATAATATCTATTCCTCATGAAAATTATCAATTAAAAAAATATCAAGAATTGGTCTTGACTCTTGATTTGCGCTATAGGTTATAGTTGTCAGAAATGATAAAAATAATATAAAAAAAATTTCAAATTAGAAAACAAATTATTTATTCATATAAGAGACAAAATATGTGCTGACACATAACCAGAACATAAAACAAAACTCCTAAAATGATAACCACACATGGTTTTTGAAAATAATTTCATGTCAGTGTTTAAAGAACACTTTATTTGTTTCAAAATTCGTAAGTATTCATACCACCCATTGTTCTTTCTTTGTCTTTTTGATAATATAATATTTATTTCTCATGAAAATTATCAATTAAAAAATATCAAGAATTGGCCTTGACTCTTGATTTGCTCCTATAGGTTATAGTTGCTAGAAGTCTCAATCGTTGACAAAATAATGAAAAAAATATTTCAACGAACACAAATTATTTATTCATATAAGAAGCAAAACATGTGCTAACACATAACCAGACCATAAAGCAAAACACCTAAAATGATAGCCACACATGGTTTTTGAAAATAATTTCAAGTAACTATTTAAAAAACACTTTATTAATTTGTTTCAAAATCCATAAGTTTTCATACCACTAATATGAAATCTAATTGTTTCATTCATAATTTACTTGTTAAATTTACTCTTAAAACAATTATTTAAATTTAAACTATACTAAATATAATTTAATTTAAAATTTTTTACAACAATTACATGTAATTGTTGTAAAATAGGTACACTTAGCTAACGTAACTGTTTTTTTTTTTTTAAAAAAAAACAAAATTTCATATCTATCATAGGTCTTATTTCAAAGATCTTGACAAATAAAATCTAAAAATATAATTTTTATTAAAAAACGATGTGTAAATTGAAATCAGATTAGAGAGTGGACATGGCCACGTGGTGTCACGAGCCAATAGAAACAAAGTGAAATGGGATTGTGAAGTAAAAAGTACTCTAACAATCCCACTTTAATTTTAATCTCATTAACTTATTACATCAAGTCAGCTGTATCACAGGTACATATAAGTTTTTATCACACTACAATTACCTACTCACTCTGTTCTTATTTGACTGCCTCTTTTGACAAAAACATTTTTTTTTTTTATGTAACTATATTAAATGCTTTCAAATCAACACTTATGTTTTAAAATTTCAATTTTGCCATCAAATGTATAAAACATTAGAAAAAGAGAAAATACATTTTTGAATGTGGCTTAGGAAATCAAAAAAAAAAAAAAACAATTGACTTTTTAAATGTGACAATAATTTTAGAACATCCCTAAAATGAAAAAATGCGGCAAATTAAATAAGATCGGGGGAGTAATAATTAACATCCAATCAGATTGCCTGTCAGCTCAACTTAACCCCCACCACATGTGACAGAAAAAACACGCACTCTTTACTGTCATAATGACCATAATACCCTTATCGTTTCAAACGCCACGCGAACTGGGCAACGAACACCTGAGATATCCCCATCGATTTCATCGCTATCTCACTCCCTCTCTCGCTCTCTCTTACTATATATATATATATACACACACAAACATAACCTGTATCTGCCTCTGAACATATCGAGTACTAGAAATTTCAACAATTTGAGGTTCAATTTCGTCTCTGATTTCATATAGCCAATTCAGACTTCAATCATCATTTTCAGATCTCCAATTGTGAAGATTATTATTGATTGGTTGATCTTTGCATATTCTGTATACAGATGGCTTCGACAATGCTTTCTCTAGCCTCTGCCTCTCCGTGTGCTTCACTATCCATGCCAGAAAATCACAAGGTACCGCTAAAATCAATTTATAATGTCAGAGTTCATTTTGTTTTTGTTTCTGAGGAAAATGTAGGAAAAGCAAAGAGGAAAAAAAAAATGTTCTCAGCTGAGCCTAATCTGACTATTTGGCTTTGTGGGATTTGGAGCTGTGCTTATAATTAAGAAACAAAAAGTAACAGCAAACATGAGGCAGTGAATTTTGATTTTGTTTGGTTTATTTCCTTGATTCTCGGCAACCAAACGGAAGGCTTACGGTTTAGATCACAACATGTTTTTTGTACTTTTACAGGGAAAAATGAAGGTTGGGAGTTTTGAGTTTAGCACGGTTTTAGGGAAGGAGAGAAGGAACCCCTTCTTAAAGGCAAAGGTATTCATTAGGTGTTTCTTTTGTCTGGTTATGTAATTGTAGACTTGTTTATTACTAACTCACAATTTGTCAATTCGGTCAGTTCGGTTGTTTACTATTATCTTCACTGAGTTGTTTATTACTCTGGGCATTAACCCATGCAGAGTGAGCAGTGGCTTTACGCCTTTACCCATGTCCAGGGGATTAGTGGGTTGAGTTGTTTACGATGATCTTCACTGAGTTGTTTGTTACTCTGAGCATTAACCCATGAAAAGTGAGCGGTGGCTTTACCCATATGACCATATCCAGGGGATTAGTTGATTGAGTTGTTCTTGTTTACTATGATCTTCGCTGAGTTGTTTATTACCCTTTCCCATGTGATGTGAACTAAGCCTTTTTTTCTTGGGCTTTTGTTGTAAGCCCTTCAACCCAGGTTCTTGGTATGCTTTAAAATAATAAATATTGTAACTTAATGTTATAATTATCTAGAAACCAACCTGAAAATACCTGACCCCTATCCAGGTTGGTTTCGCTCAGTTCATTCTTTCTTTGGTTCAGGTCCGGGTTAGAAATTAATTTTGGGGCAACCTAGGGGTTGGTTTGGTTATGGATTGACAGTAACCTGAATCAATCTGAACTTATTAAATCTGTAGTCCCATGTAGAGCATTCTACTAAATTCGGCCACTAGTTCTTGATATTTGTCCAAATTGTACATGGTTAATCAAATTTCTAAGTTCTCCGAAGCCAAAGTCACACACTAGTTCTTGAGATTTGTCCAAATTGGATTGTACACGGTTAATCCAATTTCTGGGTTCCTCATCAAGGCCAAACCTTTTAGGGACCGAAGCTCTTCTGATATCCAATGTTTTATATTTTGGTACTTGGTTAAATTTTTATATTTCAGGTACTTGTGGTACTGGAATTAATTATCTGTATTACTATAAAATTGAAAATTATTTGTTTATGAAAAGTGTTTCAATTTCAACTTTGGTTTGAACTTTTGTTGCTTTAGTTAAATTAAGTGATTAAATTTGTATGAACTTAAGGTAGTTCAAGGCTATTCTTATTTTTATGCTCCCAGCAAGACCTCTAACCTTAGCAATTAAAAACCCTAAGATCCAGAGGTATCAAGAAAGAACCTCAATGAATTAATGTGTTATGGCTTCTTTTTTTCCTCTTTTTTTTTTTTTTTTGGTTGTTTATTTATTTTTATCTGCATCTTATCGTTTACAAGATTGAATTGTTTTATCTTCTGAACTGGGTTTCAGTTATTTCTGGTTTACAGTCTTCTGGTCGGATAACTATGGCTGTTGCGGTCAATGTTTCTCGTTTTGAGGGTATAACAATGGCTCCTCCTGATCCAATTCTTGGGGTTTCTGAAGCATTCAGAAAAGACGCAAATGAAATGAAACTCAACCTTGGAGTTGGGGCCTATCGAACAGAGGAACTCCAACCTTACGTGCTAAATGTTGTTAAGAAGGTTAGTTTCTTCGCTCAATCTATTGGTAAATGTTACATAATCAATTCCTGGTCTGGATTCCCTCTTTATGTAATCTTCATATGAATAAAATATATACACTAGATGCCTTTACTTTCGTTTCTTATCCGTATTACGGAGTGTTTGTTCCTTTGACAATGAAATTGAGGTCAAAACTAATTGTCATGGAAACTTCTCATTTTTTAGGCAGAGAATCTCATGCTGGAAAGAGGGGAAAACAAAGAGGTATCTCAAAGTTCTCAAATGAATGGGATGGCCTGGAGTTGTTCTTTCCACTTTAGATTACTTACTATCTTTTAATTTACAATATGTAGTATCTTCCAATTGAAGGTCTGGCTGCATTCAATAAAGTCACTGCAGAGTTATTATTCGGAGCAGACAATCCATTAATTCAGCAACAAAGAGTATGTGCGATTTTAGTACTTTTGCAGTTGCAAAAGGAATATTATGTGCTATCTGTGTATATCTTATTTAAAAGTCTTTTTTTTTTTTTTTTTTTTTTTCCCTTTCCCTTTTAGGTTGCAACTGTTCAAGGTCTTTCAGGAACTGGTTCTCTTCGATTAGCTGCAGCACTTATAGAACGATATTTCCCTGGGGCAAAAGTTCTGATATCATCTCCAACTTGGGGTGTGTTTTGTCACTTCTTGAATTTGTTTGGAGACTTGTCTCGATGGTACTGATATGTCAAGATTAAAAAACCATCTTTGCAGGTAATCACAAGAATATTTTCAATGATGCTGGAGTTCCTTGGTCTGAATACCGATACTATGATCCAAAAACAGTTGGTTTGGATTTTGATGGGATGATATTAGATATAAAGGTAATGTGGAGTTGTGGACATTGCCATTTATTTCGCTGAACCATAAATGCCAAATTTTCCACAAACGTTGTTTCTGTTGGTTAACTGGACCTTGTCTTCAGATGTCCAAAATGCATTTTCTACCTCTTTTTGGTGTTTATTGATTGGATTTTATTATAATGAGTCGTTATTTTACCTGCTTATATGTCATGTTTTTGTTTTGCTTTTTCTTTTGTATATATGTCAATAATCTTGTAATTGGTTAAAGAAAAATAGGATTCCAAAACTCTGTATATCTCTCTGATGCAAATTTTATCAGTGATTGGTATTTATTATGCTTAATAAATCTTCATTTTTCTATTGTTTTAATTTCATATAAATTCTTATTTCCAGTAGAAAATATAATTTGTTTTTCTTTTCAGGCAGCTCCAGAAGGATCCTTTATTTTGCTTCATGGCTGTGCTCACAACCCGACTGGCATTGATCCAACCCCTGAACAGTGGGAAAAAATTGCTGATGTCATTCAACAGAAGAACCACATTCCTTTTTTCGATGTTGCATACCAGGTATAGTTGTTTATCGTGTTGCCTGGAATCAAATTTCTAAATCTTAGTTTCAGCTTGATATAGAAATTAGTGAAATTTGAACATACAAATTCTCTATATTCTTTGATATTGAAAATTATGTACATAAGATCAAAAATTGTATCAAATTTTGAATATAAAGTATTTCAAATGGTCGATACCCTACATTGTTTCTAAGCTTTTCAAAATGGAACCTTCTGCAGAATGATGTTTGTATCTGAACTTTGAAATTCATTGTAGGGTTTTGCAAGTGGAAGCCTTGATGCAGATGCATCATCTGTTAGGTCCTTTGCTGCACGTGGTTTGGAGCTTCTGGTTGCTCAATCATACAGTAAAAATCTGGGTCTTTATGCGGAAAGGATTGGAGCCATTAATGTTGTCTGCTCATCATCAGATGCTGCAACAAGGTGTGGTAAACCAAACTTTCCCTTTTTTGTGTTTCTTATGGTCTATGTCTCAGTTACATTCCCTTAAGATCAGCGCATAATAAGTTGCAAGCAGATAGACATGTTGCCGTGGTGAATTTCTGCCATGCCAAACACTGACGAGCTTGCGCGTCGGACACATTTCAGGCCGTGATGTCTGCATCACAGTTCATATAGTTTTGAGATCAATTTGTTGGAGACCTATTATCCATGTCGAACACCACTAACCATGTCAGTGTCCCATTGTAAAACAATAGAAATGTCGTAGTAATTTGGGTTCCACTGGGTGGGTTTCTCCACTTGATTTTATAAAACTCTATTTTTTATAACTTTGTCCGTCACCCAGCTGCTATATATATCCCCCTCTCGAACCTTATGGTGAATAGCTCAAAAGAAGTTTTTCCAGGTGATTGAAGAACTGTCGCATCTTCTCTCAGGACTTGCTGATACCTATATCTTTCATTTTCAGGGTAAAGAGCCAATTGAAAAGGCTGGCACGGCCAATGTATTCAAATCCACCTATTCACGGTGCTAAGATTGTTGCCAATGTTGTTGGGGATCCATCTCTCTTTAACGAATGGAAGGAGGAGATGCAATTGATGGCTGGAAGGATAAAAAGTGTGAGACAGATATTATTTGACAGCCTCTCTGCAAAAGATAAAAGTGGGAAAGACTGGTCATTTATTCTTAAGCAGATTGGCATGTTCTCATTTACAGGCTTGAACAAAGCTCAGGTACACACCCCTTTTCTAATTTTCATATCAGCTTTTGAACTTTATGCTCTATGCACAATTCACAATGTTTTATTTTTTATAAAGTTCTGAACATGTAGTCCAATTTTTTCTGTTTAATACTATATATTTCACGAACTATTCATAAATATCCTGAATATTGTGAACCTGAATTTTTCCAAATAATTCCAAGATCGAGTGATATGCCCCCCCCCCCCCCCCCCCCCCCAAAAAAAAAAAAAAAACAAAAACAAAAAACAAAAAACAAAAATGAAAAAATGGCCTTATATATGGGGAGGGATCCGTTTACTCTTACACACCTCAATATCTTTTTGTGTGAATAATATTTCACCAATCCAACCGTTAGATTAGGTTCTCTATTCATGCATATCATGTATGCCAAATTTCAAGTAAATTGGATATTGAGAAGTATGTCATTCATAAGTACCCCAAATTATAATGTTATTTCTAAAAAGAAATGTAAGTTTACAAATCAAGCATTTCCTGATATCCGATTTATTTGAAATTTGGTATGTATAATGTGCATGAATAGAGAACCTAATCCAACGGTTGGATTGGTAAAATATTTTTTTCACAAAAAAAGACTGAGTGGTGTAAGAGTAAAAAGTTTTACGCGGGGTGTAAACGGATCCCTCTCCTATATATATATATATATATATATATATATAAGATGATGATCAAGTAAGCACGTGCTGATATAACCGGATCAACACATGCATTGGGAGTTGTACCTTGTGCATTAGTGGGATATGAGGTACATTGGACCAATGCAATGAGTACAACCCCCAATGCATGGTGCTGATATAACTTATATCAACACATGTTTATGGGAACATAACTGTACATATATATATATATGTGTGTGCATTGCTTGTTGCCTCATCTATTGTCATTCTTGATTTGATTTGATTTTTTTTTAACCTTTTTTTTTTTGGGAGCCAAATTGTTGCTGAATGGTTTTTTTTTTTTTTTTTTTTTGAAATAAGTCATCTGCTTGATGCTCGACGCTATAATTTTGTGATTGTATGAAACAATGTTGTCACTGTTTGCTGGACTTCTAATACATCACTTTGTTTTCCATTTTTGTCTGATCAGAGTGACAATATGACAAATAAGTGGCATGTGTACATGACCAAGGATGGAAGAATATCCTTGGCTGGATTATCTGCGGCCAAATGCGAATATCTTGCAGATTCCATCATTGATTCATACCATAATGTCAAATGAACCAAAGTCCATTGGTTCACAACCAGTTATTAACTATAATTTTAATAACAATGCTGAATAATGTATGTTCACCAACATTTTTATAGAATATTCGAACTCCTAGTTGAGGCGGTTTGTCACTTTGAAAGAGTAACTTGTATTGAGAGATTTGAATTTTCGCTGAATTTGTTTTATAGAATATATGGTTGTAAAATGTTAATGAGCCGCTCAGTTTGGCTTGCTAGAGGTTTTTAGTTTCGGTTTTTCATACAACAATAATTTTACATGTTATTGATATGATATTATCCTAGTTTTCTCAAGTAATTTTGGCATTTTTGTCTCTTATAGTTGTGACCCTTCATAAATTCATTCAAAATCAAGCATAGTAGTAAAGAATATGCTTATCTGCATGGATGAGGATTTCACCGTTTTTATTAGAAAGCTATCTGAATACAGTACACTAATCTTCTGCATTTATTATTAATTTTTTAAATACCAAACTGTTTCAAAGTAACAAAGCATGCAGTAATTGGTATTGCAAGGATCAAATTAAAAACAAACAACATAAGGGCATCATTTATCATTCTAGTGGGCATCATAATCAATTCTTTCTTGTAGTTGCTTCCAAGCAGCCCTCCGCAAGATACCATTTCTTTGGACAATCAAGAGAACTAGACAGATGGGATGACCTGATTTGTATACTTTGATAACCATAGGTCAACTCATTGGTTTTTTTGGAGTACATGTAAATTTGGCTGTTTTGGAACGTAGGTTTTGTCATATCCTCTGGATGGTAACTGCATTGCAACACAACACACTTTGGATGGTAACTGCATAATAGTATAGAAAAATTTGAATAAAAAAATGAGGAATTGTTTGGTTTTACCGGATATATTCCCTTCTTCCTCCCCCAACCCCACGAAAAATTAAAATTAAAAATTAAAAAAAAAAAAATTTCTTGAGGGTAGTGGGCGGTTTTTTCTTTTTTTTTTTTTTTTTTTTTTTAAGCATTTTATTTTATTTTGTTAAAAGGAGTTTTTCTCTGCATTCGAATTCTGATGACACTTTCAAGCAGTTGGGGGCAATTTTCGAATGCAATGTACAAAATTTACATGAAACTTTCATGGAAATTATAAATTACACTTCCCTGGAGAGCTCTTAAAATAACCAAACAGAACCATTGACGAGTACTTGCAAAATTAGCTAGAAGTCCAAAAAGGCTAGGAAAGAAGGGTAATAGCTCCATGTTGTCAAAATGACCCTTATATGCACAAGTACAACTCAGAATGTTACATAGGACAATTCGCTTCTTTGCTTCAATTTACAAATGTGATTAATAAACCAACACTCTTCCACTCTAGCCAGGCCAACTTTCCTTTACCCAAAAATAGCAGAAAATTTTAATTATGAGAGACAATCAAAGAAATTCATGGAAGGGAAGCATGGGAATGATTTGAACACTGATTTAAGCAATGGAGATCCCAAAATGGCGTGTCAACACAGCAAAACGTTTCAAACTCTCTCTCAGCAAGATCACTGACCAGAAGGCACTTCAGGACCTTGAGGTGGTGCAGGTTGTGTAACTCTTAGTGTCCCTCCAAGCTCAACGGGAACAAGAGGGATGAGAGAGTGCAAAACATCTGTTATCAATGGCCGGTAACTGGGTTCTGGCTGCACACAAAGCACAGCTACAGCAGCAACCTGCACAACCATATTGTGTAAATCCTCTTAAGCATAAAAATTAAAATAAATAAATTAGATTTGAAGGGGGAAAAAAATACTAAAAATACAAAACAAAAAAAAAAAAAAAATGTAGAAATACTACTATATGCAAAATTGTGTTTTTCGGTTTACGAACTTGGTACAAGTGCTTTAGATCCATTGTATCTCTGATCACAGGATCCACAATGTTTGGAAGCTTTGATCTGTCAGTGAGTTGTGGCATGGCCTGCATTTTATAAATAACAATACCATTGAATTGCAAAATTTAAACCAAAGTTAGGATTCATGCCAAAAATAAATAAATAAATAAAATTGGGTAGATGGGGTTTAAGAGCAAAGCATGCATACCCATGTGACAATAGATTGGCACTGAGCTGGTGCCAGTTTTTCTACAGGCTTTTTTCCCAATAGAAGCTCTAACAGCACAACCCCAAATGCATAAACATCACTTTTATCAGTCAATTTACCTGGAAAAATAAATAAATAAAAAATTGTGATTTTCTTACCAGAAAATGGGAATGCGAAATGCATCAGGCTTAGAGATGTTATAATTGTAATTCAAAATGATATGTTAAAACATGAAACACTGATATAAAAAAAACTTCAACTTCATGTGCTGAGTTAAAACCAACAAACAACTTCACATGATACCTGGCCCAGTGCATTTACCATGGCTCATGAGATGATTGTGCTATGTAGTCTGCTCATTGATTAATAAGTACATGTTTAAGGCCACACTGAAATGCACGTTCACATCACACAATAAACTTTTTAAGAGAGTCTTGACTATTCTCAGCAAGCTATTTATTGCCGAAAGTTACAGAACATTCAATCATTTTCTGTAAGCAATACCCACTGTAATGACAAAATAATTTTCAATTTTTAGCATTTCTGATTAGCTCGAAACTGATGATGAAATCTAACTTTAAACCCTTGAGAATGACGCAGCCACAGTTTTTTACGTTCACATCAAGACAACTTCAGGAATAAGAGGTTTTCTGGGGGAAATTTATTCGATGATTAGTCCAATTGCTCTGCAGTGGCTGTACATGTGCAGCTAGGCGTCAAAAGATAATTTATTCTGAAAGGTCTACTCATTTTATATGTTTATTTAAATCAGTGTCATTTCACAACATAATCAAAGTTCATGAGAGTGAAAAAGGACAATTAAACTACATTTCTTTAAGGGAAAAGAAAGTTCGCTATATCATTAGTAGCAAACCAAAAACATAATGCAATTATTAGCAGTAGAAGTTTAGTTGGCATACCATCTAAAAGGTACTCTGGGGCCACATAACCCAAGGTGCCTGAAAGCTTGATGTTGTTTTTATTTTGCGCTCCATCAGTTACAGCAAGACCAAAATCCGAAAGCTGACTCCGCGCAAAATATGAGAGAGAGAGAGAGAGAGAGAGAGGTTATAGTAAATTTCATGGAAGATGATGATCAGTAATATATCATAAATTTTGTAGACAAAGACAAGAGGCTGCACTAATTTTATATATTTTTACCTTAGCATTGAAGTTGGATTCCAAAAGAATATTAGATGATTTCAGATCTCTATGAATCACTTGTGGGTTGCAGTGCTCATGCAGATATTCTAATCCCCTGGTCAACAGTTGCCAATTTGTTAATATACAATATCAAAATGATTGAGAATGGGGAAAAGAACTTCTGGGGTAAAAAACACACCTTGCCGCATCAAGGGCAATTTTCATCCGCGCATGCCAATTCAAAGCCGATCCATGAGAAGGCCCTGAAGACATTAATCAAATTTGGAAAAGAGAACATCAGTATTTTCATTTTCGATTGTCCTTAATTCTTTTTCTGTTTCAAATGAAGAACAAGAAATGGGAACAATGTTTTACCATGCAATTGAGTTTCCAGAGACCCATTATGCATCAATTCATATACAAGAAACCTTGTCTCCTCATGAATGCAATAACCCAGGAGAGAAATTATATTGGGATGCTGAATTTTACTCAATAAATCCACCTCATTCTGCAAAAGAAATCAATAATTGAAGACCAAAATAAGAAGACAATAACACCAAGTCAATAACAATCCCTTTGAATCTCATAACAAACGGCACCTGAAATTCTTTTTCAGCATCTTGACCTCCACCATTTATCTTCTTCACGGCAACATAAAAGTTATCATCTAACCGAGCCTTATAAACACATCCAAATCCGCCCTCACCCAAGATTTCACCATCCTGAAAATTGTTTGTTCCCTTTTCTAGTATCTTGTAATCAATAAAAGGGACAGATCCTTTCTTGCCAGCCATCTTTACAGAACTAAATTTACCCAAAATTGGAGCTAATGCAAGACCTTTCTCGGCATCTTCACATTATAAGTCCACAAAACAGAACAAAAGAAAACAAAGAATCTCAGACAAGACCACAGAAGCATAATTCATGTAAATTCAATTAATACCCACAAATTATATAGGAGAAATGAAATGGGTATTGCTGCCAAAAAAAAAAAAAAAAGGGGCACCTGAACTCTGAGCATTGTTTTTGAGGGATTTGTGTGAGTGCTTCCTCTGATGAAACCACAAACAAAACACAGACAATATGATTGCACCCAGTGCACTGGAAGTAACAATGAGTGCTATAAACAATTTCTTATGTGAATCCATTTGGTGCTTTTCACTTTCCAATTGAATCCCTGATTACATAAGCAATTTATAGAAAAAACCTTCAGCAAAATGACAAGAATCCCAGTAATAAAACCATGAGATATGGTTGAAATTAGTGATTGGACAGAGGAATTTGAAAACCAGCCCACAAAATTGAGCGAGAACAGTGTATCACAGATTTGAGAGAGAAACAAAAACAATAATTGTATTTTTATATTTATTGCATTAAATGTACTGAATATGGTGATTCGGGTTTTTGAAATTTTAAAATTTTGAAATGATGCATCTCATGACTCATCTAGGAAAACAAATATCAATGGAAGTAATCAAGAGAACAGAACCCAGAGAGAGAGAGAGACAGAAATGACCCATCTAAGAAAACAAGTATCAACGGTTGTGGAGAACAGAACTTGTAAAGACCATAAGCATATGAAAGCGTGTATGTGTGCAAGTGTCGAGAGAGAGAGAGAGAGAGAGAGAGAGAGAGGGAGATGATAGGATTAATACTTGGAGAGAAGGCGGCCAGTGATGCAGAAATTGGAGGAATGGGCGGGATCGCTGGTGACGAAACAGGAGCAGATATGGATGAAATGAGAGGATCTTGTACGGCCTTAACCAGAGAAAAGCCAAAACTCCAAACGGGTCGATGAAGAAGAAAAAGGAGAAGGAGAAGAAGCTTCTTCATGTTTTTTTTCTTTTTTTTCCTCTGTTAAGAAGACATGAAAACAGAGAGATGTGGTCTCTCTGGAGTCTGGCCTAATGGGTTGAAAAGGGTCAGAGTGGGGAAAACCCCTAAGGATAGGCCTACGGGAAGTGTAGCTGTATGGAATTTTGACTTTCTACGCCTTTTTGTTTGATTCTTAACTGTTTTGCTCCCTCTGTTACTCTCTCTCCACCCTAAGCAAATTCCTTTTTTAAAAGTTTCCTCTCTCAACCTGAGCCTTTTCTTTCTCTTTTAAAAACTTTTTCTTTTTTGCGCTTCTCTCTCTCTCTCTCTCTCTCTCTCTCTATTTAAAGTCGTTTTTTTGAATGTTCTCTCTCACTTTTTAAGCCAAAAAGCCAAAAAAGGAGACAAAAGAAGACGTAGGAAAGCTATTTATCATTGGGTGAAGCTGCTAAGAGGGCACCCTCATCCCTCTTCCATGTACCTTTTTTATTTATTTTATTTCGCATATGCAATTCAATAAAAATACTATTTGATAAGAGAAAATATTGAAGTTTGATGGGTGCATATGAGAAAACTAATAATACATTTTGTTTCATAAAAATTTGTATATGGGACTGTTAAAGGATTCCCTACTCAGTTTTACTTATTATCTCCAAACTGGTTCAATATTTTTAAAATAAGAATAGAACTTGTCAATATAGCCCTAGATAGTTCTCATAATGGTCTTTATTCAACGTGTGAGGTACAATGTGTCCCCTCACACATTCACCAATCATGTGATCAACACATAATAGGTGGCATGTGATAGGAGGGCATAATGTACCCGACACATGGAATAAATTTCCCCACTGTGAGAGAAATTATTTCTCTGATGCCTTGAATCTTTTGATTGTACGAATAGTTAAGCTAAAAATTCGAATTCATTCAATCAACAAGCGAGGAGAATGCCACTAGATTATTATGTCATTAGCAAAAGTTGGGAAAAATAAGTATAAAGGAAAGCCACTCTTTTATCATAGCTAGGTTTCGATCCTCAGACCTATGGGTTATGGGCCCACCACACTTCTATTGCACCACTTTGATGTTCAATGATAATTTTAGTTGGTTGTTGATTTTTTATTTTAAATCTATAAATTATAGAAATTAATTGTTTATAATTTTTTCCCAAGTTAACAACATATACTAATATACACCTAACAAGTCAGGAGAATGGGTATCAATGCTTCTTTACAAGCTTAAATCAAAAATCACTCACTCAACAAGTGAAGAAAAATGCTATTATACTATCATGCTATTGGCAAAAGTGGGGAAAAAACAAGTATAGAGAGAAGCTACTCTTTTATCAAAGCCAGGTTTCGATCCTGGGACCTGTGGGTTATGGGCCCACCACGCTTCCGCTGCGCCACTTTGATGTTTAATGACAATTTTAGCAAGTTGTTAATGTTTTATTTTAAATCTATAAATTATAGAAATTAATTGTTTATATTTTTTTTTCCAAGTTAACATATACATTTAACAAGTGATAGAATCAACAAGTAAGGAGAATGACACTAGGTTATCTTGTTATTAGCAAAAGTGGAGGACACTAGGTTATCTTGTTATTAGCAAAAGTGGAGGAAAATAAGTGTAGAGGGAAGCAATCTTTTGTCAAAGCCAAGTTTTGATCCTAGGACCTATGGGTTATGGGCCCACCACACTTCCGTTGCGCCACTGTGATGTTTAATGAAAATTTTAGCTGGTTAACATATACATCTAACAAGTGATAGAATTAACAACTAATCAACAAGTAAGAAGAGTAACACTAGGCTATCATGTTATTGGCAAAAGTAGGGGAAAATAAGTGGAGAGGGAAGCCAATCTTTTATCTAAACCAGGTTTCAATCCTGGGACCTGTGGGTTATGGGTTTCCGCTGCGCCACTTTGATGTTTAATGACAATTTTAGCTAGTTGTTAATGTTTTGTTTTAAATCTATAAATTATAGAAATTAATTGTCTATATTTTTTTTTTCCAAGTTAACATATACATCTAACAAGTGATAGAATCAACAAGGAGCATGACACTAGGTTATCATGTTATTAGCAAAAGTGGAGGAAAATTAGTGTAGAGGGAAATAGTCTTTTATCAAAGCCAGGTTTCGATCCTGGGACCTGTGGGTTATGGGCCCACCACGCTTCCGCTGCGCCACTTTGATGTTTAATGAAAATTTAACTAATTAACATATACAACAAGTTAACATATACATCTAACAAGTGATAGAATTAACAACTAATCAACAAATAAGGAGAATGACACTAGGCTATCATGTCATTGGCAAAAGTGGGAAAATAAGTGTAGAGGGAAGCCAATCTTTTATCAAAGCCAGGTTTCGATCCTGGGACCTGTGGGTTATGGGCCCACCACGCTTCCGCTGCGCCACTTTGATGTTTAATGACAATTTTAGCTAGTTGTTAATGCTTTATTTTAAATCTATAAATTATAGAAATTAACTGTCTATATTTTTTTTTTCCAAGTTAACATATACATCTAACAAGTGATAGAATCAACAAGTAAGGAGCATGACACTAGCTTATCATGTTATTAGCAAAAGTGGAGAAAAATAAGTGTAGAAGGAAACAGTCTTTTATCAAAGCTAGGTTTTGATCTTGGGACCTATGGGTTATGGACCCACCTTGCTTCCATTGCCCCACTTTGATGTTTAACGAAAATTTTAACTAGTTAATATATACAACAAGTTAACATATACATCTAACAAGTTATAGAATTAACAATTAATCAACAAATGAGGATAATAACACTAGGCTATCATGTCATTGGCAAAAGTGGGGGAATATAAGTGTAGAGGAAGCCAGTCTTTTATCAAAGCTAGCTAGGTTTCGATCCAAAGACCTGTGGGTTATGGGCCCACCATGCTTCCATTGTGCCACTTTGATGTTAATAACAATTTTAGCTAGTTGTTAATGTTTTATTTTAAATCTATAAATTATAGAAATTAATTGTCTATATTTTTTTTTTCCAAGTTAATATATACATAGAATTAACAAGTAAGGAGAGTGACACTAGGCTATCATGTCATTAGCAAAAGTAGAGGAAAATAAGTGTAGAGGAAACCAGTCTTTTATCAAAGCTAGGTTTTGATCCTGGGACCTGTGGGTTATGGGCCCACCATGCTTCCGCTGTGCCACTTTGATGTTTAATGGAAATTTTAGCTAGTTGTTAATGTTTTATTTTAAATCTATAAATTATTCAAATTAATTGTTTATATATTTTTTTTTCCAAGTTAACATATACACCTAACAAATGATAGAATTAATAACTAATCAACAAGTGAGGTGAATGACACTAACCTATCATGTCATTGGCAAAAGTGGGGGAAAATAAGTATATAGGGAAGCCACTTTTTTATCAAAACTAGGTTTTGATCCTGCGACCTATGGGTTTAGGGCCTACCATGCTTCCGCTGCGCCACTTTGATGTTTAATGACAATTGTAGTTAGTTGTTAATGTTTTATTTTTAGTCTATAAATTATAGAAATTAATTGTTTACAATTTCTATTTCCAAGTCAACAACATATACATCCAATAAGTGATAGAATTAACAACCAATCAACAAATGAGGAGAATGGGTATCTATAAGATTGAACCCGAAATCACTCACTCAACAAGTGATGCCAGAATATGGCACTAGGTTATCATATCACTAGCAAGAGTAGAGGAAAATAAGTGTAAAGGGAAGCCACTCTTTTATCAAAGTCAGGTTTCGATCCTGGGACCTATGGGTTATGGGCCCACCACACTTCTGCTGCGTTACTCTGATGTTTGATGACAACTTTAGTTGGTTGTTAATGTTTTATTTTAAATTTTAAATCTATATAAGAACAATCTATAGTAGGACAATACCCTCTTAAAATTAATGGGGCTCCCTCATTTATACACTATGTGATGAATTAAAATAACAATCAAGATCTTTCTCTAAGTTAAGGATGTCTTGTTAAGTGATAGTAAAAGAAAAGTTTGAATAAAACAGCCTCTTTGTTTTTTTTCTTTTATAAAAAATTTAAATTTTTTTCTCTTACACATAGTTGTGTTGTCCCCTTCTAATTAAATTAAATCATTGATCTTTGTGAATTATATATATATATATATATATATATAGTCCTTCTAAATATGAGTAGATTTACATTAATGGTCTTAATTGATATATGATCCCATCAATAATATTTGATGTGTAAAAGGTAAAGCACTAGGGTGATAGCCCATCATAAAACTAACCAGCATATGTGTATATATATATAACTTTGATCATGTATAGAATATCCTGGATATCCCTTTTGATCACGACCGTTCATGAGCGACACGCGCGGGCGCGTAAATGCAGCGTGTATCGCTCACAGACGGCCGTGATCGAAAGAGGTACTCTGGGATATCCCGTACATAATCTGCCCTATATATATATATATATATATATATAGGCAAGGTGGAGGGAGGGAGGGTGCCAGAGGGGACACTTAACCCCCTTACCCATTCAAAATTTTTTTTTTACTATACATATATCTTCATATTTCTAAACTTGACTCTTCTAAAAAAAATTTTAACCCCCTTGATTTTATAATTGTACCCCCTACTCCTCTCTCTTTCCTTTTTTTTTTTTCCCCTTTATATAAATAACTCTAATCCATTTGTGTGACATGTGTTACTCAAGTCTCAAAACTGTCCTCAACTCCTTGTTGTAAACTGGTATTCTACACAACAAGAGTATAGGAAATGGTTCAAACTAAGGAAGACATGGTATATCCATTAGTGTAATTTGCTTGTGACATTGACATTAATCCTACTTGTTGGGACTGCTATAGTGGAGAAGGTGTTTTTTGTTATGAAAATTGTGAAGAGTCGATTGTGTAACTGAATGGGAGATGAATGAATGAATAATAGTTCAGTTGTATACATTAAAAATGATATTTTTGATAACATTGATAATGAAATTATCATTCAACGCTTTCAAAACATGAAGACTCATCGGGAACAATTGTAAAGTCGGAACGTAAAAACTTTTGATGGAGTGAAAATTTCGAATTTTGGTCTCAAGCCTGTCTTTTGTAAAAATTCTTTTTTGGTGGTTTTGTTGTCACGTACACTAATACTAGTAGGTTTTCTTTTATTTCTTTTGTAGAGTTCCTAAAGTTTTAGATAGGGCTCTTGATTAGTGTTTGTATATGCCTCATGTCCTTGGGCTATGCTCCTTTTTGGTTTAATATATACATTACTTCATAAATAAATAAAAAGGTAATAGTAGCAATGACTATTTAAGTTTTTGTATAAGTTATTAAGTTCAAAAAACTTTCTTTGTTCTTGTTAATTTTTATTGTATATAGAAGGCTATTTCAAATGATTATTTAATTTATAAAGTCAAAAACAAAAAAAAACAAAACATCCAAACAAAATCGCCCCTACTAACATAAGTTCTTAGATCCGCCACTGTATATAGGGAAATGATCAAGTATAAACCATCCTAGGACATATCACACAGCTAAGAGTTGTATGCGATTTTCACGCACAAACATGTATTTACCATGCATAACTCTTAACCGTATGATCCCGTAAGGACCGTTTGATCATTTTCGCCTATATATACATATTACCTTAAATCTCAATATAGTACGCGCATGATCTTGCAAGTTTCATGCAAAGATAAAACACCATGTCGTATTCCAACCTAATCATAACCAAATCCTACCCAACCAAATTCTTCAAGCTAGCCTTTGAGGTACGTATTTTATTTTAATCTTAAAAATAGAAGACTGCTTTTGTGTTCGAAAGTTACAATGCCTACCCACCACTTCATCCATTACAAGGACCTCCACTGCCTCCAGACTCCGGGATATGCTCATTATCCTTGACGTTGTCCTCGTGAAGACGGCATTGAAGCAAGCATTGGGCCAGAAGACTTGAACCCAAGTCTTGAAGTACAACCACCACCAGACTTTTACACCAATGAACCCAAAAAGTGGCATCTACAGGACAACCCTAGGGAGGAATAATGGGAGCTGAGGTTGGAAAACATTGCCCAATTGATAATTTCTTAAAGCAAACATAAAGTTCCAAGACTATGAATGAAGGTGACAGAGACCATATGTATGCATATATCCTTTCATATTATCTTAATGGAAAAGACGAGGATTCTCACGTGTTAGGTAAAATTATAGGTTTGAAAAACCAAGGCAGTCCACACATGCGGCTAGCTACCAGGCACCAGCTGTTAGATCAACGGCTCATGTGGGTCCCACATGGATTATAGAATATATTAGCTGTGCTAAGGATGTAGAGGGCTCCATGGAATCCATATTACAGCCGGAGATCTAATGGTCAGTAAACTGTCTCAGTCAGACCATTAGCTGATTGTTGCTTTACATGCATTAACAGACTCTTGGGGCCTGTTTGGGAATTTCAAAAATTAGATCAAATTAGATTTGGTCTATAACTATAATTGGATTTTAAATAAACCAAGTCACAATTGGTTTGAAAAAAACTGTGTTTAGACCTTGTTTTTAGATTAAAGTTGAACTGATTAATTAGTAGAAAAAAGAGATTTACTAAACAGTATGAAATCAAAACTGGTCAAACTTATCCTCAATTGGGCAGGTTTTCAGCTTTGCCAAACAGCCCCTTGATAGATGACAAATTACATGCTTCTTATTCCATGAGTCTTGCAAGAAAATAAAAATTAAAAATAAAAGAGAGAAGAGGAGGCTTTTAGGGGGATTACCAATTGGTCATGTGATGAGCTAATAATTACATATCGACATAAATAACTATTAATTTTGTTATAGATAACTACTAACTAAAAATATAAATAGCTTCTAATTTCGTTATGGATAACTTTTAACTTAACTAAGAATAACTAATAAAAAGAAAGAGGAGGGAGCTTTGATTTTGGGTGAATCGATGAGTTCCCCTTTTATTTTGAAAGATATAATTGTTGAAAAACAAATTCTTTATACATTTTATATATTGAATACGTATATATATAGTTATATTAATCAAAGTTTGATGTTGCCTCTTATCCAACAATATTTTATGGAAATTTAAATTAATTTTGAATGATATGTATAAGCACATCTCAATACATCTTTAAATGAATTTACATCAATGAGCAGATAACCTCAACATGGAAAATTTGATAACATGCAGTATATTTTAGGAGGAAATATAGATTGGTCCGGTTACAAGGAAATAATAACATATTGTAGTCATTTGTATTGATATGTGATTATTTGTCCGTAGCGAGACTAATATGTAATTCTCACTATATTTTATCATGATTTATGTGTCTAAAATTAATTAAATTAAAAATAAATAAATAAATAAATAAAATGAAGCCCGTGACTAGGAGAGAGAAGAGGACACTCCCACCCCTATCAGACCGACCTAGAAAAATGAAAAATGAAAAATGGCTGTCCATCAAACAGTCCTTTTCATAACCAAAATGTCCACAAAAAAGCTTCAAAGATATACTTTGAATCCATCTTATATAAATACAGATACAGATATAATATCAAATTTATATGCACATTCATCAGGAACTGCGTACACACAAGGCAAAATGTTACATTGCACCGTTTGGTGGCACTTGCATGTCACTGTCACAATCTATGATTCTTGTCTTTCAAATCTTAGTTGACTTTGTGGCCAGCTTGTTAATTAATTAATTTGATACAATGCACTTTGTTTTCTTAATTAGATCTATGGACGACTGGTGATCAAATGAGACAAAAGCTAACCATAATAAGCTTTTCAAAAGGAAAAAGGGGTTGGGGGGCCGGGGGCCCGGGTGTTTTAAACTAGGTTTAACCTATACCAAACCCCCATATATCCCCCAAAAACAAAAGGTGAGGGGCAAATTGAAATGGAGGTTAACTATGTACTTGGAAAACCTAATGAAATTAACTCGAGTGATGATCAGTCAAAGCTCAAGCTCATCATATACTTGTCTTTTTGTGTAATAGTACGTACTTAAATCAAAATATATTAATGTAGGGCATGAGGTAGAATCTTACTTTTGGAGTAATGTTTTGAGTTAGCGGTAAATTCGAGCGAGTGTGAAAATTAACCAAGACTTTTTATGACCAAAAAATTCCTCTTTGGGGTTTTAGGAAATTTGGGAGTCACCAATTTATTTTACGAGAAACAAGTAAACCCTTTTGAAAAAAATAGATTTTTATTAAATAAAATAAAAATAACTCCATATATGTTGCAAAACGTGGTCTCGAATCAGAGATGAGTGCATTTTTTTTCTTTTTATATAATAGAGATGAGAATTTGAGGCTAAGTTATGATGTGGTAAGGCTTTCAAAGCTCACAAGCACTCACTTTGCCTAATTAGATCTCAATTGTTAAATAGCTTATTTTATTTGAAAAATAAAAAATGAATGAGAGGATATTTTCACAAAAACGGGGGCTTCCTCTCTAGGAGTACCAATGGGAAAGTCTTTTGGATCTCTTAATTTGGAGGACTCTCTCGAAAATATCCTAAACTAAGAGAAAGATTTAAGTAGGAGCACAAAAAAGCTTACCTTTTACTTTTCACTCTCAAGACTAAAATGAGAAATAAATTAAATCACAGGAGGCTAGGGCCTCATATAGGCAAAGGGTGTGGGGAATGAATGCTAGGAAGTGGCAGAATTAGGACTCAAATCGGCCTTGAGATCATCATAATCCAAAATACTTTGCTTTGAAAATTTTTGTCACATTGTTTTCAAAATTATATCGGCATTTTAAATAACATGAGCTCAAACGGTTCAAAAACTTTTGATATATCCCTCACTCTTAACCATGCGAGACCAAATTCAAGTAAAATTGATTGGTGTTTCAAGAAGGTCTGAGTTCTCGATCTAATTCAAGATATTTTGATTTTCAATTCATATGAAGTTCATAATTAATACGTACCGATAAATACTTAAACTCCTACCTATATGATGTTCCCTTTATGATGTTCAATTGGCCAGGCATGATTAAAACAAAGTTGGATGAAAAAAGATGCTTAATGGATATTAATCAGATAATAATGGGATAATAAGTTCTTGGGTCCGGCCATAAGCTTTATTCGTATTGGCAGTGCTATTCTAAGAAAAAGACGTGACAGGTATTTTTTTATTTATTTATTTATTTATTTTTTTTTGAAGTTGGGACGTGCATCCATGCATGCATGGCATGGCATGGCATGGCCACCTTTTTAATAGGGGACAACAAGAGACCGCCACAAGAAAGTATCGTATTTTTCTATCAGAGTGGGTCAGTGATGCTTGCACGGTGGAGAACCTTTTAATTTCACACACACAAACCCATACTCTTTTCCAACAAGAAGATCTTGATGTTCAAACTTCAAACTTCAATAATACAGAGCCAACTTCCTTTTTACCAACTATGTTCAATAATATATATATAACCCTCTCTCTCTCTCTCTCTCTCCTCTCTCTCTCTCTCTCTCTCTCTCTCCATGCATGCATGTTCATCACATGCAAATGAGTGTAAGAAAAGAAAATGTCCATCAGGAGAATTAAGTAGGTAGGACTACTCCAAAACCATGCATGAAGAAAACCTAATCATTTCATTATCATCGATCGGTTCATCAGTTACCACCGACATTTAAGCACCCATCAACGTCATTTAAATTTTTGAACACATTGTCAATATAATCAATTTGCAGTAGTGACATCTTAGGTGGCTATGGCCATTCCTTTATATGGGAATTTCACATTCAACAATTTAATGGCTTCAAATTAAATAAAGCTTCAGGTGAGGAAAATTTTCCAAAAGCTTTTCAGTGGCTACCAATTCACTTAACCTGTTCTTTCTCCATCCATGAAGGAGGGGGGCTCCTTTTCACCAAAAAAAAAGAAAAAAAGAAAAAAGAAAAATGGAGGGGGACTAAATTAAGTGCCATGTAAAGCCACGACAAGTTTGTCGGTTCTGGATTTGGACATGGCACCCAGATGGATTTGGGCATAAATCTTGATGGAAAAAAATTCAGCTTAAAAAAATGGAACGAGGCAGAAAGATTTGGTACTTGACCGGTTGACCCCATGTCATATATATATATATATATATATATATATACACGGATTTGGACATGGCACCCAGATGGATTTGAGCATAAATCTTGATGGAAAAAAATTCAGCTTAAAAAGAATGGAACAAGGCAGAAAGATTTGGAACTTGACCCCATGTTATATATATGGACATGGCACCCAGATGGATTTGGCCGGGCATTAATCTTGATGGAAAAAAATTCAGCTTAAAAAAAATGGAACAAGGCATAAAGATTTGGAACTTGACCCCATGTCATATATATATATATATATATATATATATATATATGGATTTGGACATGGCACCCAGATGGATTTGGGCATAAATCTTGATGGAAAAAAATTCAGCTTAAAAAAAATGGGACAAGACAGAAAGATTTGGAACTTGACCCCATGTCATATATATATATATGGATTTGGACATGGCACCCAGATGGATTTGGGCATAAATCTTGATGGGAAAAAATTCAGCTTAAAAAAAATGGAACAAGGCAGAAAGATTTGGAACTTGACCCCATGTTATATATATATATATATATATATATAGGAGGATGATCAGGTAAGCACGTGCTGATATATCATATATCAAAACCTGCATTGGGAGTTGTACCTTGTGCATTAGTGGGATGTGAGGTGCATTGAATCAATGCAAGAGGTACAACCCCCAATGCATAGTGCTGATGTAACTTATATCAGCACGTGCTGATGGGATCACCTCTGTATATATATATATATATATGGATTTGGACATGGCACCCAGATGGATTTGGCCGGGCATTAATCTTGATGGAAAAAAATTCAGCTAAAAAAAAATGGAACAAGGCATAAAGATTTGGAACTTGACCCCATGTCATATATATATATATATATATGGATTTGGACATGGCACCCAGATGGATTTGGGCATAAATCTTGATGGAAAAAAATTCAGCTTAAAAAAAATGGGACAAGGCAGAAAGATTTGGAACTTGACGCCATGCCATATATATATATATATATATATATATATATATATATATATATATGGATTTGGACATGACACCCAGATGGATTTGGGCATAAATCTTGATGGAAAAAAATTCAGCTTAAAAAAAATGGAACAAGGCAGAAAGATTTGGAACTTGACCCCATGTCATATATATACATATATATTCTCCTTCCGTTCCATAACAATAGGCCAAGTTTGACAAAACACACATTTTAAGAAAAGTCATTATTGCATTGACTTATCACTTGTTAAACTCTATCTTTCCAAAAATACATTTTCTCAATTGGTATTGGGTTTGTGTTGAAAGTAATTATTGAAATAACAAAGAGTAGTATAGGAAAGTCTAAGAAAATTGTACTTTAATTTGAATTTTCAAAGTGAAAAACATCTTGGGACAAAAAAAATTGCAAAAATGACCTATCTTTGTAGAATGAAGGGATAATATATATATATATATATATATATATATATATATATATATATATATGAAATGGTCTATGTGGGGGAAAATTCCTGTGATAGGATATCACGAGTATTTCCTTGAGGTGGATGTTGACATGTCTTTCCGGGAGCCGTGTTACTTCTTCCTCCTCCGGTTTGACTAGGGTGATGTTGGATTTACAAAAGGTCCTCCAACACCCAAGTTAGGAAAGGCCCCGTGAAGAGAGAATGAATTGTTGTGAATGTTACATACCTTTGCCTCTATATGATAGAGGTATTTATAATCTATCATTGGAGTTCTAAGAGTTTTCAGTGTTAGGACAAATGTCATCATTCCTGAAATTTTTTGTGCCTTTCTTCTTATGTAGAAATTCTGTTTCTATTAGGAGGCAAGGCCTGGGACATGTGGAGCTTACTCTGATAGTCTGCGTGTTATGTACAAGTAGTGATCGGAGTAGGTGATGGAGTATGCGTAACTATTACGCAAACGTCCGGTCATGCAGGCATATGTCAGTGGTCAGGTGAGCGACTAGAGTTTGCTTGTGGATTAGATGTTAGAAAATATGTGATTTTCTTTAAAGTTTCAAAACTTCGGACCATACACATGTGCACACGTACGTAACCCACCTCGACATGGACCAGCTGGCCGTGTCGTAACATGACACATGAGTGATATGACATAATGTACGCATGACTTTATGGACTGATTTTATGAGTCTTATTTCATTGACCTTTGAATCTTAATTTCTATAATTTATGAGTGTCCGTTACTAGTCATTGGACTTTTATTTCATATTATTAATTGGGCTGTTATAAGAATTATAATGACATTTATTTTGGGCTTTTATTAGCCCAAACTAATTTCAGCCATCCTCTATTATAAATAGTGGGCTTCTCTACATGAACATATAATAATTTACATTATCTTCTCAATCCTTTTCCACTATTTCTTTAAAAGTTTTATTGAGTTATTTTATACATTGTATTTACAGGCAGCTGATTGTGAACGGGTTCAATATACTCTTCTTGTGGACGTATCCATAAAAGAGGGAGCTGTGAGCTTTGGGGTTGTATCTTAGAGGTCCTATCATCTGTCAACGCCTATACGTAGGGAGGTGATAGTTCTTTTCGGACAGCGAGATCTCACGTGCCTTCCCACAGACTAGCTCTTCTTATTCTATTTTATTTTAATTAAATATATTTCTTATGTTGATTTTTGTTAATTCAAATTGTGAATATTATTTTATTTATCTATGTTCAATTTCATTGTAATTGTGATTTTTAATTTAGGTTGTAAATCATATCCTTATACAATTTTAATAAATATTTATTGTCTTATCTCACAAAATCCACGAATTTTCCCCAACACTAGACTGTTCCTCTGAGCACGGATGGTGGGAAGTGACTCGGCTTTATGCCTTCGTCTAGTCTTAATGACCCATAATCTTGTTAGCCGTGCTCGGATCAGTGCTGTTCTCTAGCTACGTGATGTGCACCACAGGAAGTTTTAGTACTTGGATGGATTAATGGAGCACAACTCTTATCGAGCTCAGCTGTTGGTGACCACAAGTCCTAGGGTTGGAGATATGCACCACACAACTCTGCTGCTCCAACTCGAATCAAGGTTGTACTCGAGCTGGCTTAGTTGATAGGTTGCATTCTACGGATTTTGTCCTTACCCTCGTTAATGATTGGAGTGTATTACGTCCTTCCAGTTTCCAAAGTGGTTGGTGCATCTGCAACTGTCACATGCATGTGGAAATTGGCGCACATGCCTCCCCCCACCCCACCCACACACACACACACACACACATATATATATATATATAGATATATATTCCTTAATAGGCCCACGTATTGAAACTAAAATTTTAAGAAACAGGGTGGTAATTAAGAAACTCATAGCAAACTAGTAGCCACAAAAAAAAAAAAAAAAGAAGAAAAAAAAACAAAACGAAAACAATATCAAACCGAAAATAATTAATTATATTTAAAATTAAAATTTAAAAAAAAAAAGAAAAAAAAATACCCAATATCAATTCCCAATCTAGAGTAAGGCTACGATAGGATTAATCGTTAATTCAAAAAAAAAAAATTCTTGATTTAAAATTCAATAATTTGAACTAATTAGTTTGGATTGAAATGAAATAATTTGAATTTCAAAACTGGTTTACCAATTCCCGTGTAATTTAGATGAAATCCACCAATTTCTCAAACACTTCATTCAAATTTTGCTAGCTCTTTCTTGTCCAATTTTGAGCAGGCTCACACTTGATTATTATAGTCCAATTTTGTTTTGACTTGTAGCAACCAATTCGTGATATTAGATATTTCATCAATCACAAAAGTGACTTAATTGAAAACTTTTTCTCAATCCAATCAGGCCATCTACCAAATTAATTTTGTAAGATACCGTAAGGAATTTTCCTCGGGTCCATGTATACAATCCTATCATATCCCTGGAAGAAAAATAAAACAAATTTTAAAGGAAAATTGGGGTTCTCCATGGGATCCTTTTATAAAATTTCTAGACAGGGGCTTAATTGGGGGTTATAGCAATTAGGCCAAGAAGGCCTTGCACGAATTAGGCTTTCTAAGCCTAAAATTTGAGCAGGCTAAGTCATGCCACATATTGGGCTCAAATTTTAGGCTTTATGTTCAGTTAGAGTTGGACTTGGCCTAACCCCTACTTAGATTAAAATGCGGGGACCTCTATTGGCACCCCATCTTCCTTGAGGAAACACTCCTTAACATAGATTAGGGCTCGTCGCAGTGCACTATGTGGATGTATAGTGCCCTTTCTTTAATCCAAATTTTGACCCATATGTCTTTTTATGATATTTTAATCATCTTTGATAAGAATTCAGCAGGGTTATATGGTATCTTTCACAATTACATGAAGTTTTTTATTTGGGTTAAGATCAATGATCGCACATTTTTAAATAATGACATAGATGTGGCCTGTATTTTGCAAAACTCACCATTGATTCAAAAAGGGAGCAACATGAAGGTCAAGGTGGGCAGTGCCACGCCAGACCAATTTTTTTTTATAAATTTTATACTCTTAACTTTGTTAAATTATAAATTTGCCCAACCTATTTTTCTTAAAACCCCTTTATTTTTCTTTTATACCTCTCTTTTTATTAATTTTCCTTCTTATAAGACCCTTTTATTTTTCTTTCATACGTTTCTGTGAAATCAAAAAATTGCCTCACCTCACCTAAATTTCTAGTTCCATTCCTAAATTTAGATTTGATAGCCTTCCCACATAAATTATGCATCACGCCAAAAATAAAATTGATCTAAGATTAAAAATTACTTCATTCATAAATGTGAGAATTTTATTGATTAGGATGGTAAGTTTTTAGATCAGATGGTAACCAATTTCAGATCAACTTGATTTTTGACATTCATGACTTACATGAAAAGCCTGTCAAAATCCAACAATGGATTTTGCGAAATATGGGCCACATCTATATTATCTGAAAACGTGTGTAAAAAATTGTGTTATTTAATCCGAACCTTTTATATTTTATGCATGGTTAAGTATAAGTTCTTTAACTTGGAGAATCGGCCAAAAAGAAACACTAGCGTGCCCAAATAACACACGACCAACGTAACAAAAGTAGCAAAAGACAATCTATCCCCAATTCCCCCACAAAGACTCTGTGCAAAGTAATTGAAGAACGTGGAGGAATCTCCATCTCGTTTGGCTTTGAGGAAAGGCATGAGAAGGGCAATACGCAAATCAAGGACATGGGAGTGCTTATTGAGTTCCCTCCCTCACGTCCTTCTTAAGCGTCCACTGTTTGCATAATAACTTGCAGTGAATGGTGATGGATGGCCCTTTTTCCCACGATCAAAGAATCCCTCTTTCTTGTCGCAACCATTGTTCATATCTGTCTCTCTCCATTATTACCCTTGCTGAGTTGAGTTGCTTTGTTCTTCTTCATTTCAGTTCTTGAATTTTTTGTTAACAATTAGAGATATCTTAGGTCTTATTTTAATTGAGGTTTAAATCTAAATTAATTCCTTAATAGCCCATGTAAGACATCATATACTCATACAGAAAGCGATAACTACAAGTTAAGAAACATAGACATCCCTAGGCTAGAAGTGCCATGTTTGTGTTGGATCACGGCACTTTTCTAACACGCTCGTAACAGGAACATTTCTCTCTTCCCATTTTTTTTTCTTTTTTCTTTTTTTCATATTTTATCTATTAAAAACTGTATTAGAATTTTCAAAAATAATACATAAAATGCATTTTAAATGATGGATTTTTAACATATGATGAATTTTAGTATATTAATTTTGTTGCTTAGAATTAATTTGAATTGAAATTTTATACTACTTAATATAATTATTTTTAGTTATTATTATTTTCTTTTCACATTTTGTCATGGACGTGTACACCGCTAATTATAAATGAAAACCAATGGTATTTCGTTATTTTTTAGAAATCAATCTTCTATCTTCAACTTTATTGCTGGTCCCAACTTTCCTTTTGGAAAAACGAACGGTCCAAATAGATGAGTGGGAAACCTTTAAAAAAAAAAAAAAAATTTTTTAAAAAGGGAAGATAAGTAGTTAAATAAAATAAATTTTTTTTAAAAAAAGGTATGATTAGGTGGGACAACGTACGTGGCACCCCTTTAACCGTATCGAAAGACAGAGCCGGTTTAAACTATGGCCGGTTCGAGGCGCACAATGTATGTCGGTTGAACCAGTGGACACACGTCGCTATTCGTGTCAACGTCATCCCACTCGGCAGTGGACGCGTGTAGAATATCTTACTCCAGCTGTCCTTTAACACACTAGGCTTCTTCTTAATCTGGAAATACCCCTCGCCTCTCATTGCAATTACGTCCTACAACAAAACCCACGCGCTGGATTGCTTTGGCTTTCTTTTTACCCTATATGACCATACTACCCTTATGGTGTTAAACAAAAGGACGTGAAGGACCCCTTGCGTGCGAATCCATAGAACAGTATTTCCTCTAACAAAAACTTACTCCGTATATGCCATTAGAGTTGATATACTATCACAAGTTAATGAGAATAAATAATAATGAGATTGAAATATTTTCTTGGTTCCATGATTTTATTTTACTAAATTTGAATCTATTGACTCTCGACATTGCATGATCATGTCACAATTATATAAAAGATTCATTCACATCTTTTGATTCGCTTTGAAGTTTAGTGCTACCAATCTTTTATTATAATTTTTTCCCTTTTTTTCTCTTCTTTTTCTTATTTTTTGGATTTAATAATAATCTTTTACCACCTCTCCCTGTCAACTTCCACGAGTAATCGTCTTAAAAAATAATTAAAAATAATAATAAAAAATAAAGGGAAAAAAAAAAAAAAAAGAAGAAATTACCTGAATAAAAGTGCATTTATTACATATGCACAAAAATCTCAATCATCTAAATTCTCCTAGAATTCATATCAATTCAAAAAATAATTTTTGTACGAAAAAAAAAAAGAAAAAAGAAAAAAAAGGAAGATGAAAGCTTCAAAATAATTAAATAACACTTAGAGAATTTAAAACATTAACATATATATAATCGAGTATATAAGTAACTATGTTAAAGGCACTATTCAATATATATATATATATATATATATATAGATCGGGTTTGGGTTGTCCGGACCACCCAAGCCCAACCCAAATTAAAATTGGGTTGAGATTTTTCAACTCAACCACAACCCAATATATGAAAAGCTATCGCCCAAGCTTATTCATTGATCGGGCTAGGTTCGGAATGGGCGGGTTCAACCCACCCAAGTTGCAGCCTTAATTTGTATGATATGGTAAGGCACCAAACGATGGGGACAAGGGATGACGTTCAAGTGAGAATATGTTGATATAAGTTATATCAACACTCGTATTGGGGGTGGCCCTCGATGCATTGAATTATGCAATATAAGGGACCAATGCTTGGCTACAACCCCTAATGTATGATGCTAATATAACTTATTTAAGCACATTTTTACCTAATTAGAACAGTAAGAAAAATTATATATATATATAGATATATTCATGAAAATAGTAATTTAAATAATATTAAGTGCGCCAATGGCATTGTAATTGAGTGATATTTGCTTTATTTTTTAAGTGGATGATTTTGAATTCAAGTTTATGGAAAAGCATTGATCTCATTTGTTGATATGTTAAGAGAGGTTAGGGATAAAAATAGATTCTATCGGTTGTCAAAAAGAATGATAAGATTAATAAAAAAAGATAGAGGAATTATTGATAGAATCCTTATTGAATTGCAAGTCAAAACTATAGTAGTGTTCACCATTCATGGTTATTCGTACTACTCACCGGAGTATCTCAATTATCTTCGATCTTCTTCGAAAACCTGAGCTTCTTGCACTTCCTATTACTGCAAAGTAAGCAAGAGGTTGAAGATAAATTGTTTGATTTGTCGTAGAAGATTGAGATCGATTTGGTGTAATTAAACATTGACAATGATGATGGGTAAGACAACATAGGTGCACTGGCAAGAAAGCATGGTATACTTGTGGAAGAATAGATGTCTATACATAGGGAAAATTATTGTTTTTTAAACTATTAGCATGCATAACTAGAGTGAAAAGAGTCGCATAAAAAAAAGATAAAAATATAGTAAGTTGTAGGGTCGGAAGGAATTTCTATTGAGGCTCGGCAGTGTATAGGTGAGGTTGGTGTAATTTAGTTAACTATACAAGGTAATGAGATATCAAAGATAAAATGAATGCCTAATAAGTTGATGAAAAGTAATTTGGTATCTTTATATGAGAATAAAGGTGATAATCAAAATTGAACCTCCTATCTAGGAATTTTTGGCTATAGTCCCATGTTATAAGAGTTTTTAATCTTATAACCTATTTTGACACCAAAGTGAGGGAATTATCTTTCCCTTACAAAGATATCATTTATCTTATTTTTGCGTCCATACGAAGGGTGTTTCCATCTCCGCCAATCAATAGATCTATTTTTTTGAGTTCTATTTGTAATCACTTGACTCAATGAGTCAGCCTAATTTCATTACCTTCAATATTCGTCCCAACTCCCAAACCTTTGATAAGAACAACGTTTTACTTTTGCAACCTTTCCATGGCCCCAAAAAAAAAAAAAAATAAAAGAAAAATCATTTTTATCTAAAGAAAAATAACATGTTATTGCAACCTTTTTACCAAAAAAAAAAAAAAAATTTATGTAAAGAACAATAACAAGTTATTATTTAACAATAATAAAGTAGTAATATATTACTATTTAACAGCATAATTTGCATGTTACTATCTCAAAATAGTAACATAACTTTTTTTTATCTAAAAATTACTTAACCACAGTGGGTATTGTTGCAAAAATCAACAAGATTAAATTCTAAAAACCCAAATTTTATAAAAACAAATTTGTATATTGTAAGTTATAAGCTTTTAAATATTAGAACATTAAAAAATAAGTTAATTATATAAGATACTTTTAATAACAAAAAAAAAAAAAAAAAACTGTTAATAACCAAAAAAAAAAAAGTGACTCCTACAAACAAATAAGGGTAAATTAGAATTTTTCAAAAAAAAAAAATGGAATTATTGCCATATTCTCCAAATATCTATATTGATGTTGCAACGACCACGTCATAAAAGAAAATAAATAAAAAAAAAATATAAAAGATCAATATCATGACTTTTAAAGATTAAAGCATGTTGTTAAGATTAAAGCCGAGTTATGTTGAGTTTCAATACACAGTAGATTAAAAATCATTAGTTTGTACACCCATAGTTTAAATTTAGTCCATGTGGGGCATATCAAACAAATTAAAAGTAAAAATTAATTCGTGGTATAATATTTAAATATTTGATCTTCACTTTCCGACACCAAACCAAAATATACGGTCCAACGTTTCAGTGCCATCTAGAAAGGCAATTGTCGTCATCTAAGAAGAGCCATTTCCCGATGCGATGGCAGTTTGGTAATTCTGGTAAAATACAAGGCTAAACAAAACGAAGCTCGTTGATAATTGTTACGGCACTGGTGGCTTCGCACCCACGACAGATATCACACGTCTTTAAGGAGGAGGGCGGTTTTGGTTTGGGGTGAGCATTTTCCCTGCAACTACGTCGCAACGCGCTCCTAGCAGAGAGCGTGGATCACACACACAACAATTTGATATCACCAATTCTCATTGTGGTCCATATGTTTTTTTGATTGGTCAATCTTTGCCTCCTGGGGCCGCTTTGTATATATTGCTTGCCTTGGGTATGACGTGTTTTTTGTCTAAGAAAAGAATAAAACTTTGTAGACTTCCAAGATGGGATGATATTGTAGTGGAATGACATTTGTTTCACTTGTTTATTGAGTGGTTTTGATTTTAATTTTATGAAATATCATTGATACTCATTTATTAATATTAAAAAAGGTTAAGGATTATTATAGATTCTATTGATTGTCCATAAAAAAATGAAATTTCAAGATGGGTGGAGCCAACCTTTACAATGTTTACAAGGATGAGTGCAAAATTTCTTAACAAAGTATTGAATAGATTTGCCAATGACTATATAAAATAATGATATGTATGTGTGTGGAAATAATCTCGAAGTGAGCCAATCAGAACATGTTTAGAGCTTCACTCAGTACAGGCTCAATATTAACTTGAGCTTCGGAGAGGACTTAGCTAAACCTACTTCGGCCTCCCTCTGATTTAGATTTGAGCTGGTGACTGCAGATCAAACGGTGGAATTAACTCAATCCCTCAAGCAGTGTTTGTGATCCAATTTAAGACCCACACAATATGTGTCTTTCTCTTGTAACTTGCAAGGGGGAGGTTTTGAGTTTAAGTACTTTGTTTCTTGGTTTGATACTATTAGAGTATTGTACTAACAAAAATAAAAATAAAAATTATTGACTAGATTTGTATACTTTAAATCTTTTCATATTCTAGAGTCCTTCTATCAAACTGTTTTGACTTAGAGATTTTAATACGCGTCTCAAGAATTTGTTTGATTAGATTCATCCATCTTCTAAACTCCTCCTTTTCACTTTTTTTTTTTTAATTTTTATTAAAAAGAATAATTGTGCAAAAATAATATTTCTAAATAGTTAAAACTCTTTCTTTTGGTTCAAGAAATAAAATATCTTTACGATGAAAGAGAATTCGGAAGACAACAAAGAGAGAAGTAAAACTTTCTTTTGCATCATCCGCAAGTTTTGCTTCAAAGACATAAGAAGACGGAGGGTCATAGTCATATACATATACAAAACAATGAAACATAGGTTAACTTATGGGCACGGCTATTCGCACTCCTCGCGAGCTTCTAGCACTCCTCCTTTACTTTTATTTTTTGCTAATATACGCCTCCTTTACTTTATATCACACATATAGACAAAAATGTCCTTCACTCCCTCACCCATCACCCTCCCCGTTGTCAGCAACAAAACACCATCAAGCAGGGCTTCTCACCTTTCCAACTCCAACTCAACTCCAACTCTCCAGCCGAAAAAAAATGAAAAAAACTAACTCCTACTCAGATCTACAGCCCATCATGAGTAGCCGAACTCAGATCTGCAACCCTGCGAGATGAAACCAACGCCGCCAACCACAAGGAAACCCCATTACGCCACCGACGAGGATGATGAAGCTTCTACCGCCGCCGACAAAAATCACTTGAGTGCTCAATTGCTTAAAGACTCATGGTTCATGTTTGAGGCTCAGATTGGGCTCATCTGGGTAGGCAATTAACGTCCCCATCCCCATTCTTTTTTTTCCTTTTTTTTTTTTCCATTTACATTCTGTGTGGCTTCTTCTTCACCAAATTTGTGGGGTTTGTGCCATGCTTGAGAAAATGTCTCCTTTGCTCTCTCATTCTTTACCTATCAAACCACCAATACTCTGTTACTTACGGCTAAGAAAGCTGGAAAGGAAAATAACAGTGATGGATTTATAAATAAATAAAAAAGAAAAGGAAATTTCAGAATCACTTGGGAATTTATGAATTATAATTGCTACAGGACTCGGCAATTTGGTGCAGTTCCTTTTCGTTTTTGTTTAATCAGTTCTGTGTTTTGGAAGGGGCAAGATTTTGGATCCTTCGTTGAGGGAGAAGACTGTTTAGAGGTTGCTGGTAGGGAGGCGAAATTTGTTAATTTGACTAAGGGCATTTTTGTCTATATGTGTGATATAAAGTAAAGGAGGAGTGCGAGAAGCTCCCGAAGGAGTGGGGAATAGCCGTGCCCTAACTTATTCATCTACCCACTCCCATTGGTTCTGCTTTAGGTTTTGTATTTCCACCCTCTAAGGGTGCGTTTGGTTCGGGGAAAGGGAATGTGATGCCAGGGAATAGGACATTACTTGGGAATGGGAATGTGATAAATATTACCTATCCCCACGTTTGGTTGGTTAGGAATGGGTAGTAGGAATCTTTTAAACATTTCCAATTCTTATGTTTGGTTGGGTAGGAAAATGATTCCTATTATGATGAAATTCCTACAATACCCTCTCTTTCTCTCTCCGTTTCACCCCTCACAATTCGGCCACATCCCTTCTCAATTTTCTCTCTTCTCGCTACCCTTACCTTTCTTCCCCCTCTCTCACATCCTCCGACATCATCGCTGCCACTACCACCATCACCGCCGCCTTCTCCGAGCACCTTCATCTCGCCTTTTATTCTTCTTGTTCCAACCTCCACCACTTCTGGTACTTGGCTGGCCCTGTGTTTCTGTCCTCCCTACTTTCTCTCTCTAAAACTTGTACCCATATCACCTCTCTGAACATCACCCTCTCCAAGCCTATATTTTTCAAATGGGTCGTTTCAATTTTAGGCGAAAACACTGTCGCAGGAGAATTATTCGACATGGATTTTCAAAATTTCGATGCCGAATTGGGATTGGAGAGTCTCTATTTGACTGGAATTCGCAATGATGATGACGGTATAGGTTAGCTATGGAGGAGCTGTAAAAAGCTGAAAAAATTGCAACTATGAAGTTGTGAAGGTATCGGTGAAAACACTTTCAATAGGGTAACTCAAAGCCCCAATTTTTGTATAGGAATATTGGGTTCGCGAAATTGGAGACAAACATATATGCACAAAATTCAACATATCTGCTATTGCTTCCGCTGCCTCATGACAAGTTGCTACTGCTTCCTTCGCCGGCAAAGAGAGAGATGGGATGGTGGCTCCAAACTCCGATTCTTGGTCGATACGACCATTCATGGCCTCTGTGATAGAGCTCCATGGTTCCGGTAATCTGGCAAATAGAAGGCCATACCCTTCTCCTTCTTGAGGTGTAAATGAGGCGGTGTTTTGCCATATGGAGGTGGGTGTTTATGGGTTT
The DNA here is from genome assembly GCA_039720395.1 of Liquidambar formosana. NCBI lineage: Eukaryota > Viridiplantae > Streptophyta > Magnoliopsida > Saxifragales > Altingiaceae > Liquidambar > Liquidambar formosana. The sequence goes on from CM077827.1 coordinate 8,457,543, forward strand.
GGTGTCCTGCCATGAGGCGGTGTGCCATGGAGGGGGCAAATGGTGATCGCGTTTCGGGAGATTGGGAGAAGGGATATGGAAGGAATAAGAAAATGTTATTTGTAAGAGGGGAGGGCACGCTTGTCATTTTATTTATACTAAAAACCATTCCCGGCAACACAAATGTAAACCCACCCCTCCATTGATTTTCAGATACCCAGCCCTGGTGGGAATATAAGGGTAGCGGGCGTCAGCCATTGCTGGGTATGGGTTCGTCCCAAACGGCGGAAAGAGGAATTGAAAGCTATTCCCAGGCATGGTAACCCCGAACCAAACGCACCCTAAAGCAAGATGCGTTGAAAAAAGGTGATAAATCATCCATCAAATCCATTATCCTTGACAACAGCAAAGCAAGCCACATTCCGTGCAATTTAACAAATAAATAAAAAATAGATGAAAAAAAGAAAATGTCTCCCAAATATTAAAATTTTATGGCATGGTACTGATTAGAGTTCGAGTTCATATCTTAAAAAACAAATATTTTAAGTTCAAATTTTCATTCTCCCACTATCAAAAACATGAATTTATAGGTAATTTGTGCATTATGTTGGCCTAAGATTAGTCTAGACTCAAATCTTAATAAAAATAGGTTTAGAAAGAAAAAACAAATAATTTATGCTATATGGCATTGCTCTTTACCTTACTAATCATTATCTTTTTAGTATAACTAGTTGGTGTATACATCCGTTGCATGTGAATTTTTTTGAGTTAAATTATTTTTTTCAATAATGATAATAATTTTTTTAATTTAATAATTTTATTATGCCTTTGCATAAGATGAAAACACTTTGATTACTCAATCATTTACTTCTTTTGATATGATTATTATTTTTTTATCATTATCTTTCCCAAATCATAGTGCTTAAAATTATCTTTGAAATTTTATTATACATAGGTTCTTCAAAAGTTTTGTGAAACTTTCAATGCTGAAATAAAAGGCTCTTTCTTTCACTCTTTGTCTCTTTCTCCAATCAAAACATATTTACGTCATAGTTAAAAGATTTAATAGCAAATTATTAGTACATTAGTCTTACAAAAATCAAAACCAAGACTTGCGCGGCTTTGCAAACCCTACAAACATGACATTCTTTTTTTTTATGATGTACTATAAATCTACACTCCTCCCGTAGATTCATGCCACATAAGCTAACTTAAGTTCCTAATAAGGCCTACACTACCACCTTTAAAAAATATAGTATTTATGGGATTAGGAGGTTCTCGTTTTATTTATGAGTAAAGTAGTCTTTGATATATGGGTATTAGAAAAACATATGAGAAAACAGATACTCCACGCTGGATCGAAACCAAGATTTATACAAATCCAGAACTTCTATTGGTCTTTGATTAAAATAATAATATTCCTAATATGTAGATGTTTAGGATTTTTTTTTCTTTTAAAAATCTGGTATTTATGGGATCAGAATGTTCTCATTTTATTTATGAGTAAATTAGTTTTTGATGATTTTTTTATTTGGGAAACGATAGGAGAACACACATAGTTTACGTAGGGTCTGAAACCAAAGACTTCTACAAACCTTAAAACGACAGATTAATAAACTCAAGGACCATTGATTTTTCATTAAAAAATAATACTCTCTCTGTCCCGTAAAAATAGGCTACGTTTGACAAAACACGGAGTTTAAGAAAATATAAAAATTATGTGTTATTCAAAACTAATAATAAAAAATAATAAAAAATTATATGTGCTATTTAAAACTTTACTTATGCAATTCAAGTTTTTTTTTTTTTTTTTTTGGCCTCTTAATTTGGGTTTCATTTGTTTTTGTTCAAGCATGCGTCTTTTTATTTTCATTCAACTGATTCGTCTTTGCTTCTCTTTTTTTTCTTATTAATTTTGCAATTCAAATAGAGATTTAAAAGTCTAATCATGCAATGCGGCAGAGATTTAAATGTTTAAACATAATTTGTATATATGAGTCAAGTTTATTGAAAACTACGTACCAGACAAAGAATCAGAAGAAAGGAGAAGCAATGAAGACACATAGAAGACGCAGAAGAAGGAAGCAGTAGTTGTTCTTTCTTGTGTTAGGGTTTTTTGATTTTTATAATGTGTTTCGATTTGTATTTATATGTTGACATATATTGTTAGGATTTTACAAATTATAATTTCTGTTTATTTAGAATTCCTATTTGGGTTTGATTTTATTTAATTATTATATGAATTATAGTTTCTTTAGAATTCCTATTTGGGTTTGATTTTATTTAATTATTATATGAATTATAGTTTCTTTAGAATTCTTATTAAGGTATGTGTTTTATATTATTATATTTTCTATATGTGCAAAAAGGTAATTGTGTATTTAAAAATAAAAATAAAAATATATTAGTTAATCAAAAGTTTTTCTCACATTCATATTTTTATAGGTAGTATAGATCGGAGGGATATAATCCTAACCTAACCTCTTTTTTCTCTCTCTCTCTCTCTCCACAGCTTGGTTAACTTCAGCGGCTTGTTCGATGTAAGAAGAAAAAAATATATAAAATTAAAAAAAAAACAACAAATAAACATGTTTCATATGCTCTTGCCGCTGACATGGTATGAATTGCTGCCCCCCATCAAGAGAGGTCCAATAATGACGGCTCAGTGTCGCAACAAACCAACGAAAGTTTGCAGAGTAGTGAAAACCATGGGCCACAAAAGGGTTTCGTAACAGCTGCAATTAGAGCGTGTTTACACGCGCTTGAAATGAGAGTAGCTCTAATTTCCTACCTTTCCACCGCTTCTCCACGCCATCTAAAGGCTCCTCCCCTCTTCTCTATAAAGAACCCCGAATTCTCCCCTTCTCACACAACTCATTACAAGCCACATGATTTTAAGTCATCCTCTCTCTTATCTAGAAATCCTTCCGTTGTTTGTAAATTTTGTTCCTCTGTTTGTCGATCTCTCCATAATTCTTTGTTTCTCTCTCTACAATGGGTGTTGCAGTCCTCCACCCCCAAGATTGCATCAAGGAACCGTTTTCTCACGAAACCCTAATCATCTCTCCTTCTATGAAGAGACCTTCTCGAAACCCTAACCCTAACTCTAACCCTAACCGTGTGCAATCTCACCGTAGAAAACGAAGCCCCTCAGGAACAGGAGGCGGAGGAGCGATCCACAACAGATCACCTCCACGCAAAACCGTGGTCGCCAAATCGCCCGTCCCAAATCTCGTCATGGGTAAGGTCAAGATCCTCAGGCGAGGCGAAGATCTCAACCTAACGACCTCGGATCGAGCACCCGAGATTGTGAAGGTTGAAAAGATCGAAGATCAGGTTGATCTGGTTCTAAGCTCAACGGATCGGTTGGGTCCGGACCCTGATATGGTCCCCAAGCAGATCCGACTCACTGAGTTGAACCCTGTTGCTGGGTTCTATGCTGGGTCGGCGTTTATTGCTTCTCCACCGCCCAGTTCTCTTCCTTTACCTGGTTTCTTCACGAAGAATATCGTCCTCTCGAAGACCGACGATGATGCTACAAGTGATTTACGGCGTATGTTGCGGCTCGATGTGTCGTGAATTTGGTCGCAATAGGGTGTCGACGTATTATAGCTAGACGATGGATGTGACAATTTCGATTTTCTTTTTTATGGTTGTTCTGATTCTCGATTCTCGACGTCTTCCCTTATTTTTTCAACGGGAAGGTCGAATTGGGAAAGCTAGTTCGCCGGTGAATCGAAGAGAATGCATGCGCCAGGCGACTTAGCTATTTGACTCGATTAAGCACGGTTTGCTGTATTGGTGGTGGTAGTTTTTTTACTTCTTATTATAGGTAGATGTCTTATGGTGTAATGTATAGTTTCATTAAGTTATGGGGTTAAGTGGGTGTTTGGTGGTTTGTGGGTTGTGGTTAAGGGTTATTTAGGATTTGGGTTTTACTTTCGTTCTGATTTTGGCCCCCTTTTGGGGCTTCTGATTTGGTGTCAGTTAATAGTATCGTGTATCTCTGTTATGTTGTTGGTGTCTCGGGGTGCAGTTGGATCCCTATCAGTGATGTAGCCTTTAAATTTTCTAATATAAAGTCTACTTATTTTATATTTACCATTTGTACAATTTTGTTTTTCTCCATATAATTTTCCCCACTGGTTGGTGTCACTCTTAATTTGTTTGAAAGTCTTTGGCGATGTTGTTTGATATGGGACCTTGTATATTTTTTATGTTGAAATTGGTAAGTATGTATGAGGAACAAATTTGTGGGTAGAGAAAGGGTAGTTTGGCTTCAGAGCAATCTGCAATGGTGGTCTGGCAACAGCTTCTGAAAGGGTCCAATATGTTCTTCTCTATGGAATTTTGTCAGGATTGTTGAGGTAGCCAGAGTGAATCAATGGAAGAAGCTAAATTGCAATGTGAGGAGTAGGATAGGTTTCCCTCAAGGCCATTTTTCTTCGAACAGCCATCTTTTCAAGACTCAGACCAAAGCAAGTAATTAATTCCATTGTGAAGCAACGAGTGTCATCAGTAGATTAAATCAAAGGGAGCCACCATAGACGCATATACTTTTGTTATAGGCCCAGTGAAACGTGGCTGGACGTGTGGTGGAAGCAAGCATGGGATGGAACAGCGTTCCTCCAACCCCCCTCCCCCCAAATAATTGAGTGGGTGCGGGGGGTGTTGGAACTGGTGTCATGCTATGTTAGTTGGCTTTCCGTAATGGATTGGGTGCATAAGAAGCACTTGTATAGTTGTACGAAAATAGTGGTGAAGATTCTTCATCAAAAAATGAAAATAGTGGTAAAGATGGCTAGAGTGGCAATGGGGTTGTTGGTCAGACCAGGGTGTTGATTTGGTACCCAAGAGCGGCCTTCCAATTGGTGCCCTGATATCTGATAGTACTATGTGAGTATGCTATGCCTCTTTCTAGTTCACCTCGCTTGTTGGTTTTATTGAGATGAAAGGGAGGGGAGGCTGATGATCAATATGTCTGAATGTCTACTCGTTCACAAATTCGGATGCTGATCAAAGGAGTTTAAAAGTTCCTCTGAGCGCATATATATCTTGAGAAATGAGTTTCCTTTGAAGTCTCGGGAGCTCCCCTCAAGGGAACAATCCACTCTGCATTGCAAAAAATTTTGAAAGATGATTTCACTTTATGCCTTGGCTGTCTACAATGGGTGTTTTTGCTTTGTAAGTTTCTTCTTATCTTGTCATTTGGTGTTCAATATCATTAAAAGCAAGTCTTTAATTTTAGGATATCAAACAGAAACCTTAGAAAATGGGACGTATTATTCCAATTGGTGCTCTGGCTATCCTTAGTTAAAGTTTTTCGTAGATTTTCCTGTGTTACTAATTTACTATGTCAGACAGGATCACTTGTTACACATTGATTGATTTGTTCTCATCTTTGCGGGTTAGAGGCTAATACTTGAGCTGCAGGCCTGATGCCCTACTGAACGTGGAATCATGTTATGGTAAAATTCAATCCTTTTACTTGTTAACTGTTGTAGAGTAATGAAGCTTGTAGATAACTGGTAAAGTAAACAATTCTTGTCGTAACAGAATACGTTGTACAAGATTAGCTATCATCAAATCAAACAATTCTTGTTGAGCAGGATAAGTTGTACAAGATTAACTATCATTAAAGAACTCACTCAATCACTGTAGAATCATGAAATTGTTGATTTAGGATGGATTTGTTCTTAGAAGAAGAATTGGGCAGTTGGGGCTGACTAGTAGTTATTTGACAAAATATAACATATTGAATGTATTGCATGGATACAGTGAGGTGAGAGTCCAACTCAACTCAATGAAACATTTTTCCCAACTCATTGGGGATGTGGAGGGTGAATTGTGAAACACAAGGTGGTGAAGAAGTGGAGATTTATTTATTTATTTATTTATTTTCCTCCTGAAGGCTAGCATTTCATTATTTCAATGCAGTTGTAGTTTGTGTTTCATTTACGTGGATGACCAGCATAGTGTCTATGCCTATTCTCTATAGAGTATAAATTGCCAAATTCTCTCAAGCATAGGATGGATAAAAGGACCAAATGAGATACTTTGTGGTGTGAGACATTGAAACTAATGGTGTGATCTGGTTGTTTTTTTGCCAAGTATGAATTGGAGAACTACTAAATATTTGAGGGTGTTTTTAGAGGTGGAGTGATGCGAATTGCAAGTTATAGTTGAGGACATGATGAACTTTTAAGAGTATTATGAAATTATGAAGTATGGGTTCTCATATGAACATATATTTGTTAGAAGACAATGCTGTAATGGAGAGCTTGAGGTTGATGAATGTTAGTGGGCTTATACCATATAAATTTGTTCACTTATGGTTGTTATGCTGTGATTATCAAATGTCATTTAGAAGATTGTGACTGGAAGAATAGTTGCTGTTTTTTACCGGGAGAATCACATTTGTATGAAGGGTTCCACCATGGGTGATACTTGATCTTGGCTTAATTGCCAAGTTTGATGTCCCTAATTGTAGGGGAAGATAATTTGACAACACAGGGATGTGTGTTAGCTTATCTGGTGAAGTCTCATCTTGAGCTTGGTGTTGGGCTTCCCTCCTTATGGGCTGACCCTACTTTGTGTATGTGGTGTTAACCACTTGAGCCTTGGGTTGATAAAATAAATAAAATCTGGTTGGTGGTAATAAGGAGGTGAAAACTGAAAAGTCAGATCTAGAGGCTTCTCTTTGCTCTTACATTGGGGGAGTAGTCTCTTATTCTTTACACAGCACTTTCGTCTCTTTTGCTTGGGAGCTTTTGCTTTAGCTTAGCTACAAAATTACAGCACTTTGTTCTTGCTTTGTGGGATCTTGTCTTTGCATTTTTGGGTGATATTTTGCAGCAGCTTTCTTGTGGATTGTGTGGCTATATTTCCATCATTCTTGGTTGGATTGGGCATTCTGTATTGCAAAGCTTGGAGGCTTTTGTTCCACTAATTTAGTGAGATCTTTCTATTATTTTATTTGCTGAAATTTGTTGAAATACAACTAAAGATCTTTGATTGTATTTGAAACTTTGAATCTTTTGTACTCGAACTTTGTTGATTGTGAAAAAATCGACTTCGGTATAGCCTGTGCACGTATCTCAATTTGAGGGAACCATGTAAATCTTGGTGTCCCTATTTTATTTCCTTTGCTTGAGTTATTTATTTGGTATATTATTTGCCATGTTATTATTATCTCTTTGATTTACACTTGGTGGGAAATCGGTATTTTTCCCAATGTACACTTGGAACGGTTTCACGTTCTTATGGTAAGTAGTGCACATTTTGAGATGTCAGTGGGTAGCTAGCTGGGTCCAAAGTTCTAACAGGAGTTCTAAAATCCTCATCATTGTGTGGATTAGAAGTTTGTTGAGACTGCTTATAACACATGATCCAGTGAATAGTGAATTTGGAAATAATACGTCTGACATTTGACAGAGATGTCTTGTATAACCTTCTAACTGGGGATATTGGACCCTCTAAAGGATTTGTTAGTGTAAAGACAGTGAGATTTAGTTTCACTACAGGGGGCATTTTGTGTTTCAATTAGGAATTTTGATCTGTCGAGTACATTTAAAAGTTCGCACCGTTCAAAACTATTGAGCTCTTGTTCCCGACAGCATGAATCTCCTTGGTCATCGGAGAGCTTGTGAAACATTTGTTTTCTATTTATGTGTACAGTTTACTTTTCATGAATTCACTACCACCTGCATTACTGCAGTCCTTGTGAGAAAAAATTTCCCCTGCTCTGGAAATGGAAATCCAAGCTCATTTTACAAATCTTTTCCAAAAACTTGCCTCAAACAGCATGACCAACTTAGTCAATGGGCAGCTTGTGAGAAAATTTGCATTCTGTTTTTGTTTTGCATCACACTTTTCATGAAACTAAGATTCTAATGTCTGCATAGGGTCGTAAAAAAGATGCACAGCTGTTTCAAGTGCTTTTATATGTTCAGGAAAGATGAACATAGAATTGTTGTCTATCTGACCCTTCTTGGTGTCTGTCTGATACTTATGACATGTATCTTGTGCGTGGAAGGCTCAAGTCAACTTTTTGAGTATTTTATTTACTTTTTTTTCTCAGAATTTTTTGAGATTGATAAGTTTGTCTCAATCGGATAGTTAATCATAAATATTATCTGGTATTATTATTATTATTATTATTATTATTTGTGTTTTTGATGGAAGTCCACTGGTTGATTTTTTGGGTTAGCATCTCGTCCATGATAAATAAGTAAAGAATGTGAAAGGTATTGTTTCCCCTGATGGGTTGTAGATTGAAGCAGCTACGGAGTTCTCCCTGTAGGCGGGCACAAAGGGATTAGTTACTTGCAAGTTTCTTATGATACTGGGCCTTTGAGTCTTTGTCCATGTCATTAGTAATAACTGACCTTTGAGTCTTTGTGCGAGTTTCATTTTGTTATTTACTTACTAGCGTTTCACTCAACATTAAGAGCATCTCCAATGGTGAGCTATATGGTGTGCTATTGCTATATTATAGCATTTAGCACAAGTTGTGATGCTTCAATGGTGAGCTAAATGCATGTGCTAAATATAGCAATAGCTCACCCTTGTGCTATATTTGGCACAAGGGTGAGCTATTGCTATATTTGCCATGTAAGCTTTCCCTCCCTTTCTCAACAACCAAACACACCAGCAACTTCTTTTCTTCCATTTTTCTTCCAAAATTTTCTCAGTAACCAAACAAACCATAAATAAATACAATATTTTCAAAAATAATATTGAAATCTTATATATATATATATATATAAAAACAAAAGCCATACCCTTTTTTTTAACTCATTCATCCTACTCAAGTAACATTGCATTTGATCCACGATATACCTCATTCACTATCTTACAAGACCTTAAATCTGTGAAAAGAGTTGAACTTGTGGCAAAAAATAGCACACTACGTTTATTTGCATCATTGGAGCACATTGTGCTAAATTATAGCATTTGGCACTGTAGCATGTGCTAAAATAGCAATAGCACACCTTATTTAGCTCACATGGTTGGAGATGCTTTAAGTCTCACTCTTTCTTCCTTTCTGAGGCATCTCTATATATATCTTAACAAGAAGAAGAAGCACAGATGCCAGTTTAACCGGGCGAAGAAGCAGCTGATCTCTTGCTTTGGCCAGTTTAACCCGCAAAGAAGCAGCTGATCTTTTGCTTTGGGAAGGATCACCTTCAAAGGTCAGTTATTACTAAGTACTGGAAATGAGAAGAAGAAATCATGGAAAATTTCAAATTTTTTGGTCAAGGTTACGTGTTTCCAGATTGTTGGAAGGTCTTTATTGTTGTCTTAATTGAACTACTTGCCTAAGTCTTTGGTGTATTAATACAGCGGAAATTGTAAATGTTTTGCGAGGGCACTAGGGCAGTGCTATTTGCACTCCATTTTCACTTCCTGCATTCTTTGTTACATGAGGGAGTGCATGCATCGGAAAAGTGGGAGTGCTGTCACTAAAAGTAACTCCCCTACCTACCAAGGAACTAAAGGACAAGAGGGGTCCACTAGAGGGGGAGCTGCATAAAAGGTAGTGGTTTGCCACTTCTTGATGTGCAAATTTAATGGTTATGATGGGCACAGCCTGATTTGATCCATCAATCCTGCTTCATGCCCTATTTGTATAGAGAAAAACTTATATGTAATTGTGATATGGCTTATGTGGTACAACCGTACAAAAAGCCAATTGGAGTAAAGCGAAATGGGATTGTCATAATACTTTTTGGCCTCACAATCCCATTTTGCTTCCCTCATTGACTCGTAACACCATGTGGCCATGTCACAGTTACATGGAAGACTCATTCGTATTGTATATCAGCGCGTGAGCATTACTATGGATACAGTCAGGTGAGAGTACAACTCAACTCAATGAAACATTTTTCCCAACTCATTGGGGATGCGGAGGGTGAATTGTGAAACACAAGCTGTTGAAGAAGAGGAGTTTATTTTTCCTGAAGGCTGGCATATGATTATTTCAATGCAGTTGTAGTTTGTGTTTCATTTACATGGATGACCAGCACAGTGTCTATGCCTATCCTCTATAGAGTATAAATTTCTAAATTCTCTCGAGCATAGGATGGATAAAAGGACCAAATGGGGGTGTTTTTAGAGGTGGAGTGATGCGAATTGCAAGTTATAGTTGAGGATGTGATGAACTTTAAGAGTATTATGAAAGTATGAAGTATGGGTTCTCATTTGAACATAAATTTGTTAGAAGACAATGCTGTAATGGAGAGCTTGAGGTTGATGGATGTTAGTGGGGTTATACCATATAAATTTGTTCACTTATAGTTGTTATGCTGTGATTATCAAATGTCATTTAGAAGATTGTGACTGGAAAAATAGTTGCTGTTTTTCACAAGGAGAATCACATTGTATAAAGGGTTCCACCATGGGTGATACTTGATCTTGGCTTAATTGCCGAGTTTGATGTCCCTAATTGTAGGGGAAGATAATTTGACACCACTGGGATGTCTGTTAGCTTATCTGATGAAAGTCTCAGCTTGAGCTTGGTGTTGGGCTTCCCTCCTTATGGGCCGACCCAACTTTGTGTATGTGGTGTTAACCACTTGAGCCTTGGGTTGATAAAATAAATAAAATCTGTTTGGTGGTAATAAGGAGGTGAAAAGTCAGATCTAGAGGCTTCTCTTTGCTCTTACATTTGGGAAGTAGTCTCTTATTCTTTACACAGCACTTTCGTCTCTTTTTCTTGGGAGCTTTTGCTTTTGCTTAGCTACAAAATTACAGCACTTTGTTCTTGCTTTGTGGGATCTTGTCTTCGCATTTTTGGGTGATATTTTGCAGCAGCTTTCTTGTGGATTGTGTGGCTATATTTCCATCATTCTTTGTTGGATTGGGCATTCTTTATTGCAAGCTTGGAGGCTTTTGTTCTACTAATTTAGTGAGATCTTTCTATTATTGTATTTGCTGAAATTTGTTGAAATACACCTAAAGATGTTTGATTGTATTTGAGACTTTGAGTCTCTTGTACTCGAACTTTGTCGATAGTGAAAAAATCGACTTCGGTATCGTCTGTGGATGTATCTCAATTTGAGGGAACCAAGTAAATCTCGGTGTCCCTATTATATTTCCTTTGCTTGAGTTATTTATTTGGTATATTATTTGCTTGAGTTAATCATAAATATTGTTATTATTATTATTATTATTATTTGTGTTTTTGATGGAAGTCCACTGGTTGATTTTTTGGGTTAGCGTCTCGTCCATCATGATAAATAAGTAAAGAATGTGAACGGTGTTTTTTCCCCTGATGGGTTGTAGATTGAAGCATCTACAGAGTTCTCCCTGTAGGCGGGCACAAAGGGGATTAGTTACTTGCAAGTTTCTTATGAAACTGGGCCTTTGAGTCTTTGTGCATGTCATTTTGTTACTTACTAGCGTTTCACTCAACATTAAGTCTCACTCTTTCTTCCTTTTTGAGGCATCTCTATATATATTTTAACAAGAAGAAGAAAGCACAGATGCCAGTTTAACCGGGCCAAGAAGCAGCTGATCTCTTGCTTTGGCCAGTTTAACAGGGTGAAGAAGCAGCTGATCTTTTGCTTTGGGAAGGATCACCTTCAAAGGTCAGTTATTACTAATTTAATACTGGAAATGAAAAGAAGAAATGATGGAAAATTTCAAATTTTTTGGTCAAGGTTATGTGCTTCCAGCTTTTTGGTAGGTCTTTTTTTTGGTTCAAAGGTTGAAGGTCTTTATTGTTGTCTTAATTGAACTACTTGCCTAAGTCTTTGGCGTATTAATACAGCGGAAATTGTAAATTTTTTGCAAGGGCAGGCAGTGCTTTTGATTATTTGCACTCCATTTTCACTTCCTGCACTCTTTGTTACATAGGGGAGTGCATGCATTGCAAAAGTGGGAGTGCTATCACTAAAATTTCTACTCTAATTCAATTTAAAAATTTAGAAATTTTTGTGCCCTTTTTTCTTTTACTCTTGCTTTAACTGCTATATTTTATCCATCCTTGCATGTACTGCTTTTCCTTTCTTTTTATAACATAGAGTTCTCTAATCAAGCAACAATGATGTGGATTTAATCATATTGATATCTTGATGACTACATTCTTTCACAAATTCTATTTTCATTTCCTCTAGAGGATAAACCTCCTTTTCACTTGTCCACTTACGAGGAATAGCAGCGAATGCATTAATAGTTTCATCAATCCTCCAGCTATTTATTTTGAGATCAACTTTCTTTTCCATCTGTGAGTTCTATTGTTGTCAATTGCATGGAGTGAGGGAACCCATTTCGGTAAGGTTTCAGTTCCACTAACTAGTTGTTTTTGTCGAGTAAGGTTTTGCATTTATTTTCTTCTAATCAAATTTTGGTGATTGTGTTTTATTTTCCACTTTGTTTTGATAAGCATAAAAAAGGGTAGAAGGGGGCAACAAGTCGTCGTGGCTGCGTGGCCATAGTGACTCCCCTACCTACCAAGGAACTAATGACAAGAGGGGCCTAGATGGGTCCACTAGAGGGGGGGAGTTGCATAAAAGGTGGTGGTTTGCCACTTGTTCTTGATGTGCAAATTTAATGGTTATGATGGGCATAGCCTGATTTGATCCATCAATCCTGCTTCACTTTATGCCCTATTTGTGTAGAGAAAAACTTATATTTTACTGTGATACGGCTTATGTGGTACAACAAGCCAATGGGAATAGAGCACATTTTGCTTCCATCTCATTGACTCGTAACACTACATGGCCGTGTCACGGTTACATGGAAGACTCACTCGTATTGTATATTAGTGCTTGAGCATTACTATAGAATAACCAATACTTTATTATTTTATATATGTTTATAAAATAACAGAAATTTAAGAAGCAAATTCCCTTCGTACAAAAGTTTACATTCTTCCCTAGCTGGAAAGGCTGCCTACCAACACAATGTCTCCTCCTTTATTTAGTAATCTGGATATATCATGGGGGCCCTAATCCTACAATACAATGCACTCGTGATAGGAGGGTGGACAGTACTAGGAATGGTTGGATTTGGTAGTCTCAAGTAAAAAAAATTTGATAGAGAGAAGAAATGGTCTGGATAATGGTGAGGTAGAAGAGAAGCAGGTTAACTGGTTCTTGATGGTTGACGAAATAGTATAGTCAGGGTAGCCATCCAAATATGCCACCAGGGGCGGGTCCTGGTGAACCTATTAATTTCCTTATTTACCTCAGGAATGTACCATTCATCCAGGCCACGCATAACCCCATAGGTTAGCTTGTGGAGATCATTAGTCGCGTCTTCATTGCTCAGCAGAGTTTGAATAATCCCTTTGTTTTGCAGTAACTCAATGTCCCTAGGTGAGTTCACAAGGATCTTGAAAAAGAACACTAGAGTTGTGAAGTAAGGTGGTGCGCTTGTGTTGCATTGTTCATAGGCGATAGCATTGTGAGATATTTTGTACATGCTTTTGCTCACGTGGATATGGGGAATCTCCAACACTTGGTTCACGAATCGAATATCTAGGTATGCACCGGTCTTCTTCCTGAATGAAATGCTAGCAAGCCTGAGCCCTGTAGCATTGTTGAACCAATATGTTTCGGGGAGAATACTAATCTTTATGTTTCCGTACCAAATTTAATGCCATGTATGAAGGGTGGGTTTGGTTTGTGATGAATCCAGAATGATACAAAGCAAGTAAATGTGTGCCACTATATTCGCCAATTACCTTTTCTTCCCCACGACGACCTATAAGCTTCAAAAAGTTGATTGCAAGATCCTCTAATGAAGCCTCGTCCTGGTCTCCACCTGTTAACATATACATTCTGTGGAGCAAAAATAGCCTTCAAAAAGTTACATCTATTGAATATGAAATACCCTTTTCCTAGAATTGAGACTCCCATATGTGCAAAAGCAATCCAGTATGGGTCTCTCTCTCCTTTAACATTACAACCTATTTCACTATATATAACAATCCCCCACTAGGTTGTACTGTTAAAACTCTATTAGTTTTAGATAAATTCATGGATACAAGAAGGTGTCTCTCGAACTATACCTTCAATTAGTCTAAAGATTTCAAAGTTCTACGAAGACAATGGTGGCCTAAGCTTAAACCAAGTCTCCTATAAGCTAGAACCGGAAACATTACACACATGAACTTATCCAATTTCAATGAGAAATTCATAATATTGTTAGCACTATTTTGGCCATATGCTACATCCTGCTTTCATGAACATGTACAAAAATAAAACCCTTTAAATTCTTGTTAGAAGCGGCACCACTTCTATGTTTATATAGGTGAAATTCCTACTATGTCACTATAACTATGACACTCTTTATGCGATTGAACTTCATTAAGAGTTAGTAACTCATCCTCCTATACTATAATAGCCTGCACTGAACCACCCTTGGGACTCAAAATTTGTCAGTGCTATCTAATCACTTAACAATAACTTGTTATTACCCATTAAACCTTATCAATAGTTTTTGGTAAAGTAAGGTTGGGTTTCCATTACTAGTGATTATTCTAAAAAGGTTTTAACCCCATTCCAACCGAAGTTGCCCTTACCAATTCCTTGGATAATCCTTTGGTTAAGGGATCAACCAAGTTATTACTTGACTTTACATATACAATGGTTATGAAACCATCCACAATTAATTGTCTAACATACTCATCTCTTTAACTAATATGTCTAGACTTACCATTGTAAATACTGTTGTAAGCTCTTGACATGGTAGCTTCACTATCGCAGTGCAAAGAAATGGCTGGCATTGGTTGTGGCCATAGCTCTATATCTAGTAACAAATTTCTTAGCCATTCTGCTTCTTTGCTTGCTATTGCCAATGCTATAAATTCAGATTCCATCGTTGAATGCGATATACATGTTTGCTTCTTAGAAGCCCAAGAACTGGCTCCTCCACCAAGGGTAAAAATAAAACCAGATGTGGACTTATTATCGCTTATACTAGTTAAACAACTAGCATTTGTATATCCTTCTAGTACAGCTGGAAAACGTGAATAATAAATTCCCAGTCCTATGGTTCTCTTAAGATGTCCAAGAACTCTTCCTATTGCTTTCCAATGAGCTATACTAGGATTACTTGTATACCTAGAAAGTTTGCATACTTCAAATGCAATATTTGGTCTAGTACAATGCATGGCATACATCATGCATCCAATCGCACTAGCATAGTTGAGCTGTGCAATTGCCCTACTAGAGTTTGCAACTAATTTAACACTAGAATCATATGGGGTATTAGCTTCCTTTAGCTTCCTTAATTTTTAGATGTTCAAATTTAAGAAGCATCTTCTCAATATAATGTGATGACACAATGCATAACCCCCACTATGTTTTTTTACTTTAATTCCTAAGATAGTATCAATTTCATTAAGGTCTTTCATTTTGAAACTTGAAGATAGATACTTCTTAGTTTCTTCGACACCTTTCATATTGGTTCCAAAAATTAGTAAGTCATCTACATAAAGACATATGATCACACCATATTCTAAAGTAAACTTTGAATAAATACATTTATCAGCACTATTATGTTTGAAATCATCAGATAAAATTGTGTTATCAAATTTTTCATGCCACTGTTTTGGTGCTTGTTTTAAAACATAAAGAGACTTAACTAATTTGCAAACTTTCTTTTCATTTCTTTCTAGAACAAATCTTTCCGGTTGTTCCATGTAGACCTCATCATCCATGTAGACCTCCTCATCAAGATCACCATTCAAAAATGTAGTTTTTACATTCATTTGGTAAACATATAAATGATAAATAGATGCAAGAGCAAATAAAACATGAATGGATGTAATTCTCGCGACAAGTGCATAAGTATCAAAATAATCAATGCCTTCCTTTTGTTTAAATCCTTTGGCTACTAATCTGGCTTTAAATGTTTGAATAGACCCGTCAGTGTAATATTTCCTTCTAAAGACCCATTTACATCAAATAGGCTTGGACCCTTGAGGCAAATCTACTAAAACCCAAGTATTATTTGACAATATCGAGTCCATCTCGTCATTTACAGCTTCTTTCCAAAAGGCTGCATCTCTAGAAGACATAGTTTCTTGGAATGACTTGGGACCCTCTTCTAAGTTGAGCAATATGGGTATCTTATTAAGGACAACATTTCTGCTTCCTTCCACAAGAAAGACTATTGCTTGTGATGATATAAAATTAGGATCCAAATTCTTTTCTTTTCTTACTCTCTGACTTTTTATTGGTTCACTTTGCATATCCACGTTTTTCCTTCCTTTTATCACTAAAAGGAATACGAGAATCACTATCAGAAAGTGGTGTTTGAGTAGTTTCTGTATTACCATGTGAATCATGCTAGAATTTATTCTCAATAAATTCGACATCCCTTGATTCAACTATGACATTAGACTTTAAGTCTATTAGTCTAAATGCCTTTGAATTTTCTGCATATCCCACAAAAACACTCTTAGTTGCTCTTGGTCCTAGTTTTGTTCTTTTCGGGTCAAGAACTCTGTAAAAGGCTAAGGACCCCCACACTTTGAGGTATTACAGATTTGGTTTTCTGCCCTTCCATAATTCATAAGGTGATACATGCAATTTCCTAGAAGCTATTCTATTATGCACATGACATGCAGTGACTAGTGCTTCACCCCACAAATTAAAAGGCAATTTAGAATCTAAGATCATAGCATTTATTATGTCAACAAGCGTTCTATTTTTCCTTTCAGCCAAACCATTTTGTTGTGGTGTATAAGGTGTAGATTTTTTATGTACAATGCCATGTTGTTCACAAAAAATTGAGAAATTATCAGCAAAATATTCTCCACCTCTATCATTACGAAGAATTTTAATTTTCTTTCCCTTTTAATTTTCATTTTTATCCAAAGAAAAGTAACATGTTATTGCAACCTTTTTACAACCCAAAAAAAAAAAAAAAAAAATGTAAAGAACAATAACAAAGTAGTAACATATTACTTTTTGACAGCATAATTTGCATGTTACTATCTTAAGATAGTAACCTAACTTTGTTTTTTCTAAAAATTACCTAACCACAATGGGTATTGTTTCGAAAATCAAAACGAGTAGATTCTAAAAATATAAGTTTTATATATATATATATATATATATATATATATATATTTTTTTTTGTATATTGTAAGTTGCTTTTAAAGATTAGAACATTAAAAAATAAGTTAGTTACATAAGATGCTTTTAATAACCAAAAAATGAAAAAAAAAAAAGGTGCTCCTACAAATATCTATATTGATGGGATTATCTCCATTTTCTCCAAATATCTATATTCATGTTGCAACGACCACGTCATTAAAGAAAAGAAATTGGAAATGAATATAAAAGAACAATATCAGTTTTTTTTTGCCGAGTAAAATAGGATAACAAAATCATAGAAAAAAAAAACGAGCAGGACAAGAAGGAGGAGGAAAAACAACACTAGAAACCACTACACCCATCTACAAGGCTGGCTCTCATCATACCTTCAGGCAGACTGGAGGCATCCAATTAACGGAGAATTTCATTGCAAGAGCTTATTTACCAATTTCATGAGCAGCTGAATTAGTCAACCTACTTACATTCTTGAAAGATAAGGCCCTTAACCTAGCAACACAGGTCTTCATATCAGATATGACAACATCATAAGTCCATGAGCAAGAGTGAGAGAAAGAAAAGATATCCTTAATAATGGCTTATGCGTCTCCTTCAAAACAAACCGAGAGCCAACTCCTATCATGAGTTGAAACAGTAGCAAGTCTGCAACTGAAGGATACACCCCATGGTACATAGAGGCCCAAGCTCCTAAAACCATACCAAAATCATCTTTGGCAATACAAGTAGCAACACAAGAATCCTTACCAACTGCTGCATCAAAATTAAATTTGACAAAACCAGTTGGGGGCATTCCCAGTTGTCACAGTGACTAGGCATGGGAAGGGCAGCAGGAGGAAAGCTCACATTTGCTTGTCAAAACTCATGCACACATTGGGAAATTGATTCTAACTTAGTGATTCAAAAGGCTGTTGTTCATGAATAAGAAGAATTCTACAGTACCAAAATTTATCCAAAAAGAAAGCACCCCAAAGAGCGAATTGGTCTTCCTCTAACACTAGAGAAATAAAAAAATCTGAAGGATTTAGAATCGCTGCACACCAGTCTGAAATAGAAAAATGAGAGAAATCTTCAGTTCTAATCCCCCATTTAGCAAACCATAGAGATCTTGAACCGGGACATGATAAGAAGAGATGCTCTGCCGTCTCTAGCTCAGAAGAACAAAAAGGGCAAAAAGGATCGTCAACTTGAAATCTAAAAGCAAGCGCTGCTCTGGTAGGGAGGCCTAGAGATCATCCACCAAATAAAAATTTTATGCCATTCCATAGTATTTGATATAGATTTTTCCATAATATCAAATATTGTGGAATAATATCATTACTTGTAAAGATTAAAGCATGTTGTTAATATTAAAGCTGAGTTATGTTGAGTTTCAGTATAGAGTAGATTAAAAATCATTAGTTTGTGCATCCATAGTTTAAATTTAGTCCATGTGGGGCTTATCAAACAAATAAAAAAAAAAAAAAAATTCGTGGTATAATATTTAAATATTTGATTTTCACTTTCCAATACTAAACCAAAATATGCAGTCCAACGTTTCAGTGCCATCTAGAAAGGCAATTGTCGTCATCTGAAAAGGAGCAATTTCACGATGCGATGGCCGTTTGGTAATTATTGTAAAACACAAGGTTGAACAAACGAAGCTTGTTGATAATTGTTATGCCATAGGTGGCTTTGCACCCACGACAGATATCACATTGTAGACAACCCATTTTGTATCGCCTAATTAATTTGAGATCACATATTTTGGAATCCCGATGATGAGGTTTATTGCGTGTTTCTATTCTGACAAAGCAATTCCGACGAGTCGCCAAGATTGTAGCAGAAAAGCTCCTAAATACATTGCCTTTTTACCTTTGGTGCACATGCACCAAATTCCTATGCGTACAGCATGGGGAGCGGGGAGATTCCCATTGTCATTCCGTATGGGAATGGGATGGTAGGATGTGGGGAAGGGAATAAGAATAAAAAAGAAAGAAAAGAGATGGAGAGAATGGGATGGCGTGGCGAGAAGGGATTAAGAGTAAAAAAGAAAGAAAAGAGATGGAAGGAATGGGATGGCAGGATGTGGGGAAGGGAATAAGAATAAAGAAAAGAGAAGTGGAGAGGGGGTGAGGAGAAATGTGAAAGAAATAAAAGGGGAAGGGGGATCTGGAGAGGAGGGATGGTTGGGAGGGAGAGCCGAAGGTGGAAATTTTGGTGAGAAACCTTTAAAATCTAGAGAGAAAAGAGAGACCACCCATCACATACTTACCTAAAGACTAGAAAACCAGGGAGGGAAAGAGGGAGCTTGGAGTTGCAATCCAAGGAGGTAAGGCGGGAATTGCTGTGCGTCGATGCTGGAGGCACCCAAACCTGAGGGTAAGCTATTCTCACCTAGATATTCATTGTTCTTCTTTGTGATGGTTTGAAGGAATATGCAAAGGAACGGAATAACCCCGGCTGTGTACTGACTGTTAAATCTGTGAACATGCTAATGTGGTGTGTACACACTTTGTTATATTGCGTATGCACTTTTAAGATGAAGTTAGCTAGTATTTTATTATGTAGTGCTTACTTGTTTATTGTTTATTTTATTGATTAGTTTTGGTTAGATTATTTTATTATAAGCATCGGTTAGATTATTTAATGTTAGCAGTATTAATGTTGTCGGGTTTGTTCCATTTTGTTTATTGTTTTGTTTAGTCTATTATTTTTAGTACTAGTGCCCATTAGTTTATTAATTGTATTATTGCTACATTGATTAATTTATTGCTAAGTTTCATTCGGATTGAGCCACTTAGGTGTGAACGCACTTATTAGTGGTGCGTACGCATTCCCTATTCAGGCAGAAACGTTGGTTATTCAATTCGATGATTTAATAAGGCAGAAATGCCACTCAGGTGCGTACGCACCATAGGAGTGCGTATGCACCAACCCATGGTGCATACACACCTCACACCTTGGCAGAAAATTCATTTGCTTCAATTGTTGACTTAATATGCATAAATCCCGTGTAGTGCGTACACACCACCCCATGGTGCGTACGCACTGTAGTCTAGGCAGAGACATGTTGCTCCATTTTTTCTTGCTTATTTGGTTTTTTGTGGTTTATTATCTTTTGTATATTTTGTCTTATCATGTTCTATTAATCATTTCCTCTTTGATTATCCTCTTATTTGTATCCTTGCTTGTGTGTTTGACATATTATTGTATTTTTGCATGCTTAGGGTTGAATTTGATTAAATACCTTAATTGATTAAAGCCAACAATTATTTGTGGAGGTTAGTTTTTCAACCGGGCATTTTTGGGTGCCTAATACCTCCCCAATAATGTACCTTAGCTCCGAACTCGAATCTCTGGACAATGAATTTGAACCCGCTAAATGACCAATCAGTTCCCAAAGCTAAATTGGGTGGCGACTCTCGCGGCACTCACAGTGGCGACTCCCCTGGGGAATTAAGTGCTAGACTCTGTATGATAATTGTTGGCTTTAATTAAAATAAGGGAATTTAATTGAATGAAACCACAAATTGCATACACGGGCACAACTACCGTTATACCCTCGATGACAGTCTGACGGAAGGTATTGGGCCTCATTTGCGCCTATGGTTACTGAAAGTTGGCATTATCAACCCATAGCCTGTGCTCTAGCCTGTGATAAGCTCGTGAGTACGTTAACGGATTGTTCATTGAGCATCCTAGCTTGGGTGACCCTTGAAGATGAGGTACCCCATTGACCAACCCTACATAGAAAACCCCAACTAGCCTCTTGTATAACCTTGCTTGAATGTGTGTTATGTTGTGTGACATGATGCATCCATGATTAGACATTACTGTTCATAACCGTTGAAGGCCTACTGTTCCTAGCCGTTAGGATTTGTTTTATAAATGCTCACTTTTGCTACTCCAGCAAAGCCGACTCCTCCACCACAATGTTTTCCTTGGGGTTTGTCATCTTCGTCGTCTTGTACATCGTGCTCACCCTTCAAGTAGCCTACTTTTGTGCATGTGAGAGGATTCCGTTCGTGACAATGGTTCCGTTTTTGGTGTTCGTCGCTATCTTGCCTGTGTTAATGTATTTCTTTAGGAGTTGATGTGTATTTTGTATTTTGATTTGTAATAGCCAGTAGTGCAGAATATGTAAACCCAGTTTAGTTTATGTTTTTGAATAATAATTTTCCTTTGTGTCCATTTGTTCTTCTCCTATACTTCGGAAAGAAAAAAAAGAGGGTCATTCATTAGATTCATCCGAAAAAAATAACAAAAAAACAAAAAAGAGCAAAATGTAGAAACAACCAAAAAAAAAAAAAAAAAAAAACAACAAAAAAGAAGGAAAAAAAGAGAGAGTTGCAACAGAAAATAAAATAATAGAAAAAAAAGAAAAAAAAAGAAAGAAAGAGGTGCTACTTAATAGTAGCATTCTAAGAGGAATTGGAAGGACCAGTTGTAGGTTGTCTCTGAACCCCATCTTGGAGCCTTCCAAGTTGCTCCTGAATTTGATCCTCGAGCCCTTCTAGCGCCACAACTCTGGGTACAACGCCCCTAGCATAAGCGTCCACCATTTCTTTCAGTACTTTGTTCTCTTCTCTCAAGGTCCTTATCGTTTGATTGGACCGCTGGATTGTTCGCTGTAGACTAAGAATATGGTTCTTTAACCTTCGGACTTCCACACTCCTAGTGTGTAGGCGCTGAGCCATGTTAGAAGTAGTAGTTGTGGCTTGTACACTGAGAGCCATGGCGTCCCTCATAACAACTATGTCGGTCCTTGTGTTCAGTGTCCTTTCATCACGAGGAGTGATGAGTCCCTCAGCTACTGCTATTGCATTCGTAGGGTTGTGTATCACAGTGTCGTTAACCGTGATAGGTTGGTCATGAGTTGGGAAGGCGATTTTGAGAAGTAGAGGTAGAAGCCATGAGTCTAGGGGGTGAGGAATTTAGAGAAGTGAGGGTTTCGAGTGTTGAATGATTGAGGAGAGTCATGGTTTGCCTGCGATTGATCTCCGGTTTTTTAAGAAGATCAAGAGTCAGAAGAGGGATTCGATGATTAATGCATTGTTGGAGAACCCTACACGCTGTTAGAAAACCCTACGCTATTGGGGATTGAGGATTAATTAATCTTCTCAAGACTTGTGATTATCAGCTGACGCTGTTGCTTTATTGACAAAACGATGCTTAGGCTGTCAATCGCAGTAATAGCGTCAGTCAACAGCCAAGGGTCCTAGGCAGTTGGATGAAAGGGGGCTTCCGGGTTTGGGTCGAGTCTGGATGTACTAAGTCTTGGGTCTGTTAAGTGTTATCGGGATAGAGGAGCACTAGCCCACTTTTCATCTACCAACAGGAATAGGAAGGCCCAGACGGATTGAACCCCAAAAAAAAATAAAGATAAAAATAAAAATTGTATGGCCCTTGATCCAAAGAGAGTTGAGGTGTGTGAATGTTGGGCTCAATTTGAAAAGGCTAATGGACTGCATGGACCTTGTAGATATTAGGGTTCACCCATATTGATGAGCAAGTAAATCTAATTTAAAATTGAAGTTTAAAGTTGATTATTCTTTAAGCTTAGGCTCAATGAGAGTGAGGTGTGTAACTCTTGTAATTGGATCTAAGTCCAAAAAAAGGAAAAAAAAAAAAAAAAGAAAGAAAAGAAAAGAAAAGAAATGGGCTTAGATCCAAAGAGTTAGTGAGATGGGAGCATTTGTAATGAGCCTAAGCTTGGAAAATGATCTATCTTGTGTACCTGTCAAACCTTGGGCACTTGAAAGACTTAGTAAACATGACGAGGCCCAAGGAATGATAGGATGGAATTGGGTAAAACTTGATTGGAATGGGGTTCTCATTTAATGAAAGGGACATAGACTTAATCGCTTGCCTTGGTCAAATTTCAGTAAAAAGATTGAGTATTCGCAGGCATAGAAAAGTTTGCCAGGCTGTGTTTGGGTCCGTTTACCTACTACAAACCGTCTAAGAAGAGCAGAACAAAAACAGATGGCAGAACCAACTCTATCTGACGTCATGGCCATGATGCAACGAGATAAGGTTGACATGCAACATGAAAGGGTTGAAATGACGAATTTGATCGCTGGACTAACACAAAGGTTGGATAATTTGGAAATGGGAAGAGAAAAGCCTAAAGGTAAGGGAGAATCAAAACATCACAAGGGGGAGAGAGAAGGAGAAAGAGGCGGTCCATGGAAAACAGGTGAAGGGGAGAATGTTTGGGATGATGGAGATTATGATGACTACATGCTCAAAAGGAACGTCAAAAGTAAGGGCAAGGTGGAAGACCCCAGAGTGGACAAGTTGAAACTGAAAACCAAGAAATGATAGATCAGATGAGTCAAATAAAAGCTTTATGGCGCAAGTCCCAAGGTATGAATGACTACATGTTTTTCATGCCCAGCGCCACGTCTGAGGTCAAGGTTTAATTGCCTCCTAAGTTGAAAATTGCGGACTGAAAAATTCGATGGGGCCGGTGATCCTAAACAACATCTCCGTCAATATATGAGGATTGCCAAAATGAGGGGCTTGAGCTTAGGGCAGATCTTTCATGCTTTCCCTTTGTCATTATCTGGGACACCTCAAAATGGTATTATGGGCTAGATGAAAATATAGTTGGGTCTTGGGAGGTTTTGGCCTAAGAATTCGCGAGCAAATACAACTACAATACCGTGCCTGATGTGTAGACACCTTATTTTGTCCCTATATTTGATGGTGAGTTTCCGATGATGAGGTCCGTGATGTTTATTGTCAACCTGGGTCTCTTTTTTTGCGAGCAAAGCAAGCAATTGGGTTAGGTGCATATATATGTGTGTCTATATGTATATATGACCAATTAGGCAGAGTTCTCCTTATACACCCTTCTCACCATTCTCATTCATTTCTCATTCATTTGGGCTCATTCCCTCTCAATTGTGTTCATTATCTCCAACCAAAGCTTTCTTTATATAGGCTCACATTTACCTAACATTTGAAGTGGTGATGAACTCATCTCCCATTTACCAAGTAGATACATCTCCCATTTACCAAGCGGTGTGTCCACCATTTATCTCAAGTGATTCATCCACCATTACCAAGTGGTGTATCCACCATTTTTCACAAGTGATTCATCCACCACTTATCTCAAGTGAAAAAAATCTGATGCTGTTTTGCTTCAAAATGACTATCAACTTATGTCAGATTGACTGTTAAATTCACTGTTTCAACAACTACTTTTTTTTAAGTGGGAAACCCACTCCAAGAAGGGATAGAAGTGGGGAATGGTGGGAGAAATTAGGTAAGTGAATAGCTTGCATTTTGATTCTTCCCTGTAAATAGCAAGAGCTTGGGAGAGTTCAAAGACACTAGAAAATTAGAGGGTTAGGGGACACCAAAAAAAAAAGGAAAAAAAAAGAAGGGAGAATGAGGGAGAGCTAATAGAGAGAAAGAGAGACTTGGAGAGGAGAGTTCTTGTAGGAAAAATACTAAAAAAGAGAGAAGTTGCATTGAGAGAAAATAAAAGAGATGTCTTTTGAGGGAGGGAAATAGCTTGCTTGGCTCAACGGAAGGGATGCTGCCAGATTAACAGTGGACCTGAGAGACGGTTTAAACACCAACCAATTTCATTTGCAAAAGGTATGAATTTATATTTGATAGTAGAGTTGTATAAATTATATTTATGGTTTATTTGATTAATATGTTATTTGTGTGTGTTTTAATTATTGCATGATATATTGGTGATCCAGATTAAATTAAAATACTAAACATGGTCAATGAATACAAAATGAGGACCGGTTTATTACTGGGCATTGTTGGGTGCTTAACACCTTCCCAACATGTATCCTAACTCCGAACCTTCTCTGGTTAATAAAAATGGCTCCTGGGTCTTCTAGGTGGTGACTCTTATTCACGTACTAATCCTATGGGGTTAGCACCACCATCAGAAGCAAAAGTAGGTAAAATACAGGTAAAAGCGAGCGCGTGGTGGTGAAAATCGGTGCGCTCATAGGATATGATGATGAGAGATTTGGAGATGACAAGGCAGAAACCCTATAAACCCTTTTCAAAATTCATAGGCCGATGGAGGGCAAAGGTGGTGAAATTGACAAATAGGCCGGCCAAAATGGACCAAGTCAACATGATACGGAGGAACTTGACACCTGTTTACTTTGACAAAATGTTGACTTCATCTGTTATGAACTTCCAGCAGTTGTACCAGTGTGGGATAAAGATAGAAGATGCGATTCACAAGGGGCAGATAGGGGGTAAGCCCAATAGAGTATTTGGGGTAAACAGCAGCACTCCAAGTGAGGGTAATAGAACTAGTGGAGCAACGCAAGCTACGGTTGGTACTGTTCAACAAACTGAGAAAAAGCTAAATGTATTATATGACTTGGGAGTCCCTCTATCCAAGGCTTTTGCGAATTTAGCAAAGAGAGGATACCTGTAGGCATTGAAAACAAGGTCGTTACTAGAGGCAGAATGAGTATTGTGACTTCCATCAGAGCATTGGTCATAAGATAGACAATTGCACAAAGCTGAGGTATGTGATTCAAGACATGATTAGTAGTGGTAGGTTACCACGACCAGAGAATACAAGGAATTGAAGATGAGCACTTAGGCTCGAGAATGAGAAGTAAGATGCCCAAGACAAGTCCGTCTTAGAGTCCATTGTGTAGCTTACTTATGACTCTGTTTTTGAGTCCATTTGTGAGTCCTTTGAATCATTGAATTTGCTTTCGAATATGTTGAGTCTCAAGTCCAATAAGCTGCCCAAACTCTTTTGATGTGATCATTTTTGCTGGTAATAATTCATTTCACTTATTTTACCGTGTCTCCTAATAATGAAATCTTTGATTGCAAAAATTCTTTTAATCTAGAAAAAGTTTATTAATGAGGATCAAGAAAGGAAAGTGAAATCCACTAAAATTGAAGCTATCTTAATCAACTCGAGCATTGCAACTTTGTTGCACAAATTTGAAGATACATACACATGAACTTATTGAGATGTTGGGAATAAATTTGAAAACATGTTCAAATTTTGAACAACGGAGATCAAAATGACAAGAGGCCATCGCTTCTGCAACCCTTCTTGAAAAGAAAAAATAATAAAGAAAAAAAATACTTTGCTAATCCCTTTGGGCCTTAATAAATTTTCTTTCTGATACCCTTATTAAGGATTACTCCCTACACTAGGGTAAATTGTGGAGAGAGATTTGTTTGAAGCAAGAGGCAATATAAATGAAACAAAAAGGGAAACCAAAAAAAGGAAAGGAAAAGAAATAGAAAAGAAAATGAAAAATGATATCTGGAAAGGAAAGCAGAAAAATTCGGGGAGTGAATGAGTAATCCTTGGAAATTAGGGACCCTTTGAAATTAAATTTGAGCATTCAATATCCTCCCTTTCATAAGCCTAGAACCATGAGCCTAAATTATAACCCGCATAAAAGTCCTCTCTGATTGATTAAAATTGTTCGAATTGGATTGAACTACGTTTGGCTTGATCCCTCTTGGGTACATAGGCAACCTTGCAAAGGTGCAGCCACATCACTTGGAGTTTGTGCAAGTACATTCACATCACTTAGAATCTATACAAAGGGCATGAATAAAGAAAATCGCATTAGAGGCGGTTTGAGAAGATTAGGTTGGAAAAGGACAGCTCGCTAGGTTGAAAACTCGAAAGGGCAGTTTAGGCAAAAGTTAGGGCATGAAAAGAAAAGAAAGAAGAAAATGAAGAAAATGAAGGAGAAAGGTCCATAGATATCATAACCAGATAGCAAGGAAGGTGATACACGTTCCGACCTCCGAGTCAAGGGGCAAACCCAACTGGATAGGCTCGCACGCCGTTAGAACCATCATGCTTTGAAGTTAATAGACTGCTTTGATAGCTGTCTAATTATGGAATGTCATTGTAAGAGTTGATCGAAGATACTGAAGTTTTATGGAAATAACTAGTACATCATTGATCCTTTTGAATCAACTAAGAAAGGAAAAATGGAACAATTGTCTGGATGAGATTAAAATTAAAGGGAGACACATTTTAAATGGGTGAAGTCAATACTTGAGTCTAATGTTTCTCCATTCTAGGTCGTACTTGAATTCCTTGTTGGTCTTACTTGAGCTTCTTGTCTACATCATTCTTGGTTCTCTCTTTTTCATTATCTTTTGC
Source organism: Liquidambar formosana (assembly GCA_039720395.1). NCBI lineage: Eukaryota > Viridiplantae > Streptophyta > Magnoliopsida > Saxifragales > Altingiaceae > Liquidambar > Liquidambar formosana. Next base: position 8,484,717 of record CM077827.1, read on the forward strand.
CTTTTCGCATCATTGGTAAGTTACCCGAATCATGATCCCGAAGTGCTAAACAATATGTGGTTGTATGCATGTCATCCATGTGCATACGTATGGAAGTAGTATGTGAGTTTGGCATTTTGTTATCATTCAATGATGTGTTTGTCTTAGGCTCCATATGTTTACATTCCCATGACCTCTCGAGAGCCAGTTTTGTTATGGTGCCATCATCACTAGTGTTGGGAAATGAATCTCTAACTCCGGGAAAGAAATTGAAACTCCAATCAGTAGCAGGTTTCAGAAAATGTATTGAAGATAAAGATTAGGCCAGAAAAGTGAACAAGTACATGTCCCAATCAAACTGATAAACCTATTCAGAGGAAATTGTGAAAAGAAATAGTAATCAATAGTAATCCTATCTAAGCCTCTATTTTCGATTAGACCATGTGTAGGATGGGGATGGGCTCCGGATAGTCTATGCATGCATGTTACTGCTTTTGAATTTGAATCCTTGATGATTTTGATTGGGATGAATTCCCTGGGTCCGAGTGATAATAGCTTAAAATTGCATTAATGTTATACTTTTAGTAGGCATTATCACATCTATTTTGCACTTAATTCTGCATTTTATACATTATACATGAGTTCTCTTGATACATGCTCTTATGCTTAAAGTTGTGTATTAATGCGTGTTTAATTTTTGTAGGAAGCCAATTTCCTATGGTTAAGCATTCTTTATTCATTTGGAACTATATGGAAGCTTTGCAAGGTTGAAGTGCATTAATTTTAGAAGATTTTAGCAAAGGAATTGGCAACCCCAAAGTTGGAAAGAAGATTAAAAAGGAAGTTTGAAGCAGTTACTGTATTTTGGTCATAACTTTTGACTCCGAAGTCCAGTTGATACAAAATTGGTGTTCCTAGAAAGATAATTTGAAGCCCGACAATATTGTATTTCACGAATATTTCGTGATTTCGACGTTTAATAGGTCAAAAACGGGTTACAAGTTAGCCTGGAAAAAACGGGATTCCCAATTTGTTTCCTAATTTTTCTCATTTTTCCCTTGGAAACCTTGAGAGCACATGGAAAGGAAAAGGCAGCTGCACCTATATATATTACTTCTCCTCTTCTCTTCTATGGACGTCTCTTGTTCTTCTTCTTCTACCTCTCTTTAGTTTTCTAGTTTTTAATTATCATGAGTAGCTAAACTTTTTGCTAAGGCTAGGAGTGAAGTCACAACAATTGTTTGGTATTTGTTTAATGACTCTTTCATGGATTTAATGTAAGGTTTTATAGTTTTGATTGATTTTGATTATTTTGCAAAGTATTTATTCTGTATAATTCTTTTATTTATCGTTAACTCCGGGTACGGTGAATGTTTAGAATTCCTTGCGAATTAAATTACTAGTTTTCTCATGCCATAAATCAATTGACCTTATGAATCCATATTTTTAGAATTTTTTTGAATAAAATTAATTGTTATATCATCCGACTGGGATCATCCTTCGTATGAATATCAGTTGAGTTATAAAATCGAGTCGTTAGCAAATATCTAATACTTGTTGTGAGTAGACCTCTGAACCTTAGTGTTTTTATAAATCATTATTTTCAATCAAACTATTTTCTGCAATCAAGCAACCAAATTTCTAAAATCTTTTCTCAATCTTCTCTGCTAATTATTCCCTTTCCCTGGGGTTCGACCGCGGACTTACCGAGAATTTATTACTTCGTGACATCCTGCATTTGGGAGCATTGTTAAAGTCGCAGCACCGAGTACCCTTGGTGTTTTTCTTCGGGTCCAAGTACCTTGATCTGATTTTCGTAGGGATGAATTCCTTGGCGGGTCTGAGTACCCTAATTCGACTTTGATTGGGATGAATTCCCTGATGGGTCTTAGTACCCTGATCTGATTTTCGTAGGCATGAATTCCCTTGACGGGTCCGAGTACCCTGATTCAACTTTGATTGGGATGAATTCTTTGATGGGTCCGAGTACCTATAATGAGTTTTACTTCTTAAGATTTGCTGCGGGAATCTCAAAAACATGAATTTTTGACTGGGATGCTGTGGGACCAGTCACGTTCAACATGTTTGACCCACTCTAGGGTCTGATATGCTGTTTGACCCACTCTAGGGTTTGATATTCTGTTTAACCCACTCTAGGATCTGATATCCTTTTGACCCACTTTGGGGTCTGATATGCTGTTTGGCCCACTCTGGAGTCTGAAATTCTATTTGACCTACTCTTGGGTATGATATCCTTTTGACCCACTCTAGGGTCTAATATGTTGTTTGACCCACTCTCGGGTTTGAAATTCTGTTTGACCCACCCTAGGGTCTGATATCCTTTTGACCCACTTTGGGGTCTGATCTTCCATTTACACTCACTTTGGGGTCCGAAATTCTGTTTGACCCATTTTGGGGTTTGATATGCTGTTTGACCCACTCTGGGGTCTGATGTTCCTTTTAACCCACTCAGGGGTCTGATATCTTTTTTTTGACCCATTCTGGGGTCCGATGTTCCTTTTTGACCCACTTTGGGTCCAATGTTCCATTTTTTGACCTTCATCAAGGTTGACCCATTCTAGGGTTTGTGTCTTCTCGAATGGCTTTCGTCAAAGTCCATTGGTCTAATATATGCTTGTTAAATCCCTCGTCGTGGCTCAGATGAGGTTGAGTTCTCATTCTATATGAACTACAGTAGGTCTGATTCCTTGCAAAAGGGTATGTAGGTAGTTAGGTGATCCCTAATTCGACTCCATGCATGGTTACATATGATTTGGAATTAATAGTCGGTCAAAATGAGTGGGTCTATAGAGTCTTTCAATACCACTCGAATGTACGAGAGGAATCGAAAGAAGGGGTAACTGTAGACACCCCATTTTATACTGCCTAATTAATTTGAGATGATATATTTTGGAATCTCAATGATGTGGTTTATTGCGTCTGACAAAGCAATTCCCTACGAGTTACCAAGATTGCAGCAGAAAAGTTCTTAAAAACACTGCCTTTTTACCTATAGCGTGTATGCACCAAATTCCTATGTGTACGCACCACTTTACCTTTTTCTTAGATCTGTTTCCCATGAAACAAAAGAGCATTTGGGGGGGGGGGGGGGGAGAGCGGGGGGAGCGGGGAGATTCCCACTGTCATTCCGTATGGGAATGGGATAGTAGGATGTGGGGAAGGGAATAAGAATAAAAAAGAAAGAAAATAGATGGAGATAATGAGATGGCGTGGGGGGAAGGGATTAAGAATAAAAAAGAAAGAAGAGATGGAGGGAATGGGATGGCAGGATGTGGGGAAGGGAATAAGAATAAAGAAAAGAGAAGTGGAGAGGGAGTGAGGAGAAATTGGAAAGAAATAAAAGGGGAAGGGGGATTTGGAGAAGAGGGACGATTGGGGGGGAGAATCGAAGGCGGAAATTTTGGTAAGAAACCTTTGAAATCTAGAGAGAAGAGAAACCACCTATCACATACTTACCCAAAGACTAGAAAACCAGGGAGGGAAAGAGGGAGCTTGGAGCTGCAATCCAAGGAGGCAAGGCGGGAATTGATGCGTCGATGCTGGAGGCACCCAAACCTGAGGGTAAGCTATTCTCACCTTGATATTCATTGTTCTTCTTTGTGATGGTTTGAAGGAATATGCAGAGGAACAGAATAACCCCAGCTGTTTATTGACTGTCAAATTTGTGAATATGCCAATGTGCTGCGTACGCACTTTATTATATTGCGTATGCACTTTTAAGATGAAGTTGCTAGTATTTTATTATGTAGTGCTTACTTGTTTATTGTTTATTTTATTGATTAAGTTTTGGTCAGATTATTTTATTGTAAGCATCGGTTAGATTATTTAATGTTAGCAGTATTAATGTTGTCGGGTTCGTTCCATTTTGTTTACTTTTGTTTTGTTTAGTCTATTATTTTTAGTACTAGTGCCCATTAGTTTATTAATTGTATTATTGTTGCATTGATTAATTTATTGCTAAGTTTCATTCAGATTGAGCCACTTAGGTGCATACGCACCTATTAGTGGTGCGTACGCATTCCCTATTTAGGTAGAAACGTTGGTTCTTTAATTCGATGATTTAATAAGCCAGAAATGCCACTCTGGTGCGTACGCACCCCACACCTTGGCAGAAAATTCATTTGCTTCAATTGTTGACTTAACATGCAGAAATCCCCTGTATGCACCACCCCATGGTGTGTACACATTGTAGTCTAGGTAGAGAAATGTTGCTCCATTTTTTCTCACTTATTTCGTTTTCTGTGGTTTATTATCTTCTGTATATTCTGTCTTATCATGTTCTATTAATCATTTCCCCTTTGATTATCCTCTTATTTGTATCATTGCTTGTGTATTTGACATATTATTGCATTTTTGCATGCTTAGGGTTGAATTTGATTAAGTACCTTAATTGATTAAAGCCAACAATTATTTGTGGAGGTTGGTTTTTTGACCGGGCATTTTTGGGTGCCTAACACCTCCCCAATAATGTACCTTAGTTCCGAATTCGAATCTCTGGACAATGAATTTGAACCCGCTAAATGACTAATCAGTTCCCAAAGCTAAATTGGGTGGTGACTCCTTTGGTTCTCACACACCGATTCTGTTTCTGGAGTTTCCTTAAAAAGCATGTTTTTCAAAAAGGACGGTCAATTTGAAATGGAGGGAGTAAAAAAGAAGAAGGAAGTTATATAGAAAAGAAAGAGGGAGAAGGAAGCCATATGGGCAAGGGAAGAAAAAAAACAGAATGATAAGGGGTTGCTGACATCGTAGGGTGGGCCCAAAAAAGACTTCCTATGTGGAGAAGGGAGAAGAGAGATAGATGGGAGCGTGGGACCCACGGTGTTGAAAGAAAACAGAAGGAAAAGAGGTGTCAACTTGTGGTAAATGGAGTGAATGAATTATAGTGTCATCTCATCACAACTCCTCTATATAGTATAATATAGATAGATAGATTAGAAGGACATGAACCTAACTTAACCTAATCCTACATTCTCCCCTCTCACTTCACAGCTTGGCTAATTTTAATGGTTTCTTGTTGGATGTAAGAAGAAAAAATATATAATATTAAAAAAACTCCAACAAATAAACATGTTTCATATAGCCTTGCAACTAACATGGTATGACTCGTTGCCCCCATTAACAAAGGTCCAATAATGGCGGTTTAGTGTTGCAACAAAAAAATGAAAATGTGCAAGAGTTGGGAAAACCATGGGCCACAAAAGGTTTCATAACAGCTACAATTAAAGTGTGTTTACACGCGCTTGAAATGAGAGTAGCTCTAATCTCCCAACGTTCCACTGCTTCTCCACGCTATCTAAAGGCTCCTCTCGTCTTCTCTATAAAGTACCCCGAATTCTCCCCCGTCCCACAACTCATTACAAGCCACATGCTTTCAAGATGACTTCTCTCTCTAGAAATCACCTCTTTCTCTAGAAATGCTTCCGTTGTTTGGAAATTTTGTTCCTCTGTTTATCGATCTCTCCATAATTCTTTGTCTCTCTCTACAATGGGTGTTGTAGTTCTCCACCCCCAAGATTGCTTCAAAGAACCGTTTTCTCACGAAACCCTAATCATCTCTCTCTCTTTGAAGAGACCTTCTCAAAACCCAAACCCCAACTCTAACCTTGACCTTATGCAATCTCTTCGTAGAAAACGAAGCCCCTTAGGAACAGTAGGCGGAGGAGCGATCCACAACAGATCACTTCCATGCAAAACGCCCCAAATGTTATTAATGGGTTAAGTCAAGATCCTCAAGCGCGGCATAGATCTCAACCTAGTGACGTTGGATCGAGCACGCGAGTTTGCAAAGATTGAAAAAATCGAAGATTAGGTTGCTCTGGTTCTAATCTCAACGGACTGGTTGGGTTCGGACCCTGGTATCATAGTTATTAAACCCGGACCAGACATTAACCCGGTGAGGGGACCGGGTCACTGGGTCATCGGTTCAACCGCTGGGTCACCGGTTGAACCGGTATTATCAATTAAATATTATTTTAAATATATTTAGTTGACTTTTATTTGCACTGCACTTTAAAACCTTTATATAGAAAACATTTCAACAAAAAGCACTAGCCAAAGACTTGGCCTAGTGGCGTTAAGTGCTTCATTTGTTCTTTAGTCTGCTGTTCAAGTCCCAATGCAAGCTTTAAGTGATTTTTGGGAGTACACGATTACACATAGGGACTGGTTTAACCGTCCCGGTTTGTAGCAGTATTCATGGATTTTTCACCGGTTCAGCCGGTTCACTCCGGTTCATACCGATTCACATGTAGAAACGATCCAATTATAAAACCGGACCGGATTACTGTCCGGTTCACCGGTTCACCAGTCCGACCGGCCAGTCCGTTCTTGGTTTAATAACTATGCCTGATATGGTCCCCAAGCAGATCCGACTCACTGAGTTGAACCTTGTTGCTGGGTTCTATGTTGGGTCGGCGTTTATTGCTTCTCCCCTGCCCAGTTCTCTTCCTTTACCTAGTTTCTTCATGAAGAATAAAGTCCTCTCAAAGACCGACGATGATGCTACAAGTGATTTATAGCGTATGTTGCAACTCGATATGTCGTGAATTTGGTTGCAATAGGTTGTGTTGTCGACATACTTTAGCTGGACAATGGATGTGACAATTTTGATTTTCTTTTTTATGGTTGTTCTAATTCTCGATTTTCGACATATTCCCTTATTTTTTCAATGGGAAGGTCGAATTGGGAAAGCTAGTTCGCCGGTGAATCGAAAAGGATGCATGCATCAGGCGACTTGGCTATTTGACTCAATTAAGCACGTTGTGCAATATTGGTGATGGTAGTTTTTTTTACTCTTTATTATTGGTAGATGTCTTATGGTGTAATGTATAGTTTCATTAAGTTATGGGGTTTAGTGGGTGTTTGTGGGTTGTGGTTAAGTCCTTAAGGCCTTGAGGGTTATTTAGGATTTGGGTTTTACTCTCTTTCTGATTTGGGCCCTCTTTTGGGGTTTTTGATTTGGTGTCAGTTAATTGTATTGTGTATTTCTGTTATGTTATTGGTGTCTCAGGGTATGGTTGGATCCCTATCGATGATGTAGCCTTTAAATTTGCTAATATAAAGTCTACTTCTTTCATTTATACAATTTGTTTTTTTTTTTTTTTTGTTTTTGGGTGCTACTCTTTATTCGTTTTGAAAGGACTTTGGTGAGTCTGTTGCACATGGGTTTATTTTTTGTGGTTGAAGTTGCTATGTATGTATGATTGAGCAACAAATATGTGGGTGGAGAAAGGAGTAATTTGGTTTGAGAGTAATCTGCGAAGATGGTCTGGCAACAGCTTCTGAAAGGATCCAATATGTTGTTCTTTTCTGTGGAATATTGTCAGGATTGTTGAGGTAGCAGAGTGAATCAATAGAAGAAGGTAATTTGCACCGTGAGGAGTTGGATAGGTTTCCATCAAGCCCATTTCTCTTCAAACACCCATCTTTTCAGGACTGAAACCAAAAGCAAGTAATTAATCCTTTGTGAAGCAATGAATGTGATCAGCAGATTTAACCATAAGGAGGCCCCAATACAAATGTCCTTTTGTTATCCTGAGCAACATGGCAGGATGTGGTGGTGGGAATCAAACATGGGACAGCGTTACTTCAAATTTCCAACTGACTTGCCCTCCCTTTCATCCTATGCCTTAGTGCCTGCCCTGTTGGGCGTAGTGATGCCGACATCATTACCAAGAAGGTTTATTGGGGTTTGCCCAATGATGTCTGCCATTGCTGTGAGGGAGTGAGTTGTGGACTTGTGGTGGCGGAGTTACACTGTTCCCTGTGGGTTGGGTCGCCATAATGGAGTGGGTGCAAGGGGTGGTGGAACTGGTGCCATGCGATGTGGCCTGTGGGTTGGGTTTCTGTAAAGGATTGGGTGCGTAAGAAGCACTCGTATGAGAATATGGTGAAGAGGGTCAGAGTCGTTATGGGGTTTGTGGTCAGACCAGGGTGTTGATTTGGTACCTCAGAGATTCCTGCATTGGCTTAACGTGATGTCAAGATGCCTTCCAGTTGGTTCCCTGATTTCTGATAGTCCTATGTCACTATATGACTATGCTATGCTTCTTTCTAGTTCATCTCTCTTGTTGGTTTTATTGAGATGAAATGGAAGAGAAGCTGATGATCAATATGTTGGAAAGTACATTTGTTCACAAATTTGAGATGCAGATCAACTGCAGTTTTATCCAAGTTATATAGGTATTTTTAACTTGAATTCATACTGAATTTAAATCTGAAGTTAAAAATCTTTATCTAGTTCTTTTGTGGATTTCCTCTTTGCTACTAAATTTACTCTGTCAAACATGATCACTTGTTACACATTGATAGATGTGTTCTCATCTTTGCAGGTTAGACGATAAAACTTGAGCTGCAGGCTTCATGCCCTACTGAATGTGGAATCATGTTATGGTACAGTTCAATCTGATTACTTATTAACCGTTGTAGAGTAATAAAGCTTGTGAGAGAACTGGTAAAGTTAATAATTCTTGTTGCTCAGAGTACGTTGTACAAGATTAGCTATCATCAAATCAAACAATTCTTGTTGAGCAGGAAAAGTTGTACAAGATTAACTATTCTTAAAGAGAACGTGGAATCATGAAATTGTTGGTTTAGGATGGCTTTATTCTTAGAAGAAGGATTGGACAGGTGGGGCTGACTTGTAGTAACTTGACAAAATATAACATATTGAATATATTGCACAGGGATACCGTGAGGTGAAGGTCCAACTCAACTCAATGAAGCATTTTCCCCAACTCATTGGGGATGCGGAGGTGAATTGTGAAATACAAAGTGGTGAAGAAGAGTAGTTTCTTTTTCCTAAAAGCTAGCATTTGATTATTTCAATGCATTTGTAGTCTGTGTTTCATTTACATAGATGACCAGTACTGTGTCTATGGCTCTTCTCTATAGAGTATAAATTGTTAAATTCTCTTAAGCATAGGATGGATAAAAGGAGTAAAGGACCAAATGAGGTACTTTGTGGTGTGACACTGAAATTAATGGTGTGATCTGGTTGATTTTTTGCCAAGTATGAATTAGAGAACTAATAAATATTTGACGGTGTTTTTATAGGTGGACTGACGTGAATTGCAAGTTATAGTTGAGGATGTGATGAACTTTTAAGAGTATTTGAAATTATGAAGTTTGGGTTCTCATATTATCATAAATTTGTTAGAAGACAATGCTGTAATGGAGAGCTTGAGGTTGATGAAATGTAGTTGGGTTATTCCATGTACATTTGTTCACTTATAGTTGTTATGCTGTGATTATCAAATGCCATTTAGAAGATTGTGAGGTCTACTTTGTGGTTTCCTTTGATATGGAAAATCTGGAAAAATAGTAGCTGTTTTTGACCAGGAAAATCACATTTGTATAAAGGGTTCCACCAAGGGTCAGACTTGATGTTGGTTTCATTGCCAAGTTTGATGTGATATTGTAGGGGAAGATAATTTGACACCAAGGATGTCTGTTTGCTTATCTGGTGAAGTCATCCTGAGCTTGAAAGAGTTTCATGTTCTTATGGTAAGTAGTGCACATTTTGAGATGTCAGTGGGTAGCTGGGTCCAAAGTTCAAATAGGAGTTGTAAAAGCCTCATCCTTGTGTTGATTAGAAGTTTGTTGAGCCTCTGCTTATAACACATGATCCAGCAAATAGTAAATTTGGAATATGTTGACACTCGACAGACATGTCTCGTACAACTGTCTAATTGGGGAGAGTGGACCCTCTAAATTTAGTTTCATTACTGGGGCCCTATTGTGTTTCAATTTGATCTATTAGGCACATTTAAATGTGTTGAAGGTGCAAGGGTAAGGTTATTACGAGAATTTTTAGATGTTTATGTTTTTTAATACATTGGTACTCAAGTTGTACTTGCCATGCACCTGGACAGATTCCATTTTACTATGGTTCCCAGCGGATTCGACTCACTGAGTTGAACCTGGTTGCTGGTTTTATGCTGGTTCAGTGTTTATTGCTTCTCCACTGCCGAGTTCTCTTCCTTTACCTGATTTCTTTAGGACGAATATCGTCCTTACTCAGACAGACGATGATGCTACAAGTGATTTATGGCGTATGTTGCAGCTCAATGGGTTTTGAATTGGTCCCAATAGGGTGTGTTGTTGACGTGCTCTAGATGATGGATGTGATAATTTTAATTTTTTATTTATTTTTTATATGGGGTTGTTCTGATTCATGATTCTCGACATCTTCCCTTATTTTTCAACGTGAAGGTCATATTGGGAAAGCTAGTTCGCCGGTGAATCAAGAAGGATGCACGAGTGAGGCGGCTTGTCTGATTGACTCAATTAAGCACGCTTTGCTATATTGATGATCGTAGTTTTTTACTTACCATTATGGGTTTTCTTATGGTGTAATGTATAGTTTCGTTAAGTTATGGGCTTCAGTGGGTGTTTGTGGGTTGTGGTTAAGGGTTATCTGGGATTTGGGTTTCACTTTCTTTCTGATTTGGGCCCTCTTTTCGGGTTTTTGATTTGGTGTCAGTTAATAGTATTGTCTATTTCTTGCTGTCTAGGGGTAGAGTTTTTTTTTTTTTTGGATAAGTGATCTAGGAGTATAGTTGGATCTCCATCTATCAATGATGTAGGCTTTAAATTTTCTAATATAAAGTTTATGTTTTGTATATTTACAATTTGCACAATTCTTTTTTTTACTGGGTTTCTTGTTTCTTTTGGTGTTACTCTTTATTTGTTTTTAGAGACTTTGTTGATGCTGTTGCATATGGGTATATTTTTTATGGTTGAAGTTGGTATGTCTGTATGAATGTATGTACGATTGAGCAACAAATTTGTGGATAGAGAAAGGGTATAATTTGGTTTTAGAGTAATCTGCATAGGTGGTCTGGCAACACCTTCTGAAAGGTTCCAATGTGTTTTTGTCTGTCGAACTTTGACAGGATTGTTGAGGTAGCAGAGTGACATAATAGAAGAAGCTATATTGCACCGTGAAGAGTTGGATAGGTTTCCATCTAACCCATTTCTCTTCAAACACCCATCTTTTCAAGGCTGAAACCAAATCAAATAATTACTCTAATTTGAAGCAATGGAAGTAGTGATCAGATTAAACCAAAGGGAAGCCGATCTTATTGGCCCAGAGCAACATAGCCAGATGTGGGGGTAGAACCTTGCCCAATGATGTTCTCTATTGCTGTGAGGGAGTGAGTTATGGTGGTGGAGTGACACCTTTTTCTGTGAGTTGGGTCGCCCTAATGGAGTGGGTGCAGGGCGTGGTGGAACTGGTGCCATGTGATGTGGGTTGGGTTTCTGTAAAGGATTGGTATCATTGGAGAGCTTGTGAAAAATTTGTTTCCTATTTTTGTGCACAGCTTACTTTTCATGAATTCACTACCACCTAAATCTCTGAGAGTATTTGTCAGAAAAAATTTCCCTGCTTTGGCGATGAAAAGCAAAGCTCATTTTACAAATATTATCCAAAAACTTGCCTCGACAGTATGCCTAGATGGAGAGGATGTGGGTTCGGGAAAGATGAATGTAAAATTTTTCATCTATCTAACACTTATTGGTGTCTATCCGACACTTATGACATGCATCTTGCATGTCGAAGGGACAAGTCGCACCTTTTAAAAATTTTATTTTATCTTATTTTATCTCAGAATCTAGTTGATAAGTTTGCCCCAGTGGGATAGTTAAATCATAAAACATGAAGGGGATTAGTCACGTACTCACTTGCAAGTTTCTTATAAAACTGGGCCTTTGAGTCTCTGTGCGTGTCATTTTGTTACTTACTAGCGATTCACTTAACAATAATAAGTCTTGCTTTTTTCTTCTTTTCCGGGGCATCCATGCATGTTTTAACAAGCAGGAAGATCAGATGCAAGTTTAACCGGCAAAGAAGCAGCTGATCTTTTTCTTTGGGGAGGATTGCATTTAAAGGTCTGTCATCACGAATTTAATATTGGAAAGAAAAGAAGAAATGATGGAAAATTTTGAACATTTTGGTCCGTGTTTTCAGCCTGTTGGAGGTTCTTTATTGTCTCTGGCATATCACTATAGTAGAAATTGTAAATTTTTTGTAAGGGCAGTGCTATTCACACTCCATTTTCACTTCCTGCACTCTCTATTGTGTTTGTGAGTGAAGAGGGAAGTAGGGAACATATGAATACATGGGGGAGTGGATGCATCAAAAAATGGGAGTGCTATCACTAAAAGTTCTACTCTTATTTAATTTAAATATTTAAGAACTTTTGTGCCCTTTTTCCTTTCCTTTTCCTTTACTCTTTCTTTAGCTTCTCTATTTTATCAATTTTTGCTTTTGCTGCTTTACCTTCCTTTTTAGAATCAAAAGTTCTCTAATTAAGCAACAATGATTTGGATCGAATTATATTGACATCCTGCCGACTGCATTCTTTTACAAACTCTATTTTCATCTCTGGATCAACTTCCTTTTCACTTCTCTATTGAACAGGAATAGCAAATACATTAGTAGTTTCATTAATTTGCCGGCTATTTATGAGGTCAGCATTAGCATCTGTCGAGTGATATTGTGGTCCATTGCATTCAGCGAAGGAACCCGTCTCAATAAGGTTCCAGTTCCACTAACTAGTCGATTTTGTCTGGGTAAGTTTTGGGTTTTCTTTTAGTTAAATTTTTTGATGATAGTGTTTTGTTTGCCACTTCTTGTTGATGCACATTTTTGCTGTATGCTCTTGCTTTTTTCCATTTTGTTAATGCGTAGGCAGCCCGATCAGATCGGTCATTCCTGCTTCACTTCCTGACCTATTGTATGTCAGTGCTCTTGCATTGCTATGGAATTGCCAATGCTTTATAATTTCGTATTTATTAAAAAACAGATACCCAAGAGCCAAATCCCCTTGGTACAAAATTTTATATTCACCTCTTGGTGGAAAATCTTATTTTCTTACACAATGTCCCCTCTCTATTTAGTAATCTGGATATATCAGATGCACCAGCTGGAGACTGATTTGCAAATACAGTACTTGTAATAGGAGGGTGGTAAGGAAAGGACAGTACTAGGAACATTTGGATTTGAGACCATCAAATGCAATTTGATAGAGAGAAGAAATGACCTGTATAATGGTGAAGTAGAAGAGAAGCAGGTTAATTGGTTCTTGGTTGACGAAATAGTACAGTTTCAAGGTAGCCTTCCAAAAGTTCCATCTGGCCTTGGTGAACTGGTTAATTTCTTCAATTACCTCAGGAATGTGGCATTCACTCACGCCACCCTTAATCCCCTTGGCGAGCTTGTGGATATCATTTGTAGCCTTTTCATTGCTATTTAGAGTTTGAATAATCCCTTCCTTTCGGAGTAACTCAATGTCCTTAGTTGAGTTCACCAGGATCTTGAAGAAGAACACAAGAGTTGTGAAGTAAGGTTTTGCGCTTCTGTTGCATTGTTCGTAGGCCACGGCATTCCGTGATAATTTAATCATGGTGTTGCGCATATTGAATGACGGAATCTCCAACACTTGGTTTACAAATCTAATATCAAGTAACGGACCCGTCTTCTTCCTGAATGAAATGCCAGCGCACCTGAGCACTGTAGCACTGCTGAACCAATAAGTTTTGGGGAGACAAACAGCCGGATCTTCCAATGACAAATTTAATGCACTGCATGGAGGGTGGGTTTGGTTTGTGATGAAGCCAGAATGAAACAGAGCTAGTAAATGTATGCCATAATACTCGCTAATTGCCTTTTCTTTCGACCCACTACCCAGAGACTTGAAAAAGTTGATTGCGAGAGAGTTGAATGATGTCTCGTCTTGGTCTGGACCTGTTAACATAAACATTCTGTGGAGCACAAATAGCGGAAGCTGATTTTCTAGCATCAGTAGATCTACCCGGATGATTCGTAGCATAAAGCGTGTTGAGAGAATGGGATCGTCTATGTCATCCTGGATATTGCCACAAAATCAGAAGGACAAAAGGAAAAGTAAAAAATAGAGCCCAGTATATCCTTTCTTGTCGCTTCTCCAAAATGGATTCTCTAGTTTTAGGTGTAATGCCCTTTGACTGGTAAGGTATTGGCCTGTAGGAGTTTTACTCTTGCGTTGGCCATTAGGTCAATTGTCTTTTTGGATTGGTTGGTTGGTTTTTATTCGATAGGCATGGTTGTATTTGGGGCTGTAAGATGGCCCGAGTTGCTCAAGCACAACTTGATTTAAGGTCTGCTCAAACTCATAACAATGAGTTGAGTTCAGACAAATTCTAAAACTTGTCTGAAAACAATTTTTAAGTGCCTAGTGTATTATTAGGTGTGACATGCATATAATTGTTTGTGGGTATAAAGTGGAATTTGGAATAGTGGTATTTTTTTTTTTTTTTTTTTTTTTGTGTGTGTGTGTGTGTGTGTGTGTGTAGGCATGGTTGTACTTGGGGCTGTAAGATGGCCCGAGTTGCTCAAGCACAACTTGATTTAAGGTCTGCTCAAACTCATAACAATGAGATGAGTTCAGACAAATTCTAAAACTTGTCTGAAAACAATTTTTAAGTGCCTAGTGTATTATTAGGTGTGACATATAATTGTTTGTGGGTATAAAGTGGAATTTGGAATAGTGGTTTTTGTGTGTGTGTGTGTGTGTGTATTTTTAAGTGCCTAGTGTATTATTAGGTGTGACATATAATTGTTTGTGGGTATAAAGTGGAATTTGGAATAGTGGTTTTTGTGTGTGTGTGGGTGTATTTTTAAGTGCCTAGTGTATTATTAGGTGTGACATATAATTGTTTGTGGGTATAAAGTGGAATTTGGAATAGTGGTTTTTTTGGGTATAAAGTGGAATTTGGAATAGTGGTTTTTTTGGGTATAAAGTGGAATTTGGAATAGTGGTTTTTGTGTGTGTGTGTGTGTGTGTGTGAATTAGGATTCTACAACCTTTTATAAGGGAATTCAATCTAAGCCATCCAATCTCTCATTCAAGGGTGTAGATTACCTTATGACACGGCCTGCACGCGAGAATGACCCAAGAAGGGGTTTTATAGTGGGAAGTGCTTGACTCTCCTACTTGGTAGAAGATTCTAGAGTTCTCCAAGAGGCTCTAGACTTGTAAATATGTAAGAAGTTTCTAGAATAGGTTCTAGAATAGGGTTATCCAATTGAGGAGGTGGGAAGGTTCTAGAGAATGCTCTAAAACTCTCCTAGCATTTATTACATTCTAGAATAGTCCATAGGAGCCTATAAATAGGAGGTAGGCCTCATTTGGCCAAACCAACTAGAAGGAATCCAAGCCTTGTAGCCTACAAAGTGTTGTAAAGCTTTCATAGTACAATACAAGTATACTTTCCACAAAGTGTCCGAGTGTGGTTTCCTTCTTTCCTAGCTTGGTGGTGCGCTTGAAGGCTTACTTAAGGGTTCACGAGTAGGGCATGAAGCTTAAGTGCTGCACGGGTAGTGGGTCGAAACATCAAGCCCGTGACACTTAGCATGGTACTGAGTTTTATCAACTCAGCACTAAATCCAATTCCTTTCATAAGTCTCTACTTAAATTTAGAAAGAGTAAAAATTAGCTTGCATTTCTTCAAAACCGTGTGTTAGGTTCTGTTTTGACGATGTTAATGTGATTTGAATCAATTGGATGTGTATAGATAAGTCGTTTAAATATGGAAAACAAATTGTAGATTTGCAAAAATACTAATACAAAGGTTACAACTTACAACTCTGACTTTTCTTATAAATGTTCTGTATTTAATCATTTAGACTGGGTTTTGATGGAGACAAGCCGGGTTTATGATATGCACTCGATAAGCTTTCCAATGGTTTTGGTTTCACACAAAAAGGACTTCTTAGACTGAGAGGCTCCTTTATGTGCCTTTTTCTTCTTCTTCTTCTTCTTCTTCGTTTTCGTCATCTTCGTCGTCTTCACAATAATCGCCTTCTTCCTCACCATCTTCGTCATCCTCTTCTTCTTCACCATCATCGTCGCCATTTTCTAGGGTATGGGAAGGATCGAGAGGCCTGTTGGGGTAGATCTCAGAGGCCATTTTCAAGCTGAATAAAGTCTATATAATCTCCTATCGTTCGGTGACTTAATTACGTTGTTGTCGGAAGAGAATGTGGAACAAGCCACCGCCATTATTTCTTTGATAGAGGATAAACGAAATTTGATATATATAGAGAGAAGGGGCTGTGGAGCTCTACGAAGAACAAACGCAGTCTCTCTTTGGTCTTCCCTGCACGACTTAAGCAGGGAAAGGGTAGCTCACCGAATGTAATTTCCGTCTACTAATCGTATCGGAATATTAACATGTATATCTATTTTTTGGGTAAAGATGACATGTATTTTTTTAGTTTATCATCTTAAGTCTCAACCTTTTTAACGGAGACAATAAAATGAGACGGTGAACATGATGGTTTGGATAGTAGTTTTTCTTTTCTTTGTTTTTTTTTTCTTTCACTTTAGCCTTTAAATTGTTTTTTTTAATTATTTTTTTTTAAATGTTCTTTTTTGAAAATCTGAAATTTACATCGACCCATGTGGCCTTTGGGTCGTTATTTGATGCATTACAAAAAAGTTAATGTTACTTTATCTTACACTTTATTTTATTATATGCATTTAAGAAAGTAAAATTATAAAATCCATTAATATGATTAAATCTTAAAAATTGAAACCCTCTTAAATGCACATAGTATAACAAAATATGGGGTCAAATGTGGGGCAAGATAGCACTACCCTTACAAAAGGGGCTGCTGTGAAGGTTACGTGTATTCTATGGGGTGTAGTTGTGGTGTTGTTGAAGAATAATCCATGGGAAGGAAAGCCATGGGCGCGCTAAGGTTGGTAGAGGGAGAAAGGGCTCTGTTTGGAGGGTTGGATTTGTGTGTGTGAGCGCGTGATTGTGAGTCTGTGATAAGAAGAGGGTGAGACCGTGAGAATGACATACACCAACAGCATACACACATCATCAGATTTTTTATTTTTTATTTTTGTAAATTTTTGTGTTCAAATTAACTACATATCATTTTTGGGTAGATTAATGAAAAATATTTTTGGGATAAAATTCCATATGGAATTGATTTATACCCTACCTTTTTTGAAAATTTTTTTTCAAAGATATTTGCTCATGTGTAACAAGTTCATCTTCAAGTTCATCACAGACTCACAGTCTAGTCGAAGGATATGCTATTCTAGAATGAGCAAGATGCTCAAAAGACATTACAGACATATCAGGGGCATATTTTGTCATTTCGACTTTGCCGTTAATGGAGTTTTTTTGGTCAAAGAAAATGCTGGAAACTTGAAATTTAAATTTGAGGCTACCAAAATGAAATTTGAACCATACTTGCAGGATAGTTTTATACGATTTACCCTTAAAAATAATAAGCCATGTGCCCGTACCTCTTGATTTATCATGGCGTACAATCGTAGGAGCTCAACGATGAAGCAACTGTCGAGTACCATCATCCGCACAAACTCGTCGCTGGTAAAAGCATCAAATTTCTCTGAGTAGCATTCTCTGGTTTTCTTCTCCAACTCTTTCATGGCTCTTTCAAGGCCATCCAACGTCACATTTTTCACTCGCCAATTCTTCGATGAACTATCAACGGTGTTGGTTTTGTAAGTCATGGGGTCCAAGATGCCATACAGAAACCGTAATTTGTGTGCTTCCATGGATTGCAAGCTTGGATTATCACGATGAAAGGGGCCTATGGAGACAAGCTCTGGGATGTAATTATCTTCGTCAATTTGGCGCATGCTTGGGGGAACTCGGGAAAGACTACATCTTTCACCAGCATTATTAATGTGAAGATGCTTTTCTTTTAGATGATTGCGTATGTCGACGACCCATTCCGGTGGCGAGGATGTCGGTTGGTGGGTCGACCAGCTTGATCCTTCCTCATATTTTGCTGCGCTAGGTTCCATTTTCCTAAGGAGATCAGCTAAGCTTATTTAGACTTTAAATGCAAAATAAAAGGAGAAAATTAAAGCTCTCCTCAACTTGCCATGAACAACAACATATACAAAATCTTCTCATTAATTTAATTTCCATTTTTTTTTTTGAAAGGGTTCTTACGGAGAGTTACAACATGGGGCTAAACCCCGTACACTCTCATAATTAAAATCAAGTAATTTTACACGTTGTTTCGAAGGAAGGATAGAAACATGGAAGGAAAAAAAAGTAGGAGGAATAAGCTTTCCATTCTTGAGGAAGGAAATATCCTCTTTCATTTTTTTTTTTTTTAATCGAATGAATAAAGGTTTTTTTATTTTTTATTTTTGGCGTGTCTGATAAGATGGATGTATGAATACTAAAAATTATGCATTTTAATACTCTACACTCATGTATAACAAAATTTAAAATAAAATTAGATTGACCTTCCCGAAAATTACAAGACGTTCCCTCATATTTGAAAAAAATAATATACTAACCTCTCTTCAAGTTTCAAGTTTCAGTTTATTGATACTCACCTCCCTTCTATTAGTTTGTCGCCATCAAATTTGAGTACAAAATGACATTTTTACCCCACCTCCATCTCCTCAGTAATCTTCGTCTTTCTCATCAACCTTCAGTCGACAAAACCGTCACTGCCATTGTTGCAACATCCTCACCCGAAGCTTGAGTAACTCCTTCTTCAAACACATAGACCCATCTCCATTATACCCGTCTCCGTTTTTTTTTTTACGTACAACACCAATTCGAATCGCCATCTTCAACCCACAAGGCTCATTTTCTCTACTACTAGTTTCACAGTCCCAAAAACCACTACCTGAAAACAACCATATATATATATATATATATATATATAGGGTACTTTGGCCACAAGTTCATAAAGTTAGACTTGTGCAGTCATAAGTCTATCATAAAATCTTATGTAGCCAAAGGTCCCTCTTAGATATTTTCAAACGATATTACCCTTTCATATTATGTAGCAAAAGGTTTCTCTTAGAAAGTTACATATAATCAATGTAACTGTTTTTTTAAATATTTTTTTATACATAATTTTATATTCATCATGAGTCTTTTTCCTAATTTTTCCAAAAAAAAATAAAAATAAAATCAATTAAATCTGGGCAAACATCTACTTATAACTGAAGTATGTACTGAACCCATAGAAAAATAGTTACATGAAAAAAATTACTTTTAAGTCAATTGTGACTGAATTTAGTCACAAAATATTTAAATCTTACAAATTTTTAGTTTCAAACACATCAATTTAACTGATTCAATAGTTACATCTATTAAATTTAATAATTTTGTATGAGAAATTGTACAAAATTGAACCCACATTAAAATAGTTACATGCTTATTTATTTTAAAACCAATACATGTAAATATGTAATTAATGTAACTAATTTTTTTTTATACATAATTTTATTTTTACAATGGATTTTGTTTCGAAAAGCTCAACGAATAGATTTCAAATATATAAATTTTATTCGAAATCGATATCTAAATCAAAAGTTATGTCATTTTAAAATTTGAAAACAAAAAATAACACTTAAGGGTAAACTTGACTTTATGTATTTACTACGGTTACAAAAATAAACTCATTTGATTTAAAAGTGGATTTATGACTTCATAAGTTTGTTGCATAGACTTATGCATCTATAAGTCATATAAAAGTAGACTTTTCGCTAATTTCCCCATATATATATATATATATGCATGCGTGTGTGCGCGTGAGTGTGTGCCTGCGTGTGGATATTGTAGCATAAAGTGGATATTGGAGCACAAAGTCAGCCCGAATTCTATGTAACTTTTCAGCATGCAAAAATTTTATTCCATTAAAGGAATAAATTCTCGTAATATGTTTTTGAATTTGGATCTTTTTCTAATTGCTGTTCATTCAAGTATTGTCGGTGGGTTGATTCTCTATTTTCATGGATCCTCTCAAAGTTTACGGTGCTTGGAGGTGTAGCTTAACTATCGTATTCTAGCTAATCCAATGCATGCTGTGGTGTTTTAAATGGAATTAGGTTTGAGTAAAGATGATTTAAATTGAAGGTGGGAGATGTGGTGGGTTTGTGTGGCCAGAGAATCAGATTTTTTTCTTTTTCAATTTCTGTTTTGTACTAATGGGTTTTTGTGGGGGTTTCGACAGTAGAGATGAAGTGAAAGGGTTTGTCTGGCTGGCAAGATCCGCAGGAAAAAAAATGAACTAGATTTTTTTTTTATTCTATTCGTGAGCCGTTGGGGGCTTATTGTCTCCATCTCAAGAGGAAGAAGAATAATCAGATTGCTTCCCAAAGATGAATCTAGAACACTCGTGAATCATGTGTACAAGGGTAAAATAGGCATTTTGATAAAATTTTAATATTTTTTGAGTGGAAAGCGGAGACCTTACGAACTCAACCAACTAAGCTGAAGGGAGAGGTACTTAGCAATTATATAAAAAAAAAAAAAAAAAAAAGGAGGAGAGGCTGAAGTGAGACGGGCGATAAAATTTTAATATGACACAAGCAGATTCCGGTAATTTAACAGAAGGGGGTGAGTGTTAATTAGGGATGTGTGGAGGTTAGTTTAGAGTGATTTAGAGAGAAAAACATCAACCAACTCGTCATAGGTAGGGCTACAAACTTTCTAAGACACCGCCAAACCATTGGGGTTGAAAAGTGGTGGGTTGATTGATTTTATTTTTATTTTTATTTATTTTATTTTATTTTATTTTTTAATAGTTTGAGTGGTTGCGGCGGATTTCATCATGCCAATTCCAATTAAGCCTTTTCTAATATATTGGGCGTGCATTAATTGATTATAATTGTAAATAAATCTAAAAAAATTTAATCCTTGAAAGTAGCTATGTAAAGTTTAATATACACTTATAAAAGATTTTAATACAAAAGATGTAAATTATCACTTCATAACAATAACCTCATGCTCAATATAGTTGATGAATTTGGAAATAGTTATTGCTAAATTGATAATGTTCTATTTACTACTTAAACATCAATTATTATTATAACAAGATTGATATATATATATATATATATTAAATTTTATACATATATGATAAAAAACGGATTGGTTCGGTTTATTGGCAGTTTAAGAAAATTTAACTCGCCAACCAAATCAAACCACTAATTGTATTACTCAATCTATCAAACTGTGCCGCCTAAACTCTCAAACTACTTAGATCGATGTGGAATGAAGCGGGTTGGTTTGGTTTGACGGATTGGGTGGTTTCTTGCTCATCCGTAGTGTTAATAAACTGAAACCTGAAGGGAAGTTCTGTTTTTATTTATTTATTTATATTTATTTTTAAAATGTGAGGGGAAGTCCTTGCAATTTTACCAAATCTTAGGGGAGGTCAATGTAATTTTTCTAAAAATTTAAGAAAAATAGAGGGTAGTGTGAACTCCGAAAAATGGCTCATATGATTAAAAAGGAGTCGCCACCTCATTTTTTAAGGAAAAGAGGAAAACTCTAAAAATGTTTTATTTTAATAAAACAATGACTCTATGTTTAAAAAGGAAAGGCAAAAAAGTCTTTTTGGAAACCAAAGAAACTAAGGAATTCGGAGGTTAAGTTATGACATGGGAAGGTTCTAGGTAAAACCTATAGGCACCCATATTACTCTAATCGGTCTCTTAGTTTATTTGGGCTAAATTAAAATCTTTTTACTAAAAAAATCAGAAAATATCAGCACAAGATAGCATACAAATATCCATCCATTCACCATAAACAAATAAAATAAAGAAAACAAAAGAAAAGAAAAGAAAAGAAAAAGGAAATTAGGATACTTAGATCCTAGGGTGGACTTAAACCTTAAAATGAGCGCCTATGTACCATATATGGAAGTACATGGATCAAAGTCCACATAGTTCGAATTAGAATAGGGTTATAACCTAATATAAACCTATGGTAAAAACCCTAAATTTCCTTATTAAAAGATGGAAAGTGCGATAAATAAACCAAGTTTAGAAAATAAAGTAACTTCCACAGGATGAAAACTTTGATAAAAAGGCAACTTATTTTATAAGGAACTTCTAATAATTATCATAAATCCCTATTAAGAAATAACCCTAAAAGGGAGAAGGGAAAGATTAAGGAAAGAAAATTAGGGCACTTTCATACCCTACTTACCTTGTGCAATTTACTTCAAGAAATAGCAAAATTGAGTAATAGCAACCTTATTTGCAATAAGGTAATTACCACACCTATTTGCGCCCTTACACGTGTTCAAAACAAAACAAAAAGAACAAAATACAAATCTGGACAGAATTGAATTAAGGCCTAAATTCATCCACTAGTCATGTAAATAACACAAATAATGAATAAACATAAAACCTAATGCAACTCTAATACCATGACTCAACTAGCATGTATAAAAACTATGAAAAATATGCAAAAAGACCCTAATGATTATGAGAATATCATACAACCCCATTAAACATGAAAATAAAGCAATATCAAGTCAAAGAAGATGATATAATACCCCTATGTAAAACCTTATACTCTAAAAAGGATAATTATCCTTGTAAAAGGATGATATTTCCAAAAAAACCATAGAAATCCACTATATGAATGCAACACTTATCATGATTATTTTACATGTATAACATATATAATAACCATAAAGAAAAATTAATCAAAAACCCTAACTTGGCATGCTATATGAAACTCACTCAAAATAAGAATAATGGAAACCCTAGAATCACAACTATGCATTAAATCCTATAAATCCTATAGAATAACTCTAAAGCATGCAAAACTAATCATGAATGACATTTATTTCATGTATATTAACTAAAAAAAGCATTAATACATGATAAAAATCCTAACTTTAGCATGCAATAGAACTATTCTATAAGAAACCCTAATTTCAGCATCATAGAAATAGCATTATACCTTAGGTTAAGCCTTCTTTATTGTTGTAGAGACTCTCTCATTCTCTTGTAAACAACTTTAAACAACTCTCTTCAAGCCTTACACACAAACTCCAACACTCGTTTGGAATTCTCTCTCTCACTCTCTTAGAACTTAGGTTTAATACATCAAAGTGTCTCTCCTAATGCTGAAATATAATGGGGTATTTATAGAGTTTAGGTGGGATAAATCAATGGCTGTGATTAAAACTCTAAAAATTAATTCAAGGGTTGTTATTAACTCACTTGGGACTCATGGAACTCAAAGTTACCAAAAAATAAGAAAGAAATTCATGCAAAAGAGTAAAAATCCGTCAAAATAGGCAAAAGATCCTGCTTCAGCAAAAATAGGTAAGTGGCTCTTGACTGACCACCCAAGCCTAGGCCTAGGCGGCTAGCTGCCCAGGCTTGGGTGGTCACCCGAGCCCTTCGTCAAGTTTTGTCCAATTTTGTTCTTATTTCCTTCTGAAAGTGTTTTAGAGGTCAAATTAACTCCGATTTTGATGAAATAAGAGCCAAAACGACTGTGTTTTGATGAGAAATACATTTTTGAACATTTTAGGGTAAAAACCACTGACTACGGGTGCATGGTTAGGTTTTACAAAAGCGATTAACTACTATGCACTGCCATTGCAAAGCTTAGGTATGTACATAGGATTGAACCAAATGTTTTCTTAACCAAAATTAAACATTCTAATACACTTTTAGGGATAAAATAAAGACTAATTAAAGTCAATTTGAAAAGAATTGGTTAGTAATTATGAGTCGAATTGAGCTAACCCGAAATGGGTCTTTTAACCAACTTGAACTATTATAAGCCATTTTAACCCTAGTTCATAAATTCACCAAATTGAACCTAGAAATACCTTTTATGCACCAATATGAACTCCAATTGACAATTTAGAAATCATTTCAAGGTCAAATGAAAAGTTTATGACCTAAAAGACAATTATACCCTTCAAGTCACAAAAGCTCTTATTAACTTTCAAGATCAACTCCAAATTGAACCAAAATTCATATACATTATCCTTAAAACTCTAAAAAACTAATGCAAGGGACTAGACTTAAAAACAAAACAAAAACCTACATGAAATGACAAACCCTAGTAAAGTGGTGCAAAAATGGGGTGTGACAGGTGTAGACACCCCATTTTCATCCCTAGGAATTCATGAACTCATTTTATGAGTTCTTGAAACATTTAGGAGTCTCTAAGCCTTGAAGGACATTTTTGCCCTTTCAAGCTTATGAGACGAGTTCATTATTGCATGCATGTTTTTGTCTTATTGTTGAGTCCCATCAATTGCATTTTGTTTTTAGGATCATCTAAGATATGTGTGTCAAATTTGGTTCAATTCCAGATGGGTTTGGATAAGCAATTAGAACTTTTGCATCTTGAAGGGCAATTTTGTCTTTCACTTCATATACTTTCCAATTGACTCTGAAACTTATTCTGAATTGTTCCATTGGTCTTAAAATGATAAAATAAGTCTAGTTAAAGTGCCAATTTAATTATTGAATAGGTTTTGGATTGATTCACCATATTACCCTATGGCTAATTGACTCTTTTTCGGTTAACCGCCTTATGAAAAGCCTTGCCACTTGACCGTGGTTAGAGATTTTTGATTCAAGAATATTCTGGACTTATTCTACATTGAATCCTTGAAATTTTGGCTTTTAAATCACTCAAATCAGAGTTAAAATGATCAAAATATGACCATTTGAAGATAGGAGTCTGGATTAAACAAGAAATCCCAAAAATTGAGGAAGCCTGAGAAGTCTCAATAAATTAATGCTGTATCTACAAGATGAATCCATGCATCGGTTGTGTGGCTTTGACTTTTTTTGAAGCACACGAGGCTTATTCTTTCCATTAATTTCAACACATCGGCAGGTAAACTGAACCTAAAAAGTAAACCAAACCAGACATTAGTCTGGAAAGTAAAAAAAAAAAAAAAAAAAAAAAAAAAAAAAAAAAAAAAAACTGTAAGAAACTGAAAAAGGGCATTTGAATGACACAAGATAATACCTGCGGTTGAATAGTTAGTTCTTGGAGAAGTTCAAAAAGAGCACATAAGAAATAGACACCCAAGGTTGAGTCTTAGCGAGACTCCATTCAGATTGGTAACTCTTTTCAGCTGAATGAATTGGATTGAATACCGATAACGGGACACCCTCCTCGACTCCTTATACATTTGTGGGTAACTGACAGGAAAGTAAAACTGATTACCAAATTAAAGAATTATGCTACAAATCAATACCCATTTCCTGATTTGATCCAAGTAACCCATTAATCACCAATCTTCTGCCTCTTTTTAAAATCTTAAAGATACCCAAAAGACAAAATGGGCTAAAAAATAAAAATAAATAATTGATTTCAAGGAATTAAATGTGGGTTTTGAGTTTCAATATAGATTTTTATTTTGGGTCAAACAAAGGGTATCCCAAGTCATTGGGACTAGACTGATCCCTAATATACAAACCACTCGCAAGCCCGTACATCCGATAGTGAGAAAGTGGAGACTCGAAACCAATAATTCCCGAGCTATGGTCCTCTGCTATTTATGATACTCTCGCTGGTTGAGTTTCAATATAGATTAAGGCATTAAGCATATGGACCAAATGGAAAGCAAATGGATAAGAACTCAGAAAATGCAAATCAGATTGGATAGTATTTCTCTATTAATGTACATAAGTTTGGTAAAGGGACTCACTGACCGGCCTTTGAGAGAGAGAGAGAGAGAGAGAGAGAGAGAGAGAGAGAATTTGATGAACTTCTGCAACCATGGAAACGGGTGAGTCTTCAGTCTGGAATGTTGGATCATGAATGGAATGAGAGAAAAGAGCAAGCGGATTCTGGCTTTTTCCTTCATACTAGAACTTCAGTCCAGTGACTTGGGCGGGTTGTGAGGTGAACGCAGAATCAACCGAAAGGTAAGACCCTCAATCCAGGTCCAAGCCTAAGCCCAAGCCCAGGTTTGGCTAAGGGCCCAGTTATTGCAACCTATTTTAATCAGCCCCTTACTCCCTTAGTTTAGGTTTTTAAGATTTTATGCAAAATATAAAATGTTTTTATGAAAACCAGGTGTGTTGTTACTAGAAAACATCATTTTGAACAACTTTACAGTAGAATTTTTTTTCAAAATCTATCGTTTATGTAGGCTTTTTGGCAAAAAATGAAATAGAAATTATAAATGACTAAAAAGTATACTTAAACAATAGATTTTGGAAAAACTTTCTTCTGCAAAGTTGTTCAAAATGATGTTTTTTAGTGGACAATACGGTTGTTTAATTCAAGATGATAGATTTATTCCTTTAACACTATGTAAATTTTTCTTGAATTGTTTAATTTCGAATCGAACACCCAAACAGGCCCTAAATCACATGTTATATTTTATATAAATATAAATAATATAAAAATTAAAATCTAATATACACAATGATGGAGTTAGTCACGTTGCCCAACCAGCTCAATCTGATTTATGCCCATTGGGGCTAGCCTAGTGGTGAGAGAGAGTGGGGAAAAGAGTAAGAATAAGATAGATTAGAGATTCAAACCCCTACCATTGTACAAAATTTTTTTTAAAAAAAAGTAGGAGTTTTACAACCCAAGGCCAACCTAACGCTGCTCAAGCCCGCCCATTAACTGGGTTGGGCATGTTGAGCCCGTCTAAAGTTGCAGTTCTAACTAGAGGATAACACGCGCAAGCATTACTAAAGAGGGTGGGTGGTGGTGTTTGTGATCTGGCTAGACTGATACAAAGCAAGCATGGAGTAAGTGTATGCCAATTGCCTTTTCATTCCTCTCACCACCGCCACCCAGAGGTATCGATAACTCGAAAGCAAGAGCGTTGAATGAAGCAGCTGCGTCCTGGTCCGGACCTGTTCACATGTAGAGTCTATGCATCACAAATAACGGAAGCTGATACTCCAGTAACAGTAACCTTCTATTTGGTTCATGGATTCTATCAAGGAAAAAAAAAAAGGAAGGGAAAAAAAATGAGGAGGAAAGAAAATAAAAGGAAAATATAGAATCATATCAAGCCAAAATTATACTAATTCTTATTTTTCTTTTAATTTTCCATTACAACCAAATAAAGAAAAGTATAATTCCTTTTATTTTATTTTTTTTCCCTTGATAAAATCCACAAACCAAATAGAGCCTAAATCTAATTTGATGACTCGTAACATGAAGCGTGTTAAAAAAATGGAATCATGTACATCATCCTCGATATTAACCACAAAATTAAAATGTTGTTTTTTTAAATTAAAAAAAATCCTTATTTTGAGTGTCCAAATGGAAATTATGCAATTTTAATATATTTTATATAATATTGAAGCTAGAAACCTACAATTTTAGTGTATTTTGGTGGCGATGATGTTGGTTGGTGGGTCGAGTTTGATCCTTCATAATTTCCAGTGCCTTCCATTTTCCTGAGGGTAGCAGCTAAGATATTTATATTTTAAATGCGAAAAGAGAAAAGCTCCTCTGAACATGCCATGAACAACAAGATAACTAGTTGGTAAATTTTTCTTTTTTTTGGGAAAAAAGAAGGGTCAATTACAAAAAAACCCTCAAATATGGCTTTTTTTTTCCGCATAATCCCAAAAAGAAAAAAATAGTTGCAATGTCTTTAAACAACTTACAAATTTAGCGATTCGCGCAGTCATATAATGCTTCTATATTGCACATCCAAAATAGAAAAAATGCAACTCAAGAGCATGGAAAAGAACACACCTTTTTAAGCAAATTGAAACATTTTCGTTTTCTTTTCCTCCTAGTTTACAAGATCCAACCAGAGCAATAAGCAAGCCAGAACATACAATTTAGAAGATACCAAATGGCCACCTTACATTAACACTCATTTCTGGAAAAATGAAATAAAGACTGTAAATGACAAAAAAGTTCATTTAAACGACAGATTTTGAAAAAAAATTATTCTACAAAATTGTTCAAAATGATGTTTTCTAATGAATTATGTGATCAGTTTTCATAAAACTTTTTATAATTTTTATGAAACCTCGATAAGTTTAAATTAAGTGAAGGATAAAGAGCAAATCTTGAAGTACAGGCTCCTTACGCCAATAGGCTAGAGCTAGCCCAGCCCAGCGTAATTTTGAGCTTTAATTTAATAGCCCATGCCTGCCTTGAAGAAAATGTGTAAGCTCAGCCCAATGGCCTACAAACGCAATATAGTTATTGGAAAATGAAAATCAACCTGTAGTAAACTAGGATTAAAACACTAGTTTTGTGTTGCCCACCAATCCGATGTTGAATTTCTGGAGACATTAAGACAATGAGCTTGGTGTTGGGCTCCCTCCTTGTGGGCTGACCCAACTTTGTTTATGTGGTGTTAACAACTTGAGCCTTGGGGTGATAAAATAAATAAAATCTAGCTGGTGGTAATAGAAGTCAGATCTAGAGGCTTCTGATTTTTTTTTTTTTTTTTTTTTCTGACTTTTTTATTTTTTAACCTGTCAAGGTATCCGGGCCTTCCCTGGGCGATATTAAGGACATACTCCCCCACATCAGTTTAGTGCATTTAAGAAATTAATTCCTGAAATACTCCCCAAAGGAATCGAATTCAAGTTGATAGAGGAGAGAGATTTTTCTCCTACCAACTGGACTAATTCGTTGAGTTTTTCTTATGCTTTTACATTTGGGGAATAGTGTCTTATTCTTTAAACAGCACTTTCGTCTTTTGCTTGGGAGTTTTTGCTTTAGCTTAGCTACAAAATTACAGCACTTTGTTCTTGCTTTGTGGGATCTTGTCTTCGCATTTTTGGGTGATATTTCCATCATTCTTGGTTGGATTGGGTGTTCTTTATTGCAAGCTTGGAGGCTTTTGTTCTACTAATTTAGTAAGATCTTTTTATTATTGTATTTGCCGAAAGTTGTTGAGATGCACCTAAAGATGTTTGATTGTATTTGAGACTTTGAGTCTCTTGTACTCAAATTTTGTTGATAGTGAAAAAATGGACTTGGGTATCGCTCATGTACGTATCTCAATTTGAGGGGTGTCCCTATTATATTTCCTTTGCTTGAGTTATTTATTTGGTATATTATTTTCCGTGTTTTTATTATCTCTTTGATTTACACTTAGTGGGAAATCGGTATTTTTCCCAACACTTGGAACGGTTTCACGTTCTTATGGTAACTGGTAAGTAGTGCACATTTTGGGATGTCAGTGGGTGGCTGGGTCCAAAGTTCTAATAGT
The DNA here is from genome assembly GCA_039720395.1 of Liquidambar formosana. Lineage (NCBI taxonomy): Eukaryota > Viridiplantae > Streptophyta > Magnoliopsida > Saxifragales > Altingiaceae > Liquidambar > Liquidambar formosana. The sequence continues at coordinate 8,513,713 of CM077827.1, forward strand.
TCTAAAAGCCTCATCATTGTGTTGATTAGAAGTTTGTTGAGCCTCTGTTATAACACATGATCCAGTGAATACTAAATTTGGAATATGTCGACATTCGACAGAGATGTCTTGTACAACTTTCTAACTGGGGATATTGGACCCTCTAAAGGCTTTGTTAGTGTAAAGACACAGATCTAGTTTCATTACTGAGGGCATGTTGTGTTTCGATTAGGAATTTTGATCTGTCGGGCACATTTAAAAGTTTGCACCGTTCAAAACTATGGAGCTCTTGTTCCCGACAGCATGACTCCCCTTGGTCATTGGAGAGCTTGTGAAACATTTGTTTTCTATTTATGCGTACAGCTTACTTTTCATGAATTCACTACCACCTGCATTACTGCAGTCCTTGTGAGAGAAAATTTCCCCTGCTCTGGAAATAAAAAAATCCAAGCTCATTTTACAAATCTTTTCCAAAAACCCTCAACAGCATGAACAATTTAGTCCATGTGCAGCTTGTGAGAAAATTTGCATTCTGTTTTGGTTTTGCATCACACTTTTCATGAAAATAAAAATTTAATGTCCGCATAGGGTCATAAAAAAGATGCACAACTGTTTCAAGTGCTTTTATATGTTCAGGAAAGATGAACATAGAATTGGTGTCTATCTGACCCTTCTTGGTGTCTATCTGACACTTATGACATGTATCTTGCGCGTGGAAGGGCCAAGTCACAACGTTTTGAGTATTTTATGTTTTTTTTTTTCTTTCTCAGAATTTTTTTGAGTAATTGATAAGTTTGTCTCAATCGTATAGTTAATCATAAATGTTATCTGGTATTGTTATTATTATTATTTATGTTTTTGATGTAAGTCCACTGGTTGATTTTTTGGGTTAGCATCTCGTTTATGATAAATAAGTACGTAAAGAATGTGAAAGGTGTTGTTTCCCCTGATGGGTTGTAGATTGAAGCAGCTACGGAGTTCTCCCTGTGGGCGGGCACAAAGGGGATTAGTTACTTGGAAGTTTCTTATGAAACTGGGCCTTTGAGTCTTCGTCCATGCATGTCATTAGTAATAGCTGACCTTTGAGTCTTTGTGCAAGTTTCATTTTGTTACTTATTTACTAGCGTTTCACTCAACATTAAGTGCCTGTTTGGATGAGATTCTAGGAGGCCCAAAATCTCTTTTGATGGCCTATAATCACTTTTAAGAGTGTTTGGATAAAAAATGAGAAAAGTGATTATAAGCCCAAAAGAGATTTTGAAGCCAATTTTCTCAACCTGTCTCCCCCTTGATTCTGATTCTACTTCTGATTCAGCTTCTGATTCTACTTCTGATTCTACTCTGAAGCTATCCCAAACAGGCACTAAGTCTCACTCTTTCTTCCTTTCTGAGGCATCTCTATATATATTTTAACAAGAAGAAGAAAGCATGGATGCCAGTTTAACCGGGCGTAGAAGCAGCTGATCTCTTGCTTTGGCCAGTTTAACCCGCGAAGAAGCAGCTGATCTTTTGCTTTGGGAAGGATCACCTTCAAAGGTCAGTTTTTTACTTTTGTTAGGATTATGCCCTAGAGCCAATCATGGAGATGATTGTTTAGGGATTAGGAACAATTAATTGATTTCATTTATATATGTCACATTTATTATTGATTTAATAAAAGGGCTTATTCTATTATGTTTATATGCATCATTTATATTTACATAATATGTCCATGGAGTTAGAGTTGAGAATATGAAATTACAAAGGGTTGCAATTTTGAGACTGTAAATATATCTCTGTACTAAACTCCTAAATCATTCCTAGTTGAAGGTTCACTATGATGGACAGTAATGAACCATAGGACTAGCACTTGTTAGGTTGACTCTATAGGAGGATAGCTAGTCTCAAGCTATTTGTGTGGAGACACTACAACCAACAAGTGGGTGCCTATTATAAGAATAGGTACATTGAATGTGACCAAAGATATGAGATAAACTGAATGGAGTTTTAACCTGCCTGTCAATCAGTTTCTCATTGTTATAGTGGTACAAGTAATCCTTAGACCTGAGACACCATGGTTGTCTTATACATATAGCTTTAGAAGTTTGATAACACTAAGTGCAGATCCTATTCAGGGGTCTGTAAGGGTGTTCATTGGCCCTACTGCTATGTGTGTGAAGGCATGTGAGTGATCAACAAGGAATCCATCACTCTCAGGAAAAAGAGAGTGAATGTCTCATACAGCATTCATTGAATATAACTCATTAAATCCATGGGCCCATGGTAGAATGAATATGGAAAGGAGTTTCCATAAGTTCATCATTGAGTTGATATTAATGAATGAGTATAAAGTAATTGAACTAGGGACTTGACAGACTTCCATGTCCTATTAGTTCAATTGGAGACATTGTGTTGATGGAAGGATGGAATTGTAACCTGTAAACTATAACAGAAGGGTTCTTTGTAAATGACTATTCACCTCATTAAGGACCACACCATGAGCCATATGCTAGGTGTTACTCATGGTTAGTAGAAGCCCTAATTGATATAAATGAGTTATAATCAATTAGGAAATTGAAAGGAGTTTCAATTAGACCCTTAATGGAAAGTGTTCCATTGTGCACAACTTGTGCTGTTCCTACTACTTAATGATGTGAACCCAATGGGTCACACACTGATCATGCTAAGAGAGCTTGAAAGTCTATGAGAGAAAGGGCATAAGTGAATAAAAGAATTGTTCTTAAGGGGCAAATTTATATAGGATATAAATTAGAGGGGTTAAGTTGCAATTATGTATAATTACAACTTAACTCATATGAGGAATAGGATTCCTCACTAGGGCCGGCCCTATTAGTGGGCTATATATAGCCTCACATGTGATGTGATGACATCACTTGAAACATAATTCACTCTCCCCAAGGGCTGGCCGAATTTCACAAGGAGGCTCTCTCTCTCTCTCTTTCTTCTCCACCTCTAGCAACAACAAGGAAGAAGAAGGAAAGGACTTCAAGTTCAAGCTAGGTGTGGATACCGTTGGAGGCAGCACACTTGGGCTGCTCATTCACCGCTGTCCGGAGACAAAGCTTGGAGCAAAAAGGAGAAGACAAAGCTTGGAGCATAAAGGAGAAGACATTAATCAACTGTAAGTAATCCCAACTCTCTTGGTAGTTAGGGTTTATGTTTTTGTATTATGCATAATCGGATTCATGGGTTTGGGAATCGTAGGAAAATTTTAATTTCGCCCTTTGTAGTTTTCCTCCCTAGTTAGATTCCCAACAACTTTTACCTTCTTTCCCTTGGTGTTTAATCCTACTTTTTCCACTAATGCTTTCCAAGGTGTCAAGCTTTTACGCTCTATTTGGTTCGCGGAAATTGTGAGGGAATGAAAAAGAAAAGGTAAATAAATGTAAGGAAAAAAAAGGCAAAGGAAAATATAAATTTTTCTTGTGTTTGGTTATCTAGGAAAAAATGAGAGGAAAAAAAGTACAAAATACTAATATATGCAAGTATTTTTTTTTTCCCAACAAATTTATCAAGATATTTGACTCGATTAATAATAAAAAAAACATTAGGACCATTGCCTAATTTGCCATCAGTTAACTTTGAAAAAACATTAAGACTATTGCTTAAGTTCTATTGATTATCCAAAAAAAAAGAAAAAAAAAGAAAAGAAACTCACCAACCTTTTCATCTTTTCAACTATCATTATGCTTTAGTTCTAATGGTTGATTGAATTGATCATGGACACCCAAATCTTGAAGCTTACTACTCCCAAAAGAAAAAAAGAAAAAAAAAAAAAAGAAAAGTGAAAAAATGGAATTAAAAAAAAAAAATAAAGGAGTAGAAGATAACTTTTGAAGCTTTGGCTGTAAAAAATAGAGTACCCACCCATCAGAATTGCACGGGCATGGAAATGAATGCCAAGTTCAAAAAAGAAAGAAAGAAAGAGATGAGGAAGGAATTCTCGAGAACCTTAACCATCTCCCTATTCAGTTTTTGCATCTCTCTCACACTCTCTCTCTTAAGCAATGAGGAATCCCTTGAATGGAAGTATTTCACTCTCAAAAGAAAAACCCTTAATTAGCACATAATTTCTCTTCCCACAACATCCTCACCCAAGTATCAACGGCAAGCCTGCTATGTCATATAATTGCCATCCTCTCCTTTCTTCCCAAGTTATCACTGGCTTTATCTCCCATTTCCATGTGGCCATGTGTTTTTGTGGGTTTCCAAATCAATATTCATTGCGATCCCTTTCCCAATTGGAGCAACACCAGCGAATGACCATGGATGATCAAGAGCTCATGGCAGTAAAGGAGAATATCTCGACGATTCCACCTCCTACAGTTGATCTCGGCAATGAAACCCACCCCCAAAATCAGATGCCTAATCAGAGCTTGTGTCGTCCATCGGAATGGAATCGAGGTCATCGACTGGAGGAAATGATCGCCGACTGGATGAAATCGCAGGCGGTCGCCTATCGGAGTCCAACGACTGCGATCGGCGCTTAGATGTCGCCGCCGATGATCGTTGATCGGTGGTGGATGGAGGTTGGCGATTCGTTATGGGAGGTCGCATGGTTGATGTGAGAGAGGTGAGATCGTGTGAGAGATGTGAGATTGTGTAAGAGAGTGTGAGAGAGGTGAGGCTGTGAGAGGATATGAGCAGGGAAGAGGAGAGCCCGATCAAATTTTCAATGAAATTTTCCCCCACTTTTCAATTTTCCTCACGGTTTTAAATGGAAAGTAAAACCCCCTATTTTCCAGTATATTTTCCTTAATATTTTTTTTCCATCTATTTTTCCTTTGTAACCAAACAAGAGAAACCAAATTCCTTCAAATGTTTTTTTCCTTTCCATGGCAAAATCCATGAACCAAACAGAGGGTTAATGTTAAACTCTAGCGAATTTGATGTTTTTAGCAGTTCTTTTGTTGTAGTGAATATCTGGAGATTCATCCAAGTTATCTAGGTTGTTTATTTCTTTATTTTTTACTTAAATTCATGCTGAGTGTAATACCGAAGTTAAAAATCTTGATCAAGTTCTTGAAATGGAAACAATTTTTCGTGGATTTTCCTGTGCTACTAAATTTACTATGTCAGACAGGATCACTTGTTACACATTGATTGATGTGTTCTCATCTTTGCAGGTTAGAGGCTAATACTTGAGCTGCTGGCCTGATTCCCTACTAAATGTGGAATCATGTTATGGTAAAATTCAATCCTATTACTTGTTAACTGTTGTAGAGTAATGGTTGTATGGTAATGAAGCTTGTGAGAGAACTGGTAAAGTAAACAATTCTTGTTGTAACAGAATACGTTATACAAGATTAGCTATCATCAAATCAAAAAATTCTTGTTGAGCAGGATAAGTTGTACAAGATTAACTATCATTAAAGAACTCTAATCTAATCACCGTAGAGTCATGAAATTGTTGATTTAGGATGGATTTGTTCTTAGAAGAAGAATTGGGCAGTTGGGGCTGACTTGTAGTTATCTGACAAAATTTAACATATTGAATATATTGCATGGATACAGTGAGGTGAGAGTCCAACTCAACTCAATGAAACATTTTTCCCAACTCATTGGGGATGTGGAGGGTGAATTGTGAAACACAAGTTGGTGAAGAAGAGGAGTTTTTTTTTTTTCCTGAAGGCTGGCATTTGATTATTTCAATGCAGTTGTAGTTTGTGTTTCATTTACGCGGATGACCAGCACAGTGTACGTCTATGCCTATTCTCTATAGAGTATAAATTGCTAAATTCTCTCAAGCATAGGATGGATAAAAGGACCAAATGAGGTACTTTGTGGTGTGAGACATTGAAATTAATGGTGTGATCTGGTTAGTTTTTTTGCCAAGTATGAATCGGAGAACTACTAATTATTTGAGTGTGTTTTTAGAGGTGGAGTGATGCGAATTGCAAGTTATAGTAAAGGATATGATGAACTTTTAAGAGTATTATGTAAGTATGAAGTATGGGTTCTCATATGAACATATATTTGTTAGAAGACAATACTGTAATGGAGAGCTTGAGGTTGATGAATGTTAGTGGGGTTATACCATATAAATTTTTTCACTTATAGTTGTTATGCTGTGATTGTCAAATGTCATCTAGAAGATTGTGACTGGAAAAATAGTTGCTGTTTTTTACCAAGAGAATCACATTGTATAAAGGGTTCCACCCATAGGTGATACTTGATCTTGGCTTAATTGCCAAGTTTCATGTCCCTAATTGTAGGGGAAGATAATTTGACACCACAGGGATGTCTGCTAGCTTATCTGGTGAAGTCTCATCTTGAGCTTGGTGTTGGGCTGACCCAACTTTGTGTATGTGGTGTTACCACTTGAGCCTTGGGTTGCTAAAATAAATAAAATCTGGTTGGTGGTAAAAGGAGGTGAAAACTGAAAAGTCAGATCTAGAGGCTTCTCTTTGCTCTTACATTTGGGGAGTAGTCTCTTATTCTTTACACAGCACTTTCTGTCTCTTTTGCTTGGGAGCTTTTGCTTTAGCTTAGCTACAAAATTACAGCACTTTGTTCTTGCTTCGTGGGATCTTGTCTTTGCATTTTTGGGTGATATTTTGCAGCAGCTTTCTTGTGGATTGTGTGGCTATATTTCCATCATTCTTGGTTGGATTGGGCATTCTGTATTGCAAGCTTGGAGGCTTTTGTTCCGCTAATTTAGTGAGATCTTTCTATTATTGTATTTGCTGAAATTTGTTGAAATACAACTAAAGATCTTTGATTGTATTTGAGACTTTGAATCTTTTGTACTCGAACCTTATTGATAGTGAAAAAATCGACTTCGGTATAGCCAGTGCATATATCTCAATTTGAGGGAACCATGTAAATCTTGGTGTCCCTATTTTATTTCCTTTGCTTGAGTTATTTATTTGGTATATTATTTGCCGTATTATTATTATCTCTTTCATTTACACTTGGTGGGAAATCAGTATTTTTCCCAACGTACACTTGGAGCGGTTTCACGTTCTTATGGTAAGTAGTGCACATTTTGAGATGTCAGTGGGTAGCTAGTTGGGTCCAAAGTTCTAATAGGAGTTCTAAAAGCCTCATCATTGTGTTGATTAGAAGTTTGTTGAGACTCTGCTTATGACACATGATCCAGTGAACAGTGAATTTGGAATTAATATGTCTGACATTTGACAGAGATGTCTTGTATAACTTTCTAACTGGGGATATTGGACCCTCTAAAGGCTTTGTTAGTGTAAAGACAGAGATTTAGTTTCATTACAAGGGGCATATTGTGTTTAAATTAGGAATTTTGATCTGTCGGGCACATATAAAAGTTTGCGCCGTTCAAAACTATTGGGCTCTTGTTCCCGACAGCATGAATCTCCTTGGTCATTGGAGAGCTTGTGAAACATTTGTTTTCTATTTATGCGTACAGTTTGCTTTTCATGAATTCACTACCACCTGCATTACTGCAGTCCTTGTGAGAAAAAATTTCCCCTGCTCTGGAAATGAAAATCCAAGCTCATTTTACAAATCTTTTCCAAAAACTTGCCTCAACAGCATGACCAACTTAGTCAATGGGCAGCTTGTGAGAAAATTTGCATTCTGTTTTATTTTTGGATCTCACTTTTCATGAAACTAAGATTCTAATATCCGCATAGGGTCGTAAAAAATATGCACTATTGTTTCAAGTGCTTTTATATGTTCAGGAAAGATGAACATAGAATTGGTGTCTATCTGACACTTGTGACATGTATCTTGCGCGTGGAAGGGTCAAGTCACAACTTTTTGAGTATTTTATTTATTTATTTTTCTCAGAATTTTTTGAGTAATTGATAAGCTTGTCTCAATCGGATAGTTAATCATAAATATTATATGGTATTATTATTATTATTTGTGTTTTTGATGGAAGTCCACTGGTTGAATTTTTGGGTTAGCATCTCGTCCATGATAAATAAGTAAAGAATGTGAATGGTGTTGTTTCCTCTGATGGGTTGTAGATTGAAGCAGCTATGGAGTGCTCCCTATAGGCAGGCACAAAGGGGAGTAGTTACTTGCAAGCTTCGTATGAAACTGGGCCTTCGAGTCTTTGTGCATGTCATTTTGTTACTTACTAGCGGTTCACTCAACATTAAGTCTCACTCTTTCTTCCTCTCTTACGCATCTCTTGGTGCAGACACCAGACCTCGACCTCAGATCACGTAGGTGTATGAGCGCCGCCGATGCCGTCGGACAGCACACCCAGTGACCTTATGGCTAGACACGATGGGCTATTAGAGGGCCAAAGGATTTTTATTTCCTTTTTATGACTATTTTAATTTTATTTGGGTTATTTAGATTTTATTTTGCTTATTATGTTTTATTTCCTTATTTGGATGTAATGGAGCCTATTTAAGGTTCTTAATTTTAGGGTTTGTAGAAACTTCATTATTATTAAAATTTGGGACTTACACGTTAGGTGGCTGACTCCAAACCCTAGCTTCTTTGCTTCTTCTTTTTTTGCTTTTGTTCTTTCTTTTGCTTGTTGAATCGTGCTTATTGATATTGTGAACTGTAACCTCGGTGTGGATGTCCTACATCAACTTTGGTATCATAGCAAATTCAATCCATGGAGCCGTAATCTTCCGCCAAGCCTCGATTTGAGATGCCCCACGAGTTCTTCCCCTAAAAGAAAATCGTTCCTTTCCCCTTCGTCCTCCCTCAAAAAATTTTTGAAGCTACCCGTGCAGCCCTTGTAGAAGAACAAGCGCAGAAATCCAAAACCTCTGTCGAACAACCCAAGAAACCCGAGTTTCTCCTTCGTTCTTGCCTCTAAAACCTTAGCCGTACCTTCACGAACCAGTCCATAAACCCAAACCATCACTCCTAGCTTCGCGTCAACCAACCCACCAAGATAAAAACCCACCGTGAATCCAAACCCCAAATCCCTTGAACACATACCCCAACGAATCCATACCCACTGTGAAATCAAAACCCACCCCGACCCTCGAGTCATACAACCCATCACCACTATCAACGACAAACCCAACCCCATCCATTCCACCATTGACATCCCCATATTCGACGACCTCCATCGTCGCCGTCAGAGGCCACCCTCGCCAGAAACCTACCCTTGCACAATGCCATCTGAGCTCTCTCTCACCACCGTCAGAGAACACCCAGACAACCCCATCGACACAGAGTTGCACTCGCGTGCTCTTGAACTCCAGTTGACCCATCGCCGTAATCCTTTGCTGCCGACATCTCGCCGTCGCCTTATCGTCGTCGATCTTGCACTGCCAACCTTGTCTCTTTCCTTTATCGCATCGAGGAACTTCGAGAACCATCAGGTCCTCTGGAGCAATCGGGTTTAAAACAAAAAAAAGGAAACAATCGAGAGTGTTTGGTGACAACTTGCTTGGAACCCGAGTTTGGACAGGAGCATTCTAATTGCGTTTGGCATTTATCCTATACTAGGTTAGTACTGTCCCCACTTTAGTTGACTTAATTTAGTTATCTTAAATTGTATCAATAATTTTGCTTTGTGCTTGATTGGAATTCACTGCCAAAAAAAAAAAAAAACCCTTGTTTATTTATTTATTTTGTACCCATTTTGCAAGCCCACCCTAATTAACTACCAATTTTGTCCTAATTCCCCTTGAATTGAATCGATTCATTCTCACATTTTTGAAAGCACTTGATTTGATTTATTAATTGTAGGGCATTGTCAAGTTAGTGGTAGTATTTAATTTATTTCGTTAGTTAACACTTGGAATACTAGCACTACCTGCTTGCGATTGTTTATTGAATTAGGACTTAGTCTCTGTTATTAAAGCTTATTGGACCAAAGTCAGTTGGCTTAAAAAAAAAAAGAAAAAAAAAAAAGAAAAAAAGAAAAGAAAAATTGCTTGCTCAAATTTCAGTGCACTTAACTACCACGTAGGATCTTTATTTTATTGTAGCACCCCATACTCAGTACATCTTTGCATGTGTAGACACCCCATTTTGTACCGGTTGTCATCTTAAGTCCCGTGGCCCCGATGATGAGTTTAGTATGGTTATTTACGGATTATCCTTGAAGAATTAGTGCGAATCACAGCATAGGATTTTTGGTTAAAATGAAAAGAAAATTATTTTATTAAATTAGCCATTTTTATCATGCCACTAACACGTGTACGTATGTGATGAGTGTGTGTACGCACATACGGTACATGTGCATGCGTGTTAGCAGTCAGTCTCCCAATTTTTACAAAAGACAATTTCCCTTTCCTATTCAGATTAGAAGTCTTTTATCATTATAAAATACCTTTTGATTATTCTCCAAAGAAACCTAGTATAGGAAGGAAAGGGAAACTCCAGATTTCAGCTATAAATACTCTTTTAATGCCTTAGAGATAGGGGGAGGAAGATAGGGTTTTTAGAGAGTGAAATTCGTCATAATTCAGCAGCAGATTTTTGGAAAACCAGTAATCGTATTTTAATCATAACTTTTCCATCCGAAGTCGGAATTGGATGAAATTGGTCTTCTTAGAAAGATAATTCAATTCTATACAACTTTGTATTTCACGAGTTTTGTCCAATTCCAACGTTTTCATACCCAAAAACGCGATTGAACTTTCTGCTGTTGCAAAGTGACGGAAATCACTTTTCTTTTCTCCTGTTCTCTTTTGTTTTCTATTTCTTTTCAAAGTTGAGTGAGTTTTGATCTCGTTGCTGTAATTACACTTTGAAGAAGAGGAGGATTCGTGTTGATTTGATTCAATCCAAAGACCTGAGGGGCCACGAACAAGCATAAAGTCGGTAAATTTAGTTTAACTTAGCTTTTGATTCTAGTTCTTCTTTTATTTTATTTTATTTTATTTTATTTCTGTCTAAAGCATGATTAGCATGATTTAGGTTTAGTTTTCATATTTGTATTTATTTCTGTATTTTATTTATTTTGGAATGCATCATGTAGTGGATTCTCCATAGGGAGAAACTAGGGTCTTATTATGTGGTAATTTGCTAGTATGTAGGTTTGTTGTATGATGGTCTGTGAAAATTCACGTGTATACCTTCTCATGATATATATGTGGAGTTTCGAGAGATGACATAAATTGCCAACAGGTGCGTACGCAACGATTGTATTGCGTACGCAGTATATGGTATGCGTACGCAGTAATTATAACTGCGTACGCACATAAAGCATTGACAGACAGTTTCTTTCTTTATTGTAGTTATTCTGATAGTTGGTTAATTCATATTTTATTTCTTTATGCTTATTTCGTGCCTTTATCTATATCATATCATCATGATTTGCGTGCTGCTGTGGTTGAATGAATAGGGTCAATTTTGATTAGACATTAAATTAATTAAAGCCATTAATCATGTGTGGGGGCCGGTTTCGACCGGGCGTGGCTGGGTGCCTAACACCTTCCCAGCTGCGTACCCTAGCTCCGAACCCGAATCTCTGGTTATGACGAGCTAGACCCTGCTAGGGTTCACTCGTTCCCATTATTGGGTGGCGACTCCTCTCCGTGTTAGTCCTTTGAGGCTAATGCGTATTCTCGAGCTATGTGGTATTTAGGGCGTGGCGCTCACAGCATGCACTTACGTAGTGGTCATGTTATATCTAGTCTTGAGTGTCAGTTAATCATGGAATTGAGTTAAGAGGAATACCTAGGGAGACTTATCGAGGATCTATACACCAAGTTTGATTCCAAGCTTGCTGAGGAGCATGCTATAATTGATGCTCGCTTTGAGTTGTTAGAAGCTTCAGTTAAACAAATTGTCACTTCCCTAAAAGGCGATCATCGCCAGTTTAACAATACAGATAGAGCAAACCCTCGGCCACCTCCTAGAGTTCATGAGCAAAATCCTAATCGGCATTACGCTGATTATAAAGACCTTAGGGATCCTGATGACAGAGTTATGAGAGCAATCAAAATTGAAGCGCCTACTTTTGATGGTCACCTCGACCCAAAGGCCTTCACCGATTGGATTCGAGAGATGGACCACTTCTTTGAGTGGTATGAGTTGTTGGCCGATCGGAAAGTTAGGTTTGCCAAAATGAAGCTTATTGGTAAGGCTAAACTTTTCTGGGAAAGTACTGAACTCCTTCTCTCTCGAAAACACCAGCCTCCTATTACTGATTGGGTGGAAATGAAAGAGAAGCTCAGAGACAAATATTTGCCCCAGTCATATCAAGGCAACCTGCTCGACCAATGGAATAACATAAGGTAAGGGAACCGACCTGCCACTAAGTATATCGCCCAGTTTGATGAATATATGATGTGATGTGATGTGGTTGAGGATGAGCACATGATCTTGAGTAGGTTTAGGAAAGGTCTTAATGATGACCTCCGAAAGGAACTTATCTTATGTGAGGTCACCAATTTAAGCGACGCCTATACTTTCGTACAAAATTATGAGCTAGTTGCTAGGCCCCCATTCTTGAGGCGCATTGAAACTAGGAGCCTATCTAGTTATCCTTCATCTTCAACCCCTAGAACAACAGCCGGCCCGCCTCAGGTTAGACCTAACCCTACTCCTACCCTAGTTGCAAAAGAGGTATCAAACTCTTTCATACAAAATAAGGGTAAAGAAGTGATTAGTGCCTTCCCGGACCACACTCTTGCATCCAATGCTTCAAGTGTCATGGTTCTGGCATGTATTCTCTAACTGCCTTAACAAAGAGACCTTATATATAGAAACTCCGAATCATGAGGGAACTGAAGAAGAGTTGGGAGAGCAGATATCTGAGCCTGACATAAACCATATTGATGATATCGATAATGAGTTTAGTGACCCTAGTCATCAACTCACAAGGGGCATAGTCAGGTGTGCATTAGCGCAGTCTAAGGAGAATGATGATTAGAGACGGACTGCAATTTTCCACATTTACATCAAGTGCGAAAAAAAAGATTGTAAGGTGATCATAAATAGCGAAAGTTGCATCAATGTTGTTTCATCTAGTCTTGTCTCTCGTCTAGGTTTAAAGTCCATGCCTCACCCTAATCCCTACAATGTCTCTTGGGTTGACACCTCATCTATAGCCATCAAGGAGAGATGCCTTGTTCCTGTTCAATTTCTTTCATATAAGAACCAAATATGGTGTGATGTTGTCCCCATGGATGTGGGCCATATTATTTTAGGGCGCCTATGGCTTTTCGATTTAGATGTTACCATTTATGGTCGCTCTAACTCGTGCTCATTTGTTTTCAATGGGCAGAAAATCAAGCTTAAGCCTTTACAGCCCAAACCTACCAACAAGCGTCACAAAAAGGAAATAGTTAAGGAAAAGGGTTTACATATCATTAGCCCCAAAGAAATCGAAAAAGAAGCAAATTTAGGATCTCTTGTGTTTGCCCTCGTTGCCAGGGAAGTTCCATTTACTTCCCATGAAGAACCACCTGAAGAGGTCATCCCTGAGCTTCATCAGTTTCAAGATCTTTTCCCTAAGGACCTCCCGGATCAACTACCTCCAATGCCTGACATTCAACACGCAATTGATTTTGTTCTAAGAGCGACACTCTTAAATTTGCCCCACTATAGAATGAATCCTACAGAGCATGTTGAGTTGAAGAGGCAAGTAGATGAGCTCTTGAGAAAGGGCTTTATTCAGGAAAGTTTAAGTCCATGTGCTATACCCGTACTACTAACCCCCAAGAAAGATGGATCATGGCGAATGTGTGTGGATAGCCGTGTAATCAACAAGATTACGGTGAAATACCGTTTTTTAATCCCTAGGCTTGATAATATGCTAGATATGATGGCCGGAGCCAAGATCTTTTCAAAGATAGATCTGAAGAGTGGCTACTAGCATATTTGAATTCGTCCAGGAAATAAATGGAAAACGGCCTTCAAGACCAAAGATGGTCTTTAGGAATGGTTGGTCATGCTCTTTGGGTTATCAATTGCTCCTAGTACTTTTATGAGAGTCATGACACAAGTACTTCGATGACACAAGTACTTTTATGGGTAAGTTCCTGGTTGTGTACTTCAATGACATCCTCATTTATAGAAATTCCAAGGAGCAACACTTAGACTATCTCACACAAGTTTGTCAAGCCCTACAAGATGTCAGCCTATATGCTAATCTTAAGAAGTGTTCATTCTTCACTACTAGTGTTATCTTCTTAGGGTTTGTAGTATCTTTTGAAGGAGTGTCGGCTGACCTACAAAAAGTACAGGCGATAGTAGCATGGTTTGAGCCTAAGAATATCCATGAGATTCGAAGCTTCCATGGGCTCGCTACTTTCTACAGTTGATTCAGTGCTATAATGGCCCCGATTACTGATTGCCTCAAGAAAGGGGAATTCCATCCAGTGGACCACGACAGCCGCTAAAGCCTTTGTGGAGATCAAGAAGAGAATGACTGAAGCGCCAGTTATGCGCTCCCAGATTTCTCAAAGGTGTTTGAAATAGAGTGTAATGTGTCTGGGTTAGGCATAGGAGGAGTGCTTAGTCAAGAACAACATCCAATTGCCTATTTTAGTGAAAAACTAAATGAGGCAAAGCAAAAGTACTCCACCTATGATAAGGAATTCTATGCTGTAGTGCAGTTTTTAAAGCACTGGCGACATTACCTACTGCGTAAAGAATTCATTCTTTACTCTGATCATGAAGTTTTAAGGTATATCAACTCACAAAAGAAGTTAAACTTTAGACATGGTTGTTGGGTTGAGTTTTTACAAGCTTATACCTTTGTGCTGAAACATCGATCCGGAGTTGAAAATAAGGCAGCTGATGCCCTGAGTCGTCGAGTTTTGTTACTTTCCATGATGAAAGTACAAATCACTGGGTTTGAACGTCTCAAAGAAGAATACGATGCGTGTCCAAACTTTGGCGACGTTTATTAAGCCCTGCAAGATGAACAGACCCTTGAAGTTGATGGGTTTATTCTTCAGAATGGGTATCTATTCAAGGGTAACAAATTGTGTATTCCCCGTTCGTCAGTGAGAGACTTTATAGTGTGAGAATTACATGCAGGTGGTCTATCAGGACATTTTAGGCGAGACAAAACTATTGAAGAAGTAGAGCGCACTTTCTATTGGCCTAGTTTGAAGATAGATGTTGCCAAGATTGTGAGTCAGTGTTGTACATGTCAATTGGCAAAACATAGGAAACAAAATACAGGCCTCTACGCTCCACTACCTATGCCTGATTGTCCATGGCAAGATGTGAGCATCGATTTTGTTCTAGGTCTTCCACGTACCTTTAGGAAATATGATTCTATTCTTGTGGTTGTGGATCGTTTTTCTAAAATAGCTCATTTCATCCTTTGCTTTAAGACAGCTGACGCTTCCTATGTTGCTAAATTGTTCTTCAATGAAATTGTCAAGCTATATGGCTTTCCCAAAACCATAGTGTCTGATAGGGATGTCAAATTCATGAGTTACTTTTGGAAAACACTTTGGCATTTGTTAGGCACAAAGCTAAAATTCTCCACCGCCTATCATCCTCAAACTGATGATCAAACTGAATTTGTTAACAGAAGTTTAGGCAACCTATTGAGGAGTTTGGTAGGTGACAATAATAGGAATTGGGATTCCATCCTACCTCTAGCTCAGTTTGCATACAATAGCTCTATCAATAGGTCTATAAGCATGAGTCCATTTGAGGTTGTTCATGGTTACAAGCGTAGGAAGCCTTTAGATCTCCTCCCTATGTCTCTTCATGTTAGGACATCTGAGTCAGCTGAGGCATTTGCCCGTCATGTTCATAATTTGCACCATGAGATTAGTAAGCGCATCCATGCAAGTAATGAAAAATATAAAACACAAGCTAACTCACATAGGCGCTATGTAGAGTTTAATACTGGAGACTATATTATGATTCGAGTTAGGCCTGAGCGGTTTTCTTCTGGAACTGCTTGGAAATTGCAAGCTCGTAGTGCTGGGCCATTTAAAGTGTTATCACGGGTTGGACCAAATGCTTATGTTATAGACCTACCATCTGACTATGGGATTAGTTCTACTTTTAATGTAGAAGACCTTGTTGCTTACAAAAATCCCATTGCTAATTTGATGAACCTTTTGTTGACCTTCCCCAATCCCCATCTATTGATATTGATCTTGTTTCCCCACCTCCCACTTTTCCACAAGCACAAAAAGATTTTATCGATGCTATTTTGGATGAGCAAATTGTTTCTACTAGGGATGGCCGATTTCAGCGTTTCTTGGTTCGTTGGCGAGGTCGTCCTAAGTCAGATTGCACATAGATCACGCATGATGACCTTCAGCAGCTCGATCCAAATTTATCGGAGTACTATCAGAGTCGACAGGAGCCACACGCGACAGAGTCGCGTTTTCCTCACCCCGGGGGAGTTGGTGCTGACACCAGACCTCGACCTCAGATCACGCAGGTGTATGAGCGCCGCCGACGCCGTCAGACAGCACACCCGGTGACCTTATGGCTAGACACAATGGGCTATTAGAGGGCCAGAGGATTTTTATTTCCTTTTTATGACTATTTTTATTTTATTTGGGTTATTTAGATTTTATTTTGCTTATTATGTCTTATTTCCTTATTTGGATGTAATGGAGCCTATTTAAGGTTCTTAATTTTAGGGTTTGCAGACACTTCATTATTATTAAAATTTAGGACTTACACGTTTGGTGGCTGACTCCAAATCCTAGCTTCTTTGCTTCTGTTCTTTCTTTTGCTTGTTGAATCGTGCTCATTGATATTGTGAACTGTAACCCAGTGTGGATGTCCTACATCATCTCTATATATATTTTAACAAGAAGAAGAAAGCACATATGCCAATTTAAGTTAGTTTAACCAGGCTAAGCAGTAGCGTATCTATTGCTTTGGCCAGTTTAACCCGCGAAGAAGCAGCTGATCTTTTTCTTTGGGAAGGATCACCTTCAAAGGTCAGTTATTACTAATTTAATACCAGAAATGAAAAGAAAAAATGAAGGAAAATTTCAAATTTTTTGGTCAAGGTTACGTGTTTCCAGATTGTTGGAGGGTCTTTGTTGTTGTAATAATTGAACTACTTGCCTAGGTCTTTGGCCTATTAATACAGTGGAAGGTCTTTATTGTTGTCTATATTGTTTTCTTTTACTGTTGCTTTAACTGCTATATTTTATCCATCCTTGCATGTACTGCTTTTCTTTTCTTTTTATAACCTAGAGTACGTTCTCTAATCAAGCAACAATGATGTGGATTTAATCTTATTGACATCTTGATAACTACATTCTTTCACAAATTCTATTTTGAGATCAGCTTGCATGCTTTTCCATTTGTGAGTTCTATTGTTGTCAATTGCATGGAGTGAGGGAACCCATCTCAGTAAGATTTTAGTTCCACTAACTAGTTGTTTTTGTTTGCATTTCTTTTCTTTTAATCAAATTTTGGTGATAGTGCTTCGTTTGCCATTTTGTTTTGAAAAGCACAAAAAAGGATAGAAGGGGGCAACAAATCGTGGCAGTGGCATTGCCATAGTAACTCCCTTACCTACCAAGGAATTAATGACAAAAGGGGCCTAAAAGGGTCCGCTAGAGGGGGAGCCGCATAAAAGGTGGTGGTTTGCCACTTCTTGATGTGCAAATTTAATGGTTATGATGGGCGCAACCTGATTTGATCCGTTAATCCTACTTCACTTTATGCCCTATTTGTATAGAGAAAAACTTATATGTAACTGTGATACGGCTTATTAAAAAGAATTAGTACATCGAGGAAAAGATAAACCATATATGTTTCACGACAAATATTTCAAAGAGTTTTAGGAAAATTATCTTCCCAAATACAATAATCATTACAAGAATGTCCAAGATTTGCAACACAATCTGCAATATTGGCTTGACGATAAACATGATGAAATGAAACTTTTTCAAAGTTCCTAGAAAGTAGCTAGAAAGGTTGCCTATCGACACAATGTCTCCTCTTTATTTAGTTATCTGGATATATCATTGGGGCCCTAATCCTTCAATGCACTAGCTAGCAGGAGACTGATTTGCAAGTACAGTACTTGTAATAGGAGGGTGGTGGAAGAAAGGACAGTACTAGTAGTGGTACTAGAAATGTTTGGATTTTGTACTCTCAAAAACAATTAGATAGAGAGAAGAAATTGTCTGAATAATGGTGAGGTAGAAGAGAAGCAGGTTAATTGGTTCTTGGTTGACGAAATAGTATAGATTCAGGGTAGCCTTCCAAATATTCCACCTCGTCTTGGTGAACTTTTTAAGTTCTTGAACTACCTCAGGAATGCAGTAGCCTTCTCTCAGGCCACGCTTAATCCCAGATGCTAGCTTGTGGAGATAATTAATAGCGTCTTCATTGCTCTGCAGAGTCCGAATAATCCCTTCTTTTCGGAGTAACTCAATGTCCCTAGGTTCGTTCACAAGGATCTTGAAAAAGAATGCTAGAGTTGTGAAGTAAGGTGGTGTGCTTTTGTTGCATTGTTCATAGGCGATAGCATTGCGAGATATTTTGAACATGGTTTTGCCCGCGTCAATATAGGGAATCTCCAACACTTGGTTCACGAATTTAATATCTAGGAATGCACCGGCCTTCCTCTTGAATGAAATGCCAGCACACCTGAGCACCGTAACATTGCTGGACCAATATGTTTCGGGGAGATGACCTTCTCTTTCTTCCCATCCCAAATTTAATTCGATGTTTGGAGGGTGGTTTTGGTTTGTGGTGAAGCCACAATGATACAAAGCAAGTAAATGTATGCCACCATACTCGCTAATTGCCCTATCCCTCCACCCACGACCCATAGGCTTCAAAAAGTTGATTGCAAGAGCCTTGAATGAAGCCTCGTCGTCCTGGTATGGACCTGTTAACATATACATTTTCTCGAGCACAAATAGCGGAAGCTGATTCTCCAGCATCACTAAATCTAGCCAGATGACTCTGTGCATGAAGCGTGTTGAGAAGATGGGATCGTCTAGATTACCCTGGATATTCATCACAATAATCAGCTTCTCTCCAAAAATAGCGGATCAACTTGATTTTTGGAATGTGTGACCTATGTAGGAAGACTACTTAATCGAACGATGGGTTTCATAAAATATGAATTGGAGATAGGTTAAACTTGTGTAAAAATTTGTGTATGTTGATCCTCACCCGTGACTCATATTTTTTGAAACTAACCGTTGGATTAGCTAGCCTTCTTATATAGGTGATCCCTACCAAAAATCAAGTTGATTTGAGGGTCATCTGAAACTTACATTTTTAAATCAATAATAATCACTCATTTATGGATGAAGCAGTTCTCAATTTAGATCAAATTGATTTTTGGCATGCATGACCTATATATGAATCAAATTTAAATTAATGATTGATTTCACAAAATAAGAGTCATGGGTAAGAGTTTTGGAGTGCACCTGATATTAAAAGGATTGTATATTGTAGTTGATATTAACTAATATCAAGTGCATTCCAAAATTCTATATATATAGTGATTTATATTTTGTGAATCCTACCGTTGGATTAGATAGCCTTCCCATGTAGGCGTTCCTTGCCAAAAATAAAGTTGATCTGAGATTGATTGCTATTCAATCCAAAACATGTATTTTTTTTTTTTTATCAATAACAATTGTTCATTTATGAATATTTCGAATGAAACAGTTCTTAATCTTAGATCAACTTTATTTTTGGCATGCACAATCAATATATAAATCAAATTTAATCCAATGGCTGGTTTGGCCAAACATGAATCACACGTAAGAGTTCAAAGTGCACTTGATACAAAATTTCATCAGTTGCACCTAACTTATATCAACACCATGCATTGGATGTTGTATTTTGTGTATTGACCCAATATATCCTGCAACCTACTAATGTATGAGTAGAGATACAACCCCCAATATAGGTTATAGTGATTTGTATTTTGTGAATCCTACCGTTGGATTAGATAGCCTTCCCATATAGGCGTTCCTTACCAAAAATAAAGTTGATCTGAGATTGATTGCTATTCAATCCAAAACATGTATTTTTTTTTATCAATAACAATTGTTCATTTATGAATATTTCGAATGAAACAGTTCTTAATCTTAGATCAACTTTATTTTTGGCATGCACAATCAATATATAAATCAAATTTAATCCAATGGCTGGTTTGGCCAAACATGAATCACACGTAAGAGTTCAAAGTATACTTGATACAAAATTGCATCAGGTGCACCTAACTTATATCAACACCATGCATAGATGTTGTATTTTGTGTATTGACCCAATATATCCTGCAACCTACTAATGTACGAGTAGAGATACAACCCCCAATATAGGTAAGGGCAGAACTAGAAGGGGGTTGACAGGGGGTTATAATCCCCAAAATTTTAGGAATGTTCTTTATACAAGGTAATATGGATATTAACAAATCAAATTATCAACTTTTTGTGTAATGCGCCAACCCTAAACCCTCCACACACACACACACACACACACACACACACACACCCCCCCCCCCCCAAAAAAAAAAAAAAAAAAAAGAAAAAAAGAAGGGGGAAAATGACAAAACAGTGGGTCAAAACAAAAATAATCCTTAAATGAGGGTTAAAACTCTCATATTTCTTTTAAAGTGGTAATAATAAATTTTAATTCCAAAAAGAGGGGATTTAAGATCAAATGTCCATTATACTATTTTAATAAAATATATATTTTTTTTACCCCACCCAAATCCTATAAGTCTGTTTTCCTCTCTCCTTATTAAATAAAATTTAACTAACATTTCTTCTCTGTGTTGAAAAAAATAAAATAAAAAAAATAAAAAAAAAATAAAGAAGAAAGAAAGAAGTGGATCTCTATTTTATTTTATCTTTTGGTTGTTGCTTATTGAAAAGCATGATTTAAATTTAATTCACATATCTAGCCATTGGAAAAAAATAAAAAATATATATAAAACTTTCCAAACCCAAATGTGTAGATTATTATTCTAATTGAAAAATATATATATGAGTGTTTTTATTTAATTATGTTTTGAGACTTTCATATTAGGAGAGAAGATAGTGTTTAATGTGAGAAAGGTATTTAGGTTGTAGGATAAAGAAAAATGAAATAAAAAAGTAAAGAGGATAAAATGGTTATTATAAAATGGCAAAGGGTAGATCCTCTCTTTTGGTGATTAAGGTTCATTATCATTTTGAATTTAATAAGAAACATTTGACCCTTTATTTGAAATTACTTTTAATTTCACCCACTATTTGGTCATTCTCCCATTTTTTTTTTTTTTTTTTTTGAAACTCCTAATTATGTCACTAAGTTTTAGGACAAAATCTCTCCTTTTATATACTTCCTATTAAATCTCTAATTTTGATTAAATGGTAAAAAATTTCCAAATCTATACTACTTATAAAAGGTTGAATCTTAGAAAAACTTTTGAACAACCAATATACCCTTATTTTATTAAAAAAAAAATACATATCTACATTTCCTTTAATTGAAATACATAGTAAACATTCTTATCATTTGGTAACAAATGAAAGTTAGATTTTAACTTAAACTCTTAACAAATTAAAATTATATTCTTATTCAAATTCTTTTTCCTAGAGCAATGATCAAGTTGCATGATAATATATATGAGTGTAAACTCTTTAAATATTCCATTTTGTGAAGAAAAAAAAAAATTTTGAATGTATATCTAAAGAGTTTTTAATCTTTTGTTGACAATTTTAATTATAAAAAAAAAATGTACTTTTGAATTTTAAACTTTATCTTTTATGAAAAAAAATAAAAAATCTTTATGTATTTATTATTTTGTATAACTAATATTATTTAAAAATATTCACGTGCAACGCACGTGTGCTATATCTAGTCCTACAAAAAAAATCAATATCTATATCTATATTATTATTATTATTTACTTATAAAATAATAAAAGTCTATTTTTCCAAAAATTTCAAAAAAAAAAAAAAACTTTTCATTCACTAAAATAAGTTTAATAAAAATCTTAATGACAATATTACCCTCTTCTATATTTTAATGCTCTCCAAAAAATTGATAAATTCCATACAACCTCACAACCCTACGGCTCCCAAGTCACCAGCGCCTTCTCTTTCTCCCTGTTTTCTCCCCACTCCCAAGAAACCCTTCCCGTATCCAAGGGAAAGAAAAGGAAATCTGGCAGCTCTCATTGGGTTGGTTTCATTCTCCTAGGCTATGTTTGATTCTCGGAATCTACAAATTAAGGAAAGAAAAGGTAGGGGAAAAAAGGGATCGAAAAAGAAAAACAGCTGGTGTTTGGTTGATTAAGAAAAATCTGGGAGTTAACACGTCCGATTCCGCCTCAAACTAGATATTAAAGGAGATGACGCCTTTGGGTCTACGCACCGTCACACCAACTGCTTTACCAGGGAGCAAAATCTTCATTGGCAACGAGAAGACCCAACTTAGATCGTCCACATACAGAGCATTTCACATGGATTTAAACGAGTTTACTAAGTTAACACATCTGAATCCGCCTCAAACTAGACACTTTCTAGCTGGATGTGACTCGGCTCTGGTACCATAGGTGTTAAGTTCATAATAATGCATGAAAAAATTCACCAGCTTTTACTCGAAAATCTCGCCGATCAAAAGATCAGAGTAGGTGGCCCCTGCTTTTTAAGGTTCATGAAAAATTATGCATCCCTTCAGGATGGCCGAGAAAAAGAATTAACGGGAGAAAACTGCTGCAGAAGTCACGTACGTACATATCTGCCTCTGCCTCGTCATATTAAGTTCTACCAAAGTAAGATGGTTTCCATCAGTTTTTTTTTCTATAGTAGTTGTGAGTTGTGACTCTTAACTTCTTCTTTCCTCTTTAAATGCTCTTGTCCTTTTTTTTTTTTTTTTTTCGCTTTTTTTGCAATTTTGTTCAAAACTACTAAAGAGTGCAACCTTAGATAGTTTTAGTGATAGGCAATGTATCCTGAAGGTAGAATTTCTAATTAAGAGTCCATCTGCATCAAATATATATAGTAGAGAAATTACTATCTTGAAGATAGCGTCCTAGACGTGCCATGCCTAAAATTTCTTCTTTTACTACTTTGAGTTTATGACATCAAAATTTTTATTACATTACATGGGCCAATCCTCATCTCTCAATTCAAAACCAAACCTATGTGGTCTGTTAACTGACCTAGAGTTGGGTTGAGCATACCTCTAACATAAATTTTGGCTTTACTTGTTTATTAATTAATTATTTATTTATTTTTATGAATAGCACGCTATTTTAAAGGGCATAAAGTATTAAATTCAGATATGAATGTAGGAATGTAATTTTTGGCTTCCATTTTTTTCTATATATTTGAACATTTAGTTCGACTAATCTCTTGAAGTGAAGATAACACAGATAAGATCACTACATATTCTGTGTAAGTTAATGCTCAAGATAAACTTGATTGGTAGTTTCAAGAGGGATTATGACGTAGCGGAAAGCGCATGAAAGAAAAAGGGCACCACCTTCTTCTTAGAAAAATACTCAAATCCACGAGCAATGAAGTAATACACTCGAATCCACAGGCAAAAGAGTAAAAACTCAGTAAAGAAATTCTCATTGATCAAAGTTCTATTCTTGCCTATAGGGCTACAAGCCTATTTATAAAGAACTAAAGCTATGAAATAGAAATCCAAGTTTTACTAGCTAGAACAACTTAAACTAATTAGGAAAAGGAAATAACAAATTATACTAAACCTAGGAAAACATGAAAATAGGAAAGGAATAAGCAAAATAAGAAAATAAGCAAATTAAGCAAATCTAGTTATGAACTTAACTAGATTTGGCCTTCTTGGGTGCGACTTTTTTTATGATCTAACCCTTGTGTGTGACTTTTTCTCAAAATCTAGTTATGATGCTAACTAGATTTAGATCATGCTAACTAGATTTGCCTAGCCTCAAAGAGAACTTTTGATTATCCAGCAATGGCCAATCGCAAAGGCGACTAGTCGGGATGACTTGTCCTACATTAGTCCCCTCCACTTGAAAACAACTCGCCCTCGAGTTTGTTGTATGTACTTGAAGTCTTCCATCCAAAACAAAAAGATATTTCGAGTACTTCAATTGCTTCATCCTTCTTTGAAATTTGTGCTCTGAAATATTTTTGACTTGAACCATTGTCTCTGTAGCCTTCATTTGATTAATGAGGTCGATTAAACAAGGACTAATAACAAAATTAAATTTCTCGACCCCAATAAAATCAATGTTTCGCAACCTTTAAATATTGGGAAGATCAATTGATAAATTATTAACTAGATGTTGTGATTGGATCTCTCCCAAAATTTTGATGAGCTCTTCCTTTGATGAAATTTCACAATTAATGGTCTCCCCTAAAGCTTCATGCTAAAAAGTTACTTCCTTTAGATCTTCAAACTTCTCACAATTTTCTTCTAATGGTGGTTGTACCTCATTAGGAATGACAACTACCTCCAGCTCTTGGGCTTCTACCACAATACTCTCAATCGCCTCTTTTACACCAATTATGGACTCATCCTCTTCTTCAATAACCAAGTGAGCTTTTGGTTTTGGGTCTTCAAAATTTTTATGAACCTCTTGTTTTGGCGGTTGATTATGAAACTTCGTGGTCTAATCTCTCACACAATAATTACTACGCTCATAATCTTGATCTATATCTAATCCTTTATAATCATAAAGAGAATATTTAGATACTATCATTCTTCTCATTCTAGGCCGTGAGTGAATACAAGATTTAACTTGTTGAGTTCTCAAAAATTGCAATTGATCCCACCACTTTGCAGCACAAAATCTAAGCTTGAATGTAATAGCTTTTACCTTTTCCTCATCCGAGATCTTCACAAAGTCGAAAAATATCTCCAAACCAAATAACCAATAATAGTTTTCATTTGAAAATCCATTGAAATTAGGAATATCTCTAAGTTATTTAAATATCTAACAATTAGGAACGTGTCTACCAATAGGATGACCATGAGCCCCATCGTCGACGCAAACCTTATCATCCTCACGTAGCCTAATATCTTCATCGTTAACCTAGTAAGAGTTGCTTGTATTTCCCACAATGCTTGCTTGGCATTGCGTTGAATCTTTGAAATTTTGACCCTAGTAAAGGCCTCTTCTCCACGTACACTACTGTCAAAAAAGTTGCCACCATAGCGTGCAATCGCCATCTAACCAGGATAAAGCCTGCTCTGATACCAACTAACGTAGTGGAAAGTGTACGAAAGAAAAAGGGCACCGCCTTCTTCTTAGAAAAATACTCAAATCAACGAGCAATAAAGTAACACACTCATATCCACGAGCAAAAGAATAAAAACTTAGTAAAGAAATTCTTATTGATCAAAGTTCTATTTTTGCGCATAGGGTTACAAGCCTATTTATAAAGAGCTAAAGCTATGAAATAGAAATCCTAGTTCTACTAGAACAACTTAAACTAATTAGGAACAGGAAATAACAAATTATGTTAAATCCAGGAAAACATGAAAATAGGAAAGGAATAAGCAAAATAAGCAAAAAATCAAATTAAGCAAATCTAACTAGATTTGGCCTTCTCGAGTCCGACTTTTTTTTATGATCTAACCCGTGTGCGACTTTTTCTCAAAATCTAGTTATGATGCTAACTAGATTTGGCTCATGCTAACTAGATTTGCTTAGCCAGAACTTTTGATGATCCAGCAATGGCCAACCGCAAAGGTGACTAGTTTGGGTGACTTGTCCTACACCAGATTAAGAAATCAAATTCAAGATCTTTCACGTCTTGAAGCGTAAATCTCAAATACTACCAGTCCACCTCTTGAGGTTCTACATATGTTTGTTATTTGTATTTGATTTTTCAAAATTACCTAAATAGTTGCTGTGATCCGTTTCCTACTTCACGTGATCTGACATTAATAAATTTACTAAAATATTTCTATGTCAAAATTGCATGAAATAATTTTCCTTCTTTTGGTCTAGTTTTGATACAAAATATATATATATCACGATTCAAATTTTCAGGGTGTGAAATGCTATATGAAGTAATACAGCATCTTATGTGTAGTACCAAAATAACAACACCTTATGTAACACTATATGTATGGACCAAAACTCCCTCAATTTATTTAACAAATCTATATTGTTTACTAATGTGGGTTGGTGCTGTACGAAAAGTGCTTCGTATATATAGCACCACCGCACCTGCACCCGCCCTTTGCAGCGTAATATAAGTATTTTGCAATTGTGTGGCAAACATTAATTGGGACGCTGAAAGACAAAAGAAAAGAATTTATGGTACCTGGCGGTACAATCGTAGGAGCTCAACAATGAAGCAAGCGTCAAGTAGCATCATCTGCACAAACTCATCGCTGCTCAAAGCATCAAATTTCTCCGTGTAGCATTTTCTGGTTCTCGTCTCCAATCCCTTCATGGCTTCTTTAAGGCCAACCAACGTCACATTGTCTACTCGCCAATCCTCCACTGAACTGTCAACGGTGTTGGTCTTGTGAGTCCTGGGGTCCAAGATGCCATCGAGCAGTCGCAATTTGTGTGCTTCCATGGCTTGCAACTTTGGATTGTTACGATGAAATGGGCCTATGGAGACAAGCTCTGGGATGAAGTTATCTTCATCAATTTTGCGCATGCTTGGCGGAACTCGGGATATACTACCTCTTTCGCTTTCGCCAGAGTTGTGAAGATGATCTTCCCGTAGATGATTGGGTATTTCAATGACCTGTTGCCGTGGGTGGGTCGAGCTTGATCCTTCCCCATGATTTCCAGTGATAGGTTCCATTAATTTTCCTGAAAAAGATCAGCTAAGCTATATTTAGATTTAAATGCAAAGAGAGAAAAACCTCCCCTGAATTATATGATTTCAACATTGAGGATCGGATTTCACTCATAAACACCAATTTTCTTCTCTAATACTCCATGTAAAAACTCCAAACCCTGGAGCTAGGACACAGAAAACAATGAGGTAAATAGTAATAACAACATGAAGTTAGAAATTGCGTACCAGATATGTGAAGAGCTTCTTCCACAATTCTAACCAAGTTCATAAGACGAAGAATCAACCCACAGGAAGCCTGTTTATGAAGCATGGGAGATGGCCATTATATATTCGTAACTTCCATTGTGATAATGTATATTTCATGTTTTAAAAAAGTAGACTTGTAGACCCAAGTCTTTTTTCATTTTTTTTCTGATAAATCTACGAAGATCGATGTCAAACTATGGGGCATTTCCTATTGTACGGTCATTGACTAAGTTATTTCAACAGTTATGGTAAAATATAACTTATTTCCACATATATGGTTAATCGTGGTGGGCTAACACGATTTTAGCTCATTTTATACACTCAGATCAACCTGTGTAAGTGTGCATATGAAGCCCAAAATCATGGTGGCCCAACACGATTTTGGCCTATTTCTATACACCCCTCAGACCATATAGGGTGTATATGTGAAGCCCAAAATCATAGTGGCCCACCATGATTTTAGTGTAAAACGCTGTGTTTGGTATTCATTCCTCTTTCCCCCAAATTTTCAGATCTGAGATTTCATTCTCCACCCCCGCTCTCTCTCTCCTCTTTCCCTCCTCTCTCTCTCCCTCTCAATCCACGCACTGCCGGCGACAAGCTTCTCCCCCGTCGGCTGGACGGCGCTCCACCCTGCCAGTCGTTGGAATCCCCTATCTATCTCTCTCCCTCGTTGGCTGGACGGAGGTTTCGCGTTCTATCCTATCTTTCTCTTCCCCATCGACTCTCAGATCCACTCACCGGCGAGCATCTCCCCCGTCGGCGGGACGGCGCTCCGCTCCCTCCATGTAAAAACTCCAAACCCCAGCCAGATGGAGCTAGGACACAGAAAACAATAAGGTAAATAGTAATAACAACATGAAGTTAGAAAGAGCATACCAGATATGTGAAGAGCTTCTCGATCCCACAATTCTAACCAAGTTCATAAGAAGAAGAATCCACCCACAGGAAGCCTGTTTATGAAGCATGGGAGATGGCCATTATATATTCATAACTTCCATTGTGATAATGTATATTTCATGTTTTAAAAAAGTAGACTTGAAGACCCAATTATGCAAGCTATATTTTATCAAGTACTTAAAAGTAAATTTCGAAGACTCTGATTAGGTAGAGCAGTATTTCTAGAAACTAGTAATAACACGTGGGCTAA
Source organism: Liquidambar formosana (assembly GCA_039720395.1). NCBI lineage: Eukaryota > Viridiplantae > Streptophyta > Magnoliopsida > Saxifragales > Altingiaceae > Liquidambar > Liquidambar formosana. The sequence continues at coordinate 8,541,667 of CM077827.1, forward strand.
TTTCGTCAATTATGCATGTGAGAATAATTTCGTCAAACTATTAAAAATAATTTATATTTGTAAAAAGCCATTATCATCGAGTTTTGTTGTATTTTGGATTTTGAATCATTAGCACAAAGACATAAAAAATCAATAAAAATAAATAAATAAACATAAGGAGTGCGCGTTCTATGTACCTGGCAACTTCATAGCTTGTGGACAGAAAACTTAGTTAGAGCACACTTTTTTTTTTGGTGGTAATATCCCCATAAATCTCCAATTTATATCATTTTTGCTGGACCCTAATCTCAATTCATGTCTCCAACGTCTTTCTTTGTTTGTTTCATTGGACGTGATTCAAACCTTAGGCCATCTCTCTAATTTTTTACTTTGGGTTACTGAAATCTCTAATTTTTTACCTTGGCTGTCTACAATTAGTGTTTTCGCTTTTTTGTTGCATATGCATGTACTGAATATCTGGAGATTCATCCAATTTATGTAGTTTGTTCATTTATTTATTTTTTACTTAAATTCATGCTGAGTGTAATACTGAAGTTAAAAATCTTTATCTAGTTCTTGAAAACGGAACCAATTTTTCGTGGATTTTCGTCTGTGTTACTAAATTTATTATGTTGGACAGGATCACTTGTTACACATTGATTGATGTGTTCTCATCTTTGCGGGTTAGAGGCTTATATATACTTGAGCTGCAGTATTCTGTTTTGGTTTTGCATCACACTTTTTATGAAACCAAGATTCTAATGTCCGCATAGGGTCGTAAAAAAGATGCACAACTTTTTCAAGTGCTTTTATATGTTCAGGAAAGATTTTTTTTTTTTTTTTTTGGTAAACTGGAATATATATAAAGAAATTAAGAGTTAGGTACATCACGGGGGTATAAAACTCCCCTACTATCCGCTTCCAACTGTAAATTAATCCAGGTAGGAGGATTATCCAAAAAAGTACAAACAAAATCAAACTCAGCTGCCTTCTTGGCCAAAATGTCTGCACACTGATTCCCTTCACGGAAGGTGTGTTGGATCTGCAACTCCTGGAAACGGGTCATGAGCAACCTGCAATCTGATATGATGGTGCTTAAAGGGTGAGTATCAGAAGCCTCACTGTTCATCAAAGCTATTGCACTTAAAGCATCCATATCAACATAAAGTTTGTTAATATTACACTTGAGAGTTAGATTCAAACCATCTCTAAGAGCCCATAGTTCGGCATCCACACTGGATGTGATACCCAACTTGTGAACAAATCCCTTAACCCATCTCCCCAGGTGATCACGAATGAGCCCCCCTGCACTTGCCTTCCCTGGGTAGCCAATGGCTGAACCATCGATGTTTAGCTTGAATTCACCTCTGGCAGGAGGTTCCCATTTAACCATAACCTGTCTAGTTGTCCTTGGGGAAGTACACTTCCCAGAAATATAATAAATTCGGTGGCCTTAGCCAAAGTAGCATCACAGTTAACCTTAGGCAGTAACATAGTTTGCTCAAACACGAACTTATTCCTATTGTGCCATAAAGCTAAACAAGCAAAGGGAAATATAATATGGATAGGTAAATCCCGTCCTGGAGAAACGGTATGGGAACCCCAATGAAGGAGAAGCCATTCTTCAAGAGGTAAGTTTTGGTGAGAAAGGATCAGTGGATCCAGTAAAGTCCAAAATTCTTTAGCATAATCGCAACCCCTAAGAATATGGTCCACGGTTTCAGCCTCAAAGAAACAAATGGGGCATGTATCAGCAGGAATGATATGCCTTCTATGCAAAACAGAATTACAAGGCAGTTTGTTATGGCAACAAAGCCAAAAGAAATGACGGATCCGAGGAAAAGTGTTAATCTGCCAGATTTTGCTCCACATCCCACTAAAAGGAATGTGGGTTGGGGAATTATCAGAGAGCATGTAAGCAGATTGAGTACAAAAACTACCATTTTTGGATCCAATCCAAGAGATGCAATCAGAACCACTAGCAAACTGCAAAATGGGAGGAGGGCCGAAAAGGTCTAAAATGTGTGGAGGTAACACAAATGACAATTTGTTAAAACACCAGGTACCATTATCACTAATCGTATCATAAATTTTTAAAGAGGCTTCCCCCAAAAAAAGAGGTCCCTGAATGAGGTGTTTGATAATGCCATTTACATTCCAGTGATCCTCCCAAAAATTAACAGCCCTCCCATCTTTAACATTCCATTTGGTGCCTTTATTAAACACCTCACGCCCCTTCCTAAGGCCTTGCCAAACACATGAACCTCTCCGACCTTTACAAGCGGAGTTGGTATTGTACCGCCTATATTTGGCCTTGATGGTGTGGGCCCAACCTTTATTTTCATGAATGAGGTTCCAATTCAATTTGGCTAAGGAAGCTTTATTAGCAGCCTCAGTCTTTCTAACCCCTAGACCCATGTTCAGGAAAGATGAACATAGAATTGGTGTCTATCTGACACTTATGACATGTATCTTGCGCGTGGAATGTTAAAAGTCAAGGACATCAAGCTGCAGCAAAGTCAAGAAGACTCAGTTCCTTCACGTTGTATAAGATATACAAGATCTGATGTGCCCACATGTGTTGACCTTTTTATTTAATAGCTTTTCATCTATCAGATCTATAGCCTTTCATCTATCAGATCCTAATCCTAAAATTATGGGATTTGTCTGATACTTTTGCACCTCTATCATGGGTATATATTTGGTGTCTATCTGACGCTTATGACATGTATCTTGCGCGTGGAATGTCAAAAGTCAAGGACATCAAGCTGCAGCAAAGTCAAGAAGACTCAGTTCCTTCACGTTGTATAAGATATACAAGATCTGATGTGCCCACATGTGTTGACCTTTTTATTTAATAGCTTTTCATCTATCAGATCTATAGCCTTTCATCTATCAGATCCTAATCCTAAAATTATGGGATTTGTCTGATACTTTTGCACCTCTATCATGGGTATATATTTGGTGTCTATCTGACACTTATGACATGTATCTTGCGCGTGGAATGTTAAAAGTCAAGGACATCAAGTTGCAGCAAAGTCAAAAAGACTCAGCTCCTTCACGTTGTATAAGATATACAAGATCTGATGTGCCCACATGTGTTGACCTTTTTATTTAATAGCTTTTCATCTATAAGATCTATAGCCTTTCATCTATCAGATCCTAGTCCTAAAATTATGGGATTTGTCTGATACTTTTGCACCTCTATCATGTGTATATATTTCTACACCAATCAATGAAAAGTAATGCAATTGGCATTCCAGATTTTTACATGGAAGGCTCAAGTCACAACTTTTTGGGTATTTTATTATATTTTGTCTCAGAATTTTTTGAGTAATTCATAAGTTTGTCTCAATAGGATAGTTAATCATAAATATTATCTGGTATTATTATTATTATTATTATTATTATTATTATTTATGTTTTTGATGGAAGTCCACTGGTCGATTTTTTGGGTTAGCATCTCGTCCATGATAAATAAGTGAAGAATGTGAACTCCCCTACCTACCAACTCTTTGTTACATGAGGGAGTGCGGGCATCGGAAAAGTGGGAGTGCTATGACTAAAAGTAACTCCCCTACCTACCAAATAACTAACGACAACAGGAGTCCACTAGAGGGGAGCCGAATAAAACGTAGTGGTTTGCCACTTCTTCTTGATGTGCAAATTTAATGGTTTTGATGGGCACAGCCTGATTTGAGCCATCAAAATCCTGCTTCACCATATGCCCTATTTGTGTAAAGAAAAACTTATACGTAATTGTGATATGACTTATAATTATATGGTACAAAAAGCCAATTGGAGTAAAGCAAAATGGAATTGTCATAATACTTTTTGGTCTCACAATCCCTTTTTGCTTCTCTCTCATTGACTCGTTACACCATGTGGCCGTGTCACAGTTACATGGAAGACTCACTCGTATTGTATATCAGCGCGTGAGCATTACTAAGGAACTACCAATGCTTTATTATTTTATATATATTTATAAAATAACAGAAATTTAAGAAGCAAATTCCCTTCGTACAGAAGTTTACATTCTCCCCTAGCTGGAAAGGTTTTTTTTTTTTTTTTGATAAAAGAAAATTCATTACTAAAAAGAATTAATACATTAAGGAAAAGATACACTATATTTGTTTTCTTGACAAATATTTCAAAGAGTCCTAGGAAAATTATCTTCACAAATACAATAATCAGTACAAGAATGCTCAAGATTCGCAACACAATCTGCAACACAATTGGCTTGACGATAAACATGATGAAATGAAACAATTTCAAAGTTTCTAGAAAGTAGCTAGAAAGGTTGTCCATCAACACAATGTCTCCTCTTTATTTAGTAATCTGGATGTATCATGGGAGCCCTAATCCTACAATGCACTAGCTAGCGGGAGACTGATTTGCAAGTGCAGTACTTGTAATAGGAGGGTGGTGGAAGAAATTAGGATAGTACTAGCTAGTAGGGGTACTAGGAGGAGTCTGGATTTGGTAGTCTCATTTAAAAAAAAATTTGATAGAGAGAAGAAATGGTCTGGATAATGGTGAGGTAAAAGAGAAGCAGGTTAATTGGTTCTTGGTTGACGAAATAGTATAGATTCAGGGTAGCCTTCCAAATATTCCACCTGCTCCTGGTGAACCTTCTAATTTCTAGAATTACCTCAGGAATGTAGCATTCTTTCAGGCCACGCTTAATCCCGTAGGTTATCCTGTGGAGATCATTAGGTGCGTCTTCATTGCTCAGCAGAGTTTGAATAATCCCTTCCTTTCGGAGAAACTCAAGGTCCCTAGGTGAGTTCACAAGGATCTTGAAAAAGAACACTAGAGTTGTGAAGTAAGGTGGTGTGCTTATGTTGCATTGTTCGTAGGCGATAGCGTTGCGAGATATTATGAACATGGTTTTGTTCACGGGGCAACTAGGAATCTCCAACACTTGTTTCACGAATGTAATATCTAGGAATGCACCGGTCTTCTTCCTGAATGAAATGCCAGCGCACCTGAGCACCGTAGCATTGCTGAACCAATATAATAATTTTAGTGTTGGAGAAAGAAGAATAATATATTTATTGATTGTGTGGCTGTACATTTATATACACAATTGAATATGTGAACATATATAGAATAAAATATGAAAGGAAAGAAACTAGAGCAGGTCCCGATGATGGTGGCATGATTAGAACAAATCCCTCAATTGAATACAATATCATATCCCTCGATTGAGGGCAATATCATATCAGTAATACTCCCCCTCAAGGTGGCATGTGAAGGTTACGAACACCCAACTTGAAGATTAAAGTGTGAAATTGAGAAGCTCCAAGAGGTTTGGTAAAAACATCAGCCAGTTGTTCCTGTGAAGGGAGAAATACTGTGCGAATGAGACCAGCCTGGAGTTTTTCACGAACAAGGTGGCAGTCAAGCTCAATATGTTTAGTCCGTTCATGAAATATTGGATTAGCAGCAATATGTAGGGCTGCTTTATTGTCACAGTGAAGAACAGCTGGTTGATTATGAGGGATGCCAAGATCTTTGAGTAGATATAATAACCATGTAATCTCACAACAAGTGCTGGCCATGGCACGATATTCGGCTTCAGCTGAAGAGCGAGAGATTGTAGTTTGTTTCTTGGATTTCCAAGAAACTGGGGAAGTGCCAAGAAGAATACCATAGCCAGTAATAGAACGGCGTGAATCGGTGCAACTAGCCCAATCAGAATCACAAAAAGCATTGAGTTGAAGAGCACTTGAAGAGGAAAAGAAAATTCCCTGGCCCGGAGTTTGCTTGAGATACCGAAGAATGCGAACAGCAGCATCATGATGGGGCTGGCGAGGCTTATCAAGGAATTGGCTAAGAACATTAATTGAGTAAACTAGATCTGGACGGGTGATGGTGAGGTAAATTAAACGTCCAACCAAGCGTCGATAATGTGACGGATCAGGAAGGAACTCACCGTCAGATTTGTTTAACTTTAAATGTTGTTCCATAGGGAATGAAGAGGGGCGAGAGCCAAGGAGACCAGATTCTTCAAGGATCTCAAGAGCATATTTACGTTGGCATAGAAAAATGCCCTTCTTGGAACGTGCCACTTCAATGCCAAGGAAATATTTAAGAGGACCAAGATCTTTGAGTTTGAAATTTTGATGAAGAGATTGCTTAATGTCCTTTATTGCATCAAGATCATTCCCAGATATGATGATGTCATCGACATAAACAAGAATGGCAGTGAAGGAACATTCTCTAGACTTGGTGAATAGGGTATAGTCAGCCTTGGATTGAGAGTAACCAGCAGCAAATAAGGCTGAAGAAAGCTTGGCAAACCATTGGCGAGATGCTTGCTTGAGACCATATAAAGATTTGTGAAGCTTGCAAACAAGATTCTTCTCCCCCTGTCGAGAAAAACCTGGAGGAAGCTGCATATATATGTCCTCCTCTAAATCACCATGGAGGAACGCATTGTTGACATCAAGTTGATATAGATGCCAATTCTGAGATGCAGCAACAGCAAGGAGGCAACGAACAGTAACAAGTTTAGCGACGGGGGCAAAAGTCTCGTGATAGTCAAGTCCTTCCTTCTGATTATAGCCTTTAGCAACTAGGCGGGCTTTATAACGTTCAATACTACCATCTGGTTGATATTTCACTTTGTAGACCCACTTACATCCAATTGCCTCTTTCTTGGCAGGGAGTGTAGTTAGAGTCCACGTATGATTAGCTTCTAAGGCTTTAATCTCATCAGCCATTGCATGTCACCAATTGGGATTCAGAACAGCCTGTTTAAAGGATGTGGGCTCTGAAATAGAAGAAATGGATACTAGAAAAGCACGATGTGAGACAGAGAACTTGTCATATGATAAATAATAAGAGAGAAGATGAGAAGTGCATACCGAAGAAGATGATGATAGAGATGGTAGGGAGTGAGCAGCCATCTTACAATGGTAATCTGTGAGATAGGATGGCAAATGAGATGGACGTGAAGAGCGACGTGGCGCTGGAGGTTGTGAGGGTACTGGTGGTGAGGATGATGGTGGGGGCCTGGTAGCATCCAACGGGGAGTCATCCAAAACCATGGGAGGTGAGATAACATCCATGTGGTCAAGTGGGAATTGTTGATCAGGAATAGGATTAGGTATGACAACAGATTTTGAAAAAGTTCTTATAGAATCAGCAAATGGAAAAATGTCCTCATAAAACTGCACATCCCTTGAAACAAACAATTGTTTGGTGTTTAAATTGTAAAGTTTATAACCCTTTTGAGCATAGGGATAGCCAAGAAAAACACAGGGAGTGGCCCGTGGATCAAATTTTGATTTGGAGGCACTAGTATTGGTGGCATAACATAAACAACCAAAAATCCTTAAATGAGAAAATGAAGGTGAAGATTGAAACAACATTTCATAAGGCGTCTTTCCAGAAAGTAGGGGCGTGGGAGTTCGATTTATAAGGTAGGCAGCAGTTAAAACACACTCCCCCCAAAATTGAATGGAAATACTGGCTTGAAAGCGCAAGGCACGGGCAACATTAAGTAAGTGTCTATGTTTACGCTCCACAACACCATTTTGTTGTGGGGTTTCAACACAACTTCGCTGGTGTATGATGCCTTTGGCTTGATAAAAATCATGCATTTTGAATTCTAACCCATTATCAGATCGAATTATTTTAATTTTTCGATTAAATTGAGTTTCAACAAAGGCATAAAAAGAGGATAAGAGAGTGCGAGTTTCAGCCTTAGTTTTCATGAGAAACACCCAAGTGCATCGAGTGAAATCATCAACAATGGATAAAAAATATCGTGCTCCAGTAAGTGAGGCAGAACGATAGTTTCCCCAAATATCACAATGGATTAAAGCAAAAGGTGCAATTGAATTTTCAGTACTTAAAGGGAAAGGAAAACGGGTTTGCTTAGCAAGTGGACAAACCCCACAATGATCAAAAACAGGAACAACAATACCAGGAACATGACTAGATAAGAGCTTAAGACGATCACGGCCAGGATGCCCAAGCCTCCGATGCCATAGCTCATAGGTAGTGGTGGCAGCAATAGATAAAGCAAAAGGTGGACTGGGAATGGTAAAAAGATAAAGCCCATCACGAACTCTACCCACTCCAATCATCTTCTTCGAGGACCGGGCCTGGATGATGCAAGAGTCAGCAAAAAAAGTGAGAGAACAATTGGAATCATGAGTTAATTTGCTCGCAGAAATGAGATTGAATTGAAAAGAGGGAACACACAACACATTAACCAATGTTAGAGTAGGAGAAAGCATAACATTGCCAATATGAGAAACTGGTGCATCACTACCATTTGGAAGCTTGACACTAGTAGAACCTAAAGATGTGATACACGAGAGAAATGAAACAGAACTGACCATATGATCAGTAGCACCTGTGTCAATGATCCATGGTATGGAATGAAAAGAGGATGTTGTATTGAGTGCAATACCTGAAAGGTTGCAATTTGATGAAGAGTTACCTACGAAATTTGCCGTAGGCGGAGAGTTTTTGAGCAAAGCGAGAATTTGCTGACATTGCTCTGGGGAAAATGGAAACATAGCAGGTTGAGCAGTAGAAATAGCTTGATTAGCAATGATAGGAGATGAGTGAGTCGAGCCATCTTTGTGAAGTCGATGACCTGGTGGATAACCATGCAGCTTATAGCATTGTTCTTTGGTATGTCCAGGCCAATTGCAATGATCACAGAAGGGTCGCTCCTTTTTGTAATTTTGAGGCTTCTTGGATCGATTATCTCGAGTGGGGGTTACTCCCTTTTTGACTGCGAGAGCAGCAGCCTCTGATAATGGTGGCTGGGCAATAATAGATCGTTGTCTTTCCTCTTGTAGAACAAGAGAAAATGCTTTGCTCACAGCAGGAATAGGATCCATGAGGAGAATTTGGCCACGAACAGGAGCATAACTATCATTGAGACCCATCAGAAATTTAATGGTTCGATCTCGTTGCTTGCATGTCTCTAAAAACTTCATGGCTCCACAAGAACACATGGGAAGAGGATCATAAAGATTCAATTCATCCCATAGGGCTTTCAGCTTTGTAAAGTAGGTAGATATCGAATCATCATCTTGAGTTTTAGAACTAATGTCTCTCTGGATTTGATAGATACGAGGCCCGTTGATTTGGGAAAACCGATCCCGTAAATCAACCCAAAGTTCTCTGGCTGTTTCAGCATAAATCGCACCACCAGCAAGCTCTTTGGATAGAGCATTCATGATCCAAGATGACACCATGTCATCACAACGTCTCCATTGGTCAGAGATTGCACCAGTACTGGAAGGTTTAGGAATGGTTCCATCTACAAAGCCAGCTTTGTTTTTAGCACTCAAAGCCTTGATCATTGCGCGGCTCCAGGTTGTGTAGTTTTCACCAACCAACGGTGCCGAAACTAAAACAGTGCCAGGATTATCAGATGGATGCAAATAAAAATGGTTCATGGTCTCATCGTTCTTACCCAGGTTGGGAGACTTATCAGAACTTGATTCCATGTTAAAGATAATTGCTTGTCAAGAGAATGAAAGATGAAGGATTCAGAGGGTTGCAGAGGAAGGCTTCTGCTCTGATACCATAATAATTTTAGTGTTGGAGAAAGAAGAATAATATATTTATTGATTGTGTGGCTGTACATTTATATACACAATTGAATATGTGAACATATATAGAATAAAATATGAAAGGAAAGAAACTAGAGCAGGTCCCGATGATGGTGGCATGATTAGAACAAATCCCTCAATTGAATACAATATCATATCCCTCGATTGAGGGCAATATCATATCAGTAATACAATATGTTTCGGGGAGAATACTATTTTCATCTTCGAATGCCAAATTTAATGCGGTGAATGAAGGGCGGGTTGGGTTTGTGACGAAACCAGAGTGATACAAAGCAAGTAGATGTGTGCCACGATACTCGCCGATTGCCTTATTTTGCCCCCCACGACGAAAATGCTTCAAATAGTTGATTGCAAGAGCCTTGAATGAATCCTTGTCCTGGTCTGGACCTGTTAACGTATACATTCTGTGGAGCAAAAATAGCGGAAGCTGATTCTCCAGCATCAGTAAATCCAGCCTGATGCCTCTGAGCATGAAGCGTGTTGAGAAGATGGGATCGTCTACATCACCCTGGACATTCATCACAATAATCAGCTTCTTCCAAAAAATAGCAGATAAACTTGATTTTTTGCACGCATGACCTATGTGGGTAGATTACTTAATCCAATGATGGGTTTCGCAAAATATGAACTGGAGATATGTTATCTAAAAACTTGTGTAAGAATTTGTGTTAAAAATTTTGTATGTGATCCTAATCCTCTCTCTCTTTCTCTCTCTCTCTCTCTCTCTCTCTATATATATATATATATATATATATATATACGGTTATATTCCCATCAGCACGTGTTGATATAAGTTATATTAGTACTGTGCATTGGGATATGTTATACCCTTTACATTGGTCCAATATATCTCATATCCCATTAATGCACAACGTACAACTCCCAATGCAGGTGTTGATATAAGTTATATCAGTACGTGCTTACTTAATCATCATCCTACATATATATAGATATATATAATCCTTTTAATATCAAGAATTGGCTTGAACCCTTCGTGATGGATGCTTATACCTAATATAAATATTCATGCGTACCTATTGAAGAGGTTCTCTTCATTTCATTTTATGAGATGTAGTAATGATTAGTTCTTCTGATCAAACTTTATGTAGAACCTGAATTGTTGCTTTTACATTTCAGTTTCGATCGAATTGATCTAGAATAGTATGATTGAAGAGAACATTAATTGAAGAAGAGTTGTCTTGGAAAGGTCAAAATCCAAACGTTTGTACCTGTGCAATTGAATGGACAACATTGAATTAATTTTCTTTATTTTTGTTCAGGTCATTATATTTTTTCCAAAATTTGAGGAACAGACCATGACCAACAAAATTTTTCTAAGAATTTGATTGATAATTGAGTAATATCTATAGTTTCTTTTCTCCCTTTTTTTTTTTTTTTTTTTTTTTTTTTTGCAATTTTGTTCAAAACTACTAAGGAGTGCAACCTTAAATAGTTTACGTGATAAGCATTGTATCCTGAAGGTAGAATTTCAAATTAAGAGTCCATCTGCATCAAATATAGTAGAGAAATTACTATCTTGAAGATGGCGTTCTAGTCGTGCCATGCCTAAATTTATTCTTTTCTACTACTTCGAGTTTATAACATCAAAATTTTTATTACATTACATGGGCCAATCCTCATCTCTCAATTCAAAACCAAACCTATGTGGTCTGTTAACTGACCTAAAGTTAGGTTGAGCATATATAGCTCTGACATAAATTTTGGCTTTACTTGTTTACTAATTAATTAGTTATTTATTTTTATGAATAGCTATTTTAAAGGGCATAAAGTATTAAATTCAGATATGACTGTAGGTTTGTAATTTTTGGTTTCCGTTCGTTTCTATCGATATATATATATTTGAACCTTTAGTCTGATTAATCCCTTGAAGTGAAGATAACATAGATAAGATCACTACATACTCTGTGTAAGTTAATGCTTAAGATAAACTTGATTAGTAGTTAGCTCCAAGAGGGATTAAGAAATCAAATTCAAGACCTTTTACTTCTTGAAATGTAAATCTCAAATACTACTAGTCCACCTATTGAGGTTCTACGTATTTTTTAGTTAGTATACGTCTTGAAGATTTTTATAGAATATATGCATGAAGTATCTATATATATATATATATATATATATATATATATATATATATATAGAGTATGATTCAGACTTTTCGGACGGTGAAATGCTATATGTAGCACCTTATAAGCAGTACCAAAATACAATACCTTATGTGGCACTATGTGTATGTATCAAAACTTTTTTAATTTATTTAACAGATCGATATTTTTTACTGATGTGGGTTGATACCGCACAAGAGTGCTGTCCGAAGAGTGCTTTGTGTATATAGCACCGCCCTTTGCAGCGTTATATAGGTATTTTGCAGATGTGTAACAAACATTAATTGGGACACCGAAAGACAAAAGAAAAGAATTTTATGGTACCTTGTGGAACAATCGTAGGAGCTCAACAATGAAGCAAGCGTCAAGTAGCATCATCTGCACAAACTCATCGCTACTCGAAGCATCAAATTTCTCAGTGTAGCATTCTCTGGTTCTCGTCTCCAATTCCTTCATGGCTCTTACAAGGCCATCCAACGTCACATTTTGTACTCGCCAATTCTCCACTGAACTGTCAATGGTGTTGGTCTTGTGAGTCATGGGGTCCAAGATGCCATAGAGAAATCGCAATTTTTGTTCTTCCATGGCTTTCAACTTCGGATTGTTACCATGAAATGGGCCTATGGAGACAAGCTCTGGGATGTAACTATGTTCATCAATTTTGCGCATGCTTGGGGGAACTCGGGATATAGTACATCTTTCACTTTCGCCAGAGTTGTGAAGATGCTCTTCCCGTAAATGATTGCGTATGTCAATGACCCATTGCAGTGGTGATGATGTTGGTGGGTGGGTCGAGCTTGATCCTTCCCCATGATTTGCAGTGATAGGATCCATTAATTTTCCTGAGAAAGATCAGCTAAGCTATATTTAGATTTAAATGCAAAGAGAGAAAAACCTCCCCTGAATTATATGGTTTCAACATTGAGGATCGGATTTCACTCATAAACACCAATTTTCTTCTCTAATACTCCATGTAAAAACTCCAAACCCCAGCCAGATGGAGCTAGGACACAGAAAACAATAAGGTAAATAGTAACAACAACATGAAGTTAGAAATAGCTTACCAGATATTTGAAGAGCTTCTCCCACAATTCTAACCAATCTCATAATTAGAAGAAGAATCCACCCACAGGAAGCCTGTTTATGAAGCATGGGAGATGGCCATTATATATTCGTAACTTCCATTGTGATAATGTATATTTCATGTTTTAAAAAAGTAGACTAGGAAGACCCAAGTCTTTTTATCTTTTGATAAATCTTTGAAGACAGATGTCAAGCTTAAGGGTGTTAATGGTTTTGGTTAAAACCGAGAACTAAACCGAACTGGGCGGTTTGGTTTGGTTTTTTTGTCATTAGGTTTGGTTATGGTTTTAATTTTAAAAAACTGAACTCAATTGGTTTGGTTTTGGTTTTAAGTTCTAAAAAACCAAACCAAACCGAAAAAACCGAAAAATATATAATATATATAATTTTATATATTTTATATATATATATATATATATATATAAAAACTTAAAGTTTGTAAATTCCCAATTCTAATAAGGGTAAAATAGGTAATGGGTTTGTTTTTGTTGATTTTAAGTTTCTTATTGTTTTCCCTTTTTTAGATTGGCATGTATTAAACTAGCTATTAATGTTGTGTGTATTAATGTTGTGTGTGATATTGACATATTGATATATGTCAATATGTTTCTATTTTGATACAATGTTTGTTTTTTTTAGTTGCTAATGTAATGCTTTTATTAAAAATGTTTTCATTTGGAGTTTGGCATGTCATTTTTTTCATTTTCAATTTTTTGTTGTTACTTGATAGGTTAAAACCGAAACTAAACCGAACCAAACCGAAATATAATGGTTTGGTTTGGTTTGGTTTAGTTTTTTTATAGTATGGTTTAGTTTTAGTTTGGGAGGAACAAAACCGAAGTATAATAGTTTGATTTGAAATCTCCCCTAAAACCGAACCAAACCGAACTATTAACACCCCTAGTCAAGCTATATTTTATCAAGTACTTAAAAATAAATTTCGAAGCCTATGATAAGGTGGAGCAGTACAATGTTGACGGTGTCCTTGACAGATAGGAATAACGGAATCTTATTTGTAATTTTGTATGAGAGAAGGAATCCAATCATTTATTTATAGAAACTAGTGATAACACGTGGGTCATAAGTGAATTATGCATGTGAGAATAATTTCGTCAAACTATTAAAAATAATTTATTTGTAAAAAGTCGAGTCTTGTTATATTTTGGTTTTTGAATCATTAACACAAACGCATAAAGAACCAATGAAAAAAAAAAAAATGTGAGGAGTGTACGCTCTATGTATTAATTTTTTTCCCCTTTTTTCCCTTGGTGTTTAATCCTACTTTTTTCACTAATGCTTTCCAAGGTGTCGAGCTTTTACTTAAATTCATGCTGAGTGTAATACCGAAGTTAAAAATCTTTATCTAATTCTTGAAAACGGAAACAATTTTTCGTGGATTTTCGTCTGTGTTACTAAATTTATTATGTTGGACAGGATCACTTGTTACACATTGATTGATGTGTTCTCATATTTGCGGGTTAGAGGCTTATACTTGAGCTGCAGTATTCTGTTTTTGTTTTGCATCACGCTTTTCATGTCCGCATAGGGTCGTAAAAAAGATGCACACCTGTTTCAAGTGCTTTTATATGTTCAGGAAAGATGAACATAGAATTTGCGTCTATCTGACCCTCTTGGTGTCTATCTGACACTTATGACATATATCTTGCGCGTGGAAGGGCCAAGTCACAACTTTTTGAGTATTTTATGAGTTACTGAGTGCTCCCTGTAGGCGGGCACAAAGGGGATTAGTTACTTGCAAGTTTCTTATGAAACTGGGCCTTTGAGTCTTTGTGCATGCCACAATTAGTTGAATGTGAACGGTGTTGTTTCCCCATGATTTTATTATTTTGTTGGTGGGTGGGTCACCTTCAAAGGTCAGTTATTACTAATTTAGTACTGGAAACGAGAAGAAGAAATGATGGAAAGTTTCAAATTTTTTGGTCAAGGTTACGTGTTTCCAGATTGTTGGAAGGTCTTTATTGTTGTCTTAATTGAACTACTTGCCTAAGTCTTTGGCGTATTAACACAGCGGAAATTGTAAATGTTTTGCAAGGGCAGTGCTATTCTTACTCCATTTTCACTTCCCACACTCTTTGTTACATGAGGGAGTGCATGCATCAGAAAAGTGGGAGTGCAATCACCAAAAGTCACTCCCCTATAGGCCTCGCAATTTCAACCCAAACCCATCAACCCGTCCAAACTCACCCGCAATAAATGGGTTAAATAAGTTTGGGTTCATAAAATTTTTAAATGGGTTGTTAATGGGTTACCCAAAACCAACCCGGCTATAAATGGGTTGGTTATGGGTTTCACAACCGAACTCGTTGGGTTTTAAACTAAACAAAAAAAAGGCTGGAGTTGGATTTTGGGGTTTTTACCATTCTCAACCTTTGCGAAGAGACCAGAACAGCAAAACGTTAGTGCTCTTCGGGAAGAAAAGACCACTGGCGGGGAGAGCTCCTTCTCACCGTGCGAAAACGACGATTCCATAGCTGTGAGAGCTCCATCTCACCTCCCTTCCTTCCATAACACATCCTCCCATGGTGAACCTCCGACTTCCAACACCCTTCGATTGACGGCCTTCGGCGTCAGCATCTGAGCGCCGATCACATTTGTTGGACTCCGATAGGCGACCCCTTGCAATCTCACTCAATCGTTGGCCATTTCCTCCCATGAGTGGCTTCGAATCGCTAATCAATGACCTCCACTCAACAGGCTCTGACCAGGTACGTGTAGATTTATCACATCTTTTAATTGTTTCCATTTTTTTGGTAAATGGGTTTATAATGTTTTGGTTCGGCTATCTACAAATCTGGTTGTTTTCAGTGTATAATCTCTCTTGAACTTAGGAATTTCTTATTCTAGTATATAGATGCTTTATTCAGTTCAAAAAATCAAGTTTGTTTGATCTTATTTCTCGAGAAGATGGAAGTGTGTGAGGGTTGTGGTCTTCTCTTGGTTTGTTTTGGTTCTTGCTGTGTGTTGCATCTTAGCATGGCTTTGTGTGGGAGTGCTTTGATGTCTACTGCTGGGTTGTGATAGGTGTAATCTGTAATTGGAAAAATTTTTTGTTGTGTTGGAGAGGATTTAATTTATAGATTGGTTTTTTTCCTAGTTGTGTATGTTTGTAGGTGTTGTGGTTGTTTTCCAGTCACATATGTGGTAGAGGTGTTAGAGGTTGCAGTTTAGGTGTTTGATTTATTGTTTATGTGTGGGTGTGTTGATTGAGGTCTTTTCATGGTGTTAGTGAAAAAAAAAAAAAAAAAAAAAAAAAAAAAAAAACCAAACCTTTAGGGCACAAAACGGGTCGGGTTTAGAGATATGGGTTGGGTCATAATTGGGTCGGTTGTCTATTTATTTCACTGTCTGTGTTCATGTTTTGCAACTTGTAAGCTGATGGAATGGCTCAGTAGAGAGAATTTTTAGGATATTGGAGAGAGAAAGAGAGAGAGAGAGAGAAAGAGAATAGGAAAAGAAAAAACTGGGGCATAAAATGGGTTGGGTCAGGAAAATGGGTTGGGTCAGAAAATTGGTCGGGTTTAGATCTGGGTTGGGTCATAATTGGGTCGGTTGTCTATTTATTTCACCGTCTGTGTTCATGTTTTGTAACTTGGAAGCTGATGGAATGACTCAACAGGGAGAATTTTTAGGATATTGGAGAGAGAGAAAAAAAAAACAAAAAAAAAAAAAAAAAGAAGAAGAAGAAGAAGAAGAAGAAGAAGAAGAAGAAAGAAAGAAGGGTAAGTCTAGGGCATAAAACGGGTCGGGTCAGGTCAAGGAAAATGGGTCAGGTCAGAAAATTGGTCGGGTTTAGATCTGGGTTGGGTCATAATTGGGTCGGTTGTGGGTTAGTTTTGGATATGCACAGTAATTGGGTTAGGCATAACCCAACCCATTAATGATACAAATTACATGACCCATTAATGACCCAACCAAAACCCAACCGAACCCATTTATACCCAACCCAAACCCACCCAACTTGCCCAGATTGTCAGGCCTAACTCCCCTACCAACCAAGGAACTAATGACAAGAGAGGTCCACCAAAGTGGAGCCACATAAAAGGTAGTGGTTTGCCACTTCTTCTTGATGTGCAATTAAATTTAGTCGTTATGATGGGCACAGCCTGATTTGATCCATCAAAACCTGCTTCACTTTATGCCCTATTAGAGAAAAACTTATATGTAATTGTGATATGGCTTATGTGGTACAAAAAGCCAATTGGAGTAAAGTGAAATGGGATTGTCATAATACCTTTTGGTCCCACAATCCTATTTTGCTTCTCTCTCATTGACTCGTAACACCACATGACCGTGTCACAGTTACATGAAGACTCACTCGTATTGTATATCAGCGCGTGAGCATTACTATAGAATTACCAATGCTTTATTATTTTATATATATATATATATATATAAAATAACAGAAATTTAAGAAGCAAATTCCCTTCGTACATAAGTTTACATTCTCCCCTAGCTGGAAAGGGTTTTTATTTTTATTTTTATTTTTTATAAAAGAAAATTCATTACTAAAAAGAATTAATACATTGAGAAAAAGATACACCATATATGTTTTCTTGACAAATATTTCAAAGAGTTCTAGGAAAATTATCTTCACAAATACAATAATTAGTACAAGCTAATAGGTTTACATTCGCAACACAATCTGCAGCACGATTGGCTTGACCATAAACATGATGAAATAAAACATTTTCAAAGTTTCTAGAAAGTAGCTGGAAAGGTTGCCCATCGACAATGTCTCCTCTTTATTTAGTACTCTGGATGTATCATGGGAGCCCTAATCCTACAATGCACTAGCTAGCAGGAGACTAATTTGCAAGTACAGTACTTGTAATAGGAGGGTGGTGGAAGAAAGGACAGTACTAGTAGTGGTACTAGGAGGAGTCTGGATTTGGTAGTCTCAATTAAGAAAAAATTTGATAGAGAGAAGAAATGGTCTGGATAATGGTGAGGTAGAAGAGAAGCAGGTTAATTGGTTCTTGGTTGACGAAATAGTATAGATTCAGGGTAGCCTTCCAAATATTCCACCTGCTCCTGGTGAACCTTTTAATTTCCTCAATTACCTCAGGAATGTAGCATTCATGCAGGCCACCGTGAATCCCGTAGGTTAGCTGGTGGAGATTATTAGTAGCGTCTTCATTGCTCATCATAGTTCGAATAATCCCTTCTTTTCGGAGTAATTGAATGTCCCTAGGTGAGTTCACAAGGATGTTGAAAAAGAACACTAGAGTTGTGAAGTAAGGTGGTGTGCTTCTGTTGCATTGTTCATAGGCGATAGCATTGCGACATATTTTGGACATGGATTTGCTCACGGGGTGTTTCCTCCAAAATTTTAATTCTGAGGATTGGGTTGCGCGAGCGTGCCAGCCACTAAACAGTGACGAATTGTGGATTCTACCTTGCCTCGAATGGACTCAAGGACTTTTCTGTGACAAACAATTGAAAACACAAAATAATAGCAGAAATTAAAAGGAAATGCTCACCACGGAGGAAGCCATTTTCATTGATCAATTTCTGGAATTACAATGATGAACAAAGGGGTGCACACGCCTTTGACCAGAAAGGAGCACACGTTTCTGGGTTTAAAATCCTAGAATTCTAAAAGAAAATGAAAAAGATAAAGTTCCTGAGAACTGGTTTGTTGATTGATGTTGGAGGGCCTTTCCAAGGTCTGATCTTCCACTTTTATACACTTACAACTTCAACCTCTTCCCTGAAATGCGCTTATTAACTGCCCACGATGTTGAACTACCATCTCCCAAAACTACCACGTTCTTTTAACTGCCCATGATCTCAAGATAACTGTTTTCCATCGTGTAATTCAATACCTGCTTTTGTTAGTGCTCCAAGGATTCGACCTCATCTGACCGAATTTTGAAGGCTCTTAAGGCTGAGGTATAACCACGATTTGCTTCAATGTAAGTGGTAACTCGGTCCAACGAAATCGTCCTATCACTGTTCACGATGCAGAAGTTAAAGTTCGTCCAACCATGCTGAGGCCGATTTTATGGGTGTAAACATTGCCCCCCACATTTTAACAGATTAGTTTTCTGGTAAAATGTACCAATTTTATAAATCGGCCTTTCACCATACTCAAGGTAAACACAAGATGTTAGGATTCATCTTTTCTGGTGACACGTGTTCATACCCCCAAGCCTTAGTAACAGAGACACGTGTTCCTCTTTTAATTGGTCCCTCATCTGACGGCACTGAATTACTAATAATAGCGCCGTGTCGTTTACTGTTCCCAAGGGAACGTCTCTTCCAAAACGCCTTTTCCATTTCTCCTAAAAGCGCCAAAACCCCTCAGACTCCTTTTGAAACACAACTCCCTCGTCTTCTACACGAACCAGAGCTCCTTTTTCCCAGGGTTTCTCTTCTCCGGCGATCTGCTCACTTCTTCCTTTCATCTGGTGTCTTCTTCTCCGCCATCTTCGAGTCTTCTGCCAACGCCTTTCCTCAGTTCATCCCCTCGTCATTCTCTATACCACATCTTCTTCTAGAATGGCAGATTCTGCGCCTGGTGAAATCGCCGGCAAGTCTCGTTTGGCAGAGGTCACGGCGACTGACCCGGCGGTGGCCATCCCTAAGGTACTTATTCCTATCAACAACTCTTACACTTTAGGTCCTGTATTCTCCTCTGCTGAAGCTGTCGGATCCTACTCTTCTGTTTTTCCAAAACCTCAATCAGAGGTTTTTGTTTTTGAAAACCCTAAATGCAATATCACTTCTTCTTTTTCTAAGTCTGTTCGTTGCTGGCCAAACAGACAAAAGAACTGGCTTTCCTGGTTTGATAGGATGGTTGCTGTCAAGGCCAATGAATGGCATGAATTGGGAATTCATGAAATTCTTCATCTGTCCAAATTCCAAATTCCCATCAATAAAGAAATTTTATCATCGGCCTTATGTTTCTGGTCTGTTTCTACCAATTCTTTTCATTTTAATTTTGGGATGATGACCCCCACACTCTTAGACTTAGCTGTTCTTTTTGGCCTTCGACCTAATGGGAAATGGATCAATGCCTTGGCCGAGACCCCTGAATTTGATGACTCAATTTCTTTTGACAAGAAAAGCACATCTTACACTAATTTCCTCAACCTCTATATTAAAACAGAGGGCGAAATTGAGGAAACTAAGTATATTGCCTTCCTTCTTTTCTGGATTTGTAAATACCTTTTTTGTTCACCATCTTTTAAAATTGTCAAGGCCGATTTAAAATTGGCCATTTACTTGGCTAGAGGTTGTAAGGCTGCCTTGGGACCTTTAGTCCTTTCAAGCCTTTACAGAGGTTTATTCAATCTTTTGTCTTCTAACTTCCAACTGTGGGGAGGTCCTCTCTGGATGCTTCAAATTTGGCTTCATGCCTATTTTCCAGAGGTGAGCCCTGCCTGTGAGTCTCATCCAGATGTTCCTTCCCTTGGATATAACTTCATTGACTTTTCTCACAATCCTCATTCTTTCAAAGATTGTTTTACCTTTTTCTATTCATGTAATAATCGGACTCCTAAGCAATTTTATCCCTTTTTTCCTTTGAGATGCGGGCCACAATGGTTACTGGCCGTATCTACTTTTGATGCTCCCCAGTCAGTGTTAAAATCCTTTTGGAGCAGTGTATTAATCCCAAGAGACCTTCATCATAGATTGGTCTTAGAAAATTCTAGGAATAATCGTTGTGGAGTAGAAATCTACTGTCCCCATTTTGTCTCTAGGCAATTCGGCCTCCATCAATCTATTCCTTTTCCCCTCACATACAGCCTAAACTTTGATTTCTTGAATCGGCTTGTGATTCAAGATCTTGATGAAGTGGACAGTGTGGATGTGATCTTCAAAATGTTGAAGAAAGATTTTGAAATCTCTTCTTTCCGGTATAAGCCGTCTGTATCTGATGACTTCACTACCTTCTGGGGAAATTACATCAAAAAGAGTAGACCGATGGACCCAGCAGAGGCTTTTAACCAACTCTTTACGCATGAAGCTGCTGATGACTTGGCCGATTCTAGTGATGGCAATACTGACAGGCTTTCCTCGCAGGCCACAGAGACTGGGAAAGGAAAAAAGCAAAAGACCAAGCAAGGTATCCCTATTGACCGATATTCAGCTTATCAGTCTGTACTAACTTATGAAAAATTTTATAAAATCAAATGGATCCCTGGGGAAGACATGTGGGTAATGGTGGATAAGGTAGATAGAGCTGTTCTAAATATAAAATCAAAACAATTTGATGAATATATGGCAAAAAATAAGGGAAAAAGAGTTATGTCAGGTCCCACATTTTTTATGAAGTTTGAAAAATGGCTGGAGAAAAATCGACCATATACTCCTTCTGCCAATTTTGCAATAGCTGACCTAGTTGAACCATCCTTGGCCTTATCCTCGCCCGATGAAGTTACTTGGGTAGGGAGACGCGCCACTAAAAAAGAACTTGACCGATTTCAATGGATAACCTGGCCTATATCAACTTTTTCCATAGGTATCTCTCTTGCTCATTTCCTGTTTTTTTAGAAACAATTACGAGAGTATCCTGACTTTTGTGTTTTGCAGATGCTCCCTCTTATGAACATCGGTCTACAGCTCCTTTTCCTGAACTCCCATCTGAGGATGAGGAAGAGCTTTTGAAGTCCCAGCTTGGTAAATCAAAAAGCGCTGCTCTGGTGAAGTCCTCAGCCGCTAAACCAAAGCAAGGAGAGACCGAAACTCAGGCCACTGGAAGCCAGGCCAAGAAAACCACCAAGCCAAAGACAGTGGAAACTGGGCATCAAGCTGCTGAGAGCCAAGCCAAGAAGAGAGGTAGACCGAAGACCTCTACAGCTGCGACTGGCCGAAACAAGAAACCCAAGGCAGCTGGGATGAGCGAGATTTTTGCATCCTTGTCCCAAAAAGGGTCTGGCTCAGCCTCTGTACCTATTTCCTCTTCTTCCATCTCCAAACCAGCCTCAAGCCCTCAACAATCCAAGGCCGAAGATTCAGACCCTCATGAATCCGATTCTGAGGACCAGGATGAGCTGATCATTTTACCTGATCCTTCAGAAAAAATGACTCAGCCATCCTCCCTGCTAGAAAAAACAATTTCTACTGCCCCCGCTACAGCTCCTACTACAGCTCCAACTCCTTCATCTTCTGAGAATAAATATGCCACTACAATGGCCTCTCTTGAAAAGCTCCGCTCTTTCTTGAAGCCCAAACTGGGCGATTCTCCTCTTTCTTCGACTACATCTAGCCTTTCCAAAGGCCCAGATGTTGAAAAAGCAAAAAAGCTTCTGAAAACCATCTGCACTGTCCCCATAGCTTCCATTTTTTCCCAACTTGACAAAATCAAGACCGCCATAAAAATCATTTTGTCCGATTCCAATACCACCCCTGGACTAGCTGCTAACCTTCAATCTTTTGAAGAGAAAATTTCTCCCCTTTGCCTTTCCTTTTCTTCTACCAAGAACGAAGCAACCCAAAATAGGAAACTTCTGAATCACGTACTGGATTTACAATCCAAGATTCAAACGGCCATGACAGAGGTCGAAAATGTAAAATCTTTGATTGAAGAAGGACAGAAGGCTGCACAAGAATTTCAAACTAGGGTTGCTGACTTGGAGAAGCAGCTGAAGGACGCAAAAGAGAAGTTGAAGGAGGCGGAGCTTGTTCAGGCTAACCTTACACAAGTCTTTTCTGAGAAAGTTGGTGAAGCACAAGGGTTGGCCGAACAGTACGAATCTTACTCAGGCCAAGAAGAGACCCTGGAGCAGAAACAGAAAGACCTGGAGGACCAACTTCAATCTTTTGAAGTTGAATGGTCGAGCATTAAGCAATTGCTTTCTCCTATTGATCCTTCCCTTACTGCTTCCTCTTGATGTTTTGAACAATTTTACTTCATGGCTGGCATGTAGCCATTATTGTTCTGGTCTTGTAATTTGGCCATAAGGCCTTTGCACAATTTTATTTTTTATCAGTTTTTTTTTTCTCAATCATTAGTTTGCACTAACAATATTTTACTTACTGATGCATGTATGGATTATAATTGTGTCTTTTGATATTCGGCCATGTAGCCTTGAGTATATACACATGCTTCTTCTACCCTTCCTCTGAATGCGTACTTAAATTTGTATCTGCACTTACATGTTCCAAATATTTTTGACACTTTCCCACATTGCAGGATAACATTTTTTAAGAAATCGGCCATTGATAAGCCGATCATGGATGTTACCATCCAAATTTTGTAGATGATAAGCCCCACCTTTTAATACTTTGAAAATTTTGAAAGGATCCTCCCAATTGGGAGACCACTTCCCATACTTGGGATCTTTTGACCCAATAGGCAATATAGCCTTCCAAACTAATTCACCTTCAAGAAAATCCTTGGGTCGAACTTTTTTATCATAAGCTTTTTCGATCTTTCTCTTTTGGGCTCGTAAATGGTCTAATGCTAGTAGCCTAACATCATCCAGATCGTCTAATTCGGCTAACATAGCATCATAATAATCTTGTACACTTAAACTGTTTTGCCTAGCAACCCTCAAAGACCGAACTGTTACCTCCATAGGCAAAACTGCCTCATGCCCATAGGTCAGGGCGAATGGGGTAGTACCTGTACTAGTTCTTTTAGAATTTCGGTAAGCCCACAGCGTTTCTGAAAGTAATTCATGCCATGCTCGAGGATTTTCCTCAATCATTTTTTCTATACTGACTTTCAAAATCTTGTTTGTTGATTCGGCCTGTCCATTAGCTTGTGCATAGTAGGGTGTTAAATGCACGATTTCAAAACCATACTCCTTAGCAAACGCCCGTACCTCACTGCCAGTAAATACTGTGCCTTGATCGGCAGTGATGGTCTGGGGTAGACCGAACCTATGAATGATACTCTCTTTAATACATTTTATCACTTCCGTCTGAGAGACCGAGGGCATGGGAATGGCTTCTACCCATTTAGTAAAGTAATCGGTTGCTACTAAAATAAAGGCATCCCTTTTGGATGATTCTGGGTATATTTTACCGATTACATCCATTGCCCATCCCCTGAACGGCCAAGGCTTTACTATGGATTGCAATTTTATTGCAGGTGCATGTTGCACTGGCCCATGAATTTGACAAGCTTGACAGCCTTTAGCATATTCTAAGCAATCTTTCATAATATTCGGCCAATAATAGCCGTATCTTCTTAGGAGCCATCTCATCTTAATGCCAGCCTGGTGTGCCCCACATATGCCCTCATGAACTTCGGCCATGACTTGCATTGCCTGAAACTTAGAAAGGCATAAGCTCAAAAGGCCATCAACATTCTTTTTATACAATTCATCATTTAAAATAACAAAATTTAAGGCCCTTTTCCTGACTTTATATTCAGTCTGAACAGATGGATTCTGTAAATATTTTATAATTGGAAATCTCCAATCATCCTGGGCAACATCTAATGATAATACCAAGTCACCAGGACCGAATACATTCTTTAAGGACGATTCTAATCTCCTTTCTATAGTAATCGTCCTGGTAAGAACACTAAGTGGGATTTTCAATCCAGAAGCTATTTGAGCCAATTCATTTGCTTCGTTGTTTTCTTTTCTCGGGACACATTTGAATAATATGTCAGCAAATAGACTTAGTAAATATTTGGCGATCCTATTGTATTCAACCAAAGAATCACTTACACATTTGAAGTCACCAGATAATTGTTTTAAGACTAACTGGGAATCCCCAATAATAAGGACACTTGATACATTCAAATCCACCAATAAACTGAGACTGATAATGAGAGCCTTATACTCGGCCTGATTGTTTGTACAATCGAAATCTAATTTGAATGAAAGCTGAGTTCTTTTGTTCATTGGGGATATTAGAACTATACCTGCCCCGGCCGATTCTTCAGTTCGAGACCCGTCAAAAATTAAAATCCATGGGACTAAAGAAATGCACCCAATCTCCATGGTAGGCAAAATTTCGGGCACCTCTCCTAAATTAGGGTGGCTTGCTAAGAAATCGGCCAGCGCTTGGCCTCTAATTGCCTTTTGAGGAGTATATTGCAAACAGAATTCAATTAAGACTAATGACCATTTTGCAATTTTCCCTCTTACAATCGGCCTACTCAACATGTATTTAACCACATCAGTTTGACATATTATATAAACCAGAACAGGTAACATATAATACCTTAACTTAATACATGAAAAGTACAAAGCCAAACAAAGTTTTTCAATCGGCGTATATCTACACTCGATTTCATTCAATAGTTTACTAAGAAAATAAACGGCCTGCTCATGTCTGTCGTCTCTGTCTTGGGCTAACAATGCTCCAATAGATTCTTCAGCGGCCGATATGTACAATTTCAAGGGCTTCCCCTGCTTGGGTGGCATTAACACCGGTGGCTTTGTAAGATATTCTTTCAGTTGGTCGAATGCTTCCTGATGTTGCCTATCCCACTTGAAACTGTCCTCCGCCCGTATCTTCAGCAGAGGAGAGAAGGCTTTGGTTCGCCCTGCACAATTAGAAATAAAACGGCGCAAGAAATTAACTTGACCGAGAAACCTTTGAAGCTCTTTTTTATTAGATGGTGGTTTTGCATCGATAATTGCCTTTGTTTTGTTTTTGTCAACTTCAATCCCTCTTTGGTGGACAAGATAGCCCAAGAAATTTCCAGCAGATACACCAAAAGCACATTTTAAGGGGTTCATTTTTAAACTATGAGCCCGCATTCTTTCAAAAGACTTCCTTAGATCGGTCATATGAATGTCCAGATCTGAAGATTTAACCACCACATCATCTATATAAACTTCCATAAATTTTCCAATCATATCATGGAAAATATAATTCATAGCCCTTTGGTATTTAGCCCTAGCATTTTTTAGACCGAATGGCATCACTACCCATTCAAAGGTCCCGATGCTACCTAGGCACCTAAAGGCTGTTTTCTGTACATCTTCTTCGTCTATGAAAATTTGATTATAGCCTGAATGACCATCCATAAAAGATAGGACTTTGAACCCAACGGCTGCATCGACCAACATATCAACTACAGGCATTGGGTATTCATCTTTTGGAGTGGCTTTATTTAAGTCTCTAAAATCTATACACACCCTTAGTTTCCCATTCTTTTTCAAGACTGGAACAATGTTCGAAAGCCATTCCACATACTTGGCCGTTCTAATAAATCCGGCCTTTAACAGTCTTTCTATCTCTTCTTTTACTTTGAGATGAATTTCTGGAGCCATCCTCCTAGGAGGTTGTTTGTATGGTTTAAACCCCTTTTTAATTGGTAATTTATGCTCAACCAGTTTTCGGTCTAAACCCGGCAATTCATCATAATCCCAAGCAAAACAATCCCTAAATTCTTTTAGTAGGCCGATTAATTTATCTTTCCAGCCTTCTGGTAAATTTTGGTTAATAAAAATCGGCTTTGAGTCTCCTAATAGTTTTACTTCTTGTAAAGGGTCTATGACTTGAGCTTTTTCATCACTCAACTTCCTAGGCTCCAACTCTAATTCTTCTAAGGTGATTTCGTCTGCATCTTCTCTAACGCAATCGGCCAAAGTGGCCGATTCATTGATTTCAGCCATGTAGGATTCTATTCTCTGCATGGCTTCCTGATATGCTTGGGTTTAAAAATTCATTTAAACTTACATTTTCATGTACGGCCCTTTGGGAGACCGAATTTATATGGCATCTTCCATCCAACACTGGAGAAGCGACCTTAAGGGGTCGGCCATTTTTATCAGACCCTATAAATTCTAAAGGTCTTATGTTCTTCTCATAGAGAGCAGCCTCAGCAAAATTGTTTGAAAAAGCAAATGGGTGACTGTCGGCCTGAA
The DNA here is from genome assembly GCA_039720395.1 of Liquidambar formosana. NCBI lineage: Eukaryota > Viridiplantae > Streptophyta > Magnoliopsida > Saxifragales > Altingiaceae > Liquidambar > Liquidambar formosana. Next base: position 8,568,265 of record CM077827.1, read on the forward strand.
TTAACTCAGCCTTGTCCCCATTCCAAATCATCAAGCACTGATGAAGTGAAGATGGGACACACATGTTTGCATGAATCCAATCACGGCCTAACAGTGCATTATAATTCGAGGCCGAATTCATGACAAAGAATGCCGTCATTTTAGTTTTAATTCCTACAGTAACTTCCATAGGAACAACCCCCTCAGGTTTTACAGCTCCACCCATGAAGTTTACTATTGAAACTTCTGCAGGCAATAAATCTTTTTCTGTCTTTCCTAGTTTCTTCATAACCGAAACTGGCATGATATTAACAGAGGCTCCATTATCTACCAAAACCATTGAAATTGGTTTCCCATTGAAATGAGCTTTAATATATAAGGGTTTCAAGTGTTTAGCCATATTCTCACTAGGCTTGGTAAAAGTAATACTTTCACTAGGTAGCTCGGTCTGGGTAGACCGATTCGGAGTTTCTGAAATTTCATTAATTGAAAGCTTTCCTTCAAAGCCAACATCAATATTGTCGAAAGACAAAGTTTGGCCCTCCTTAGCTTTAAAATCAGTAGGTAAAATAAAAACCATGTTTACCTGGACTCTAACTGGTGGAAGAGATCCGAACTGAAGAGTGTCATTGTCCTCAGCATCAAAATCATCAGCTTCTAAGATTTCATCCTCTTTGCACTTTTCGATAGCTACTTGAAGGGACTTCTTTTCTTCCTCAATTGCTTCTAGACGCTTCCAAATATTAGCCCGAATTCGGTATCCTCCAGTCTTCTTAATTAGCTCCCTTTTTTCTTCAGCTTGTATTCTTTGGAGCCTCCTCTTCTGAGTCCGAGTCATTTCGGGCTGACCGAATTTTGGGTGTCGTGCTTGAGCCCACCTTTCTGTCTGTGTCGGCCTAGGTTTCACCATTCTGGGCTTAATTAGGCCACGCAAATCACCTTCAATAGTCCCAGAACTGGACGCTTGACCTTTTGTCATCTTATCGGCCTGACTGTCCTTAAGCCGATAATCATTTCTCACAGTGATTTGTAAACCCTGACCTTTTGAATGCTCATCAGGTCGAATTCTCTTATTGCTATCATCAGTCCTTCGATAGCCCGCCCTTAGACTCCTAGCGTGTTCTTCATTTTCTTCTTGTATCATCTTCTCTTTCTCAAGTCTAGCCTTATACAAGCCACTCGATCTGAATTTCTGCTCATATTTGTTCGGCCTTCTGGCTGCCGCATTTGCGACTTCGACCTCATTAAGGTCCCTGACCTGTAGCTCACCTCTATAAATAGAGACTTCAACATCCCCAATTACAGCTTTCTTCAAGTTTCCAGGATCGTACTGAGGCATTGCTAATTTGCTGTAACATCCTCGGCAATAAATTGGGTGACCATAAATATCACTGAGATGTTCTATCGCTACCTTAGTCCACCTCTTGACATTACCGGAATCTAACCTTCCTGAGTAAGCATGAGTCTCACCTTCGGCCTCTGGGATAAACGAGACCGATTTTATCTCTTTATTTCTCTGTTGCGAAGCCTGTACAACAGTTTTTCCTTTATCTTCCGACTTCTGTCCAGCACTTGCAGTCTCCTTGGTTGATACTTCAGGATCATGTACCTGCAAAACAACCATATTAACTGGAAACTCAAAAGGAAACGGGTTTTCATCAACCTGATGAACAGTCTTCTCCTTAGGGAATTTTAGTTTTTCATTATTAATTGACCTTTGGATGGCATCCCTTAACACAATGCAACTATTTGTTGGATGTGTCCAGCAATCATGCCATTTACAATATTTCTTGTCTTTCATTTCTTCAGCAGAGGGAATTTTATGCCCATCTGGTAACTTAATTTGCCCATCTTTTAACAATAGGTCAAATATCTGTTCTGTTTTAGAAAGGTCAAAATCATATTTCTTATCCCTAAAATTGTTTCCATTTTGGTTACCATTATTTGGTTTCCTCTGGAAATTCTGTTTTAATTCCTGCACCTTGGATTTTGCCAGGGCTCTGCACGTATAAGGCCGATTAATGTTTAGTTCGGCCAGGTCGATTTCTTCTTCAGTTTCTTCATTTTCTTCCATGGCTTCAATCTGAGCCACTTCCCTATTCGGGTTCCTATAATAGGTTCCCCTTGAAGAAACCCTTCTTTGATTCTCTTCCTCGAGAATTCTCTCATATTTTGACACTGCAGTCATAAGATGGCCCAGGTCGAAAAAATCTTGGCCAATGAACTTCTTTCTATTCTCTAGATTAAGCCCACTAATCACCATTTTGACACAATCAGATTGTGCTAAATTCGACCTACACCTACATTGGGCATTTCAGAATCTCTGAACAAAGGTATCAACCCTCTCACCGGGTTCCTGGCACATTCGGGCCAAATCAGCGACCGTTATTTCGGTCTCTGCCTTGCAGAAGTAAATATGGAAAAGAGATTCCATTTCCTGCCAGGTTGTAATTGACCCTGATGGTAAATTAATATACCAATTAAATGCCCAACCGGTTAAAGACCTTGGGAACAGTCTCAGCTTCAAATAGCCGCTACTACTTGCTTCACCGCATTGGCACGTGAATCGGCCAACATGTTCAAAGGTTGACTGTTTATCTTCTCCTGAAAACAATGTGAAATCAGGGAACTTGAAACCTCTAGGAAATTCATGAAACTGGTTGATATAATCAGGGTAAGGGCGACTATAAGCTGTTCTAACTGGTGGTCGACCTGCCCCCATTTGTTCCCTAATGATATTGGCAATCTCTTCTCTGAAATTGTTTGGGTTGTCCCTCAAATTGGTCTGAAAGGTCTGAGTAAGGTCTTCTTGACCAACATAATTGTATGGGGCTTCATTTGAACCCCCATAGTTTCCAGCCGTGGATCGGCCTGTTCTGACTGGAATATCGTTTTGATTTCCCAGCACAAAATTGTTATTTCGATTCGGGTCAAACAAGTCATTCAGCATTTGATTGTAAATTTGCCCCCCGGGTGAGGCATAAAACACATTATCTTTAACTCCACTTGTTCCAATATTCGGTCTGGGCTGCCCGAATTGACCTCCCAAATGGATAGAAGTTGGGATTTGCCCTTCCGACCGAAATATTGATGGATTCGACCCCAAAGGATCTTGCCTGGACAAAAGATGGATGTCCCCATACCTAAAGTTATTTGACCCTTCGGCCTTTCGGCCGTATTGACTAGATCTTTCATGAGTATTATTTTTAAACGCTGATCCTAGTTTTTCCACCATGTAACTAAGTAATTTGTCCGAATTTTTATTCAGATTCTCACTAATCTGCTGATTAGATTCAACAAATGTCTTCATAGTAAGTGACATTTGCTGCATCATCATCTGCGATATGTCGTGCATCATGGTGTCAAAATTCATCCTGAAAGCAGCCATAAACTCATTGGCAACATTTGCATGATCCAATGGTTGGCCTTCCGTATTTTCATTCCTAGGAGAATTATCTCCTGGGATTTCCAGACTGTCTTCTTGGCCAGACTCTTGACCAAAAGCTTCTTTTCCACGTCCTCCACGTTTTGGTGGCATGATTGTTGCAAAAACAAATCTCCTAGAACTGGAAAATAACACGAATGGTGTCCCACCGGGCGTGCCAAAAAGTGTTTCCTCCAAAATTTTAATTCTGAGGATTGGGTTGCGCGAGCGTGCCAGCCACTAAACAGTGACGAATTGTGGGTTCTACCTTGCCTTGAATGGACTCAAGGACTTTTCTGTGACAAACAATTGAAAACACAAAATAATAGCAGAAATTAAAAGGAAATGCTCACCACGGAGGAAGCCATTTTCATTGATCAATTTCTGGAATTACAATGATGAACAAAGGGGTGCACACGCCTTTGACCAGAAAGGAGCACACGTTTCTGGGTTTAAAATCCTAGAATTCTAAAAGAAAATGAAAAAGATAAAGTTCCTGAGAACTGGTTTGTTGATTGATGTTGGAGGGCCTTTCCAAGGTCTGATCTTCCACTTTTATACACTTACAACTTCAACCTCTTCCCTGAAATGCGCTTATTAACTGCCCACGATGTTGAACTACCATCTCCCAAAACTGCCACGTTCTTATAACTGCCCATGATCTCAAGATAACTGTTTTCCATCGTGTAATTCAATACCTGCTTTTGTTAGTGCTCCAAGGATTCAACCTCATCTGACCGAATTTTGAAGGCTCTTAAGGCTGAGGTATAACCACGATTTGCTTCAATGTAAGTGGTAACTCGGTCCAACGAAATCGTCCTATCACTGTTCACGATGCAGAAGTTAAAGTTCGTCCAACCATGCTGAGGCCGATTTTATGGGTGTAAACACGGGGCAACTAGGAATCTCCAACACTTTGTTCACGAATGTGATATCTAGGTACGTACCGGTCTTCTTCCTGAATGAAATGCCAGCGCACCTGAGCACCGTAGCATTGCTGAACCAATATGTTTTGGGGAGAATACTATTTTCATCTTCGAATGCCAAATTTAATGCGGTGTATGAAGGGCGGGCTGGGTTTGTGATGAAGCCAGAGTGATACAAAGCAAGTAAATGTGTGCCACGATACTCGCCAATTGCCTTCTTTTGCCCCCCACGACGAATATGCTTCAAATATTTGATTGCAAGAGCCTTGAATGAAGCCTCGTCCTGGTCTGGACTTCTTAACAAATACAACCTGTAGAGCAAAAATAGCGGAATCTGATTCTCCAGCATCAGTAAATCCAGCGAGATGACTGAGCGCATGAAGCGTGTTGAGAAGATGGGATCGTCTACATGACCCTGGATATTCATCACAATAATCAGCTTCTCCCCAAAAATAGCGGATCACCTTAAATAATAATCATCTACACTCTCGAATTTGGAAAAATTTATATTTTTAATTTTTTCCCGTGGTGTAAATGATTATTTTGAATCCCCTATTACACTTTTTTCACTGGTTTGTTAAATTTTCTTGGCAACTTATCCCAAAAAAAATAATAATAATAATAAATAAATTCTTGGCATACCATCACACCCCTCAGAAAACAGAGGTGGGGAGGGGAGAATAAACCGACCTAATTACATGTTCTAATTAGAATTTTAAAATTTTCATTGTTTTGGGCAGGGAGGGAGACGATTACCTTTTGGACGATGATGGGATTTCAAAGCCGAGTTACCCTAACAATTGGAAAGGGGAAAAGGGGTGTCCAAAACATAGCCAACGATATCGATCAAGTCGCTTATGCAATGTCCAAAGAAAATTAATTAAATGAAATTAAATAAGAGAATCTAAATAAGAGAGTGGGTTCATGGAACTGCTGTGGATGCCTAAAACTAATAATATCAAGACACTTTTTTCACTTCCGGTCCACAATTCCACAAGTTGTGAGATCAAAGCTTTGTTTGAAATGATTTGAATGTCATTTATTAATTAGCGCTGGTATCGGACACAATTCTATCGTGACAGGTCCATGTTTGATCTCCTCAACCCTCTTCATATAATTTTGCAAGTCATTATTACGTACTTTATTTTGGGAGAAAGACCACTGTACATGGGTAAATGAATTAAATTTAAATCATGCTTTTCTATAAGCAACGATAAAAAAAATATAAAATAAAAATGGAGATCAACTTTTTTTTCTTCTTTCTCTTTCTCAACACAAAGGGGAAATATTAGTTAAGTTTTATTTCATAAGGAGAAAATAGAACAGTCTAATAGGATTTGAGTGAGGTGGAAAAAAAAAATTACTAAAATGTTGTAATGGACATTTGACTCTAAACTTCCTCTTTTTGGAATCAAAATTTATTTTTACCACTTCAAAAAGAATAGGAAAGTTGGCAGATGTGACGAGTGATATGACGTCTCGAGGTGGCAGATGTGCCTTGTAATCTACTAACTTGTCACATTGCCTATCCTGATGTCAGAGTTCGGGTTGTCCAAGGTTTGATTATACTTAGTCGCATCATAGCGTACATCTTCGAACACACTAGCTTGTGTGTAAGGACATGTGGTTCTCATCTAAATCCCCCAAGTTGGCTAAGGCAAGAAGGGTTACCTCCAAGCAGGCCCGGTTTTGGACCCAGGCGAGCAAGGCGGCCGCCTGGGGCCCCCTATTTGGGCTAAAAAAAGGGGCCCCTAAATGCCTATTCCTTTACTAGTTATAAAAACCCAAAAATCAATCCAAAGATAAGCTTCTCAACCCTCCAATTGGACACTTGGACCATTTCTCTTATTTAAGCAAAAGCCCATTCTTCCAAGCCCAATTATAACCCAAAAGCATAAAAACTAAAAAAAATTTATATTTTATTGTTTTCACGGGAATCAATAAGAACTTTTTCAATTTTCATCAATATCTCAAATCTGAGATTTGAGGCTCCCCAACTCCCAAGGACCCCAACGTCTCTTAGTCTCTATCCCCATCTTCTCCCCTGACTGGCTGACTCCCATTTGCAAACTTGCAGTCACCAAGACACCAACGTCTCTCTCTCTGGTCTTTGTCTCTCACAATCTCACGCTCTCTCTTGGTCTCTCCACTCTCTATTCTCTACTAATCTACAGATCTACTCATTCGGTCATTCCTCCATTTCCTCACATCCTCCACTCGCCGCCCCTAAGACCTCAGCTCCTTGCCATTTCGCCAAATTGCCAGACGCCAGTCGCCTCCTCCGCAGCTCCGCTCGCCGTTTGGCCGCTCCTCGCCACTTGCCTCCTCCACAGCTCCACTCCTTGCCACTCGCCACTCGCCTGACGCCTCCTCCACTCGCCCTTGGACACAGGACACACCGACACAGAATACTCCTCGATCCCTTTTGGGTGGGTGTTTATATTATTATTATTTAATTATTTAATTTATTTATTATTTAGTAGCTTCTTTGAAGATTTGATATTTTGATAAATTGGGTATTTCTTATTTGGGTTTAATTAATTCATTCTTTCATAAATTTATAGTTTCATAATTTTCATTATATTCTTACAAATTACAAATTTACAATTTTAGTAAATTTTGCTCCTTTGGAATATTGTAGGGGCTAGAGCACTGAGCCAGAGCACAATAGAAAACCGGGATCAGGCCAATCGGCATGACGACACTTTGGCAATTCGGCACAACCGCCAAATTGATAAGCACTTTTCTTATTCTACTTTTAATCTTTTATTTATCTTTGTCTAGAATTTGGATTGATTATATAATCATGGCTTCTAGAAAGTATCCATCTGGATGTGAAAAAAGGAAAAAGAGAAAAAATGCTGAAGAATTAACTCAATCTTTGGCAGGATCTATTAATAGGTATTTTATTAGTAGTAAACCAAGAGAAAGTTCTGACAATAAAATTGAAGATTTGGTAAATGAGGAACATGGGGGTGAAAATGAAAATGAACAAAATTTAAATGAACAACATGAAAATGTGATGAATGAAGAACCTAATCATTGTACAATTGGGGATGATAGTGAAGATTTCATAAACATAAATGATCCTGGTACTTGGAAGAAGATTGACCAAAATTTAAGAGATTTACTAGTAGAAAGAGGTCCTATAAGAGTAATTCATGCTATAGATGAATATCCTAAAAATGATGAAGGTAGGCATTTCGATCCTCAACATTATGTTCGAATTTTATCAAATAAGGAGGAGCATTATAGGAGATGGCTAGTATATTCGGATTCTTTGAATAAAGTATTTTGCTTTTGTTGTAAGTTGTTTAATCAATGCTCAACCAAATCTCAATTGATTAATGGAAGGTATAATGATTAGCATAACCTTGCTGATAGGCTTAAGACTCATGAAACTTCTGATGCGCACATGAACTTCATGAGTAAATGGATTGACTTGGAAAGGAGATTGAAAAAGAATGAAACAATTGATAAACATGTGCAAGAACAAATCAATAAAGAGAAAGAACACTGGAGACAAATACTAGTAAGGATACTTGCTGTTGTGAAAACTCTTGCTAAAAATAAGTTAGCATTTCGTGGAGATAGTGAGAAGGTGTATACAGAAAATAATGGAAATTTTTTAAGCCTAATTGAAATGATTGCTGAATTTGATCCAGTAATGTAAGAACACCTTCGACGTATTGAAAAGAAAGAAATTCATTACCATTATCTTAGTCACTATATTCAAAATGAATTGATACAAATATTGGCGAGTGAGATCAAAAGTACAATTGTTAAAAAAATCAAAGAAGCAAAATATTTTTCATTAATACTTGATTGTACTCCAGATGTAAGTCATGAAGAACAAATGTCTCTTATAATACGTTGTGTTGATGTTTCAGCAAGTCCAATAAAAGTTGAAGAGTTCTTTTTAGAATTTATAAAAGTGGATGATACATCGGGGCAGGGCCTTTTTAGCAAACTTGAAGAAGTATTAAGAAGTCTTAAACTTAATATTAGTGATGTAAGAGGACAAGGATATGACAATGGCTCGAATATGAAAGGAAAAAACAAAGGTGTGCAGAATAGACTACTCGAAATAAATCCTAGAGCATTCTATACCCCATGTGGTAGTCATAGTCTTAACCTTGTACTTTGTGATATGTCCAACTCTTGTCATAAAGCTATAACTTTTTTTGGAGTGGTACAACGTATATATACATTGTTTGCGTCTTCTACAAAGCGGTGGAAAGTTTTCAAAGATAATGTTGGGGGTCTCACAGTTAAGCCGTTGTCACAAACACGGTGGGAAAGTCGAGTTGAAAGTATTAAAGCAATAAGGTACCAAACTCCACAAATAAGAGAAGCTTTAATTCAATTGGCAAATTCTAGAGAAGATTCAAACGCAAAAAGTGAAGCCGATTCTTTAGTAATACATGAAATTGAGAATTTTGAGTTCTTGTTTGGTATGATTATTTGGCCTGATTTATTGTCTGCTGTTAATATTGTTAGTAAGGTCTTTCAATCTAAAGATATGCATATCGATGTTGCCTTACAACAATTAAAAGGGCTCATAACCTTTTTTGAAAAGTATAGAGAAACAGGATTTAATCAAGCCAAGACTGAGGCTATGAAAGTTGCAGCTACATTGGGAATTGACCCTGTATTTATTGAAAAACGTAGCATTCGTAGAAAGAAACAGTTTGATGAGAATGTTAGTGAAGAGGTGACATTGTCAGTTGAAGAGTCCTTCAAAATTAATTACTTCTTATATATAGTAGATCAAGCTCTTTCTTCTCTTAAAAGTAGGTTTGAACAATTTGAAGCATATGAACAAAACTTTGGATTTTTGTTTGATTTGAATAAATTAAATTCTATTGATGATGAAAGTTTGAAAATAAATTGTATAACCCTTGAAGATTCTTTGAAACATGGTGAGCATTTTGATATTGATGGGAGAGATTTATTTTCAGAATTAAAGGTCTTGAAAGAATTTTTACCTACAGATATAAAAAATCCAATTCAAGTATTGAATTATTTGAAAGAAATGGATGGTTGTTTTCCAAATGCTTGGATTGCTTATACAATATTATTGACTATACCAGTTACAGTTGCCTCTGCAGAAAGAAGCTTTTCAAAGTTGAAGTTGATCAAATCTTACCTTCATTCAACCATGTCACAAGAAAGATTGACCGGATTGGCTATATTATCTATTGAAAAGGATATGGTAGAAAAGCTTGATTATACTAGCTTAATTAATAATTTTGCATCTAAAAATGCGAGAAGAGTAATGTTTAAATGACACTTTGTTGTAATTGATTAATTTCTTTTGGTATTATAGCTTTAGATTTTATTTGGCATTTGTTTTTTTTTTCTTTTTGATGTTGTAAAAGTGGATTTTGCTCAATTATGAAGCAAAAAGTATGTTATATGTATTCTTTCTTTATAAGTTTTTGTAATAATCTCTTGTCATTTTAATCTATAAAAGCAAACAAACTTTATGTTGGTACTTGGTAGTAGGATTTTTTTTTTTTTTTGATATTTAGAACTTTTTTTTTTAGAATATGTGTAGAAGGAAGAGGGCCCCATTTTAGGAGTTCGCCTAGGGCCCCAACTAACTCAGAACCGGCCCTGCCTCCAAGTGACCTAAGGATCCCTTTCCACCTTGCAATCCCTCTCTTGCCACCAAGCTAGGATCTCGAGCATCCCCATTCTCGCAAGGTCAACGTATCGTGACCTCACCTCTAGGGCACCGAGCTTGATAAGTGGAGCTCCTTGGGCACTACCTTCGACCCAAGTGGGCATCAAACATTAGGGTGCAGAGCTCACTCTTGTTTTGAGGGAGTCTAGTGTCATGGATCTTTGTCATACATTGGATAAGCACTGGGGAGTCTTGGGCATATAAGTGGGAAGGGTAACTCCACCTAATGAGTTAGCCTTTTGGGATGGAGACCCGACCCGTGACAAGTGGTATCAGAGCAAACCCGGTCCCTTATCCAATGTCGCGCCAAGCGCCGGGGCTCACGGGGTATTGAGGGCGTATATGACTCGCGAGGGGTATGGGGTGTGTACAGGTAAGCAGGGTAGATCCAACCACGACGAGGGCGTCGTGTGGGTTGGGTGTGGGAAAATGGCATGGATCTCTGTCCCACATTAGATAGGTACTAGGGGAGTCTTAGGCATATAAGTAGGGAAGGCAACTCCACCTAATAGGCTCGCCTTTTGGGTTGAAAACCGGACCCGTGACACTAGGCTAAGTCATAGTTTGCATTGCCCCCTCCCCGAGGTCTAAGGTCTAGGCCCAACGAGCAGGCCTCTTACTTGGTCCTATTTAGCCAATATTCCTCTTTTTACGTGGTAAGTGAGGTTCATAATGTCTTGTGACACACATGTGACTTCGAGGGCCACACATCATTGTTCTATTTGTTGGGCTCTCAAAGGGGTTTGACCAAGTTGATGGGTTGCGCTTTAGCGCGTGCCCCTCCATGGTACTGCCATGTGGCAGTTCCCGATTGGTTAAAATAATCATGTATCTATAAGCTATAACCTATTTGAAAGGGTGTCTTTGTAACTCTTGCCGCTCTATAAATATGGCTCTCAGGATTAGCCGAAGTAAGAAACAGCTCCTCTCTCTATTCTTTATTGATTCTTTCAATTTATTCTTACTATCATCTGTTTTTTGATGTTCTTCGGATTGGGTTTTGGTTCCAAAACTACTAAGGAGTGAAACCTTAGATAGTTTAAGGGATATGCATTGTATCCTGAAGATAGAATTTCTAAGAGTCCATCTACATCAAATATGGTGGGGAAATTATTATCTTGAAGATAGCGTCCTAGACGTGCCATGCCTAAAATTTATTCCTTTCTACTACTTTGAGTTTATAACATCAAAAATTTTCTTACATCACATGGGGCAATATTCCTCGTCTCTCAATTAGTCAATTCAAAACCAAACTTATGTGGTTTGCTAACTGACCTAAAGTTGGGTTGAGCATAGCTCTGACGTAAATTTTGGCTTTACTTGTTTATTAATTAATTAATTATTTATTTTGTGAACAGCTATCTTAAAGGCATAAAGTATTAAATTCATATATGAATGTAGGAATGTAATTTTTGGCTTCTGTTTTTTTTTTTATTTATATATTCAAACCTTTGGTCTGCCTAATTTCTTGAAATACAGATATCATAGATAAGATCACTACATACTTTGCGCAAGTTTTTTTTTTCTTTTTGATCAGCAAAGAAAAATTATATATTAATAAAAGATCACCTCTTAGCAAGGAGCTAAGAAGAGAGAGTTACATAAAGAAATAAACTCACAACCAACTCAAAACCTTTGTTAATGCTCAAGATAAACTTGATTGGTGGTTGGCCCAAGAGGAAGTAAGAAGTCGAATTCAAGACCTCTCATTTCTTGAAGCATAAATCTCAAACACTATCGGTCCACCTCTTGAGGTTCTACATATTTTTTAGTTAATATACTTCCTGGAGATTTGTATTGAATATGCATGAAGTATATGTTTGTCATTTTTATTAGATTTTTCAAAATGACCTAAATAGTTGCTATGATCCGTTTCCTACTTCATGTGATCTGACTTTAATAAATTTACTAAAATATTTCTATATGCCAAAATTGCATGAAATTTTCAGAACAAATAATTTTCCTTCTTTAGTATAGTTTTGATACAAAAGTCTCTCAATTTATTTAACATATATATTTTTTACTGATATGGGTCGGTACTGCATGGGGTACTGTACAAAGGGTGCTTTATATATATAGCACTGCCCTTTGCGGCGTTATATAGGTATTTTGCAGTTGTGTAACAAACATTAATTGGGTCGCTGAAAGACACAAGAAAAGAATTTATGGACATACCTGTCGAGTGTACAATCGTACTCAACAATGAAGCAAGCGTCAAGTAGCATCATCTGCACAAACTCATCGCTGCTCAAAGCATCAAATTTCTCTGTGTAGCATTCTCTGGTTCTCGCCACTACAAAATTTTTGGCTTTTGCCGGCTGATAAAACAACCGGCAAATGCACTTATTTCAGCCGGCAAAACCTTTAGGGGCTGTCACAACATCAGCCGACTAAGCTGCTGTCGGCAAAGGTTATGCTGGCAGACAAAATTACAGCCGGCAAAAGTGGTTATTGCTGGCATAAAAAACAGCCGGGAACCTTTTTACAAAACAGCTGGCAAAGCTACAATTCTAATAGGCTATGCTGTCTGCCCATGCTACTTGCTAAAGATTTGGCCCAATTTATTTAACCCGACCCAAACCCACAAATGGCCTATCCACTTCTCAACATAACCTGCAACTGCAAGTTTCGAAAATTGAAAATGTGCATTCTCAACCAACTTAATATAACATAACCCAAGAACATAAAAACCACAATATATATAAAAACCAAAAATTATCCAAGCAGGCTGAAAATGTTTTAAAAAAATCATTTATCCTTTATTATTCCAAGCACAAAAAAAAAGAAAAAAATCAGTTAGCTACCAAAAAATAAAAAAACCATTCCAACCAAGTCAAAAAAAAGTTAAAATGACAACAAAAGAAAAACACGGCTCAACATGCTTGCTGCCAATTTTTTGACAAATGACCCCTTCAAAACCTGTTAAAAAATTAAAGCCAAAAACAAACTAAATTTTAGAGTCCTAAACCAAAATAAGTAAAGAAGAGCCATGAGTTACAGAAGAAAAGCCAAAAACAAAAACATGCACAGCAAAAAAATTACTCTTCCAACTCACCCTTTCAAATGATGCCCTTGTAATTGTGCTTGAAGTTGATGGTCAGCTAAAATTCCAGATGAACCCAGGAATGAAAGCTTTTCCTTCAAAACAGATGCTGCAAGGCACCACTAATTAGCTTATCTGGTTAAAGAACAATAATGCTCCAGTGTGCTTGTGATTAAGTTCAAGCACTAACGTACATTCTTTTGCTGCCTAAAAATTTGTAGAATAAAAGCAAGTTAAGATTCACGAAAAGTTCCCAAATAAGAATCACACACCAATTAAGAGCATGTTAAGTAGTTGCACACACACACATAATGGTATTGCATGATGTGAAATAAATTTGCAACAAGAAACCAAAAAGTGAACAGAATTTTGAGAACAAAGCGAATAAACATATGGCTGCAACAATTAAAATCATGTGTTTCCGAACATACTAATTTTAAGCATTGATATAATAGAACAACAAATGCATAGTGAATTCTCTCTTATTTGAATGTTTCTTCGTCAATGCTCCAAGATGCAAAAAGAAATGACAAGCTTTTTTCACTGGCTTGTGTGATTTTAATTGGAACACATTCTCCCCACACAATGATCCACATTTGCTTATAAGACCTGAAAAAAAGGTTTTCTCCTTGTCAGCACCCCCCCTTCTCCTCTCCTCAATGAAACTAAGTCTTAACAGTTTTATACCACTCTATGAACAACCAAGAGATGTGTACAGAGTATATTTCCAAAACTTGTAAAACTTGAAATTAAAACTTGCTCATGCCTAAATTCTAGGTTGGGCAGATTGAGCCCACTCAAGTTGCACCCGTAGATTTAACCAGTCACCTTTTATAAAGTTCAATTAAGCTATTTTATAAGTTTAACCGATCTAGCATGATAAAATTAACCAGTCACCCTTTTCCTTTCCTTCCTCCATAGTGTACAGAAAAGAAAAGAAAAGAAAAGAAAAATAATACCTCCACAGCTCGTCTGAATATACTTTCTTCTGCATTCTATAAAAGCTACATGAACAAAATGGAGACTAGCTTGATATAGCAAATTAAGGGCAAATGTCTAACCCACAAGCTTTGAGGAAATTAATGTAATTGATATAGCAAATTACAACCAGGGTGCAAAGTGAAAGTGATGTTGAAAGAATGAGTAAGAACAAATAAGTAGGGATATTTAAAATACTTCAGGATCCAAAGCAATGGTCAGAGTTTTGTGCAACAATCAACCCAAAGGTCAAAAGAATATTGCATCCAAAGAGTCATCGACATATTGAGGTCTTCAAATCCTAGTAACACAAAATTCAGTTCATAAAGGCAAAGCCAGTAATAGTTGTATCAGCACAGCAAGCAAAAATTATCAGAACTGCTGAGGAATTGAATATTATTAAAATTAAGAAGTGGATTACATACTTGACAAGCCAAGAACCAGCCTTTGATAGCACTATACACCATCACCATATACAGTTTACAGCATTTTCCTAATTGGTAAATAATCAAATGGGAAAAGGATTATAATGATAGCATGATAGTCTTTATACTGAAAATTTAGTTAATCTCAAGAAATTAAATTATGCCATCATTCTAATGACATTGCAAAATTTACATGTGAGATAGTCAACCAAAATGATTATTCTACAAGAGAAAACTAGAAGAATATAAAGAAAATGATAATTTAGCTGGTAGTAGAAATATCTTTGCTTAAAGAAAGGGGAAAAGAAGAATGTAGATTTTGAGAATAAAGATAAGAAAAGACATTGAAAACAACTTTTTACCTGTCACAAAATCAAAGACTTAAGATCTGTCAGAAATCTGCAATTCTCTCCAACAGCTATGATTCCCTTATTCCCAATCTATTGATGACAAAAACAAAAGTGAGATGAATCTCCATGGTAAAATTCATTTATAGGTGAAAAGATAAATGCATACGATTTTCAAAATGCAGATTTTAAGTAGAAGAAAGATAACCACTGTACACTTAAACATAGAACTAGAATTTCGGTTGCTTTTAGTGAAGAGCATAGTTTGTGACTTTAAAATAAAGGACCTATATATTGGGCATAGAGACATAGCAATCACAATCCAAAATTAGAAGGTCATTGTTTTGGAAAAGATAACCTTTTTTTTTCTCTTTTTTCTTTTTTTTTTTTTTTTTTATGAAGAGTGTCCAAACCTTTTCAAGAAAAAGAAATATACAAAACAAATGGTGCAAGTGAAAGCATATCTACTTGAGCAATTTTAGGTCTCTTGAAACAAGAGAGTCCCACAAAGAGTCAAATGCAGCATTCTATGAAATGACACAAGTTAAAAACTCTAATCTATATTTGAGCACCTCAATAGATATTTGTGATGCCATAATTTACAAATCCCACAATATTTAAAGCTCATTGCAATCAAAAGCAGATGATCTAAGTAATAAAATTCACATTGACACAAAAAGAAACTAAATCGTTTAAAGAGAACTGTGAGGGAAGAAAAATCATAATTGCCTAATTTGTACAAGCAGAAGAAATGGTAAAAGTACAATCATGGATATTTCACAGATGCTTACTTTTTTAATTCAAAAGACTCATTAAAGGACTAACTACAGGACATAGTCTAACACTAGCCATGCCCAGATGAGCTACCTAAGGGTACAAAGAATAAGATATACCAAAACCATTTATTAAAAAACTAGAAAAGAGAAACAAGAAGAAAAAATTACTGGAAAACTAAGAAATTTCTCGCTTGAGTCAATATGTTAAACATTTGCATGCAAGATTAGATTATTGCATTTTGCAACCAGTAAAATAAGCAATAGTAAAATGATATGCAGTCAACTCTTCAAGATATAATTTCTTAACACATGTTGATAATGAACTAATGATAGAATTGCCTGCCAGACAGGAGGCATATATTCACAATATGAAAGCTTCTGAGAACCACTTGTTACGGTTCTTAAATCAGAGCTATCTTGTGAAGACCATTTTCTGAAAGTCATGTTTGAAAAAATTATTGATCATTGATTCAACAACTTGGACTAGAAGACAGATTTGCGACTTCTAACAATATATCAGCAGCTTGAAACTTCAATGACATAAGGGCTTTCATATTACAGCAGGAACCATTATATAAAGTCATGTATAAGCTGCTCTTCAGTGGCATCATAGGGTATGTTCCTAACTATCACGAATCCAACAAACATGCATATCAGAAAACAAAAAATAAAACCTCACTGCAAGCCCAAACAAGGTGTAGAGGGGTGTGCACTTTTTGGAAATGTGTGGACTGTATGAATATTAAAATCACTTAATGGAGGGACAAATGCCCTGTCTATCTTGCTAAATGATCTCTACAAGGCTAATTGAGTATAAAATACTTGTTTTCCAGAAGATACATGCTGTAGCAAGTATCCAGAGAACTACTATACTTGTCTTGTGGCAGTGTAGGTGGTTTAAGTGATCCAACTGATCCCAGGGTTGAGATAAGAGGCCAACTATGTCCAGGCATGAAAGACTAAAAAGAAAATTAGTATTAATCGGCCTGGATATCTACTACTGAAGAGAAAGAACACATGCATGAATTCTAAGCAGCTATATGCTGAAACTAAGCAGGCAGAGCAATCTTCAAGAAATCCTGCTATGCTACATAGTTCACACTCCAAGAAAAACACTATAAGCATAACACACACTAATAACACTAAATCAATATCAAAAAATGAGATCTAACCTTAACAGTGGAAGAATATTATCAAACACCTTGTCATATAACAGTGGAAGAATATTAGATTCTACCCGTGGCAGCTTTGAGCTCCATTTTTAGTCATTTTCCCCCAATTTCTGCAATAATCAGCACATCAAAGTTCATAAATCTCAAAGGAGAGAGAATAGTGTGTGGAATTTTAACAACCTTCTCGGCAACCAAACAGGGGTTTTTCTTCTAATGTAGGTTGATTTTGCTACAAAAATCACAATAAAATCAAAATCCAAACACTAAAATTCCAATCAATAGCTTCCCTTGTGCAACCAAATTTCAAAAACTTAAACACTTCGATAAAGCAAACAGAGTTTGAGATACATACAGTGGAGATCAGATTTTGCGATCTAGACTGCAAATTTGTGAGGGTTTCTGTAATCAAGCGACTACGAATTAGGGTTTGAAATGCAACCCAAAGAATCAAGCGACTGTGAAATATAAATATGCAATCCAACTTCTAGGATTTTTGAGAATTGAATGAGAACAAAAGGGCTCGAAATCAGAACATAAATCTAAGAAAAATGATATATGTATATATATATATATATATATATATATATAGAGAGAGAGAGAGAGAGAGAGAGAGAGAGAGAGAGAAAGGACCTTGAGCTTCATCATCGCTGGTGAGAAACGAAGAAATTTCTGATTACCGATTTCTGAGAGTGAGAGATGAGATTGCGCGAGAGTGAGAGAGAAGAGAGATCAGATCAGATCGAGGGCGAGAAATCAGATTTGAGAGTGAGATCAGATCGAGGGTTTGACGCTTGAGGGAGAGAAGGGTTGAGAGCTGACAGAAAACTCTAGAGAGAAATGATGAGAGTTGTTTGCCCTTTTTCGTTTTACTTTCCCCATCTTCTTTCAATTTTTTTTTTTTGGGGGGTAAGTAAATGAAGATAGTTGTTACACGTGTGCTAGCTGTAAAGCAGGCCGGGAAATCAATTGTGTGCCGACCTCACTAAAACAGCCGGTGAACAATAGCCGGCAATAACTATTTTTTTTGTAGTGCGCCTCCAATTCCTTCATGGCTCTTTCAAGGCCATCCAACGTCACATTTTGCACTCGCCAATTCTCCACTGAACTGTCAACGGTGTTGGTTTTGTGAGTCATGGGGTCCAAAATGCCATAGAGAAATCGCAATTTGTGTTGTTCAATGGCTTGCAACTTTGGATTGTTACGATGAAATGGGCCTATGGAGACAATCTCTGGGATGTAGTTATCTTCATCAATTTTGCGCATGCTTGGGGGAACTCGGGATATACTACATCTTTAACTTTCGCAAGAGTTGTGAAGATGCTCTTCCCGTAGATGATTGCGTATGTCAATGACCCATTTCGGTGGTGATGATGTTGGTGGCTGGGTCGAGCTTGATCCTTCCTCATGATTTACAGTGATAGGTTCCATTTCTCTGAGAGAGATCAGCCGGCTAAGCTATTTAGATTTTAATTAATTGCCAAAAGAGAAAATTAGAGCCCCCTTAAATATGCCACGAACAGCAAGAAAACTAATTAATGAAGTCGACTTGAACCCCTATTCTAATTCCTTCCCCTTCTTTCTTCTTCTTCTTGTTCTTCTTCTTTCTTTTTTTTTTTTTCTTTTTTTTTCTTTTTTTTTTTTGGGTACATTAGAAGTGATTCGAACCCCTAACGCCTTTACCTTTTACTCCATCCTCCCTCACCAATAAGCTAACCCTAGTAGCTTCGTCTTGAACCCCTCTTCACCCCGGCCTAACTCCGCCCTTGATATAATAATTGAGGAAACAATTCTCATGGTGTTAGTATGTGGTAAACCATGAACCACTCCCATAGTAAAAACGGAGTTTAAGGTTTTATAGACCATGTGTAAGTTCCCCACCCCGCGTCCTCCGTGCATGATTATATCTATAGTTTACTAGCTAGATATATTAGTAAGTTTAAACAAAAAGGAAAAAAAAAATTCAAATTTAGGAGATGTAAGAACATTTCCAATGAGATTGCTAAATGAGGTGTTAACGTTATAATTTGGCACCAAAAAACAAATAATAATGATAATAATAATAATATTTACTCAATAACTCGAATGGCCGAGTGCCAATTGTAGCAATGCCAAAAGTTGTGCTAAATATGCCATTACTTTTGGCATTTGACACCAAAATAAAATGATAAGATAATATTGACTCCATCAAAAGCAAATGCAATGCAAGTCACATGAGTAAAATAAAAGCATTAGCACCCCATTTGACAATCTTTCATTGGAGCATTGAGTAGGTATGCCAAAATATAATATTTTAGCACTATAAGAGCATCTCCAACCATGAGGCATATGGTGAGGCGAAGCTATTTTTTGTCTCTTGCATGTGTGAAAAGTAGGTACTCCAGACAGATGATGCATTTGGTAAAAACAAATATAGCTTGAGGTAAATCTTGAACTATATTTGACCTTAGAAATAGTTGGAGGTGTAGGGAAAGATGGGTGAACCAAAAAATTGGCTCACATGCATTAGAGCAATTACATTTTTCATGTAATGCATTTTCACTGTAGCAATGCAAAAAATGCATATAACTCACCTAAATTCCTCACATGGTTGGAGATGCTCCAACTATTCCACAATCATTTTTTTATAAGGTGCACCTTATGTAACTTTGCATAGGGTGTTCAGTTGCATAGGGTGATCTCAAAACTCTACTTGTAATTTATATTTTTAACTTGTGATTCGTATTTTTTGAAAAAAAAAAAAAAACCGTTAGATTAGATAGCTTTCTCATTTAATTGATGTATGCAAAAAATCAAGTTGATGTAAGATTGATTGCCATTTGATCCAAAACTTATATTTTTTTAATTAATAACAATCACTTATATATTCATAGATATTTACAGATAAAGAAACTCTAAATCTCAGATTAACTTGATTTTTGATATGTATGAGTGTATGACATACATATGAAACATATGGAATTTGACAATTTGTTTTATAAAAGGAAAATGCTACATACAACGATAAATTGTAGCAACTAATGTAGTATGCTAAGTTGGAAGTGCAAACGACTGTCTGTTATAGAATGTCATGTCAATTGCTAACTTTTGTTGTTCTATTTAGTTGCTACCTATAGCACTACCCTTTATAAAATACAAATCACAATTAAAATTTTGGAGGTACACCTTATGTAGAATAATATAAGATGCACCACCTTATAATAAAAGATAAAGGGTAAACGAGTTATTAGAGCTAGCCTAACCATGAGAAGGATGGAAAGAAAAAAAAAAAAGGTAAAAATAGGATAAGTTAAAGATTCAAACTCCTCACATTGTATCAAAAATAAAAACAAAAATAAAACGAAGAGATAAAGGGCAAAGGGGATCGGTGGAGATGGCGATGATCTGAAGACAGAATATTTGGCCAACGTTCGGAAAAGATATTTTCCACCTAATTCAATCTGGGCCGTTTAAAACGATCGTTCGCTCACGGACAGTCAAAGGACATATGGTTGTGACATGGGGTCTCCTGTCATTAGCCTCATGGAAAGCAAAAGGTCAAAAGCGAAAAGTAGAAAGAAAAAAAAATGCCCAAAGTCTCCGAAAGGCAGATGAGCGGGCCAAGGACACACGGTTGTGACATGGGGTCGACTCTCATTAGTCTCATAGAAAGCAAAAAGTAAAAGGCGAAAAGTAGAAACAGTCTCTCCCACTCCCTCTCCCTCCACTCGTTCTCAACCGGAACAGTCTCCCCCACTCTCTCTCTCTCTCTCTCTCTCTCTCTTCTCTTCTCAATCACCACGATGGCTCGTTGAGGAAAACCTCGCCGGCTAATCTCATAAAAACAGCCCCTGTTTTTAAACAAACACTTGACGGTAGCTCCCGGAGGAGAGGAGAGGAGAGGAGAGGAGAGGAGAGAAGAGAGGGTGGGGTGGGGTTGGTTTCCTTGAACGTTAGACTCTGTTCTTCCAACATGAATGATGGAACAGATTGAGAACTGAACTTCAACTGGTTTGGGTGATAATCACTACCAAGATCTTGTGTTTAGACCTTTAAACAAACACTTGGAGACCCCAAATAATTACAAAGAGAAACATGTATTACTTTTTGTTCCTGAGTGAAGTCCGACCATTCCAAAACCAGTCAAATAACAACCCAAAACATTAACCAATTATTCCATCAAATCCATAAGCACATCACAGAAAACCACGATTCCACGAATACTATATTGCACAAACTCAAGAGCATGGAAAACAACACAAATTGTAATTCAAACATGATTTCGCTATACACAAGTTCAAAACAAGCTCACCCCGAACAATGAAAAATAAATAAATAAATAAATAAATAATCAGAAAAACAAATTAAAGAACTGGAAAGGATAAAATAAATAATTAAATAAATAATAAATGCTTCTTACTTTGCCATTGATGAGGGTCTTGTCCCCGGTGTGGAGAGAGAGAAGATGGTGACGCAGTTGAGTAAAATGGAGAGAAAGAGAAACGAGTGGAAAGTACTCATGCTGATATTCTCATTTCCCTAAATGGTAGGTTTTTTAGAATTTATTCCAACTTTGGTGTGATTTTGAACTTAATTCCCACACAGTGATAAATCGTGGATGCTAACTACGATTTTATTAAAATCGTGGTTAGCAACCACGATTTATCACTGTGTGGGAATTAAGTTCAAAATTGTGGTTGTATACCTAAAGCTAAAATCATGGTTAGTAACCACGATTTATTGCTGTTTGGGAATAAAGTTTAAAATCACACCAAAATTGGAATAAAGTCTAAAAAACCTACCATTTAAGGAAAAGAACGGGCAATATCTATCTGTTGTTATTCTATAAGGCAAGAAAAATAACCGGTGTCGTCCGGCTTTTTTTCGTCCCTCTCCGGTTTTCTTTCGTCCCTTCCGTCCAAAACTCTCACCCTTTCTCCCTTGGTTCTCGCTCCTCGTCAGAAACCCATACCCCTTTCTCCCATCCTCTCTCTCTCTCTCTCTCTCTCTCTCTTGCTTTTTCTCTCTTCAGCCATGCCTCTTCTCCGGTTCTCCCTCTCTCTCCTTTTCATCCGTCCCATCAGCTGAGACCTGCTCTCTCTCTCTCCTTTTGTTTTGTTTTCTCTTCTCTTCTCCTTCTCTCCCTCCTCATTTTACCTTTATTATTATTTGTGTTTTTTATGGAAGTCCACTGGTTGATTTTTTGGGTTAGCATCTCGTCCATGATAAATAAGTAAAGAATGTGAACGGTTTTGTTTCCCCTGATGGGTTGTTACTTACTCCTTTACTAGCATTTCATTCAACATTAGGTCTCTCACTCTTTCTTCCTTTCTGAGGCATCTCTATATATATTGTAACAAGAAGAAGAAAGCACAGATGCCAGTTTAACCAGGCGAAGAAGCAGCTGATATCTTTCTTTGGCCAGTTTAACCCGTGAAGAAGCAGCTGATCTTTTGCTTTGGAAAGGATCACCTTCAAAGATCAGTTATTACTAATTTAGTACTGGAAATGAAAAGAAGAAATGATGGAAACTTTCAAATTTTTTGGTCAAGGTTATGTGTTTCCAGATTGTTCTATTCGCACTCCATTTTCACTTCCCACACTCTTTGTTACATGGGAGAGTGCATTCATTGGAAAAGTGGGAGTGGTATCACTAAAAGTTCTACTCTTATTCAATTTAAAAATTTAGAATTTTGCGTGCCCTTTTTTCTTTTACTCTTGCTTTAACTGTTATATTTTATCCATCCTTGCATGTACTGCTTTTCCTTTCTTTTCATAACAAAGAGTTCTCTAATCAAGCAACAATGATGTGGATTTAATCATATTGATATCTTGATGACTACATTCTTTCACAAATTCTATTTTCATTTCCTCTAGAGGATGAACCTCCTTTTCACTTGTCCGCTTAACAGGAAGAGCAGCGAATGCATTAATAGTTTCATCAATCCTCCAGCTATTTTGAGATCAACTTTAATTTCTTTTCCATCTGTGAGTTCTATTGTCGTCAATTGCTTTCCATCTGTGAGTTCTATTGTCGTCAATTGCATGGAGTGAGGGAACCCATCTCAGTAAGGTTTCAGTTCCACTAACTAGTTGTTTTTGTCGAGTAAGGTTTTGCATTCATTTTCTTTTAATCAAATTTTGGTGATAGTGTTTTGTTTGCCATTTTGTTTTGATAAGCATAAAAAAAAGGTAGAAGGAGGCAATAAGTCGTGGTGGCAGCGTGGCCATAATAACTCCCCAACCCACCGAGGAACTAATGGCCAGAGAGGCCTAGATGGATCCACTAGAGGGGGAGCTGCATAAAAGGTGGTGGTTTGCCCCCAACCCACCACCTCCCCAAAAATATATATATATATATGTCCCTAAGTTTTAGGAGAAAATCTCCCCTCATATATACTTCCTATTAAATCTCTAATTTTGATCAGATGGTAAAAAATTTCCAATTCCTAGAAAAAAATTATGGGTCTTGCAATATAAGCCGACCCAAGTAAAACCAAAACATTAGACGACTGACGTGTCTTTATGCAACATAACGTGTGTGAATAACACTGTCAAACAAACTTCAACTCCCATGAGGATTTGACTTAAATACCCCTTTTCCATTCCAAAACAATCAAACCAAAACACAGTCATTTTGCCGCTGATCACTGCATCATGAAAATGCCAATTGATCCAACAAGTAGACACCAAAAAAAAAAAAAACAAAAAAAAAAAGGATAAGATGAAGAGGAAGAAGAAGAACCAAACAATGAGTTGATTTTGTGAAAAATCAAGGTAAAAACCACTTCCAAAGCATTAATCTCTTCTCTCTCCTATTTCTGCAACTCCACCCCTTCTTTCTCTATACCCACAAACAAAACCATACTCACTCTCCCTTTACAAAAAAGAGGAAGACACAGTCATGCCTTAATCAAATAAACTTCATTTTTTAAAGAAAAACTTGTTAGATCCAACCAACATCATAGGAAAAAAAAAAAAAAAAAAAAAAAAAAAAAAAGGAAGAAGAAGAAGAAGATGAAGAAGAAGAAGAAGAATACCAACAAAACTACTTTTCTGGATTTTAACTTTAAAAACTCTTTTTTTTTTTTTTCAAAAAAAAAAAAAAAACCTAGCTAACTTTATGAAAACCTAATTAACTTTAAAAACAAAATCTAGTTTACTTTACAAAAACCTAGCTAACTTTACAAAAAAAACCTTACAAACTTTACAAAAATCTAGTTAACTTTACAAAAAAAAAAACCTAGTTCTTTTCTTTCTTTTTTCGACAAGCTTTAAGTGCTAGTGATGAAGGATAAGAAGACCACACCAGTTATCCCAACTGCAAGCTCAACTGCATGAATTTGTTAGGTCCAACCGAGAAGCAGATTTGGGTGGGTTTAAATTTCCAACTAAAAAGCAAATCTGGGTGGGTTTCTTCCTATTGAGGTTTGTTCCTCATTAATGGTGAGCATAAGGGAAAAAGGGGGGAAGGCTACTATGAAGCTTTATAAACCCAACCATGGGTTCCCACCGCTTTAGAGGAGAGAGAAACCTACCATGGTTAAGAGAAGAGAGAGAAGAGTGATGCTTGAGAAGAGAGAGAAAGGTGGGAATGGGAAGAGTAAAGGGAGAGACTCATTGCTAACGATAGTGACATCTTCATCGGCGATTGAGGATAAGAGAAAGGTGAGCATAAGGATAGTGACATCTTCATCGACAATCTTGCAGTGCCAGTAGTGTTGGAAATATTGTTAGGAATTTCAATTAAATCAATTATAACACAACAAACATCAACATGAATTTATTCAATAGCAATCAACAATAATAATATTACAAGAAATAGAGTTTAGAATAGCCTGTAATTTGGATCAGGGCAAGCTACAAAGCGTTATCCTCAGAGAAAATACGCCCCAGTCTGCACTTGGTTTGCATGACGTTTCTCTTCCAAGATACAATGATCCTTCGGGTAGCCTTGTGTGCACTGTGCAACTAAGCGTTATCTCTCACCCAATCACATCTCTTCCATTATATATAAAGCATATGAAACATTGATCTCATCAATTAAAATATTAATACATATCATTAACCACATGATAATGGGTTGAGGGTTACTATATATTGTAGTAACTCTCCAATAATAACATCCCAACGATCACAAAGTGTAAATGACCAAATGGAATATAGAAAAGTAACATCAAAACATAAATAAAAACCAATAATTAAAATTAAAATTAATTTTAAATCAAATATTTACAACAATCCCACATGATTTTAAAATTAAGATAGCAGTGTCTTCGACCGAGGGAGAAACAATCACGGATAACATATATAAGGAGCATTGTTACTGTACAATGGGTATAGGTACTTTTCGGGTTTGAACCTACACTTAGTATTAGCAAGTTTCCGTCTAAAGGAGTCGTAGTGAACTAGTCTTAAACTAGGTCTTTAAACGCAAATTTCTACTTACCACACACACAGTACAAGTAATTCATTCGGTTCTAGTCCGATTGGCACTTTGAACGACCATGCGCGCGGATCTCGTATCATAAGTATTTTTAGGGAGTAGCCTATTTTCCCACATTAGCGACCCCACTACTATACTCACTTAGGTGAGACCTCTAAGGATAATCTGTGATCAACACCCCACAAAATTTTTTGCCTTAGACTCATTCAAGGCTAAGCTCTTCCTAAACCATCACAATTCTAAACACGATCATCATAGGCATGGGATTAGGGAATACCCCTCAAAATATTTTAACACTTCATCTAGTCACCCTACAATATGTTTCTTTTTTACTCATTGAACCCCCTTCATGGGATCTCCAATCATAGAGGTTAGGTGTCCACTGCAATGACTAATTTATAAGCTTCGATTCCATTCCCCTCAATGATTTGGGATTTAGCTTACGTGTTAATCCTTAGGTAATCACTCAATAAGAGTTATATCAATTTTATAATGACTCATTATTTTGGTTTTTTTTTTTTTTTTTTTTTTACATGGCTATTAGCCGTATTTTACACACCATCTTGTGTATCAATTTTCAATTTTTACACACTATAATGTACTTTACATAATAACATTAGTAGCAATTATAAATACATACTTTGCCCATGAAATGTTGTTATATAGTTCACACATTCATCAACCAACTCTAAACAATATGAGTGTGACAATATATAAATCAAATACTTCTAACAATGTCAAATTTTGTCACTTTATTATTTTTACGTTTACAATTGTTCTTTAAAAATATAGTCATAAATTAAAATGACATTATATCCATATAAATTACATACATGTTAACTATGTAAACTTTAAAACGTTACAAAATCCACATTATAGACAATTACACAATTTCCCATCAAAAAATTGCAACTACCACATAAAAAATAATTCATATTACCGCAATGAACATTGTTCTGTTATAAAGCCCCACATTGAAGTAATTTTTATAAATTCCATGCACAATTAATATGGTTCAATACAAAACCCCACATGAGAATTATTATAATTTAATTTTGTGGAATATATATGCCAACACGCTATCAGATTCATTATACAAACTTATGTTGAAAGAGCATATAAATTTATAATTCAATTATGTTTTTAAATAATAAATAATAAGACAACACATTCAGCTAACTTCCAATTCAAACATAGAACGTACACAGATGTTGTACATGGGATCCAACAAAATACCAAGCAGTACCTGAATGATGAGACCCAGCCATAACAAGAAGTTCTGTCGAGGAAAGCAACTTTCTAGGCATTTCAAGATAAATGACATTATCAAACCATCAATTCATTCTTATTCTATGGTAACATATGTAAATATCACTACTACATGCAATAATCCAAATAAATAATAGTGAAAAACTGTGATCTATTACTTTTATCATAGTTTTTAACCGTGATCTATTAAGGTGTGATCTAAAGTACCAACATTTGGTCACAGTTTTTAACCGTGATCTTTTTGAACTAAAGATCACAGTTTTTTTACAAAAGTGTGATCTTTTTTACAGTTTTGATCACAGTTTTTTGCAAAAAAATGTGATCTTTTCTTGGAAAAGATCATGGTAAAAAACTGTGATCTATTCTCTTTTATTTTTATTTTTTTTAAATAAATTTTCATTAGAGAACCTATGTTGCTACTGGTGGGCGAGGAACTTTTCGTTATTCTTACAATCACATTATAATTACTGAATTCATCATTCAAGCACATTTCAAACATTGTAAATCAAAATGGAAAAGAGAAAAGCAAGAACAAAATTAAGAATGAAAAAACAAACAATTTCAAGTCTAAGTGCTATAAATGATATTAATTCAAATTCTAATTGAATAAAAATTTGACATTCAAAAATATAATCAATTACTATTCTGTTACAATTTTATACAATTAATCATATTCTAGTTCCAACTCAAAAATTTGCCCCATTGAACTTCAAAAGTGCGATTCATGCATCCATCACGAACTACGAGGTTGTCACCTACAAAAATGAACAAAACATTATATCAAAGTCACATCCTGACATCTAAAGATAAAGTATTTTCAATCTTCAAAAGTTTTCATAAGATGGTCCAATTTCAATTTAAGAAATGAAATAGCAAAGATATTTTATGGTTCCTATTCATTACAACATGAAAAGTTAGATAGTGGGTAGTTACAGTACTACTTTATTGCTAGGTAATATCCATGCATGTAATGTCAAATAATCAAATATTATTACTGCCTATTTTTTAACATTAGAAAGATTGTGATATATATGACTACCAGTCTACAAGTTCTCATAATTTCTTACCTCGATCAGTTCAAAATCAATTCCTTGCAAATTTTATATATCGAAAGTTTTGAAATTTTTAAAATTCATATTTTTTTTCTTTTCAAAGACAATTTAATTTGGAGAGAATTTTATAAGGACTAAAATTCTCTTGAAGTGAAGATAACACAAATAAGATCACTACATACTCTGTGTAAGTTAATGTTCAAGATAAAATTGATTGGTAGTTCCAAAAGGGATTATGACGTAGCAGAAAGCACATGAAAGAAAAAGGGCACCGCCTTCTTCTTAGAAAAATACTCAAATTCACGAGCAATAGAATAGAGTGTCACACTCGAATCCACGAGCAAAAGAGTAAAAACTTAGTAAAGAAATTCTCATTGATCAAAGTTCTATTCTTGCCCATAGGGCTATAAGCCTATTTATAAAGAACTAAAGCTATGAAATAAAAATCCTAGCTTTACTAGAACAACTTAAACCAATTAGGAAAAGGAAATAACAAATTATACTAAATCTAGGAAAACATGAAAATAGGAAAGGAATAAGAAAAATAAGCAAATTAAGCAAATCTAGTTAAGAACTTAACTAGATTTGGCCTTCTCGGCTGGGTGCGATTTTTTCTCAAAATCTAGTTATGATGCTAACTAGATTTGGCTCATGCTAACTAGATTTGCCTAGCCTCAAAGAGAACTTTTGATGATCCAGCAATGGCCAACCGCGAAGGCGACTAGTCGGGATGATTTGTCCTACATCAGTCCCCTCCACTTGAAAACAACTCGCCCTCAAATTTATTGTATGTGCTTGAAGTTTTTCGTCCCAAACAAAAAGATACTTCGAGTACTTGATCAATTGCTTCATCTTCCCTCGAAATTTATGCTCTAAAATATTTTTTACTCAAACCATTATCTCTGTAGCCTTCAATTGATTAATCAGTTCGATTAAACAAGGATTGATAACAAAATTAAATTTCTCGACCCCAATAAAATCAATGTTTTGCAACCTGTAAATATTGAGAAGATCAATTGATAAAGTATCAACTAGATGTTGTGATTGGATCTCTACCGAAATTTTGATGAGTTCTTTCTTTGATGAAATTTCACAATCAATGGTCTCCCCCAAAGCTTCATGCTAAAAAATTACTTCCTTTAGATCTTCAAACTTCTCACAATTTTCTTCCAATGGTGGTTGTACCTCATTAGGAATGACAACTACCTCTGTCTCTTAGGCTTCCACCACAATACTCTCAACCGCATCTTTAACATCAATTATGGACTCATCCTCTTCTTCAATAACCAAGTTAGCTTCTGGTTTTGGATCTTCAAAATTTTTATGAACCTCTTGTTTTAGTGGTTGATTATAAAACTCCATGGTATAATCTCTCACACAATAATTACTACGCCCATAATCTTGATCTATATCGAATTCTTTATAATCATAAAAAGAAAATTTAGATACTATCATTCTTCTCATTCTAGGCCATGAGCGAATATAAGATTTACCTTGTTGAGTTCTCGAAAATTGCAATTGATCCCACCACTTTGCAGCACAAAGTCTAAGCTTGAATGTTATAGCTTTTACCTTTTCCTCATCCGAGATCTTCACATAGTCGAAAAATATCTCCAAATTAAATAACCAATAATAGTTTTCGTTCGAAAATCCATTGAAATTAGGAATATCTCTAAATTCTTTAAATTTCCGACGATTAGGAACGTGTCTACCAATAGGATGATCAGGAGCCCCATCGTCGGCACAAACCTTATTGTCCTCACGTAGTAGCGTATTAGTCTTCATCGTTAACCTAGCAAGAGTTGCTTGTATTTCCCACAATGCTTGCTTGGTGTCGCGTTGAATCCTTGAAATTTTGGCCCTAGTAAGAGCCTCTTCTCCATATATGTACGTCGTCGTCAAAGAAGTTGCCACTATAGCGTGCAATTGCCATCTAACCAGGATGAAACCTCTTCTGATACCAATTGACGTAGTGGAAAGCATATGAAAGAAAAAGAGCACCGCATTTTTCTTAGAAAAATACTCGAATCCACGAGTAATAGAGTAAGACACTCGTATCTACGAGCAAAAGAGTAAAAACTTAGTGAAGAAATTCTTATTGATCAAAGTTCTATTTTTGCCCATAACAAGCCTATTTATAAAGAACTAAAGCTATGAAATAGAAATCCTAGTTCTACTAGAACAACTTAAACTAATTAGGAAAAGGAAATAACAAATTATATTAAACCTAGGAAAACATGAAAATAGGAAAAGAATAAGCAAAAAATCAAATTAATTTTTTTATGATCTAACCCGTGTGCGACTTTTTCTCAAAATCTAATTATGATGCTAACTATATTTGGCTCATGCTAACTAGAATTGCCTAGCCAGAACTTTTGATGATCCAGCAATGGCTAACTACGAAGGCGACTAGTCAGGGTGATTTGTCCTACATCAGATTAAGAAATCAAATTCAAAATCTTTCACTTCTTGAAGCTTAAATCTCAATTACTACCGGTCCACCTCTTGAGCTTCAACATATGTTCGTTATTTTTATTTGATTTTTCAAAATTACCTAAATAGTTGCTGTGATCCGTCTCCTAGCCTACTTCACGTGATCTGACATTAATAAATTTACTAAAATATTTCTATGTCAAAATTGCATGAAATTTTTGGAACAAATAATTTTTCTTCTTTAGTCTAGTTTTGATACAATATATATATATATATATATAGATATCTTACGATTCAGATTTTTCGGGCGGTGAAATGCTATATACAGCATCTTATGTGTAGCACCAAAATAACAACACCTTATGCGAAATTATGTGTACGAACCAAAACTCCCTCAATTTATTTAAATCTAGATCTTGTTTACTGATGTGGGTTGGTGTTATATGAAAAGTGCTTCGTATATATAGCACCGCCCATTGCAGCATTATATAGGTATTTTGCAATTGTGTAACAAACATTAATTGGGACGCTGAAAGACAAAAGAAAAGAATTTATGGCCATACCCCTCGAGTTACCTTGTGGTACAATTGTAGGAGCTCCACAATGAAGCAAGCGTCAAGTACCATCAGCTGC
Source organism: Liquidambar formosana (assembly GCA_039720395.1). Taxonomy (NCBI): domain Eukaryota; kingdom Viridiplantae; phylum Streptophyta; class Magnoliopsida; order Saxifragales; family Altingiaceae; genus Liquidambar; species Liquidambar formosana. The sequence goes on from CM077827.1 coordinate 8,598,833, forward strand.
ACAAACTTATCGCTGCTCAAAGCATCGAATTTCTCCGAGTAGCATTCTCTGGTTCTCGTCTCCAATTCCTTCATTTCTCTTTCAAGGCCATCCAACGTCACTTTTTCACTCGCCAATTCTTCACTGAACTGCCAACAGTGTTGGTTTTTTGAGTGATGGGGTCCAAGATGCCATAGAGAAACCGTAATTTGTGTGCTTCCATGGCTTGCAACTTTGGATTGTTACGATGAAATGGGCCTATGGAGACAAGCTCTGGGATGAAGTTATCTTCATCAATTTTGCGCATGCCTGGGGGAACTCGGGATATACTACATCTTTCACTTTCGCCAGAGTTGTGAAGATGCTCTTCCCGTAGATGATTGCGTATGTCAATGACCCATTGCCGGTGTTGGTGCGTGGGTCAAGCTTGATCCTTCCTTATGATTTGCAGTGATAGGTTCCATTAATTTTCCTGAGAAAGATCAGCTAAGCTATATTTAGATTTAAATGCAAAGAGAAAAACCTCCCCTGAATTATATGATTTCAACATTGAGGATCGGATTTCACTCATAAACACCAATTTCCTTCTCCAATACTCCATGTAAAAACTCTAAACCCCAACCAGATGGAGGTAGGACACATAAATAAATAAGGTAAATAGTAATAATAACATGAAGTTAGAAGATCGAGCATACCAGATATGCGAAGAGCTTCTCCCACAATTCTAACCAATCTCATAAGCCTGTTTATGAAGCATTGGAGATGGTCATTATATATTCGTAACTTCCATTGCGATAATGTATATTTCATGTTTAAAAAATGTAGCCTTGAAGACCAAGTCTTCTTCTTTTTTGGAAAAATCTACGAAGACCGATGTCAAGCATTATATTTTAGACTGCTATTTCACGCGTGTTTATCACCCTCATTCTGCGTTCGGATTCAGTGCTAAGGTAGCGTAAGATTGCGACACGTCGACAATGGTAGGTAATGGAGGGCTCAGCATCAAAATAACCCCAAAAACGCCCGTTTCAGCCATTTGTTAAATGACGTTAACACCATGAAAGAGAAAACTCCTGTTTAGATCAAAACAATGTCGTCTTGCAACTGAATCAAAACATCTGTTCGTTGTCACCAACGAAATCGATGGAGAAGCAAACCCAGATCGTCGGAGAAGGAAGTTAAACCGCCTTTCGGTTGCACACTTGCACATCGCTGATCTCTCTCCATTGAACGGTTGCCACTGGCAAGATCGATAGTGTGAATTTCTGGAAGAGCTAATCATTTCATTAACTCGTAATAATATATACAAGTACAAAGGAGATACATCCCATTATTGACGGGATTCTACATGCGATAGGATAATGAGAATAAAAATAAATAAAATGAAATGTCAACATATGTACAGTAAAGTGATATCCAAGAAGGTGGGCAATCTGATCTTCTCTAGAACTTTTGAGGGTAGGAGCATCCCATCTATAAACCTTGTGTGCGGGCACATCTCTGGAGTTTGGACGAACCAGATTTTGAGTGGACGCAATTTTGAGCATATTTCCTAATAGACAGAGAGAGCTGATTAGATTTGCAAACGGTTGAGTTTTTTAGATTTGTAAATGGGAGCGAATTACATCGATAGGTATTAAATATATATATATAAATTTGCAGCAGCCATTATACAAAGACATTATATATATGAGTAAATGGGAGATTCATACCTGAAAAAATGGAGGTCCGATGAGCGGACACGACGGTGAGCGGCCCTGTGTAGCAGACCGCAGATCTGGGTTTGCTTCTCCTATGTTGTAGATCTCGAGCTTCAAACCTTCTTCGACGATATTAATGGCAGCGAGCAGCGAGCAGCAGCAGAGAGAGAAATGGCACCCAACAACCTTCTCCTATGAGAGAGAAAGCAAATCAAGCGGGAAAGGGGGAGATTGGAACCCAGCAAATGCCATCTGACACTGCAATCCAAATCTAATCTTGCGAAACGTTGTCGTTTGGGGTTGATTTGGGAGGCGTTAAGGCTGGACGGCGTTAAGCCATCAAATGTGGTATCGATACGACGTGGTTGGTGGGTCGTTTTAATGCTGAACCCTCCATTACTTGGCATTGTCGACATGTCACAATCTTATGCTACTTGGCATGGTGTCGAGATTCAACACCTCGGCACTAAATCCGGACTCCTTTGACAATCACTTGTACACAAAAATAAACTATAAATCATTTTGTATTCAAAGAGTTGTGGGAACCCTATCTTTGAAACACTTGAAAAGTGTGACTTGTAAAGGTTTAATCTCTATCCGTAAGAATCCTTTAGCAAAATTCTTGAGGCGAGGACAGAGGTGGAGAGGCCGAACATCATTAAAATCATTGTTTGTAATATCTTTCTTATACTCTCTATTTTACATATTCTTAATTGCCTTAAATTTCTTTATATTTGCAATATTTTTTCTTGAGATTGCATTAAAGTCCATAAGGAGCTTAAAACTATATTCTCCCCACCCCCTCTAGGGTTAATCACTTGGGTCCATAGTTATTAAACCCAAACCGAACATTGACCCGGCCTAGAGATCGGGTCACCGGGTCATTGGTTCAACCGTCGGGTCAATGGTTCAACCAGTCTTGTAATTAAAAAAACAATAAAAAATAAAACTAAGTGGTAAAAAATGAAATGTGATGTTTAAATATTAAATAATATGTTTTGTGAGTTATTTTTCAACAACATATGTGGTTTATTGGTTAAGGCTCTCTCTTTAGCTTTAGTTTCCTTGCTTCAAATCCCAACAGCAACAAAAAGTGGTTGATTTTTATACACAGTTTCACACTTCACAAGTACTAAACCGGACCAGTTTATGAAAAAAACCACCGATTTGAGCCGATTTAATCCGATTCATTCCGGTTTGACTGTAATTCTGATCCAATTACAAAACCAAACCAGTCAGGGGTCCGGTTCACCAATCAAACCGCCCGGTCCGGTCCGGGTTTAATAACTATGCTTGGGTCTACAATTTTTTAATTTCTTATGGCTCTATAAGGATTCTCTGGGTAGATTCTAAGGGTTTCCTAATCGAGTTGAATGATTTGTCTCTTCCTTTCTTTTCTAATAAGCTAGCAAAGCAAAAAGATAATTAACCCTTATATAATTATCATAATCTCTAGATAATAATTACTGAAATGGTTCGAAAGCTCTATATGAGGGCATTTAAAAAACTGTGTTGAAACATATATAGGGAATGGCATTTTGGTTAAACAATAAAAATGCTATTGATCGCAAAGGTCTGTCCCACCGTATGTGAAGTCCTTAAGGCTGTGTTTTGTACGCTTGAATGGAATGGAATAAGAATGGAAATGGGATGGAAAAGGGAATGAAAGAAATGGTCATTCTCAATGACCATTCCATGCCTTTATTGGGTGCACATTCTCATTCCATAATACCATCAATTACATCAATATTTTTATTATCTTTCATAATCATCTTCATCCTCTCTTACCCATATACCCACAATTCTTTTTTTTTATTAGCATATACCCACAATTCTTGCAACAAAACAACGAATAAATCATCTCATCTTCATAATCTTTTACCTATATACCCACAATTTTTTTTTTTTTTTTTTTTGATCAACATGTACCAAAAATTCTTGCAACAGAAGAAAAAAAAAAAAAAAAAAAAAAAAAAAAAAAAAAAAAAACCATCTCCTCATTTTTATTTGTATTTGTATTTTTATTTTTTCATAATCAGGCCAAAAAAAAAAAAAAAAAAAAAAATCTTATCATCATCCCATAGTCATTTATCCCACAATCACAACACAAATTTTTTTTTTTTTTTACCATCATCTTCAAATTCACATACCCATTTACCCACATCAGGCTCCATATGGGGTAGATCTGAGAGGTGTGCTGGCCATATCATGCCCATTTATGACACTGGTGAAGTAGTGGCAACCGTCGAACCGAGGAGGATGGTGGGCTTGCACACCGTGTGGTAGAGCTTCTCCGGCTCGATTAGCTTGACAAGGCCTCAATCGCATTTGTAGGGGGGCAACAGCGATAAGAACGACAATCGGGATGAGCATTCACCCTTGGGTGTGTTAGTGGTGGGGTCATGTTGAGTGGTTGGAATGAGCATTCCTTTATCTAGGTGCATGTGTTGAGTGGTTGGAATGGGCATTCCTTGATCTTAAGGGCTTATTCCATTGTTTAATGGAATAGCCGGGTGTGAAGGAATTCGGGTTCCATTCCTTGGGCAAACCAAATATCCCACTTTTTTTTATCAATGGAATTCTCATTCCATTCTCACCCCAATTCCATCGTAGCAAACACAGCTTAAAAGGTTACATTAATTTAAAAACACCTTCTCATCACCGAGTTATTTTCTTTTTGTCATTTTATTCTTTACCCTTCTCTCTCCACTCTTCCTCGCTCTATTTCGTTCCCATTTACGAATTTTACTTGAATTCAATGACATTATTGCTGGGATTGCATCAGGCCTGGACAATCATGCAATTGCATGCCACCTTCCCTCCCAAATGTTTGATTCCATAACAAAGAAGCTGTAGAGAAGCCACCTTGCACATGGCACCCTTGAGAATGCCTTCTCACCCAACTGGAGTAACCAGCGGTTCATGACAACCATGGCGGTTGGCCATTGCTGGCAGAGGCTTCGATGGCCAGGACACCTTTGTAAAGTCCATTTTCTTAGATTGGCATATTCCGTGGCAAAAGTGGTGTTTGTTTAGTGTCATGTGTTGCTTCAAGAGTTCAAAACGCTTCCACAATTGACTTGAGTGCAGACTTCAAGGCAATGCGACTCACACTCATTGTTAGGACAGGTAAGTGTCTTTAGAAGCCGGTTTTTGAATCGTTTCAATTCATTGTAATTCTTGTTATGAGTTTTGAACAAAGTGAAAAAGTTTTTGAAAAAGATTTCAAAACATTTTTGTAAGTTTTGGAGGTTAGGATCGATCCTAAGCATTGGAGGATCGATCCTAGGGTGTCCTGAAAAAATGTTTTTAAGTTCTGTTTTCTAGGATCGATCCTAGGCATTGGAGGATCGATCCTAGGTGCTCTAAAAAAGACTTTTTGCCTCTGTTTTCTAGGATCGATCCTAGGTTCCTGGAGGATCGATCCTAAGTGCTCTAAATAGTGTTTTTCACTTCTGTTTTCTAGGATCGATCCTAGGTTCCTGGAGGATCGATCCTTGCTCGTAAAATCCAGTTTTTAAGTTTTAATTAAATTACCTATTTGACCTTATTTCGAATCCCAGTCTTTTGGGGTCTCTTAGACTCTTTAAATAGGTTTTGTTCTGATAGAGAGAGGGAAGCAAGCCTCTCCCAATTAGGTTTTCAAGAGCCCATCTTCTCAAATCTTCTCTAGAGCTTTTTAATCTAGTTTTTCTTTTCATGCTCTAGAGACCTTCAAACCACACAATATTTTTCACATCCTTGAGTGTTTGTGAGTCCGTTGCGACGGTGATCGAGCTTGCGAGTTCGTGGAGGAAGGAATCACTGTGAAGAGGTTGGTTGTGACCAAAGCCGTGAAGACGGAGATCGATCGTATGCGGTCGTGGGAGTGAAGACTTTTGCTTAAGTCCTTTTGGTCTGTAAGTGTGTCTTGTACTCATTTAATTCATAGTGGATTTGCTTCAACTGGACTAGGTCCCGTGGTTTTTCCCATCTAGGGTTTTCCACGTAAAAATCCGGTGTGCATCTTTTTATATGCTTTCATACTTGCTATGCGATTGGATTAATAGTGATACTTGGTTTTGTGAGTTTCATAATTAAAATTGGGTAAGATTTTGAGTAATACCTATTCAACCCCCCTTCTAGGTATTCTAGGGTTATTTAACCGGAATTTCAATTGGTATCAGAGCGAGGTTCACTCTTAAGGTTTAACAGCCTGAGTGCTGATCCTTGTGTCTATTCTCCGGTATTATGGACCCTGTGAAACCTTCTATACCATTCTTTAATGGTAAGGACTATGGGTACTGGAAAGCCCTCATGCGAGCCTATCTCAAATCAATTGATGAGAGAGTGTGGCTTGCTGTGATTGATGGATACACTCCACCCAAGGTGGTTGTGGAAGGTGTATCTGTTGACAAGCCTAGGGTTCAATGGACTAAAGAGGATTATGAAGAACTCAAATGGAATTCCAAAGGAATTAACGCTATTTTCAGTGGAATATCCCGCGATGAATTTCGTAGGGTAGCTCATTGTGAATATGCAAAAGAAGCTTGGAATATCCTAGAGAAAACTCATGAAGGAACCATATCTGTGAAAAATACAAAAATTCAAATGCTTACTTCTATGTATGAAAAGGAAACTATGAAAGAAGATGAAGTATTTGATGATTTTAATGCTAGGCTGAGTGATATTATTAACTCTAGATTTTCCTTAGGTGATGAGTTGTCTGATGCTACCATTAATAGGAAAATTCTTAGGTCTTTACCTCTCAGGTTCTTGCCTAAGATTACTTCCATTGAAGACAACAAAGATCTTGACACCATGAAAAAGGAAGATTTAGTTGGGGAAATTCAAAACTATGAAATGAAATTTTGTAAGAAAGAGTCAAAAAATAAAGGAATAGCTTTGAAAACCATCACTGAAGAGTCTAGTAAACCTGATTCTGGATCTGACTCTGCTTCTGAAGTCTGTGATGAGGATATTGCCTTCTTCGTGAAGAAGTTTAGGAAATTGTTTAGACCCTCTGGAAATAGTTCCTCTAACTCAAGGAATTATATTCGTTCTAGTTCTAGCAGAAATGGTGGTTCTAGTTTCAATAAGAGTAGAGGTTCCAACTCTAACAGAAGTAATAGTTCAGGGTCGTCCAAAGGCAATGGGTCTAATTCAGGTAGAAACAGAAGGGATAGTGATAGGTCCCAATCACAGGTTAGTGTTCAGGGGGAGAGATCTAGCAATAGGAAGCCTCAAGGGGCTCAGTGCTATGAATGTCATGGTTTTGGTCATATTGCTCCTGAGTGTGCCAATACCAGGAAGAAGAACTCCAACAACACTAGTCAAGGAAAAGATAAAGGATATAATGCTACCCTGAGTGATAGTGAGCATGAATCCGGGTCTGAGGAAAGCTCACATGGTGAAGAAGATGAGTCAAACTTCATGGCTTTTACTTCTATTCACCTAGAGTCTGGAGAGTCTTATGAGTGTGTTAGTAAGATCCTGAGTCAGGAAGAGCTAGATAAGGTTGAAGTGGTTACTGAGAGTTCTGAGGACATGTGTGTGTCTGATGAAGAAGAAGAAGATCTTCAAGTTGCTTATGATAAGCTATTTGAAGAATGTCTCAAAACTAAGAAGTCAAGACAATCTCTCTACATTAAAGCTAAAACTTATGAGAAAGAGATTGAATGCTTGAAGCTGGAGTTGACTGAAACTACTGCTAGTGTCAGTCAATTGAAGACTCAGAAAGGACATCTCTCTAAAGAGATTGTCCGGTTGGAAAAGGAGAAGTTTGAGTTGACTGAGTCTAGGAAATGTCTTGAGCTGAGAGTCTCAAGTCTTGAAAAAGACTTAAACTCTAAAGTAGCTGATCTAGAAAAATTGTCTAAAGGAAAGGAGACCCTAGATAAGCTATTAGGTGTAGGACAGAGCTCAAGTGACAGACAAGGTTTGGGGTTTGTGAATGAAAAGGCCACTCCTAGTTCTTCTAAAACCCAGTTTGTTAAGGCTCAAGAGTCTCATGTTGTTAAGTCTACAGCTCCTCCACCTATTGTTCCTCCTAAGAAAGTTCCTACTTGTGTCCATTGTGGGAATAGGGGTCACATTAGGCCTAAATGTCCGATTCTTAAGAAAAGTCAACCTAGGAGGGTAGAAGAGCATTATCATAGGCAAGTGAGTAGACCTAATGAATTTGACATCTCTTATGCTTGGAACAGACATTCACCTAGAACTCCTCCTGTTTGTCATCATTGTGGTGAGGTTGGTCATATCCGTCCTAATTGCTTCTAACTAAAGGATAGAATGTCTAGAACTTCTAGAAACCCTGTCTTGAGGATGGATAGTGTTGGAGAGTGTCTCAGGAGGCTATGTTTAGAGGTTTCTGATCTGAGACAGATGGCTCATAAAGGTTTTAATACCTCCTCTAGTGTGTCTAGAAGAAACCACTCCAGAGTCAACAGAGTCAACCCTTTCACGAAGGTCAACATTCCAAAAGTGAAGACCGAGTGGATTGTCAAGAATGACCTTAGGTGTCTTGTTGTCCACACTGTTCTTAGAGCTCATAGTTCTACCATGTGGTACTTAGACAGTGGATGTTCTAGGCACATGACTGGAGACAAGTCCTTGTTTGCTTTTTATGAGGACTGTGATGGAGGTACTGTGACATTTGGAGATGGGAAGAAGTCTCAAGTTGTAGGTAAGGGTACAATCACTGCTCCAGGTTTTCCTAAGCTTGACAATGTGTTGTTTGTAAAGGGACTTAAGGCCAATCTTCTCAGCATCAGTCAAATGTGTGATGAACACCATTCCGTACAATTCACTCGCAACAAATGCTCTATTCTTAATGATAAGGGTGTATGTGTCATGGAAGGTGTGCGGACTAGTGATAACTGTTATGGTATTTCTCCTACATCTAACATAGTCTGCAACAGTGCTAGAGTTGATGAAACTGAGTTGTGGCATCGTAGGTTGGGACACTTGAACTATAAGGATCTTACTCGTCTGATTAGAAGAGAGTGTGTTAGAGGTGTGCCCAAACTAGGTAAGTCTCCTAATAGTGTTTGTGGCCCTTGTCAGCTAGGGAAACAGATTAGGTGTTCCCATAGGAAGATAAATGAGATTGTTACCACTAGGTGTCTTGAACTGATTCATATAGATCTCATGGGTCCTTCTAGGACAGAGACCATAGGTGGCAGGAAGCATATCCTTGTGATGGTTGATGATTTTTCTAGATATACTTGGATTGCTTTGTTGAGAGATAAGACCGAAGCATTTGGTTGCTTCAAGACTATATGCCAACGTGTTCAAAATGAGAAAGGGTATCTCATAACTCGAATAAGAAGTGATCATGGTCGTGAGTTCGATTATTCCGAGTTTGAGGCCTATTGTGATGAGCGTGGCATTATGCATGAGTTTTCACCTCCTAAAACCCCTCAGATGAACGGAGTTGTAGAAAGGAAAAATAGGGTTATTCAGGAGATGGCTCGTGTTATGCTCCATGGCAAGAATCTGCCTAAGAGATTTTGGGGAGAAGCTGTCAATACAGCTTGCCATACAATAAATAGGGTCTATCTGAGACCTAGGACTAGACAGACCTGCTATGAGCTTTGGAAAGGTAAGAAGCCTAACCTTAAGTACTTCCATGTGTTTGGGAGTAAGTGTTACATCCTCCGTGATAGAGAGAGTTTAGGAAAATTTGATTCTAGGAGTGATGAGGGTATCTTCCTAGGCTACTCTAATAACAGTAAGGCGTATAGGGTTTATAATCTTAGGACGTCTACTGTCATGGAGTCTGTCAATGTTGTTATTGATGATGCTTCTGCTGATCCTGTGCATGTTGAGTCTATAGAAGAGGATGAAGATGAGCTAAGTGTAGAGTCGGAGGATTCTCCTTCTTCCACATTGGAAAAGGATGAATCTAATTCTGTCAGTGAGATAGTTCCGAACTCCCAAGAACCCTCATCTATTCTAGAACCATCGACTAGGGTCAAGCTTAATCATCCACCTAGTCTTGTTATAGGTGAAGTGTCTGATAGGATGAAGACCCGTAGACAAGTGAGGAACGAGGTCAGTCATTTGTGCTATATTTCCACCATAGAGCCGAAAAATGTGATTGAAGCTTTAAAGGATGAGTATTGGATTGCTGCCATGCATGAAGAGCTCAGTCAATTTGTTAGAAATGATGTGTGGTATCTTGTGCCTAGGCCTAAAAATGTTAATATCATTGGTACCAAGTGGATATTTAAGAATAAATCTGATGAAAGTGGCACCATTGTTAGAAATAAGGCTAGGTTAGTTGCTCAGGGTTACACTCAGGTTGAGGGCATCAACTTTGATGAGACTTTTGCTCCTGTAGCTAGGCTTGAGTCCATTCGTCTTCTTCTTGCCATAGCTTGCTATCTTAGGTTCACCCTATATCAGATGGATGTGAAGAGTGCTTTCCTGAATGGCATTCTTCAAGAGGAAGTTTATGTGGAACAACCTAAGGGATTTGAAGATCCCCATCACCCCAACCATGTGCTTAGATTGAAAAAGGCCCTATATGGTTTGAAACAAGCCCCTCGTGCTTGGTATGAGCGTTTAACTACTTATCTGCTTGCTAGAGGCTTTTCGCGAGGGGGAGTTGATAGGACCTTATTTATTAGGAAGGTCGGGAATGTGATTGTCATTGCACAGATCTATGTGGATGATATAGTGTTTGGTTCCACGTCTGACCCACTTGCTCATAAATTTGCTGATGAGATGAAAAGAGAGTTTGAAATGAGTATGGTGGGTGAGCTGAATTACTTCTTAGGTCTTCAAGTTAAGCAACTGAGTGATGGGATTTTTATATCTCAAAGCAAGTATGCTAAGGATTTGGTTAAGAAGTTCGGTTTAGAGAATGCTAAGCATGCTCATACTCCTATGAGTACGACTTTGAAGCTTAGTAAGGATGCTTCTGGTGAGGATGTAGATCACACTATGTATAGAAGTATGATTGGTAGCTTGTTGTACTTGACTGCTAGTCGTCCTGATATTTCATTTAGTGTGGGTGCTTGTGCTCGCTATCAGGCTGCTCCAAAGAAGTCTCATGTGGAAGCAGTGAAGCGTATCATCCGATATGTGAGTGGTACACTTGATTTTGGTTTTTGGTATTCGTTTGATACGAATTCCGAAGTTGCTGGATATTCCGATGCCGACTGGGCCGGAAATGTCGATGATAGAAAGAGTACTACTGGAGGCTGTTTTTATGTGGGTAATTGTTTAGTATCTTGGCTTAGCAAGAAACAGAATTGTATATCTTTATCTACTGCTGAAGCTGAGTACATAGCCGCTGGGAGTTGTTGTACTCAACTCATGTGGATGAAACAGATGTTACTAGATTATGGGATTGAACAGAGTACTATGATTGTTCATTGTGATAATACTAGTGCTATTAATATCTCCAAGAATCCTGTTCAGCACTCTAGGACTAAGCACATTGATATTCGTCATCACTTTATTCACGACTTGGTTGAAGAAAAAGTGATTTCATTAGAGTTTGTTCCTACTGAGAGTCAACTAGCAGATCTTTTCACCAAACCTCTAGATTTTCTTAGGTTTGAATCCCTTCGGAAATCTATTGGTGTCTTTTCGGTTGACTGAGTCTGTGTGTATGTTTCACCATATTCCTTTGTCCTCTCATGTTTCATCTTATTCTTGGTTTATGGGATAGTTTAGGATTTATGGCTTTCGTTTTTTTTTTTTATTTTTTATTATTTTTTAATTTTATTTTCTTTTTGTTTAAGAAAAACATAAAAAAATTTTTATGTGAGTTCGTGCATTTCTAGTTTTGATGGGTGTCAATCATATATGCTTTGCACTATCTTGTGAGACGGGTCCTTATTGACTATTATATTGTACTGAGGTTCCCACGATAACTTGTTTGATATTTAGTGCTGTTCTCTTGCGCGTGTTTAGTGGAACATTACAATGCGTTACATGCCTGCACTTTACATTGCACCACTATTCTATGTTTTTGGGGTTTCTCAACTAAAATCATGGCATGGTCATCGTTGTTTTTCTAATTCCTCGGGATTAGGGAATTTGAATGACCCGTATGTTATGCATATCCCTATATCTCATGAAAAGGGCTACCTTTGCGTTGTCCGAAGCTAACGTGAGGTAATTCATGAAGAGGGCTGGCTGCGTGAAAGTGTGAAAGCCATCATGTTAAAAAGAAAGATATTTTGAAGTTGAGCGTTAATGTCAAAAGACATTCTAAAAGAAACTTGGGAAAGGTGCGAACTCTTGATTCCTTCACAACAATTCCCACAGCGCATTGAAAAAGAAAAAAAAAAATATACTCTTCAAAAGGGTGAAAAGCAATCTTTTCGTACTTAACATGGTTTGACTCTTATTCTCCATTTCTTGGGATTGCAAATCATAGATTTTCATGCGTGGTTTTGGTTCATTAACCCCGTCACATTGATTGTGCATTCTTACACGTGGCATGCAATGTTTCTTGTTAATTTCCGCTAATTATGCCTCAGTTGCAAGCCTTTGTTGATAAATTGGTTATTGGTCGTTGAACTCAATTTTTTTTCGCGTCTCACCTGTTAGTGCTTATCTTATATGTTGATACCTTTCTTGTGGCATGCATTGAGTCTTCCTAGATTTTTTTTTTTTTTGCCATAATTCAAGAGATTTTTTTTTGGGTTTTAAAGTTTTTTTTTTTGAACTTGGTAATTGTTTTTTGGTTCAGGGCAGTTTGGGGTTATGTGTTTTAGGGGGAGATTTTATTTTATTTTATTTTTGTTCTATGTTTTAATTCTTTCTATTTATTTATTTTTTTTTGGTTCCCATTTTTTTTGTTTTGATCTGGGTAATTTTCCAGATTTTTTTTCTTTTCTTTTCTCCGGGTTTGGGTTTTATACCCAGTTTCCTTCTTTGGGCCCGCTCCTCAACATTTTCTTGGGTTTCTCGGGTTGCCTCTGTTGGGTTGGAACCCATTTTTTTTTGTTTTCTTTTATTTCTGTTTGGGCTGTATGTGTCGGGTTTGGATTCTCCCCATTGTTTTTGGGGTATCCGCCCATTTTGTGTTTGGGTTAGGTTACCCAGTTCCCTTTTCGTTTTTTTTTTTTTTTGTTTTTTCCTATTCACTTTCCCCTTCCCCTTCCCGCCGTCCCTCATCGGAGCCCTAATTTTTCTCCCGCCGCTGCTGCTCTCTCTCTCTCTCTCCGGCGATTCGCTGGTGTCCACCGTCGGGCCCGCTATCCCCTTGCTCTTGCTCCTCCGTCTGCCGTCGATTCTCCCGTTCCGTGGTCTCTCTCTCTTTTTCGTTGGTGTCTCCGGCGCTGTCTCTTCGTGTCTGCGTGCTCTGGTGCCGCTGGTGTGTTGCTCTCTTCTTCTCCCTTCGGCTAGCTTTGTGACCAGGTTGGTGCGTTGTTTTTTTTTTTTTTTTGGATTCCTGTGGTGGTTTGCTTCGTTTTGTTTATTTTTTATTTGTGTTTTTGTTGTGTGTGGTTTTATTTATTTATTTCTTTATTTTTGGTTGTTTCTCTTCTGTGATTTCTCTGCCAATTGTCAGGTTGCTTGGGTCTTGCTTTCCCCCTTCCCTGTATTGTTTTGGCCCTCGCAACTTTCTGTATTTTATTTTATTTATTTTGTTTTGCTTGTGTGTGAGCCATCATAGCTGTGTTGGGGGATTCGGTGTTGGGAACAGGTGCTGTGTTTGTTTGTTTTTGGATTGTTGGTGCATCTCTGTTTGCTTGGGCCCTCCCCCCTTCCCTGTATTGCTCCGGCCCTCGCCATATGATCATTATTGTTTCTGTTGGCTGTGTCTTTGGGTCCCCCCTTTTCCCTGTATTGCCTTGGCCCTTGAATTTCTTTTGTTTTCCTCTGCCTTTCTGGTGGTGCTGGCTTTTGGTACTTGGATTGGGCTTGTTTCTTTTTGTTTTCTGAGAGCCTTGGTTGGTGGCTATCAGTGGGGTTTTTCGGTGGCTTGGCTGTGCCTTGGTCTGCTTTGTGCCTCGCCTAGTTGTCTTTGGACTCCGCCGGAGTGTTCGGTGCTCTTTGGTTTCTTGTCCATCCTGTTGGTTGAACTTGGCCTTGTTCTTGCCTGTCTTTTGATGGCTGGTGGAGTTGGTCGTGGCCGTGGCCGCGCTAAGGGCATTGTCATTGCTGATTCGTCTGGTACACGTAGTGGACGTGGTCGTGGACAGCCCCCTGCCTCTGACAAAGGCAAAGGGAAGGCTATTGCCTCTAGGTCTGGGTCGAGGAAGCGTCCTACTCGCTCTCCCACTCCTTCTGACTCCTCTACGAGTTCTAGTGAGTATAGTGAGGCGGAGGCTGAGCCCTCTTCTGATGATGCTGGTGCTTCTCTTGATGAGCCTGATTATGGTGCACCACCTCCTGTCGGTCCCGGGACTGATGTTCTTGCTGACATGGTTATGGACATATCCGTGGTTGAGTCCTGGTGGCGCTCTGCTGATCACAAGCAATCCTTTCTCTCTATGTACTCCAAGCGTCCAGTTTTGGGTGAGCGGGTTGTTAATCTTGATGGGATTGGAAATGGTTTCGTCAATATGATTTTTCAGCGCCGACATTGGCGTCCCATCTTGAATTTGAGGGGCCGTGTTTATTTTCGGTTGGTTCAGCTCTTTTATGCCAACATGTTTCACCAGAATACTGACAATTGGGTGCTTCAGTCTCGCGTCTTGGGTGTGGATGTGACCTTTTCTGCTCAGTCTGTTGCCACTTTTCTGGGCTTACGCCGGGTTCCTGCTCCTGATCTCCCGAATGACAAGATTACTCAGACTCCTGCCATTTCTCTTGTTTATAATACCTTATGTGGTCATGCTGTGGAGGTACACGGTGCACTGCGGGCTAGTTTGATGATTGAGAATTATCAGGTGCTGCACAAGGTTGTGTGCAATACTATTTTTCTGACCACCCATCAGTCTGATGTCACGGTTGAGCGTGCCCGTTTCCTGTATGCTCTGGGTACTGGTGGGACCGTGGACTTGCCATCTTTGATTGTTAAGCTTGTGTTCCAGGCGACGACTGTCACTAATGTGTCGATTGGACTTCCTTTTGGGCTTTTGATTTCTAATTTTCTGCTGTCTAAGGGTGTCCCTGTTGATATTCAGTCTCGCGCTCCCCAGGGTGAGATTTCTGCTATTACTTTGAAACAGAGCCGGGGACAGCGTCAGGGTAAGCACGCTCGGGTGTCTTCTACCTCGACTTCTACTGTGCCTCCTGTTCCTGATCCGTCTGTTCCAGTGCATCCTTCTCCACCGCCTCTTGATCAGTCGGCTCGCATCCTCGGCTTACTTACTGAGATTCTGGATCGGCTTGGTCGGATTGAGGATGTTCTGGTTGCTCGGGGTGGCCCGTTGCCTCCTTTGCCGCCTCGGGATGGTGGTAGTTCTTAGTGGTCTTTCCTAGCCTGGTTGGTGTTGGGTTGTGCTCTGGTTGGCCATTGTGTTGTGGCATTTTGAGGGGGTTGTTTTTTTTTGTACCTTTGTCCATTCCTGACAAAAAGGGGGAGATGATTCTTTGCTTTTTATCATATGCTTCTCTATGCTTGCATGATATATCTTGCTCTGTGCTGCATGCTGTGATATTCTTGTTTTATGTTTAACTATGCATGCTGTGTTATGTTCAGATATGGTTATGAATTGTTCTTTCATATGTGATGCTATGCTGGGTAGTTGTTGGTATTGTATGCAGATCACAGGTTAAGCTTTGAGCATTGCAGATGAGTGTGATGGGGTGTTTGTTATATTTTTTTTTGAGTTGTAAATTTCATTGTGAGTATAGGGCCTATTTAGTTTTGTGGTTTGGGAATAGGTTTTATATCTCATGACGAGATTAGGTGGGTTTTGTCACGGAATTGCCAAAGGGGGAGATTGTAAAGTCCATTTTCTTAGATTGGCATATTCCGTGGCAAAAGTGGTGTTTGTTTAGTGTCATGTGTTGCTTCAAGAGTTCAAAACGCTTCCACAATTGACTTGAGTGCAGACTTCAAGGCAATGCGACTCACACTCATTGTTAGGACAGGTAAGTGTCTTTAGAAGCCGGTTTTTGAATCGTTTCAATTCATTGTAATTCTTGTTATGAGTTTTGAACAAAGTGAAAAAGTTTTTGAAAAAGATTTCAAAACATTTTTGTAAGTTTTGGAGGTTAGGATCGATCCTAAGCATTGGAGGATCGATCCTAGGGTGTCCTGAAAAAATGTTTTTAAGTTCTGTTTTCTAGGATCGATCCTAGGCATTGGAGGATCGATCCTAGGTGCTCTAAAAAAGACTTTTTGCCTCTGTTTTCTAGGATCGATCCTAGGTTCCTGGAGGATCGATCCTAAGTGCTCTAAATAGTGTTTTTCACTTCTGTTTTCTAGGATCGATCCTAGGTTCCTGGAGGATCGATCCTTGCTCGTAAAATCCAGTTTTTAAGTTTTAATTAAATTACCTATTTGACCTTATTTCGAATCCCAGTCTTTTGGGGTCTCTTAGACTCTTTAAATAGGTTTTGTTCTGATAGAGAGAGGGAAGCAAGCCTCTCCCAATTAGGTTTTCAAGAGCCCATCTTCTCAAATCTTCTCTAGAGCTTTTTAATCTAGTTTTTCTTTTCATGCTCTAGAGACCTTCAAACCACACAATATTTTTCACATCCTTGAGTGTTTGTGAGTCCGTTGCGACGGTGATCGAGCTTGCGAGTTCGTGGAGGAAGGAATCACTGTGAAGAGGTTGGTTGTGACCAAAGCCGTGAAGACGGAGATCGATCGTATGCGGTCGTGGGAGTGAAGACTTTTGCTTAAGTCCTTTTGGTCTGTAAGTGTGTCTTGTACTCATTTAATTCATAGTGGATTTGCTTCAACTGGACTAGGTCCCGTGGTTTTTCCCATCTAGGGTTTTCCACGTAAAAATCCGGTGTGCATCTTTTTATATGCTTTCATACTTGCTATGCGATTGGATTAATAGTGATACTTGGTTTTGTGAGTTTCATAATTAAAATTGGGTAAGATTTTGAGTAATACCTATTCAACCCCCCTTCTAGGTATTCTAGGGTTATTTAACCGGAATTTCAACCTTGATTTCGTAGAACGCCGATTGGAGTTGTTGATTATTGTTCCAAATCAAGCAAACCTACTGCTAACCGACATCGGCAAGATCGAGCCATTGCAATTCCGATTATGAACTCCTGAACCAATTGACCGTGAACTCCTCTGTTTTTTAACCAACACTAATTGTTGAAATTAGAGGGTTAGGAGGGAATGCTAAAATAGCAAGAGCTTGGGAAAGTTCAAGGACACCAAAAAATTAGAGGGTTAGGAGGGAATCCTGAAATTCTGAGAGAAAATAGAGAGAAAGAGAGACTTGGGAGGAAAGTTCTTGTAGGGAAAATACTAAAAAAGAGAGAAGTTGCATTGAGAGAAAATAAAAGAGATATGACTTGTAAGGAAGGGAAAAATAGCTTACTTTGCTCAACTGAAGGGACGCTACCAGATTGACAGTGGACCTGAGAGACGGTTTAAACACTAACCAATTTCATTTGCAAGAGGTATGAATTTATATTTGATAGTAGAATTGTATAAATTATATTTGTTGTTTATTTGGTTAATATGTCATTTGTGTGTATTTTAATTATTGCATGATATATGGGTGATCCATATTAAATTAAAATACGAAACATGGTCAATGAATATAAAATGAGGGTCGGTTTATTACCGAGCATTGTTAGGTGCCTAACACTTTCCCAACATGTACCCTAACTCCGAACCTTTCTCTGGTTAACAAAATTGGTCCTAAACCCTTCCAAGTAGCAACTCTTAGTCATATGCTATTCTCTAGGGTCAGCACCATCAGACAGGGGCGAAGCCAAACACAGTCCAGGGAGGGCAGACGCCCACCCTAAAATTTTGAAAAAAAAAATTTTTTTTTAATATTTTTCTCTATTTAGTTTTAACTTCATTGAATTTACTTATAAAAATAATAAAACAAAAAGTTACTTTTGCTGTACAATTGAAAGAAAATAATAAAAAAGGGAAAAGATGGGAAGATTTTCTCCCATTGATGATGTTAGCATGTCAGCCATTAAAACGTTTGACTTGAGTGGCTTTTCTTAGTTCTCTAGTTCTCTTCTATTCCCAACACCCCACAGGCATGCAACATAAAAAAAGTATAAAAATATTAATTGATAGTACGCAACCCATCACAGAAGTGTCACTAGCTTCTGCCCCTCACCCCTAAGTCGGCTAGTCTCTTCCAAGTTAGGTGTCTTTGCAGAATTGCAGGCTACAACCATACCCTCTGAGAGGCTCAGAGCTTATACCCAAAAAAAAAAAAAAAAAAAGCCATCCTTTGAGAGCTAAGAGCTCTATCCTGCCTGGCCACAAAGAGAACTAAGTCACTAAGAAAGAGAGGATCAGAGGATGTAGTCACGGAGTCACTTTCTTCAGCAGGCCAGTAGGCTCACACTCGCACCGGTAAGTTGTAGCTCTCTCTCTTTGGCTCTCCATGTTCTTTGTTTTTTAATCATTCTATTTGAAAGTAGGTTTTAAAACGGTTTATAGTTTATCATTTATTGTTGTGGTTGCAGACTTATGATCCTTTGACTCCTTGTGAAAAATGGTTTGCTTGTTTGCATTTTGATTTGGTTTGGTGGTTTATCATTAACTCTCAAGTCTCAAGGCCTCAACGAATTACCAACCATGAGCCAACGAGGTATGTCAAATTGAAATTACTTTTCTTTGCTAAAATTGAGAAAATGATTAGAAATTTTTGAAATTGAAAAATAGTTAGTGAATTAATATAGTCATATAGATGTTCAATTGTTAATTAATATTGATGTTAGGGTAATAACTAATATACTAATATTGATGTTGATGATTTAATATAGATTTTAGTTAATTAAATTAGTGAATTCATGATATTTTATTGATGAAAAAATTAGTGAATTAATGATATTGATGTTGACATGTTGCATTGTTGATTATTGTTGGACGAGTTCGGCTCGTCATTGTAGTTTGTAGTCTTGGTTTAATTACAAAATTAGTGAATTAATGATATTGATATTACATTGTTGATTATTGTTGAACGAGTTCGGCTCGTCATTGTAATTTGTAGTCTTGGGGTTTATAAGTGAAGGAGATAATGCACTAAATAAATCATTATAATATTATGGTTTCAAATTTAATCTAAACTTTACACCTCCTCTAAAGATATGTTTACGTATTTTGAAACAGATATGTTTACATATTTTAAAAGAAAGTCTGAGATGGAGGCCCCAACACCTCCTCTAAAGAAAAAAATGGAGAAAAGTGGTTTAAATGAGAGTCTGGATGCGAGAGCCCCAACAACTTCTCCAAAGAAAAGAATGGAAGATGGTGGTTCAAATGAGAATCCAAAGTTGGGAGCTCCAACATTTCCTCTAAAGAAAATAGTGGAAGAGAGACTAGATGATGGTTCAAAAAAGAGTGGTGAAATTAACTTGGCAGAACTTCCTGGGGATCCTAGGCTACGAACTCGAATATTAGATTACAATCCTAATATTCGAGATCAAGTTCGAAGAGCCTATTGGCAAAGGGGTCCTTTTCAACCTCACACCCATGATTTTCCATGTAAGAAAACTTCACAAGGAATGCGGAAGTTTAAAGAAGAGTGGTTTGAGATGTATCCCCAATGGTTGGAGTATAGCATTGCTAAAGATGCAGCCTTTTGCTTATGCTGCTATCTTTTTAAACCAGAGATGGGAAACCAAGGGGGTGGCGAATCGTTTGTTAGTGAAGGGTTTTCAGATTGGAAGAATCCCCAAAATCTACGGAAACATGTTGGAAAGACTCATCGAAGTTCTCATAATCAAGCTTTTAAGAAGTGTCAGACTTTGATGAACCAAAAACGACACATTAGAACAATCATCTACAAGTAGTTAGACCAAGATAAAATAGACTATCGAATTCGATTAATTGCATCAATTAATTGCATTCGATATCTCCTAAAACAAGGGCTTGCATTTCGTGGGCATGACGAATCTAATGATTCCAAAAATCAAGGAAACTTCCTTGAGCTTTTACATTGGCTTTCTGATCAAAATGAGGGTGTGAAAGCTGTTGCATTGGGAAATGCTCCTCATAATTGCAAGTTGATATCATCTAACATTCAAAAAGACATAGTTAATGCAGCTGCAAATGAAACACTCCATATTATCATCAAAGACATTGGTGATTCATTATTCTCCATTTTGGTTGATGAATCTCGTGATGTGTCTGTAAAAGAGCAGATGGCACTTGCATTGCGTTATGTGGACAAGAAGGGGCTTGTGGTTGAATGTTTTTTAGGCATTCAACATGTTCGCAGTACTACTGCTCTTTCTCTTAAAGCAGCAATTGAAGAACTACTTGGTAAACATAAATTGAGCATGTCTAGATTACGAGGTCAGGGTTATGATGGGGCTAGTAATATGCGAGGAGAATTTAATGGTCTTAAAACACTTATTTTGAAGGAGAATCAGCAAGCCTTTTATGTTCATTGTTTTGCTCATCAGCTTCAATTAGCTCTTGTGGCTGTGGCAAAGTGTCATGTTGATGTTGACGAGCTTTTCACCTTGGTTAATAATATAGTGAATGTTATTGGAGTCTCATGTAAGCGGCGTGATATTCTTAGAGACAAACGTGCTCAAGAACTTAGTGAAGCCTTTGATATTGGTGATCTTGAAAGCGGGCAAGGCCTAAATCAAGAAAGTGCTCTAATACGGCCTAGTGATACACGTTGGGGCTCTCATTATGATACTTTGGTTAGCTTACATCATATGTACAAGTCCGTGATTGAAGTTCTTGAGACAATAATGCAAGATACTTCTTCGAACTCGGAACCAAAAGGTATACCAAAATTTTTTTTGAGAAATATGAGATGTTTTGATTTCATCTTCAATTTACATTTGATGAAAAGTGTATTAGCAATCACAAATGAATTGTCAAAAGCATTACAAAAAAAAAGATCAAGACATTGTGAATGCTATGAAACTAGTCAAATACTCTAAGGAAAGATTGCAACTGATGAGGGATAGTGGATGGGACTTTTTGCTTGATGAAGTTTCCTCATTTTGTGGAAAATTTGATGTTGATGTTCCTAACATGGAAGATATGTATGTATTTCAAGGGAGACCTCGCTGTAAAGGTCACGAAATCACAAACAAACATCATTATCAAGTTGGGATATTCTATGTTGTCATTGATACACAACTCCAAGAGCTTGGTAATCGTTTCAATGAAATAACCACGGAGTTGCTTCTTTGTGTAGCTTGTCTAAGTCCATGTGATTCATTCCGTGCTTTTGATAAGGAAAAATTAATTCGCCTTGCCCAATTTTATCCAAATGATTTTGTTGGAAGAAGCTTTTTAATACTTGGAGATCAGTTGGATACTTATATTTTTGATATGCGCTCTAGCAGTGAGTTTTCAGATTTAAAAGGAATTGGTGATCTTGCTACAAAATTGGTTGAGACAAAAAGAGACAAAGTATATCCAGAAATCTACTTGTTGTTAACATTGGCATTGATCCTACCAGTTGCGACTGCCACTGTGGAGAGAGCATTTTCTGCTATGAAGATTGTAAAGAATCGACTGCGTAACAAAATGGGAGATCAATTGATGAATGATAGCTTAGTTGTGTATATTGAGAGAGGGACATTTGATAGTGTTTGTAATGAAGCTATCATACAACACTTTCAAAATATGAGACCTCGTCGAGGACAATTGTGAATGTATTCAATTGAAATATGGTTTATCCAATATGAATGAAGTATGAATTTTTGCAATTTTGTCTCCCTCAAAATAACAAGATAAAATAAATTTTTTGAGCAAAAACGTCTTCGATTTTTTGAATTAGGATAAAAGTATTATTATATTAACAACTAAGGAAAGTTCACCTCACCTGACCTAAATTCCTGGCTTCGCCACTGACATCAGAAGCAAAAGTAGATAAAACATAGGTAAAAAAACGAGCGTGTTGTGAAAATCGGTGCACTAACACATATGCAAAAACTCATGGAGGTTGAAGTCTTCCAATATTTCTTATATAGTCAGTCCAAAGCATGATGAAACAATGATGTTTGATTATTAATTAGGTTGAATATTTTTTCTAATAGCTGATTTGCCTTCTTGACTATTAATGTAAGAAGTGAAAATTTACATCTGTTAAAACCATATATTTCAATCTTGTTCCATGATTTGCTCTAACATCTACGATCATTGTATTCTAATATCATCTATTTGAATATTATTTCCCACATTTCAAATTTGAATTTTTTTAAGATCAACACATACTCTGCTATATACTCTCTTGTCAACACATGTACACGTAAATGCTACAAAAAATAAAAAAAAATAAAAAATTACATGTAGGTGTTTCTTTAAACATAATTAATAATGTCAAACCAATTACAAACAGTTACATCTTATATTATTGTTAGAAATTTTAAATCAGTTACATCTATTTTTTTCTTTTTTCCAAAGTTTTGTGATCAACATAGTACATATAGGTATTGAAGTTTTGTGATCAGCAATAGTGAGAGGTTTTTTACACTGAGGAACGTAAAGTTTCTCTTACAAAATCTAGATCAAGACTAAAGTGAGTTTTCACGGTGAGGAAGGTAAGCCACCTATTGTGAAATATGGATTTGGTGCTGCATGCCACTTGTTTTTTATCCCTACCTAAAATCAAGTTTATTTGATTTTTAAAATAAAATTAAGGGATTTTTGGTTTTTTAAGGTTTTATACAAAACATAAAAGGCTTTTATGAAAACTGGGTGTGCAATAACAACTTTTTAAAAGAAGTTTTTCCAAAATCTATGTTTGAGTAGATTTTTTGGCCATTTGCAATCTCTATTTCTTTTTTTGCCAAGGGGTCTACTTAGACATTAGATGTTAGAAAATTTTCATTATAAAAAGTTGTTGAAAATGATGTTTTATAATGACTCATTTTCATAAAACCTTTTATATTTTACATAAAAACTTTAAAAACCAAAACAAATGGGGATGCTGATAAAACTAAGGGGTGGTAATAGCCGGACCCATAGTACTTGTCCAACCAGAGTTGGGCCATGGAGGCCCATCCTGACGCTGCTGTTCTGGGCCAGTGTGGATGCAATATGCAACCGGGTCTGACCTGATTATGGACACGTGTTCTTTGCTTATTAGCGGTTGATTTTTGTCTGGTACAAATATTATTATTATTATTATTATTATTCTTTTTGTGTTTTTTAATGGAAGTCCACGGTGCATTTTTTGGGTTAGCATCTCACCAAGGTAATTAAGTGAAGATTGTGAACTGTGGTGTTGCTCCCGATGGGTTGTAAACAACCTACTGGTCCTTGTAGGCGGGCGTGAAGGGGATTATTAGTCGATACGGGCTCTATTGGCAGTCCAAGACTTACATTTTCTCCCTCACTTATTTTATATTTTAAAATTTTATGAAAAATATAAAATATTTTTATAAAAACTAATGACATAATCTATTAAAAAACATCGGTTTAAATAATTTTGTAGAATAAAGTTTTTCAAAAATCTATCATTTAAATAGACTTTGTAACCTTTAATATAACAAAGATTATAAATGACAAAAAATTTCACTTAAATGACAAATTTTGAAAAAAAATTCTTCTGGAAAATTAGTCAAAATGATGTTTTTTTTAATGAATTACGCATCCAATTTTGATAAAAACCTTTTATATTTTTCATAAAACCTTAAAAAATGAATAGACTGAGAACAGGACTTTCAACTTTCAACTTTCAACTGGTTTGGGTATGACCATTACCAAGATCTTGTGTTTAGACCTTTAAACAAACATTTGGAGAGCATGCGAAAGAGAAACATTATTGCTGTCACTGACTTAGGTCCAAGCACTCCAAAACCAGTCAATTAACAAGCCAAAAACAGTAACCAATTACCCAATGAAATCCATAAGCACGTTATTAAGATAAAAAAAATTATTTAAAAAAAATCGGATACTATATTGCACGAACTCAAGAGCATGGAAAAGAACACAACTTGTAATTCAAACATGATTTCGTCATACAGAGGTTTCACTCAATAGGCAAGCAAATGTCGATTATTCGGGATTGATCAAAACAAGCTCAACTACAGCACAATGACAAACAAATGAATAAACAGAGATATGAAGAACGGAAAACGAGAAAAAATAAAGCCCTTCTTACTTTGGCATTGATGAGGGTGTTGCCGCCCGGTGAAGAGGAACTGGTGTTAAAGAATCAGAGAGTTACGTGAGAGGCAAAGGTACAGTTGAGTTTCCAAGAAAAACCCACCTAATGGGGTATAGAAGAAATAGTTGTGTAGAAAGGTCGAGAGAAGAGGGACCTGCGAGTTTTGGGTTGTTGGAGGATTTTTCCCCAACGGGATGATGGAGAGATGGAGACTCATGCGGCTGAGAAAAATAATGGGAGAATTCCGATTTGGTGTACTTTGGTTACCAAATTGAAATTTTTTTAATTTTTATGAAAACTAATTTTATTAGAAAATGTCATTTTCAACATCTTTTTAAAATAAAATTTCTCAATATTATGTTGTTTAAGTATATTTTTTGATCATTTATAATTTTTGGTTCTGTAAAAATGAATAAAGATTATAAATGGTCAAAAATCATTTTAAACGATAGACTTTAGAAAAAAAAAATTTTACAAATTTATTCAAAATAATGCTTTCTAGTATACCATGCGATTGGTTTTCATTAAATTTTTTTATATTTTTCATAAAATTTTGAAAAATAAAAATAAAAATAAAAAAATTGAGATTTACAAATAAAGTTAAGGGATTACAATAGCCGTCCTCATTATATTAACACTACGAAACAAAGACAGTAAATAGCTAAAAAGTTTGCTTTTCTATTTTTTGACCTCATGCCCCGGCCCTAATTCCTCCATTTATCTAGTCTATATTTATCTATACTAATTATTTTTAAAAGTCTTTTAAACAAAAAACTTTTGATTGATAATATTACCTTCATTTAAAATTATAAATATATTTTTACCCTTAATTTTGGATACGAACTTGAAGTTTCTCATATGATTACGATTAGAAAAAAAAAAAAAAAAAAACCTATAGTAATTAACTTCATCTAATTGGGGATAGACGTGCTACTCCAAGTTTTAAGGGAATTATAATTAGTCCCAACTACAAACTCTTGGGAATCCTATAGCCTCCATCTTTCTTTGGTTTTTCATAGATGAGTTCATCTCAATTGCTCTTCATGACAGTTCCCATGACAGCAGTGTATGGGTAGATAACTTTTCTACAATTCATTTTTTTTTTCTTTTTGGTTGGTGGGACAGAACCTATTCCTCCAACTCATCGATGAAAAGAGGTAACACTTATATTTCTTTTTCTGTTTTTTGGTGGTTGAAGTATGCTATCTTTCAATATTCGTTTTCCAAAAATTAAAATTAAAAAAAGAAGTCTATTATTTTCCGTTAATAAAACATTAAAATTTGGCATGGTAGGATGGTATGAACTACAAAATTTCTCTCTTTCATTTTGGTCATCATGCTACGATCTTTTTAATATGTTGTGTTTATACAAATTATACATATCGATATAAATTGTTGAAAATCCTATTAGATATAACTCTTTATGATAAGTTTTGATGCATTATAATTCTTGATTCACACTTCACAGTGTTGTTGAAGGATTGCATTGATTCAGTCTTGTTGAAGAATTGTATTGATTCACATTTTGTCTAGTGTTTTCTTTCGAAAGATGGGTTCAGATTCTAGTTACTAATATAGTAATACAAATGATTTTTCTTCTACTCTCTTTTGATACCCTGTTGTTAAGTAAATTTCTTGAAAAAAGAAGAAGTTATCATTAAAACCACGTGCAACGCACGTGTGCAATAATTAGAATCAACAAATGATTATCAATACTTTTTCATAACCTTGAATCCGAGATCGCTCACTCAATAAGCGAGGAGAATGCCATTAAGCTATGACGTCATCGGCGCCAAAAAGTTTATTTAAACATGCAACAGATTTTGGGGGGAGGGGGGGGATCGACAAAGTTATTCAAAATGATGTTTTCTAACGGATAGTGCGGGCAATTTTTATGAAATTTTTTTATATTTTTCATAAAACTTTAACGCTATGTTTGAATAAGGAATTTTTAGGTGGAATTTGTTTTTGAGATAGAATTTATAAAATTTTTATAAGAATGAGACGGAGAAAATCCTTATAAATATTTTACAAATTTTATCTCAAAAGCAAATTTTACCTAAAAATTTCTTATCCAAACATAGCATAAAAGTTTTTAAATAAGTTAGAGGATAAAAAAGAAGTCTTGGGAGTCGGTAGAAGCTCACTGACACCAATAGGCTTGAGCTAACCCAACGTCATGTTGAGCTTAAATTCAATAGCCCAGGCCCTCCCCGGAAGAAAATGTGTAAAGCTCGGCCCAATGGCCTACAAACACAATACAGTTATTGGAAAATGAAAATCAACTTGTAGTAAGGCATTAAATATTCACTTTAAGATAAATGGACCTTAATTACATGGAAATAAATATTAAAACACTAAAACAACTAATTCCGTGTTAAAAAAATTGCACAAGTCTTTGCACTAGGTGTTAACGAATCCCCTCCTCATATATATATATATACACGGCTATGTTCTTGTACCCCTTGTATTGATCCAATGTACTTCATATTCCACTAATGCACATGATACACCATCCAATGTGGGTGTTGATATAATTTATATCAGCACGTTCTTACTTGATCATCATCCTATATATATATAGTTATATTCCCATCAGCATGTGTTGATATAAGTTATATCAGTACTATACATTGGGAGTTATCCTACTAATGTACAAGCTATAACTCCCAATGCGGGTGTTGATATAAGTTATATCAGCACGTGTATTATTATTATTATTATTATTATTTTTTCTCTCATATATGAGCCACAGATAATGATCAGGTAAACAAGTGCTAATATAACTTATATCAACACCCACGCATTGGGAGTTATACCTTATGCATTAATAGGATATGAAGTATATTGAACCAATGCAATGAGTACAACCCTCACTGTACGGTACTGATATAACTTATATATCAACACATGCTAATGAGAACATAACTGTATGAGCCACCTCCAAAAATTTGCACAAGTCTTTGCAACCTTTTTAATCAAACGTTAATCATCTAAACAACACATAATTTTATTATCATTTTCCTTCCACATGTATCGCGTACATTGTATTAGTCTATATAAATTAATTAAATATTCGTTTGTGTGAAGGTTTGCATGTATATATACTCCGTACTTTGATGGTCACGATACACGATGAGAAAGTAGCAAGTGGTTTTGCACTGCTATATCTTCAAGTAACCTAATTCTTATCATATATATAATCAATCATCCAATATAAAAGTATGGAGAAAATTAGAAATGGCTGAAAATGACAACCATAATAATAATAATCTATGACAAACCAAACACGTGGTGGAATTTCCTACCAAACTCCATGGGTTTCTAGTACCAGGACGTAATTGATAATTAATGGGTCAACCAATTGCTCTTCGAGGATATGTACAAAATAATTAATCAGGCACAACAAACTCCCTTGTAACCGATGTATAAATTAATTATCATCAATAATTATTGCTCTGAGTACAAGTACGAAGGTCTCCTTCATTTAATCTAAGAATTACCTTCATCGCATATGGCTTATAACAAATTTCCTTCCAGCGTGTTAGGTCATCCCATGAATGCTAGAGCTTCAATTCTTATGGTTTGGGAATAATACGTCAAAGGATTGCGTATGAGTCATATTTGTTTTGAATTTCCAATATATATTATTCATGTTCGTGGAAGGGTAAAGTTAGGAATTTAGTTGAGGTGAGATGAACTCATTGGTGTTCAATTTGTGTAAATGGTAGAAACAAGTGACCATTATAGATGAACAAAAGCTTTGGGACTTATGAGACTATGACCCACATGCATCACTGCAATATTGGTGCAGAATTACATGTTAAATGATATATACGAAAATTAAACACCCCCTCAACCCCCCCCCCCCCCAAAAAAAAAGAATAATGCTTTTTTTGAGGGGGTGCGGGGCGACAACGGGTTTAATGTGAATAAATTCAAGAAATTTTAAAAAGGAGTATTTTAAAAAAATTAAAAAAATTAATTAACACATTATAAGATGGCAACAATTCTTTGATTTTCATTTAAATCAGTTAAACTCTCTCATTCAAAACAGGGTGGACCCAAGTGTCAAAAAAGGCATACAGCACTGTTTGTTGTTGTTGTTGTTGTTTTTTTTTTTTTTTTTTTTTGGCTAAGAGAAACCAGGAGAAACAAACGAAAGAAAAGAACAAGTAAAAAAAACATGCAAAAACCAAGACCTACTATAAACATCTCTAAAGCTGACTCTCTTTTAAAAGATGGGCTCTATAGGGTTTGGGTTCTTCTATCATTCGGTAAAAAAAATAGAGGAATAAAAAATAAATTTTTTATTGTTACCATTATTGTAAAAATGGCTCTACACGTAAATTAAATATTCAACCAAAAAGGACACCCTTGTTGAATATAAAGCTCTTGTGAATCACATTGTCTTCATTAATTTTTGGGTTCGATCAAGACGTACTATAGCCTTTAATCACTAAAGATTCACCCTCCCAACTCTGCCAACTTTAGTCTGCTATATATAAATAAACCCATCAGGAGTATCACTCTATTCTGGTCCCTACAATCCTCTTCCCATTTGGACAGATCGAATGCCTATCGTTTATCCTCAACAACTTCCGCTATAGATCAATCTCTAAGTTGATGGCCGTAGCAAATTCTGATAATGTTCTTATTCAATTGCCTTTAATTATTGAATGAAGATATGAACGGCAATCTCAGACACCTGGCCCAAACCATTATGATCGAGCTAGTCTGTGAATTTGATAGGTGGCCACTATTATTGTCAATGCAAGTAGCTAATGTAGTATTGGAACCTGCATTTTTTGGGTTCATCTACTGCTTTCTCAACCAATAAATTGCCTTCACCTAAGCCATTTGCAATTTTCGTACAAGGAATTAAGCTGAGTTCCAAGGGCAATTTCTGTCTGTGTGGTACTCGAACCACTTGATGTCTCTTCGCTTGAGATAATATTTGTGCAATTCATCAACTTGATTAGTTTTAACCATCTAATTTTCTAGACTATCTTTTTTCTTTACTTTCTTTACCAAAACATTTGTCCTCGAAAATCAACATGATTCAGTGAGTTGCAGTTACTTACTTGTGTATTTATAAAGAAATCAGAATCTAGATTCGCCATCATTGCAGTTTATGTTGATGATATAAATTTAATTGGGACTCCTGGAGAGCTCATCAAAGCTGTTGAATATTTGAAAAAAGAATTTGAGATAAAAGATTTAGGGAGAACAAAATATTGTATCGGCCTGCAGATCGAGCATAAATCAAACGAAATTCTTATCCATCAATCAGCTTATACCAAAAAGGTATTGAAATGTTTTAATATGGATAAAGCACATCCACTAAGTTCTCCCATAGTGGTTCGATATCTTGATATTAAGAAAGATCCATTTCGCCCCAAAGAAGATAATGAAATGCTACTTGGTCCTGAAGTACCATATCTTAGTGCAATAGGTGCTTTGTTATATTTAGCACAATGCACTAGGCTTGATATAGCATTTTCAGTCAACTTGTTAGCAAGATTCAGCTTTGCTCCAACTCGACGACACTGGAATGGTATTAAACATATTTTACGCTACCTTCGTGGAACTACAGATATGGGTTTGTTTTACTCAAAGGAATTAGCCCATGGTCCTTGTTTAAAAGGATATGCAGATTCTTGATACTTTTCTGATCCTCACAAAGCTCGCTCACAAATAGGGTATATATTTACATGTGGCAATACAGCGATCTCTTGGCGATCTACAAAGCAGACTTTAATTGCTACATCTTCTAATCACTCTGAGATACTTGCACTCCATGAAACAAGTCGTGAATGTGTATGGTTAAGATCTATAGTTCATCACATTCAAGATACATGCGGGTTACCTCTAATTAAAAGTATGCCAACAACAATTTATGAAGATAATGCTGCATGTATTGCACAAATTCAAGGAGGGTACATCAAAGGTGATAGAACCAAACACATTTCACCAAAGTTCTTCTACACTCATGAACACCAGCAGAGGCATGAAATTGATGTGAAGCAAATACGTTCCAGTGATAATCTTGCGGATTTATTCACCAAGGCCTTACTATCGTCAACATTCAAGAAATTGGTATACGGCATTGGAATGCGTCGGGTTTGCGATCAATCAAGTTGATACTTATCGTCTTATTAGGGGGAGTATTCATTTTTGGACATATGCATGCTGTACTCTTTTTCCTTCGCCCAGGTTTTGTCCCATTGGGTTTTCCTAACAAGGTTTTAATGAGGCAGTTCCTTTAGTGCGTCCAACACTACTCTAAGATTCACAAAATGTTGTACTCTTTTTCCTTCGCTAGTTTTTTCCCATTGGGTTTTTCTAGTAAGGTTTTAACGAGGCACATTATCTTAGCATGGTGGACATCCAAAGGAGAGTGTTGTAAATGTAAGAATTAATGGTGGATGACCACCACTCTCTTTATTTCACCGGTTTCAATTGTTAAGGGAATTAAGCCTTATGTTTGGCTTTTCCCACTTTAAGAGTCTCAGCATATTAAGCCTATAAAAAGAGGCTTTTGATGCATGAATAAGATACGGATGAGAAGTTTTTCTCTGCTCAATATTTATTGTCTTAAATTCTTATCCTCTTTTATTTCACAACGTTTTTAAGATTTTATGCAAAATATGAAAGGTTTTTACGAAAACCAGCTGCGATGTTACTAGAAAATATCTTTTTGAACAACTTTGCAGAAGAATTGTTTTTCAAAACCTATCATTTATGTAGGCTTTTTGGCAGAAAATGAAAAAGAAATTATAAATGACTAAAAAGTATACTTAAACGATAGATTTTGGAAAAACTTTCTTCTACAAAGTTGTTCAAAGTGACGCTTTTTAGCGAACATTACGGTCAGTTAATTCAAGGTGATAGATTTATGCCTTTAACACTATATAAATTTTTTTGAATTGTTTAATTTCGAATCAAATGCCCAAACAGGCCCTAAATCACTTGTTATATTTTATATAAATATAAATAATATAAAAA
The DNA here is from genome assembly GCA_039720395.1 of Liquidambar formosana. NCBI lineage: Eukaryota > Viridiplantae > Streptophyta > Magnoliopsida > Saxifragales > Altingiaceae > Liquidambar > Liquidambar formosana. The sequence goes on from CM077827.1 coordinate 8,629,668, forward strand.
TTAATATCTAATACACACAATGATGGAGTTAGTCACGTTGCCCAACCAGCTCAATCCCATTTATGCTCACTGGGGCTAGACTGGTGGTAAGAGAGAGTGGGAAAAAGGATAGGAATATAATAGGTTAGGGGTTCAAACCTCTCCCAATGTATCAAACTAAAATAAAAAAGTAGGCGTTTTACAACCCAAAGCCAACCTAACGCTGCCCAAGCCCGCCCATTAAGTGGGTTGGGCATGAATTGAGCCGGTCTAAAGTTGCAGTTCCAACCGGAAGATAACACGCACAAGCATTACTAAAGAGGGTGGGTGGTGGTGTTTGTGATGAAGCTAGACTGATACAAAGCAAGCCCGGAGTAAATGTATGCCAATTGCCTTTTCATTCCTCTCAACACCGCCACCCAGAGGCCTCAATAACTTGAGAGCAAGAGCATTGAATGAAGCAGCTGCGTCCTGGTCTGGACCTGTTCACATGTAGAGTCTATGCAGCACAAATAACGGAAGCTGATTCTCCAGTAACAGTAAATCTAATTTGACGACTCGTAGCATGAAGAGTGTTCAAAGAATGGAATCATGTACGTCCAAATGGAAATTACGCAATTTTAGTATATTTTACATAATATTGAAAGTAGAAACCTACAATTTTAATGTATTTTGGTGGCGATAATGTTGGTTGGTGGGTCGAGTTTAATCCTTCATAATTTCCAGTGCCTTCCATTTTCCTAGGGAGAGCAGGTAAGATATTTATAATTTAAATGCGAAAAGAGAAAAGCTCCTCTGAACATGCCATGAACAACAAGATAACTAGCTTATAAATTTTTTTTTTTGAAAAAAGAAGGGTCAATTACAAAGAAACCCTCAAATATGGCTCTTTTTTGCATAATCCCAAAAAGAAAAAAAATAGTTGCAATGTCTTTAAACAGCTTACAAGTTTAGCGATTAGCGCAGTTATATAATGCTTCTATATTTCACATCCAAAATAGAAAAAATGCAACTCAAAAGCATGGAAAAGAACACACCTCTTTAAGCAAATTGAAACATTTTCCTTTTCTTTTCCTCCTAGTTTACAACACCCAACCAGAGCAATAAGCAAGCCAGAACATACAATTTGGAAGATACCAAATGGCCACCTCAACACTCATTTCTAGAAAAGTGAAATAAAGACTGTAAATGACAAAAAGGTTCATTTAAATGATAGATTTTGAAAAAAATTATTTTACAAAATTATTTAAAATGATGTTTTCTAATGAATTATGCGATCAGTTTTCATAAAATTTTATATATTTTTTATGAAACCTCGATAAGTTTAAATTAAGTGAAGGATAAGAGCAAACCTTGAAGTACAGGCTCCTAACGCCAATAGGCTAGAGCTAGCCCAGCCCAGCATAATTTTGAGCTTTAATTTAATAGCCCAAGGAACGGCTATTGCAAACCCCCCATTCCTATAAGCCCACCCCCCATCCTTTAGGTTTTTAAGGTTTTATGCAAAATATAAAAAGTTTTTATGAAAACCGGCCTTGATGTCCACTAGAAAACATCATTTTGAACAACTTTGCAGAAGAAAGTTTTTCCAAAATCTATCGTTTAAATGTACTTTTTAACCATTTATAGCCTTTATTTCATTTTTTGCCAAAAAGTCTACCTAAACGATATATTTTGGAAAAACTTTCTGGGAGTAGTCTCTTATTCTTTACACAGCACTTTGTCTCTTTTGCTTGGGAGCTTTTGCTTTAGCTTAGCTACAAAATTAAATCTCTGTTTTTTTTTTTTTTTTTTTTTTTTTTTAACAAAAAAAAAAAAAAAAAAAAAAACAGCACTTTGTTCAACAAAATTACAGCACTTTGTTCTTGCTTCGTGGGATCTTGTCTTCGCATTTTTGGGTGATATTTTGCACCAGCTTGCTTGTGGATTGTGTCGCTATATTTCCATCATTCTTGGTTGGATTGGGCATTCTTTATTGCAAGCTTGGAGGCTTTTGTTCCACAAATTTAGTGAGATCTTTCTACTATTGTATTTGTTGAAATACATTTAAAGATGTTTGATTGTATTTAAGACTTTGAGTCTCTTGTACTCAACTTTGTTGATAGTGAAAAAATCGACTTCGTTATGACCTGTGGACATATCTCAATTTGAGGAAACCATGTAAATCTTGGTGTCCCTATTTTATTTCCTTTGCTTGAGTTATTTATTTGGTATATTATTTGCTGTGTTTTTATTTATCTTTTTGATTTACACTTTGTGGGAACTCAGGTATTTTTCCAACACTTGGAACAGTTTTACGTTCTTATGGTAAGTAGTGCAAATTTTGAGATGTCAATGGGTAGTTGGGTCCAAAGTTCTAATTGAGTTCTAAAAGACTCATCATTGTGTTGATTAGAAGTTTGTTGAGCCTCTGCTTATGACACATGATCCAGTGAATAGTAAATTTAATTTGGAATATGTCGACATTCGACAGAGATGTCTTGTATAACTTTCTAACTGGGGATATTGGACCCTCTAAAGGCTTTGTTAGTGTAAAGACAGAGATTTAGTTTCATTACTGTGGGCATATTGTGTTTCGATTAGGAATTTTGATCTGTCGGGCACATTTAAAAGTTTGCACCGTTCGAAACTATGGAGCTCTTGTTCCCGACAGCACGACTCCCCTTGGTCATTGGAGAGCTTGTGAAACATTTGTTTTCTATTTATGCGTACAGCTTACTTTTCATGAATTCACTACCACCTGCATTATTGCAGTCCTTGTGAGAAAAAATTTCCTCTGCTCTGGAAATGAAAAAATCCAAGCTCATTTTACAAATCTTTTCCAAAAACTTGCCTCAAACAGCATGACCAACTTAGTCAATGGGCAACTTGTGAGAAAATTTGCATTTTGTTTTGGTTTTGCATTCACACTTTTCATGAAACTAAGATTCTAATGTCCGCATAGGGTCGTAAGAAAATTTGCATTCTGTTTTGGTTTTGCATTCACACTTTTCATACCCTACTTACCTTGTGCAATTTACTTCAAGAAATAGCAAAATTGAGTAATAGCAACCTTATTTGCAATAAGGTAATTACCACACCTATTTGCGCCCTTACACGTGTTCAAAACAAAACAAAAAGAATAAAATACAAATCTGGACAGAATTGAATTAAGGCCTAAATTCATCCACTAGTCATGTAAATAACACAAATAATGAATAAACATAAATCCTAATGCAACCCTAATACCATGACTCAACTAGCATGCATAAAAACTATGAAAAATATGTAAAAAGACCCTAATGATTATGAGAATATCATACAACCCCATTAAACATGAAAATAAAGCAATATCAAGTCAAAGAAGATGATATAATACCCCTATGTAAAACCCTATACTCTAAAAAGGATAATTATCCTTGTAAAAGGTTGATATTTCCAAAAAAACCATAGAAATCCACTATATGAATGCAACACTTATCATAATTATTTTACATGCATAACATATATAATAACCATAAAGAAAAATTAATCAAAAACCCTAACTTGGCATGCTATATGAAACTCACTCAAAATAAGAATAATGGAAACCCTAGAATCACAACTATGCATTAAATCCTATAAATCCTATAGAATAACTCTAAAGCATGCAAAACTAATCATGAATGACATTTATTTCATGTATATTAACTAAAAAAAGCATTAATACATGATAAAAATCCTAACTTTAGCATGCGATAGAACTATTCTATAAGAAACCCTACTTTCAGCATCATTTAAATAGCATTATACCTTAGGTTAAGCCTTCTTTATTGTTGTAGAGACTCTTTCCTTCTCTTGTAAACAACTTTAAACAACTCTCTTCAAGCCTCATACACAAACTCCAACACTCGTTTGGAATTCTCTCTCTTACTCTCTTAGAACTTAGGTTTAATACATTAAAGTGTCTCTCCTAATGCTGAAACATAATGGGGTATTTATAAAGTTTAGGTGGGATAAATCAATGGCTGTGATTAAAACTCTAAAAATTAATTCAAGGGTTGTTATTAACTCACTTGGGGCTCAAGGAACTCAAAGTTACCAAAAAATAAGAAAGAAATTCTTGCAAAAGAGTAAAAATCCGTCAAAATAGGCAAAAGATCCTGCTTCAGCAAAAATAGGTAAGTGGCTCTTGACTGACCACCCAAGCCTAGGCCTAGGCGGCTAGCTGCCCAGGCTTGGGTGGTCACCTGAACCTTTTGTCAAGTTTTGTCCAATTTTGTTCTTATTTCCTTCTGAAAGTGTTTTAGAGGTCAAATTAACTCTGATTTTGATGAAATAAGAGCCAAAACGACTGTGTTTTGATGAGGAATACATTTTTGAACATTTTAGAGTAAAAACCACTGATTATGGGTGCATGGTTAGGTTTTACAAAAGCGATTAACTACTATGCACTGCCATTGCAAAGCTTAGGTATGTACATAGGATTGAACCAAATATTTTCTCAACCAAAATTAAACATTCTAAAACACTTTTAGGGATAAAATAAAGACTAATTAAAGTCAATTTGAGAAGAATTGGTTGGTAATTATGAGTCGAATTGAGCTAACCCGAAATGGGTCTTTTAACCAACTTGAACCATTATGAGCCCTTTTAACCCTAGTTCATAAATTCACCAATTTGAACCTAGAAATACCTCTTATGCACCAATATGAACTCCAATTGACAATTTAGAAATCATTTCAATGTCAAACGAAAAGTTTATGACCTAAAAGACAATTATACCCTTCAAGTCACAAAAGCTCTTATTAACTCTCAAGATCAACTCCAAATTGAACCAAAATTCATATACATTATCCTTAGAACTCTAAAAAACTAATGCAAGTGACTAGACTAAAAAACAAAACAAAAACCTACATGAAATGACAAACCCTAGTAAAGTGGTGCAAAAATGGGGTGTGCACTACAAGAAACTGTGTTATTCACGGCGTTGTCACACCCCATTTTTGTCACCTTAACTAGGGTACATCATTTCATGTACGATTTTTAGTTCTTTTTGAGTCTAGTCTTTTGCATTGAGTTTCTATGGCATTGAATATCATGTGTATGAATTTTGAAGTGATTTGGAGTTCATTTCGATAGTCAATAAGAACTTTTGCGACTTTAAGGTCATAATCGTCTTTTAAGCCGTATATTTTCTATTTGACTTTGGAATGAATCCCAAGTCATTCCCTTGAGTTCATATGGTTATATAGAGTCTATATATAGGTTTGATTCGATAAACTAATGGTTTAAGATCAATTCGGCTCATAACGGTTCAAGTTAGCTAAAAGACCCTTTCTTGGTTCGCTCAAATTGACTCATGTGACCCACTCAATTTATTCCCATTTAACATCAATCGGGCTTTATTTACATCATAAACATGTTTTGAAAGGTTGATTTTTGATTTGGAAAGCATTTGATTTGACCTTGTGTGTAAACCCAACTTAGCGACGGTGAAGCACCATGGTTAACCACCTTTGTAAAACCTAACCATGCACCCATGGTTAAGGATTTTTGTCCTAAAATGCCTAAAAATGTGTTCCCCTTCGAAACACGGTCGTTTTGGCTTTTATTTCGTCAAAATCGGACTTAATTTGACTCCCGAAAGACTTCCGGAAGGCGAAGGAGTCTAACCGAGGTATGCTGATGGGAGCCCTCGGGTGACCGTCCGGGCCCAGACGGTCAGCCGTCCAAGCCCAGACGGTCACCCGAGGGAATCCGTCTTTAAGTGGGATTCTGACTCTTCTCTCCCTCTTTTAACGGTTTCCTCCGCCATTACAACTTGTTTTCTCTTAGGAGTGTGTAAGTTTGAGTTGTTTGAGCACCAAGAGAGTCTCTAAGAGCCCTAGGATCATTATTTAATGAATTAATCTTAGCCATTGGTTTAGGGGGTCAGTTCTCTATATAAAGGACATGATGTTCAGCACATAGGGAAGCCACAAGTGCACTTTATACTTAGAGAGAGAGGGAGCTACGAGTTGGGAGAGCTAAAGAACATCAAGGGGAGGCTCTTCAACCTTAGGCAAGCAAGAGAACAAGGATTTTGAAGGCAAGGGAAGCTCTACATAAGGTAAACGTACTGTCAATTGCTGAATTTAGTCTTTTTTCCTTCTTCTTCTCCTTCTTTCTTCATGATAGTTCTAGTGCATGTAGTAGCTTTGCATATTGATTAAATCCAATGCTTTTGTGATGTTATATGTATGATTTTAAGGTTATTCATGGGTTAATATGTTTGATAGTCCTTAATTACCTAAGGTTTTGAAAGCATTATCCTTTTTATCCTTTCAAGTCATGCATGTTTCATATAGCCTATTTGTTGTGATTATTTGGGTTTTTCTTCATCATGGTTGGTTTATATATGTGATTTGGAGTTGAGTCATGTTGGGTTTTGCATTCATATAGTTTATTTTCTAGGGTTTTGGAGAAGTTATCATTTTCTAAGGATAATTATCCTTTTTAGGTGGTAGGGTTCTGCATAAGGGTATTTGGGAATGTGTTTAAGCATGAAATCTCTTCTACTATGTTCTTAAGTATATATTTTATGTAAGATATGTTGATAGAAGCTTCATACGAGGTGATTTTCACGTAAAATTATCTTTAGGATAATTTTGCTTAAGAAAGCTCGCCGTAAAAAGGCATATTTTCATGTTTTACATAAAACATCATACTTTTGGCTTGAGTTAGCTTTGTTTGCATGCTTAATGATATTATTTGACATTCTCATGATTATTATAGAGTCTTTTGCATATTTCTTAGTCTTGCATGCATGTTAGAAGGCATATTCCATGTAGGAGCATACTAAGGTTTCTTGTTTCCTTTTAATTATTGCTTTTGCATGATTATTAGGATAATTTTGGGACTTTTAGTATTCTGTCCAGATTAGTGTTTTGTTCCTACTGCATGGTTTTGGGCACGTGTAAGGGTGCAAACAGGGGCAATAATTGCCTTATTGCAAATAAGGTTGTTATCGCTTAATTTTGCTATTGCATGGAGCTATTGCGCTTAGGTAAGTGGGTGTGAAGGTGCCCCAATTCACCTCCCTTCTTAACTCTTTCTCTTCTCCCTCCTAGGGTTAATTCTTAATATGAATTTATGGTCTTAATCAAAGGTTTCCTTCAATAATAAAATTCTGGTTTTTACTAAAGTTTCCATTTTGTGGAATTCTTTCCAAATTCAAACTTGATTTATTCAATTCTCTTTCAAATAAGGAAACCTAGGGTTTTTACCATAGGTTTATATTAGGATTTAACCCTATTCTATTCGAACTACGTGGACTTTGATCCATGTATTTCGTTGCATGGTACGTAGGCGCTCGTTTTGAGGCTCAAGTCCGTTCTAGGATCCAAGTATCCTAGGTTTTTCTTATTTTTTCTATTTTATTTTATTTTCTTTGTTTGATTATGCATGGATGAAATACATGTTATGCATGCTGTCTTGTGATGATATATGATGATATTTGAGTGAAAAAGATCTTAAGTTAGCCCAATTAAATTAAGAGACCAACTCGGGCGATGTGGGTGCCTACGGGCTTTGCCCAGAACCTTCCCACGTCGTAACTTAGCCCCCGAATCCAATTTTCTGGTTTCAAAGACTTTGCTTTTCCTTTAATGGAGTCATGTGGTTTTTGAAAATAAAACATTTTTACGGTTTTCCTCTTTTCCTTAAAAAATGAGGTGGCGACTCCCTTTTGGTTTGTTGTCTTTCACCTATTTTGCCAAACCCTTGTGGGCCGCCGTTTTCTGGGGTTCACAGCGACTCCTTTTCGTTTGTTGTCTTTCACCTATTTTGCCAAACCCTTATGGGCCGTTTTCTGGGGTTCACAGGCGTCACATTAACGGCGTGCATACAATGCATGCCGTTAATGTGTACATTTACAGCGTGCACAAATTAATTGCCGTGAATAAGTGGGAAGGGGAACTATATTAACGGCGTGCACATTTGGCATGCCATTAATAATTGTTTTTACGGCAGTTTGGCGCACGCCATTAATATCATCGATTTTAACGGCATACAGAATTCTTTTTTACGGTGTTTGTTAAGGGCACTCGTGACAAAAATTGACTGGGAAAATTCAGCGGGCTTTTATTTCCTAATCTTACTTTTCCCGTTCCTTTTTTTTATTTTATTTTTTGCTTAGTTGCTTTCCCCTTTTCTTCGACTTCTAGACCAGAACGAGAAAGGAGGAGGAGAAGGAGAAGCTAGGGCTTGTGCGTCTCTTTCTTAGGATGAAGAGGCTTGATCTATGTATGCTCGTTCTCACGGTACTCTCTCGCTCTCTCTCTCTCTCTCGCTCTCTCTCTCGCTGTCTCTCTTTATCAATGTCTCTGTTTGAATGTCCAACATAGGGTTTACGATCTTGTCTAAGCACCAAAGAGGAAGCAAATCGAGGGTTTACCATATCACCGCCGCCCAATTTCAAGACTCCAGAGCCAAAACGGTTTTTGGTGAGACCCGACAAGGTTCTCGACAATTTGGGGGCTTCTCTTGCATTGATTTTTCGTCTTGAGACAGGGGTTTTGTTGCCGGGTATGGTTTTCTCTGAATTTCTCTTTGAATATTTTACCCTAGCTCTGTTTGATTGCTTAATAAATGGGAAAAATGAAAAATGAAAATGAAATGGGACCATTTCAAAAGACTGGTGAAAGCGGTGATAAGAAGTCTCTCTCTCTATCTCTTTCTACATATACATATGTATGTATGTAATTGTTTATCGATTTTGTATTTGCAGAGCTCAGTTTACGGAATACGTCCAAAAGAATGTGGCTTTGTATCAGTTCCGCAATGGGATTCCATTGACGACTACGGCTGCTGCTAATTTTACTCGAGGAGAGCTTGCCACTACTCTGCGCAAGGTTATATATCTATATTGTTCATCATGCTTTTGTCTTTTAATTCTGTATTAATTAGGGTTTGTAGAGATTTAGGGTTCTAGGGTATAAAATGTGAATGCTTTTGATGTGATCTGGCATGTGGAAATGTCTAGGGTTTTGAGCTTTTGTTACATTGAGATTTGTTGGTTTCTGATTCTAAAGTTATGTCTACGGTGATATACTGATGTGCATTCTGAGATGCTTATGGTTGTATGTTATGGAATAATATAGCAAGGAAACCTAGACAAGTAGACATACTATGACTATGCATAATATAGCTTTGACATATTATGGATTTTAATTTTATTTTTTCATGAATCATGATTGCTTAATGATTTGGAATATCAGACATGTCAAACAATGGTTGGAATTTGTGCAAAAATTTTCCGACAAACTATTTTTATTTTTATTTTTTCTTTGTTCTTTTTTGAGATTACTTGTATTCATTTGGGTGATGCTGAGATTTGCCTTTTTTAGCTCAATGGCGTATCTTCAACATGCTATATTTTGCTATATACTATGCGATATAGGGTTACTTCAGGGATGTATTTTTACCATTGAGTTCTATTCCTTGCTTAGAGATACATGTGTTGGATCATGGATGATTCTTCTGATTGTCAGAAGTTTGGACACGGAAGCTACGAGCAACTATATTTGTTATTTTAATCATTTTAATTTAATAGGTTTTCATACTTTCACAGCTCTGTTCTCTGAAGCTCAAAACTTTCAATAAGCATCTTTTCTTGTTTTATATATAATCTCACTTTACAGTTCTAATATATTATTAACTTTATAACTCTAGTTACATCTGTAGTAATATCAACACTTCTACACTTAATTTTAAATTTTGTATACTAGCTTTATACCATTAATTTCCCTTGACCAATCTCATCATACATACAAGATTAATGCTGCTTCATGACTCCCATAATGATGATTGAATTAAAAGCTTCTTTCAAGAGGTCCATGAGCTATATATAAAGGTATACCATTAATTAGGCGTTTCTGTGGTGCAATATTTTCCATCTTCAATTTGTTTTGGAATGGGGTTGGTTGTCCTCATAAAAATCTAGATGCTGATTTTGTGTGGTGATTCAAACTATTTATGTCTAGTAATTCTGTTATTAGCTTTGTGAATTTTGAAGCTATTGTGGTCTGTAAAAGAAAAAAGAATGGTTGGAATTTGGATGAACAGCTTATTTCATGTCCCTACTTTTAAGGGAATTCTACATGGAACAAAGTAGTTCCCTGTTTAAGTTTTGTGAAACCTTTTCCACATTATTTCCAAATTCAAAGTTAAAAATTTTTTTTTTGACATCGCATAAGTGCTATTTTACTAAATTCTGCGCAAATTCATTAGCCACTTTGATGTTGAAGGACTCGTAATATTTATTGATTCTCCCCTTGAAGGCTTTGATGGTTTATTTTCTTTTTGCCCATACTAGCTGTACAAACTTGAATTGTGAGAAGACCACCGGATGAACATTTTTCTTGAATTATAAAGTTGATTTACATTTTCATTTGCTAATGTTACTTGTTTTGCTTAAATGGGGGAGGAAACTAGAAGCTTGTTCTGCTGTACCAATGTATGAAAAGCCATGTCCTCAATCTAAGCATGAAACTTAAAATATTATATTTCTTATGCATTGTCCTTTTAGACCTCTCTACTCGACTCACTAATGCACCCTGTTTCATCTATTATTCTCTCTGTAAATTTAATAAACATTTCAATCGACTCTTCTTTATTTATCGATTTCACTACATTTATCATATGAGCATGTGAATTCTTGATTAACTGCTGCATGAATCGCAGCTTTTAGTATTGATTTCTCTTTTCGTGTAAGAAAACTCATAAACCATGTGTACGTGTCATTTTGTTGTTACTTTTTCTGTTGTTATTTTATTTTGAAATGTTTTATTTACTCATACGTATACATTCATTTTCAAAACCATTCAAAAATTTCAGATTCTTCTCAATCCCCTATATCTACCTGGTCCTCGCATTACATCATCTCATTTTGATACAAAAGTTCGAGCCCTCGCAAGAAAATATCTATAAGACTGCTTTTCCTTTGCTGGAGACAAAAGCTTGTTAAAGGAGGTATGCACTAAGAATAATACAGGGCTTGTACTCTTCCATATCTTCTAATCAATCCCCTTTGACCATATTTTCATTTAGCTCAACTACCATTGATGAGTAGTCCTTTTTTGGCCTCATGATTTTCTCTGTTAACAAATAATGAGTTTGCACATTCAAACTCATATATTAATGTCTTTTCCCTTGAATGAAAGAATGTACTTTTTAAATTTTGATCAGTCTCTACAAAGCTAATCGCTTGTCTAATGTAAAATTTCCCTCATTTCCATTTGAGAGTACATGGATGTATAATTTTTTTTATAATATATTTATGTATGCCTATTCGGCCAATCTAGTCTAGTTACCAATTTTTAATTCATTGGCTTGGTTACATTTTCAATAATTTAAGACAGTAGATCTGCAATTTTAGTCTAAAAAAAAATGTTATTCCATAAAAACGAATAAATGTGAAGAATATTTTTTTATATATGAGGTGATACTTTTCTGTTGGAGGTTTATAAAGACTGTGAATAGGGCTTTGGTGAAAGATAACTAAATGGCAAAGAATTGATAGTGTTTTTCAATTGAGAGCCTAGAAGTTTAGGCATTTTTGAAAATTTAGGAATTGTACTGCTTACTGCTTAGGCTAACCCTTTATTTACTTGAAGACCAATTTCTTCTATCGTCATTGATAAGTATGTGAATTCTTTAGGTCAAACAAAAATAGGATAAGTGTTTTATAATTTAATTAGATCTTTATATGATCTAGAGCAGTTCTTTGGGCAGTGATACAATACATTTCATAGTGCAATGCTGAAATATGGATTTACTACAAATAATGTTTATTATAGTCTAAAACTCTGAACTCTTGCATTTGTGGGAGTTCTTTTGTAAATCTCTGCCTTCATGTAGATTATTGCTCGCTAATTAGAAATTATTTAATACAAAATCAAAGAAATTAAAGAATGGTTAAAATGAGTTAGGACTTGAATTTGCAGAAGATCAAAAATTAATTATAGAATCCATATTAAAAACTGTACTTGGTTTATATACTTTCATGCAAAAGAAATTGAACTTGTACATGTGTTTTTCTTTAAAATCATTTTTATATAGTAGCACAAAGCTGAGAAACAAAATGGTGTCTAAAAATGAAAATGAGGAAGACAAAATGACGTTCTAGCAATATGCGATGATGTGCGCTAGAGCGCAATTATGTTTTGCTGGTGGTTTACTAGGTGTCAGAGAAACCCTGGAATATAATGCCATCGAGTAGCTTTGTTATATCATATGAAGTCGGATTGTGTTCAGTGTTACTACGGCTTTGTAATTAATAATCACAGTAAAGGCCCATAGATTGTTGCATTGAATGGTGTAATTTCTCCTAAATTATAGATGGGTTTGTGGGTACTACTTGTAAATGTCTTCCTCGTGCAAAAGTATTCTAACCCAAAAGCCTAACATTTCGGTAAGTGTAGGTACTTATTGGTGCTAGAAACTGAGCCACTCACAATGGACAAAGCATGGGTTCAACTTCCAAGGTTTTATTTTATTACTATTATATTTTATGCTTCATAAATATTAGTTGAGATATTACATACTTACGTAATCAATTTAATGAAATTGTGAGTTATAATTTGTAGAACTTCAGAAGAGTATAGAGTTGCAGCAGAACAATTTGCTGAAATGGCTCAAAAGAGGGCAGGGAATCCAGATAAGATCATATGCCCTTGCTCTGAATGTCAAACTTACGTCACCAACATTACAAAAAAGTGCATGAGCACCTAGTGATATGTGGGATGGATCTCACATACACTACATGGGTTTTTCATGGGGAATGTCCTAGAGCTTCTCCACGGCATGAAGATGTTGAAATGCCGGATACATATAGAATGTATAGAGATGTGTTCATGCAAGAGGATGATGTTACACAACCTACACAAGAAAGAACAGAGCTAGAGTTCACACCTTTGTTGGAAGATGCTGAAACTCCTTTATATCCTGGTTGTACAAAGTACACAAAGTTGTCGGCTACTGTAGTTTTATACAAGCATAAAGCTATAAATGGTTTATCTGACAAGAGTTTTAATGAACTTCTTGAGATCCTTCGCGACATGCTACCTCAAGATAACACTCTTCCTGATTCTATGTATTCAACAAAAAAGTTACTAAAGGCATTTGATCTAGGGTATGAAAAGATACATGCTTGTGTGAACGATTGTTGTTTGTTTAGAAAGGAGCAAGAGTTTATGGATAAATGTCCGAAATGTAACTCTTCACGATGGAAAACAAATCCACGCACTAAAAAGATCCAAAAGGGAGTTCCTGCAAAGGTGTTGCGTTATTTTCCAATCATACCAAGACTGAGGAGGATGTTTATGTCAACTGAAAAGTCAGAACAATTGACATGGCATTCAACTCACAAAAGTCAAGATGGCAAGATGCGACATCCAGTTGATTCGTTGGCATGGGATATAGTTAATCAAAAGTGGCCCAATTTCGCTTCAGATTCACGAAATCTTAGGCTTGGTCTTGCGACAGATGGGTTTAATCCCTTCGCAGATCTTAACTCTAGATACAGTTGTTGGCCAGTCATATTGGTTACTTATAACCTCCCCCCATGGCTATGCATGGCGAAGGAAAACTTGATGTTGACATTACTTATCCCAGGGCCAAAGCAACCAGGGAATGACATAGATGTATATTTGGAGCCACTTGTGGATGATTTGAAAGAATTATGGAACAATGGCGTAGAGGTCTATGATGCATTTACTAAATCTATGTTCAATTTGAAGGCTATTTTGATGTGGACAATAAATGATTTTCCAGCTTATGGAAACTTGTCTGGATGTCCAACGAAAGGGAAATTAGCTTGTCCTGTATGCAGTGTTAACACATGTTCAGAATGGTTGAAATGGAGTCATAAGTTTGCATACATGTGTCATAGGCGGTTCATAGCACCCAATCATCCATTTCGAAAGAAAAAAAGCTGGTTTAATGGAAAGCAAGAAAATCGGGGGAGGCCTAGACCATTGAACGGTTCAGAAGTTTTAACTTCGATGAAAGATATTGTTAATGATTGGGGAAAGAAGGGAAAACATGCTATTAATGATTTGGGAAAGACGATAAAGAAAGGAAATAAAAGAAAGAAGAGAAAGGTAAAACCGACCGATGGACAAAAGCCATGGAAGAAGAAGTCTATATTTTTTGACTTGCCATATTGGGATGTAAGTTAATTCATAAGGAATGATTGTTTAATTTATTTCATTTTTCCTTCTTAATTTCTAATAGAATTCATTATTACCATATTTGAAAATAGTATATCTTCTATGATTCATCTTGTAGGCATTACTTCTGCGTCACAACTTGGATGTAATGCACATTGAGAAGAATGTTTGTGATAGCATTATTGGCACTCTCTTACATCTGAAGAAAAAGTCAAAGGATGGGCTTAATTCTCGTAAAGATTTAGAAGAAATGTCCATTAGGCATGAATTGCATGCAGTGGATAAAGGAAATAAGAAACATATCTTACCAGCAGCACCACACACACTATCAAAGAAGGAGAAACAACTTTTTTGTTCCAGGTTGCGAGATTTAAAGTCGCCTGATGATTATAGCTCTAATATCGGGAATTGTGTTTCATTAGAAGAATGCAAAATACTAGGCCTCAAGTCCCACGATTGTCATGTCCTAATGCAACAATTGTTGCCAGTGGCATTAAGAGGACTTTTGCCCAAGGGGCCAAGGGTTGCCATATTCCGGTTATGTGCATTTTTCAATGAATTATGTCAAAGGGTTATTGATAGAAATAGATTGGAAAAACTTGAAGATGATGTTGCTGAGACTTTGTGCATGTTTGAAAGGTTCTTCCCTCCATCTTTTTTCGACATCATGGTTCACTTATCAGTTCACCTAGGACGAGAAGCTCGTATATGTGGACCAGTGCAATATCGTTGGATGTACCCATTTGAGAGGTGGTGCACTATCAATTTTTTTTTTCCTTACTATGGTTCATGTTTAGTTTATTATTCAATAGTACTTAATGGTGTTAATGTGGGAATTTTTATTGCTTTTGTATTATTATTTAGATTTATGAAGGTACTGAAAGGATATGTTAGGAATCGGGCACGACCTGAAGGATGCATAGCAGAATGCTATTTAGCTGAAGAATGTATGCGGTTTTGTAGTGGGTATATGAAACAAGCAGCTGAAATAGGCATTCGACATGACCGCAATGAAGATTTTGAGCATGAAACAATACTAGAAGGGCGGCCAATTTCTAAGGGGCATCCATTGACCATGACTGATGATATGCTGCGAAGTGCTCATCTTTATGTGTTAAGAAATAGTGCAGAAGTCGAACCATATTTAGAGTAAGCATGATGAAAATAATATTTTATTAGTTTTTTGTCACTGACATGATACACATGTCTTATTATTTCTTTTCCTATTAGAATGCATGTGGAGGAGCTTAAAAGTTCGAATTGGCGTCTTGCAAAGGATGAAGCTCTCGCACAAAAGAGACATGCTGAGACTTTCTGTGAATGGTTAGCAGAGAAGGTCCAAATGAGTGCTTCTAATGTATCAAGTACACTACCATGGCTTGCACGTGGGCCTAGAAAGGAAGCAATGTCATATACAGGCTATGTCATCAATAGACATCGATTTAAGACAGTAGATGCTGAGAAATCCACACAAAATAGTGGTGTTTCCATCGAAGCAGAAACTATTTGTCGATCCAGTGCAAGAGACACTATGCCTGTTGTTGAAAATATCTCTTACTACGGGGTTATAAGAGACATTATTTTGTTGGACTATTGGAAATTTCGATCCCTATATTTAAATGTGATTGGGAAAACATTGGAAATGGTGTTAAAGTTGAAGATGGATTTACATTGGTTAAGATCAGCCAAGTTCAAAATCAATTTGAAAGAGATCCATTCATTCTAGCATCACAGGCAAAACAAGTGTTTTATTCTATGGATAGTGATACATCGAGTTGGCGTGTTGTACTAAAAGCACCACCTAGGGGTTTTCATGAACTGGAGATGTATGACGAAATAGTTTATATGCCATCTACACCACTAGATGTATCTAGCCTTGACTTGAACACTGTTAATGAAAATGAAGGTTATGTAAGGAAGGATTGTGAGAGCATAGAAGTGGTTGAAGAGTAAAAAGTCGTTGTTGAACATTATGTATATTATATGTTTTTAATGATAAGTATTAGATGAACATTGTCTTGTTATGGGTTAATTGAATAAATGTGGTTACAAAGAAGTTTTTTTTTTTTTTGGATATTTCTTATTTTGGTTAAGGCGGGTATTGAACATATTGTTAAAAAAGAAAGTTTGTATGCATATTGTTATAATATGGCCACTTATTTGTATCGTTTATATATATATATATATATATATATATATGGTCCTTTTTATATTATTTTCAAGTCTAATTGGATTTTTTTGTGCACAGGTTGCAACTCTAACTATTCGAAACTACTAATAGGAGCAATATGACTGAGAGACGGAAGAATTCTAAATCTGGAGAAGTATGGTTAAACTCTAACTATTCAAAACTACTAGTAGGAGCATTTAGATTGTTGTTATTTTGCTTTTTATTCACCATCATTCATCCTGTCATGTGAATTTATTGTTACATTATTTTTTAACTATTAAATCATTTAAAATTACTTGTCTGTTAAATATAGAGCTCTAAAAGTGCTAAAAAAAGAGCAAAGAAGCAACGAACAACTGTTGTTGCAGCCACTATTAATGAAGGAAGTAATGTTAGTGTTAGACTATCAGATGAGAGCTCGAATTCTCAATCAAATTCATTTTCTAATATGGAGGGAGCATCGAATGACACTCAAGTAAAAATTAGGAAAAAAAGGGGACCAAGCAAGTTGAGAAATGAAGATAAAGGAAAATCTGTTGAAGTTGATTTCAATGAACGGTCTCAACCAATTGGCAAAGCATCCGTCAAATTGTCTACTTTTCTTGGGGCCTTGGTACGGGAGAATGTGAAAGTGACTCTAGACCGTTGGTCAGAACTTCCTAATCCCATTGAGCAAACTTTATGGGCATGTGTTAAGGTATGTATATATATATATATATATAATATGTTATTGCAAATTTTTTTATGCTTACATGTTCATAATGTTAACTTTCTTGTTATATGCTTAATATATTATCAAATGCAATTGCAAATTGTGGAAGTTCATAGTTATATTTTCACCTGAAAGATAACAAGAATCATATTTCCTTCACCATGAGGCCGATTACCAAATAAGAGCCCCCACTAAGATTGAATCCCAGTCATACAGCCATAAAGGGCCAAATCATCCTATTTCTTGATCCCAAGTGAGAGAAAATGTGCATGGATTCCATGGCTATCGAGATATGTTTTTCTAAGTGTCCTTGTAGATTTATGTTTCTATTTGTTTTATTCCTCCCAACGAATTGGAGATCATTCTTGAATGGATTAACTGATTGTAAAAACATGATAACTTTTCTTAACAAAATCAAACACCAAATTTTCCAGGGGACTTTGTCTCATCATTTTTATACACTAGCTATCTTATTATGCACTACTTGTTCTTCAAGTTCCTTAAAATACATCCATCCATGTCACATGATATTAAAGCCCATAAACTCATCTCACTGCCTGTCTAGCCTTATTCCATACCATTTGGCCTTAAACCTGAATCCCTTTTTCCATTAGCCACACTGTATATAAGTATTAATAGTTGTTTTAAATTTTGGAGCCCTTAGTCGCTGTAATAGACCCTTTCAATGCTTATAATTTAAAATCCCCAGGAAACTCTCACATCACTGAGTATAAATAATCCTTCTATAATTACCACCTTTTGTTATGCAATCTGAGTACCATTGTTTCTTTGCCTTTTCTTGCTAGGAACATAACTTGGTGCAATAGCCCTGCATTTGGGGTAACATTTTCTTGAGCACTCATTATATGCAAGACAAGCATACATGTATGCATTTCAAATAGATTTAAGAACAGCAATTGATAGCTAGCATTGAGAATATCCAGAGGAGTAAGTGACTTACTGGATAACATTAAGAAGATCAATAAAAGGAAATGACTTGTTAGAGATTGTGAGAATTTTCATTAACATAACAGGCCAAATAACTACTGAAAACATGTTGTGTGAATATGATATGTTATTGCAAATTCTTTTATGTTTACATGTTCATAATGTTAACTTTTTTGTTATGCCAATGCAGCAAAAATACAATTTGGATGAAAGTCGTAAAAAAATGATTGTCCAAAAGATGGGAAAACATTTGCGAGATTACAAATCTATTTTGTCAAAAATGATAAGAGAACTTGCTCAAGATAATGATGCAGCAAATCAACTTGCCCTCATGAAGCCTGATAACTTAACATCAGAAGAATGGGCAGCATTTATGAAGAAACGGTTATCAGCAGAATTTGAGGTAATGAATATATGCCTTCAGTCATCATTGAAATGAAATTTTTTGTGTTATATAACTTAATGAAAGTCTTTGTTTTATAGGCCAAAAGTAAAGTCTTTCAAGAAATGAGAAAGAATCAAGAGCTTCCTCACACAATGAGTAGGAAGGGATATGCTCGTTTAGAGGATGAAATGGTAAGAAGTTAAATGTTATTAGATAAAAATGTACGAATTTAATGTAAGCCATCAAAATATAGAAGAACAGAGAAGTGCTTTGACATATTTAATACTTGTGTTTTGGTAGAAAAAAGAAAATGATCGAAGTGATAATCCGAAAGAGCTGTCTCGAATAGATGTTTGGATTCGTGGGCATACGAGAAATGGTGGGAAGCCCATCAACGAATTAGTTGCTGAAGTTGTGGTAAAAAATGCAGCTTGTTTAGTTTCCAATAATCGTGTGTGTGTGTGTGTATATTATATATTTTAACTTTTTAAACATATATTGCATGTGTGATTTAAGAGGAAATTGGAAGAATGCCCTAAAGAGCCTACAAATTCTATAAAAAATGATGCTCTTGCCAAAGTAATTGGTCCTGAACGTCGTGGCTGGGTTCGAGGAATGGGATTTGGGTCTGTACCTTCTAAGGTAGATGCCTTGACAGAAAAAAATGTGACTATGAAACAGTTTCGATCCCATATAAGTTACTTGGAACAACAACTGGAGGAGTTGAGAGCCATTGTCACACAAGGAGGGAAGACAACTAAGGTAAATGATCTATATTAGGTCTTTGTAAAATGACTCTTGTGTAATCCTTTGACTTTGAGATATCTAAGTTTTCAATTGTAACTTTTATAGAGTCAAAGATCCAAAGATGAGAACATAGCCAATTCTAATAAATCAGCTAATAAGGTATATCAATACTTTGAATATAAATGGTTAGTTTTTTTTTTTTTTGCTTTCTAATTTTTCTCGTCTTCCTTATAGTCACAAAACAGTAGTGTGGGCACACAAGGAGGTGAACCTCATATTGATGCCAAGTGCAAGTTGTTACATTGGATGGGGACGGGGGTAATAGTTGCAGAAGCCAAGATTGGAGCAATTGACCCTGAAGCACTTGTTCATCATGTCCCATTGGGACACCGTTGCTGGAAAGTTTGGGTTGATCGAGTAATTGTTAATGTGCCATTGTTTCGCCCCACACAAGAGTTTTTTTCACTTGAAAATGCGGTGGGCAGTACAGTAGCTTGGCCAATAGAATTCATTGTCTTGGATAATTGAGATCTAATGGAGGTAATGATTTTATCTTATATTAACTTTGACTATAGTAAATGTTCAATAAACTCATTTCATTTCTTGATAGGAATAATTATTAGAGACTTAAGCATGATTGTTTTATACTTTTTGAATATAGGTAGTAAGTTGCACCCACTAGGAGCTTCTCACCATCCTTGTTTTTTTTCCCCTTCAAATCTGTTATCACCATCTTGATAACTACACATGTGGACTTGGATTTAAAGCCAAGATCACGGCACAAGCTATCGTGAAGGTGAAAATCAAGATAACCTTAAATATTCTTTAATTTAAAGCCAAGCATGTTCAGGGATGTAAGAACCTTTTAGAGCTCAACAATAGAGTTGGTAGTGATATTGATGCTAAAACTATGTTGGACAGTTCACTACATCACAAAATAACTTTCCTGACATTGCTTTATTTGAAATAATATCAAATTCTTTTGTTTATCAATGATAATTTTTTCTTATTTTCTATTTTCATTGTATTGATTTTAAAATCAGATTGAAATGATTTAGCACTAATGCAAGCCCTATTGGTCTCATGGTACCTATGGTGGACGGAAGCCATAGCTATAGGAGTGTCAAGGTAGTGAAATGCCTTGTCGGGTCAGTCGACGCTGAACTTAGGCACCAGGAGGGTTCTTATTTGTAGTTTTAGTTTCCTTGATGATTTTTCTGAAGCATGGTCAATACAAGTGGCTGTGATCATGGAACACTTCAATGACAATCTCTTGTAGTGCTAAGCCTTTCAGATGTAGGCACCATTAGTGCTGGCCAGGATCCAAAGCCTTAAACTTCTGCAGTGTGGCAGAGCAAAGAGAGAACACATGGGAGAATCTAGTAAGTTGCACCCACTAGGAGCTTTTGCTGTGTGTTTCCTTACCATAAGCACATGTATGTTACTACTTGCAATCTCTAATGCTTTTCGTGGTGGCTGGTGCGCTTGATAACAGATGAGCAAAATCCAGTTGGAATATGTTGCACACCTAAGAATTTGTGAATCTCCTTAGGGACCAGTGCTTATATTATTTGTGAATTATCTTCTTGGAATTACTGGCTTGACTAGAAACTTGCTCTAATTGTTAAAGGAAAATGATGGAACATTTAAGAAGTGCTTATTGTTTATTAGGGAAAAAAAGAATTGTTTATTACCATTTTGGAAGCACATACTGTGAACCCACGAAAAAGCGCGGAGCCCACAAGGGTTTGGCAAAAAATGATAGTAGGTGTGAAAGACAACAAACAAAAAGGAGTCGCCACCTCATTTTTTAGGGAAAAGAGGAAAACCACAAAAAAGTTTTATTTTCAAAACCACATGACTCCATTAAAGGAAAAGCAAAGTCTTTGAAACCAAAAAATTGGATTCGGGGGCTAAGTTACGACGTGGGAAGGTTCTGGGCAAAAGCCCATAGGCACCTACATCGCCCGAGTTGGTCTCTTAATTTAATTGGGCTAACTTAATATCTTTTTACTCAAATATCATCGTATATCATCACAAGGCAGCATGCATATCATATATTCCATCCAATCATCCATGCACAATCAAACAAATAAAACAAAACAGAAAAAAGAAGAAAGGAAAAGAAAAGCCTAGGATACTTGGATCCTAGGACGGACTTGAGCCTCACGAAGAGCGCCTACGTACCATGCAGCGAAATACATGAATCAAAGTCCACGTAGTTCGAAAAGAATAGGGTTACAACCTAATACAAACCTATGGTAAAAACCCTAGGTTTCCTCATTTGAAAATATATTGATTTAATCCAAAACAGAAACCTTCCATAAGAGGAAAACCTTGATAAAAACCAGAATTTTATATTGAAGGAAACCTTTGATTATTACCATAAACTTGTATTAAGAAGTAACCCTAGGAGGGAGAAGAGAAAAGAAAGAAAAAGAAAGGTGAATTGGGGCACCTTCAAACCCTACTTACCTGAGCGCACAAGCTCCAATCATTAGCCATTTCAGACCATAGCAGCCCTATTTGCAATAGGACAAGCATTGTACCTGTTTGCACCCTTACAAGTGCACACAATCATGCAAAGAAAGCAAAATACTAATCTGGACAGAACCTTGACTAGGCCTAAAATCATCCATTAATCATGCAAACAACAAGAATAACGAATAACTAAGGACTCTAACTCAATCCTACATGCAATGACTCGACTAACATGCATAAAAACCTATGAAACATACTATATGAATGCAAACCTAGCATGATTCAACTATATGCAGCATATATAGAATGACTATGATGAGCAACAACTCAAAAAGCTAAGCTAAGCATGCTGTATAAGACCTATGCGAATTCAGGGTTATTGAAACCCTAATCTCACAACTATGCATTAAAAACTATGAAATGACTCTAAGACATGCTCAAATTATCATGAATATCATTCATATAGCATATATTAACTAACAGGAACATCAACACATGATAACAATCACAGCAACCTAAACATGTGAACTATGCATGATTTAAGAGGATAAAAAGAGTAATACTTTCAAATCCTTAGTAAACCAGGGATTATCAATCATATAAAGCCATAAACTATCCTAAAATCATTCATATACTATCCTAAAAACATGGAACTAACCTAACATGTGGAGCTATATCATGCACTAGAACTACCATAGAAGAAGAAGAAGAAAGAGAAGCAGAGAATTCATGTTCAGCACTAAAGGGATAGGCTTACCTCTTGTAGACTCTTCCTTGTCTTCAAACCTCTTGTTTCCTTGCTTGCTTGGGGTTGAAGAGCCTCCTCTTGAAGTCCTTCTAGCTCTCCAAACTCGTAGCTCCCTCTCTCTCTAAGTGTAAAGTGCAATTAACCTCCCCCTATGTGCTGAATATCATGTCCTTTATATAGAGAACTGACCCCCTAAACCAATGGCTAGGATTAATTCATTAAATAATGATCCTAGGGCTATTAGAGACTCTCTTGGTGCTCAAACAACTCAAACCTACACACTCCTAAGCTCAGGCAAGTTGTTTTGGCGGAGGAAACCGTCAAAAGAGGGAAAGAGTTTGATTTAAAGAAGGACTCCTCGGGTGACCAACTAGGCCTGGACGGTTACCCGAGGCCCTCCTATTTCCGCTTCGGTTTTGACTTCCACTTGCTTCAGAAGTCCTAAAATCTTCAAATTAAGTCCGATTTTGACGAAATAAAAGCCAAAACGACCGAGTTTCGAAGGGGAACACATTTTTAGGCATTTTAGGACAAAAATCCTCAACCATGGGTGCATGGTTAGGTTTTACAAAGGTGGTTAACCATGGTGCTTCACCGTCGCTAAGCTGGGTTTGTACACGAGGTCAAACCGAATGCCTTCCCAATCGAAAATCGATCTTTCTAAACATATTTAGGACATAAATAAAGCCCAATTGAAGTTAAATGAGAGAAAATTGGTTGGGTCTTATGAGTCAATTTGAGCAAACCAAGAAAGGGTCTTTTAGCCAACCCGAACCATTACGAGCCGAATTGATCTTAAACCATTAATTCATGAAATTTAACCTATATATGGACTCTATATAACCATATGAACTCATGGGAATGACTCAGGATTCATTCCAAAGTCAAATGGAAAATATACGGCTTAAAAGACGATTATGCCCTTAAAGTCGCAAAAGTTCTTATTGACTATCGAGACGAACTCCAAATCACTTCAAAATTCATACACATGATATTCAATGCCATAGAAACTCAATGCAAAAGACTAGACTAAAAAAGGACTCAAAATCCTACATGAAATGATATGTCCTAGCTAAGGTGACAAAAATGGGGTGTGACACATACTTTTATTTTTTATAGCAAAAGATAAAATCAATTTTGCTTTCATTTGTGCCCAGATAACTTGTGCTGTGACATCTTTAATTTTTTTTTATTTTTTTTTAATCATCTGCAGGCTGGGCTGCTTAGTGCATTTATTATTAAAAAGCTCTATTTTGGAAGGTTTGTAAATAAGTGACATTCTCAGACCCCATAGCAACAGGTGGGTAAACTTGGTAAGCACCTAAGCCTTCAATTTCTCAAACCTCTGTAGTGTGACAAAGCAAAGAGAAAACACATGGGAGAATTTAGTGTGGCCATGACCCTAAGTCCCTAACTGATTTTACAACTATGGATGCATTTAAATGAGAATTTGGTCTTTTTTGCTTTCCTTTTGCTGTGTGTTTCCTTACCATAAGCACATGTATGTTACTACTTGCAATCTCTAATGCTTTTCGTGATGGTTGGTGCGCTTGATAACAGATGAGCAAAATCCAGTTGGAATTTGTTGCACACCTAAGAATTAATTTGTGAATCTCCTTAGGGACTAGTGCTTATATTATTTGTGAATTATCTTCTTGGAATTACTAGCTTGGCTAGAAACTTGCTCTAATTGTTAAAGGAAAATGATGGAACATTTAAGCAAAATCAAATGGCTAGACATGTAATAATTAATAAAATTCCAAAGTAGACATGTAAGGAATGTTCATTTAAGATGAACATTTTGCTTTCCCCTGTTTTGTTACATTATCTTGTTGAGTAATTGTGTCTTGAACTTGCTATAGTTTAGGTTCAATGATGTAACTAATTCAAATGGTTATCTTATATGCACTTTGAATTCTCTATCTTAAATTGCCACAATTGAATATTGAAGCTCAATGACATGATGTACAACCATATATTCTTATTCAACAGTTCAATGTATCTACTTGTTCTTGCTTTGTCTTACAGGACTGTTATTGGTTTAAATTAGTTTTCATGTGAGTCATATTGGTTCCCTT
Organism: Liquidambar formosana; assembly: GCA_039720395.1. Taxonomy (NCBI): domain Eukaryota; kingdom Viridiplantae; phylum Streptophyta; class Magnoliopsida; order Saxifragales; family Altingiaceae; genus Liquidambar; species Liquidambar formosana. The sequence goes on from CM077827.1 coordinate 8,654,087, forward strand.
TTATCTTTTATTGTTAGCAATTGCATCTAGCTTTATGAAAAATGCATTTTTATGCAAATTTGAGGTCGTCATCATCTTTGATTTAGAGCATCAAAAAGTGAAGCTGAATGATATTGTGCTTCTAGAGCAACTATGTGGTTGCTAGTTTCAATTCAAGCATCCTTCTAACATAGTCCTACTGTTCTATGGGGGAATGTTGTCAGGTCTCTCAAATATGTCTGCAATCAGCCCTATTAAGCCAACGTTCTTTTTGTTTTTGTTGTTGTTGTTTAGTGTTAGTGGGTAAATGATCTTCCTCGGGAGTGACACAATTTTGATAATATTTTTTTTTTTAATTATTTGAATAGAGCATCTATGTTTCCCTACAACACTGCCTATTTGGATGGCTACAATATAAAATAGCAAAGAAAGAGATGAGCCTCATTTTCTTCTTTCCTTTCAGGGAAGGCAGGTATAGAAAATAGAAACTGCAGAGAACACTCGTACTTGATTGGCAATTGGTCCCTAATGTAACTTATGAATTTGGAAATCACAAAATCTGTTCTACTTGCAATGCTGGTTGCAACTGTGTTTTGCCATTATGTTCCATTGGGAATTCCTTGCAGGCTATTGTTAATTGTCCTGAGTATGAGAGGTCATCCAGCTCTGGGCATGCACCATTGTTGTAGTGGCAGCTCTAGGGATAGATGTTTAGAAAAAGTAAATCCTATTGGAGAATGGGATTCAAGGAATCAATGATAGTATATATTTTGGGTTATTATCTCTGTGGATGTCTTTGTGGGTCAAAATTAGCAAGAATCAAAGATATGTTTTTTGTTGCTATTATTTCCCTGGAACTGAGTTTGGCGCTGAATTCTTGCTGAGAAGTGATCTTATCCCGTCGTCCAAGTATACTTGTTTGCTTATGGAAGTTCTGGTGTAAAATCAATCTTGCATGTTGCCATGAACAATCTGCAGACGAAACAAGATTGACAACAATGCAGAATGCTAATTTTTTGAGTTTGTCAAAATTAAGTGGACTCTATGGGATGGAAAATAGATTAGGATAGTTTAAGGGGAAGTAAGAAATTCGAACATTTGTCTTATGATTGCTCTTTCCTTTGTATGGTGATTGGTCCAAATCGAATACAAGTTGAGAATCAATTTTTCTTTTGTGCCTTCAATTTTTCTTCCAGGAAACATGCTTTTATTTATTTAGAGAGAATCATGTAATATTTTCTTTACTATAGACTTGCTTAATTTCTAATTATACCTTTATATTTTGCAGGTTGATCATTAGTGACAATTGTATTGGGTGCCTCTTTGAAAGTTGTCTCTATTTCATCATGGTGAATTGGTGATCTCGAGTTATTAATGCTTTATTTGGTGGATGTGTCTGCACAACTGGTGGTTTTTTTTTTTTTTTTCCTAGCTAGTACTATTAGTATGGCATGGATGCAGTGGATGGGTTGTATTTTGAAAAACACAATTACCAAGTACATGATAGAAGACTAATTGAAGTTCTATTTTGTGGACTTGATTGGGGATTGTATGTTTTCCTTTTTTTTGAACAATTTCTCATTTTAAGTGGTAAGGAAATAATGAGTTATGAATTTATGTGTTGGATTCCATGAGCTTGAGTTTTGCTATAGTTGTTTATTTCAACATTACAGGTTTTGCATTTTTTGTTGCATTTTATGCTTTGGTGTCATCAAGTCACCTATTAGGAAATAATAATAGATTTAGTGACGTATATAAGTTGCCATAACAAGTGAATTATGGCATGCAATAAATGCCACCAATATCCTATTTCAGGGCGTGTCATGGCATGTTGTGATTATATCATTTACGGCGTTTATTGGCACGCCATAAATATTATATAGACGGCGTACAGGAAAATGCCGTATTTAAGTTATTTACGGCGTACATAGTAAACGCCGTATTTGAATTATTGACGGCGTACATGTGAATGCCGTGTTTTAGTTATTTACGGCGTGCACATGAATGCCGTAAATGATATATTCACGGCGTGCATTTGCAAGCCGTAACTAATTATTAACGGCATACAACGCACGCCGTAAATAACTCAATTACGGCGTTTACCATACGCCGTGTATAACACCCGGTCTTTCTCGGCGTCGCCCTAGACGGCGTTTGCCCGCACGCCGTAAAAGGTCATTTACGGCGTTTTTTGCATGCCGTGGATGACCTATTTTGTTGTAGTGGTGACAGGTGTAGACACCCCATTTTCATCCCTAGGAATTCATGAACTCATTTTATGAGTTCTTGAAACATTTAGGAGTCTCTAAGCCTTGAAGGACATTTTTGCCCTTTCAAGCTTATGAGAATATTATTGCATGCATGTTTTTGTCTTATTGTTGAGTCCCATCAATTGCATTTAGTTTTTAGAATCATCTAAGATATGTGTGTCAAATTTGGTTCAATTCCAGATGGGTTTGGATAGGCAATTAGAACTTTTGCATCTTGAAGGGCAATTTTGTCTTTCACTTCATATACTTTCCAATTGACTCCGAAACTTGTTCCGAATTGTTCTATTGGTCTTAAAATGATAAAATAAGTCTAGTTAAAGTGCCAATTTTATTGAATAGGTTTTGGATTGATTCACCATATTACCCTATGGCTAATTGACTCTTTTTCGGTTAACCGCCTTATGAAAACCTTGCCACTTGATCGTGGTCAGAGATTTTTGGTCCAAGAATATTCTGGACTTATTCTACATTGAATCATTGAAATTTTGGTTTTTAAATCACTCAAATCAGAGTTAAAATGATCAAAATATGACAATTTGAAGATAGGAGTCTGGATTAAACAAGAAATCCCAAAAATTGAGGAAACCTGAGAAGTCTCAATAAATTAATGCTATACTTACAAGATGAATCCATGCATCGGTTGTGTGGCTTTGACTTTTTTTGAAGCACACGAGGCTTATTCTTTCCATTAATTTCAACACATCGGCAGGTAAACTGAACCTAAAAAGTAAACCAAACCAGACAGTAGTCTGGAAAGTAAGTAAAAAAAAAAAAAAAAAAAACTGTAAGAAACTGAAAAAGGGCCTTTGAATGACACAAGATAATACCTGCGGTTGAATAGTTAGTTCTTGGAGAAGTTCAAAAAGAGCACATAAGAAATAGACACCCAAGGTTGAGTCTTAGCGAGACTCCATTCAGATTGGTAACTCTTTTCAGCTGAATGAATTGGATTGAATACCGATAACGGGTCATCCTCCTCGACTCCTTGTACATTTGTGGGTAACTGACAGGAAAGTAAAACTGATTACCAAATTAAAGAATTATGCTACAAATCAATACCCATTTCCTGATTTGATCCAAGTAACCCATTAATCACCAATCTTCTGCCAAACTTTTTAGAATCTTAAAGATACCCAAAAGACAAAATGGGCTAAAAGAATAAAAATAAATAATTGATTTCAAGGAATTATATGTGGGTTTTGAGTTTCAATATAGATTTTTATTTTGGGTCAAACAAGGGGTATCCCAAGTCATTGGGACTAAACTGATCCCTAATGTACAAACCACTCGCAAGCCCGTACATCCGATTATGAGAAAGTGGAGACTTGAAACCAATGATTCCCGAGCTATGGTCCTCTGCTATTTATGATACTCTCGCTGGTTGAGTTTCAATATAGATCAAGGCATTAAGCATATGGACTAAATGGAAAGCAAATGGATAAGAACTGAGAAAATGCAAATCAGATTGGATAGTATTTCTCTATTAATGTACATAAGTTTGGTAAAGGGACTCACTGACCGGCCTTTGAGAGAGAGAGAATTTGATGAACTTTTGCAACCATGGAGACGGGTGAGTCTTCAGTCTGGAATGTTGAATCATGAATGGAATGAGGGAAAAGAGCAAGCGGATTCTGGCTTTTTCCTTCATACTAGAACTTCAGTCCAGTGACTTGGGCGGGTTGTAAGGTGAACGCAGAATCAACCGAAAGGTAAGACCCTCAATCCAGGTCCAAGCCTAAGCTCAAGCCCAGGTTTGGCTAAGGGCCCAGCTATTGCAACCTATTTTAATCAGCCCCTTACTCCCTTAGTTTAGGTTTTTAAGATTTTATGCAAAATATAAAATGTTTTTATGAAAACCAAGTGTGATGTTACTAGAAAACATCATTTTGAACAACTTTGCAGTAGAATTGTTTTTCAAAATCTATCGTTTATGTAGGCTTTTTGGCAAAAAATGAAATAGAAATTATAAATGACTAAAAAGTATACTTAAACAATAGATTTGGAAAAACTTTCTTTTGCAAAGTTGTTCAAAATGATGTTTTTTAGTGGGCATTGCGGTTGTTTAATTCAAGATGATAGATTTATTCCTTTAACACTATGTAAATTTTTCTTGAATTGTTTAATTTCGAATCAAACACCCAAACAGGCCCTAAATCACATGTTATTTTTTATATAAATATAAATCATATAAAAATTAAAATCTAATATACACAATGATGGAGTTAGTCACGTTGCCCAACCAGCTCAATCTGATTTATGCCCACTGGGGCTAGCCTAGTGGTGAGGGAGAGTGGGGAAAAAAGTAAGAATAAGATAGGTTAGAGGTTCAAACCCCTACCATTGTACAAAATTTTTTTTTAAAAAAAAGTTGGAGTTTTACAACCCAAGGCCAACCTAACGCTGCCCAAGCCCGCCCATTAACTGGGTTGGGCATGTTGAGCCCGTCTAAAGTTGCAGTTCTAACTAGAGGATAACACGCGCAAGCATTACTAAAGAGGGTGGGTGGTGGTGTTTGTGATCTGGCTAGACTGATACAAAGCAAGCACGGAGTAAGTGTATGCCAATTGCCTTTTCATTCCTCTCACCACCGCCACCCAGAGGTCTCGATAACTTGAAAGCAAGAGCGTTGAATGAAGCAGCTGCGTCCTGGTCCGGACCTGTTCACATGTAGAGTCTATGCAGCACAAATAACGGAAGCTGATACTCCAGTAACAGTAACCTTCTATTTGGTTCATGGATTCTATCAAGGAAAAAAAAAAACAGAAAGGGAAAAAAAATGAGGAGGAAAAAAAATAAAAGGAAAATATAGAATCATATCAAGCCAAAATTATACTAATTCTTATTTTTCTTTTAATTTTCCATTACAACCAAATAAAGAAAAGTATAATTCCTTTTATTTTATTTTTTTTTCCCTTGATAAAATCCACAAACCAAATAGAGCCTAAATCTAATTTGATGACTCGTAACATGAAGCGTGTTCAAAGAATGGAATCATGTACATCATCCTCGATATTAACCACAAAATTAAAATGTTGTTTTTTTAAATTAAAAAAAATCCTTATTTTGAGTGTCCAAATGGAAATTACGCAATTTTAATATATTTTATATAATATTGAAGCTAGAAACCTACAATTTTAGTGTATTTTGGTGGCGATGATGTTGGTTGGTGGGTCGAGTTTGATCCTTCATAATTTCCAGTGCCTTCCATTTTCCTGAGGGGAGCAGCTAAGATATTTATATTTTAAATGCGAAAAGAGAAAAGCTCCTCTGAACATGCCATGAACAACAAGATAACTAGTTGGTAAATTTTTCTTTTTTTTGGGAAAAAAGAAGGGTCAATTACAAAAAAACCCTCAAATATGGCTTTTTTTTCCGCATAATCCCAAAAAGAAAAAAATAGTTGCAATGTCTTTAAACAACTTACAAATTTAGCGATTAGCGCAGTCATATAATGCTTCTATATTGCACATCCAAAATAGAAAAAATGCAACTCAAGAGCATGGAAAAGAACACACCTTTTTAAGCAAATTGAAACATTTTCGTTTTCTTTTCCTCCTAGTTTACAAGATCCAACCAGAGCAATAAGCAAGCCAGAACATACAATTTGGAAGATACCAAATGGCCACCTTACATTGACACTCATTTCTGGAAAAATGAAATAAAGACTGTAAATGACAAAAAAGTTCATTTAAACGACAGATTTTGAAAAAAAATTATTCTACAAAATTGTTCAAAATGATGTTTTCTAATGAATTATGTGATCAGTTTTCATAAAACTTTTTATAATTTTTATGAAACCTCGATAAGTTTAAATTAAGTGAAGGATAAAGAGCAAATCTTGAAGTACAGGCTCCTTACGCCAATAGGCTAGAGCTAGCCCAGCCCAGCGTAATTTTGAGCTTTAATTTAATAGCCCATGCCTGCCTTGAAGAAAATGTGTAAAGCTCAGCCTAATGGCCTACAAACGCAATATAGTTATTGGAAAATGAAAATCAACCTGTAGTAAACTAGGATTAAAACACTAGTTTTGTGTTGCCCACCAATCCGATGTTGAATTTCTGGAGACATTAAGACGATGAGCTTGGTGTTGGGCTCCCTCCTTGTGGACTGACCCAACTTTGTTTATGTGGTGTTAACAACTTGAGCCTTGGGGTGATAAAATAAATAAAATCTAGCTGGTGGTAATAGAAGTCAGATCTAGAGGCTTCTGATTTTTTTTTTTTTTTCTGACTTTTTTATTTTTTAACCTGTCAAGGTATCCGGGCCTTCCCTGGGCGATATTAAGGACATACTCCCCCACATCAGTTTAGTGCATTTAAGAAATTAATTCCTGAAATACTCCCCAAAGGAATCGAATTCAAGTTGATAGAGGAGAGAGATTTTTCTCCTACCAACTGGACTAATTCGTTGAGTTTTTCTTATGCTCTTACATTTGGGGAATAGTGTCTTATTCTTTAAACAGCACTTTCGTCTTTTGCTTGGGAGTTTTTGCTTTAGCTTAGCTACAAAATTACAGCACTTTGTTCTTGCTTTGTGGGATCTTGTCTTCGCATTTTTGGGTGATATTTCCATCATTCTTGGTTGGATTGGGTGTTCTTTATTGCAAGTTTGGAGGCTTTTGTTCTACTAATTTAGTAAGATCTTTTTATTATTGTATTTGCCGAAATTTGTTGAGATACACCTAAAGATGTTTGATTGTATTTGAGACTTTGAGTCTCTTGTACTCAAATTTTGTTGATAGTGAAAAAATGGACTTGGGTATCGCTCATGTACGTATCTCAATTTGAGGGGTGTCCCTATTATATTTCCTTTGCTTGAGTTATTTATTTGGTATATTATTTTCCGTGTTTTTATTATCTCTTTGATTTACACTTAGTGGGAAATCGGTATTTTTCCCAACACTTGGAACGGTTTCACGTTCTTATGGTAACTGGTAAGTAGTGCACATTTTGGGATGTCAGTGGGTGGCTGGGTCCAAAGTTCTAATAGTTCTAAAAGCCTCATCATTGTGTTGATTAGAAGTTTGTTGAGCCTCTGTTATAACACATGATCCAGTGAATACTAAATTTGGAATATGTCGACATTCGACAAAGATGTCTTGTACAACTTTCTAACTGGGGATATTGGACCCTCTAAAGGCTTTGTTAGTGTAAAGACACAGATCTAGTTTCATTACTGAGGGCATGTTGTGTTTCGATTAGGAATTTTGATCTGTCGGGCACATTTAAAAGTTTGCACCGTTCAAAACTATGGAGCTCTTGTTCCCGACAGCATGACTCCCCTTGGTCATTGGAGAGCTTGTGAAACATTTGTTTTCTATTTATGCGTACAACTTACTTTTCATGAATTCACTACCACTTGCATTACTGCAGTCCTTGTGAGAGAAAATTTCCCCTGCTCTAGAAATAAAAAATCCAAGCTCATTTTACAAATCTTTTCCAAAAACCCTCAACAGCATGAACAATTTAGTCCATGTGCAGCTTGTGAGAAAATTTGCATTCTGTTTTGGTTTTGCATCACACTTTTCATGAAAATAAAAATTTAATGTCCGCATAGGGTCATAAAAAAGATGCAGAACTGTTTCAAGTGCTTTTATATGTTCAGGAAAGATGAACATAGAATTGGTGTCTATCTAACCCTTCTTGGTGTCTATCTGACACTTAAGACATGTATCTTGCGCGTGGAAGGGCCAAGTCACAACATTTTGAGTATTTTATGTTTTTTTTTTTCTTTCTCAGAATTTTTTTGAGTAATTGATAAGTTTGTCTCAATCGTATAGTTAATCATAAATATTATCTGGTATTGTTATTATTATTATTTGTGTTTTTGATGTAAGTCCACTGGTTGATTTTTTGGGTTAGCATCTCGTCTATGATAAATAAGTACGTAAAGAATGTGAAAGGTGTTGTTTCCCCTGATGGGTTGTAGATTGAAGCAGCTACGGAGTTCTCCCTGTTGGCGGGCACAAAGGGGATTAGTTACTTGGAAGTTTCTTATGAAACTGGGCCTTTGAGTCTTTGTCCATGCATGTCATTAGTAATAGCTGACCTTTGAGTCTTTGTGCAAGTTTCATTTTGTTACTTACTTACTAGCGTTTCACTCAACATTAAGTCTCACTCTTTCTTCCTTTCTGAGGCATCTCTATATATATTTTAACAAGAAGAAGAAAGCATGGATGCCAGTTTAACCGGGCGTAGAAGCAGCTGATCTCTTGCTTTGGCCATTTTAACCCGCGAAGAAGCAGCTGATCTTTTGCTTTGGGAAGGATCACCTTCAAAGGTCAGTTTTTTACTTTTACCTTCTTTCCCTTGGTGTTTAATCCTACTTTTTCCACTAATGCTTTCCAAGGTGTCAAGCTTTTACGCTCTATTTGGTTCGCAGAAATTGTGAGGGAAAGAAAAAGAAAAGGTAAATAAATGTAAGGAAAAAAAAGGCAAAGGAAAATATAAATTTTTCTTGTGTTTGGTTATCTAGGAAAAAATGAGAGGAAAAAAAGTACAAAATACTAATACATGCAAGTTTTTTTTTTTTCCCAACAAATTTATCAAGATATTTGACTTGATTAATAATCAAAAAAACATTAGGACCATTGCCTAATTTGCCATCAGTTAACTTTGAAAAAACATTAAGACTATTGCTTAAGTTCTATTGATTATCCAAAAAAAAAAAAAAAAAAAAGAAAAGAAACTCACCAACCTTTTCATCTTTTCAACTATCATTATGCTTTAGTTCTAATGGTTGATTGAATTGATCATGGACACCCAAATCTTGAAGCTTACTACTCCCAAAAGAAGAAAAAAAAAAAAAAAAAAAAGAAGGAAAAAAAATGAAAAAAAAAAAAAGAAAAATGAAAAAATGGAATTAAAAATAAATAAATAAAGGAGTAGAAGATAACTTTTGAAGCTTTGGCTGTAAAAAATAGAGTACCCACCCATCAGAATTGCACGGGCATGGAAATGAATGCCAAGTTCAAAAAAGAAAGAAAGAAAGAGATGAGGAAGGAATTCTCGAGAACCTTAACCATCTCCCTATTCAGTTTTTGCATCTCTCTCACACTCTCTCTCTTAAGCAATGAGGAATCCCTTGAATGGAAGTATTTCACTCTCAAAAGAAAAACCCTTAATTAGCACATAATTTCTCTTCCCACAACATCCTCACCCAAGTATCAACGGCAAGCCTGCTATGTCATATAATTGCCATCCTCTCCTTTCTTCCCAAGTTATCACTGGCTTTATCTCCCATTTCCATGTGGCCATGTGTTTTTGTGGGTTTCCAAATCAATATTCATTGCGATCCCTTTCCCAATTGGAGCAACACCAGCGAATGACCATGGATGATCAAGAGCTCATGGCAGTAAAGGAGAATATCCCGACGATTCCACCTCCTACAGTTGATCTCGGCAATGAAACCCACCCCCAAAATCAGATGCCTGATCAGAGCTTGTGTCGTCCATCGGAATGGAATCGAGGTCATCGACTGGAGGAAATGATTGCCGACTGGATGAAATCGCAGGCGGTCGCCTATCGGAGTCCAACGACTGCGATCGGCACTTAGATGTCGCCGCCGATGACCGTTGATCGGTGGTGGATGGAGGTTGGCGATTCGTCATGGGAGGTCGCATGGTTGATGTGAGAGAGGTGAGATCGTGTGAGAGATGTGAGATTGTGTAAGAGAGTGTGAGAGAGGTGAGGCTGTGAGAGGATATGAGCAGGGAAGAGGAGAGCCCAATCAAATTTTCAATGAAATTTTCCCCCACTTTTCAATTTTCCTCACGATTTTAAATGGAAAGTAAAACCCCCTATTTTCCAGTATATTTTCCTTAATATATTTTTTTCCATCTATTTTTCCTTTGTAACCAAACAAGACAAACCAAATTCCTTCAAATGTTTTTTTCCTTTCCATGGCAAAATCCATGAACCAAACAGAGGGTTAATGTTAAACTCTAGCGAATTTGATGTTTTTAGTAGTTCTTTTGTTGTAGTGAATATTTGGAGATTCATCCAAGTTATCTAGGTTGTTTATTTCTTTATTTTTTACTTAAATTAATGCTGAGTGTAATACCGAAGTTAAAAATCTTGATCAAATTCTTGAAATGGAAGCAATTTTTCGTGGATTTTCCTGTGTTACTAAATTTACTATGTCAGACAGGATCACTTGTTACACATTGATTGATGTGTTCTCATCTTTGCAGGTTAGAGGCTAATACTTGAGCTGCAAGCCTGATTCCCTATTGAATGTGGAATCATGTTATGGTAAAATTCAATCCTATTACTTGTTAACTGTTGTAGAGTAATGGTTGTATGGTAATAAAGCTTGTGAGAGAACTGGTAAAGTAAACAATTCTTGTTGTAACAGAATACGTTATACAAGATTAGCTATCATCAAATCAAAAAATTCTTGTTGAGCAGGATAAGTTGTACAAGATTAACTATCATTAAAGAACTCTAATCCAATCACCGTAGAGTCATGAAATTGTTGATTTAGGATGGATTTGTTCTTAGAAGAAGAATTGGGCAGTTGGGGCTGACTTGTAGTTATCTGACAAAATTTAACATATTGAATATATTGCATGGATACAGTGAGGTGAGAGTCCAACTCAACTCAATGAAACATTTTTCCCAACTCATTGGGGATGTGGAGGGTGAATTGTGAAACACAAGCTGGTGAAGAAGAAGAGTTTTTTTTTTTTCCTGAAGGCTGGCATTTGATTATTTCAATGCAGTTGTAGTTTGTGTTTCATTTACGCGGATGACCAGCACAGTATACGTCTATGCCTATTCTCTATAGAGTATAAATTGCTAAATTCTCTCAAGCATAGGATGGATAAAAGGACCAAATGAGGTACTTTGTGTTGTGAGACATTGAAATTAATGGTGTGATCTGGTTGGTTTTTTTGCCAAGTATGAATCGGAGAACTACTAATTATTTGAGGGTGTTTTTAGAGGTGGAGTGATGCGAATTGCAAGTTATAGTAAAGGATATGATGAACTTTTAAGAGTATTATGTAAGTATGAAGTATGGGTTCTCATATGAACATATATTTGTTAGAAGACAATACTGTAATGGAGAGCTTGAGGTTGATGAATGTTAGTGGGGTTATACCATATAAATTTTTTCACTTATAGTTGTTATGCTGTGATTGTCAAATGTCATTTAGAAGATTGTGACTGGAAAAATAGTTGCTGTTTTTTACCAAGAGAATCACATTGTATAAAGGTTCCACCCATGGGTGATACTTGATCTTGGCTTAATTGCCAAGTTTCATGTCCCTAATTGTAGGGGAAGATAATTTGACACCACAGGGATGTCTGCTAGCTTATCTGGTGAAGTCTCATCTTGAGCTTGGTGTTGGGCTGACCCAACTTTGTGTATGTGGTGTTACCACTTGAGCCTTGGGTTGCTAAAATAAATAAAATCTGGTTGGTGGTAATAAGGAGGTGAAAACTGAAAAGTCAGATCTAGAGGCTTCTCTTTGCTCTTACATTTGGGGAGTAGTCTCTTATTCTTTACACAGCACTTTCTGTCTCTTTTGCTTGGGAGCTTTTGCTTTAGCTTAGCTACAAAATTACAGCACTTTGTTCTTGCTTTGTGGGATCTTGTCTTTGCATTTTTGGGTGATATTTTGCAGCAGCTTTCTTGTGGATTGTGTGGCTATATTTCCATCATTCTTGGTTGGATTGGGCATTCTGTATTGCAAGCTTGGAGGCTTTTGTTCCGCTAATTTAGTGAGATCTTTCTATTATTGTATTTGCTGAAATTTGTTGAAATACAACTAAAGATCTTTGATTGTATTTGAGACTTTGAATCTTTTGTACTCGAACCTTGTTGATAGTGAAAAAATCGACTTCGGTATAGCCAGTGCATGTATCTCAATTTGAGGGAACCATGTAAATCTTGGTGTCCCTATTTTATTTCCTTTGCTTGAGTTATTTATTTGGTATATTATTTGCCGTATTATTATTATCTCTTTCATTTACACTTGCTGGGAAATCAGTATTTTTCCCAACGTACACTTGGAGCGGTTTCACGTTCTTATGGTAAGTAGTGCACATTTTGAGATGTCAGTGGGTAGCTAGTTGGGTCCAAAGTTCTAATAGGAGTTCTAAAAGCCTCATCATTGTGTTGATTAGAAGTTTGTTGAGACTCTGTTTATGACACATGATCCAGTGAATAGTGAATTTGGAATTAATATGTCTGACATTTGACAGAGATGTCTTGTATAACTTTCTAACTGGGGATATTGGACCCTCTAAAGGCTTTGTTAGTGTAAAGACAGAGATTTAGTTTCATTACAGGGGGCATATTGTGTTTCAATTAGGAATTTTGATCTGTCGGGCACATATAAAAGTTTGCGCCATTCAAAACTATTGGGCTCTTGTTCCTGACTGCATGAATCTCCTTGGTCATTGGAGAGCTTGTGAAACATTTGTTTTCTATTTATGCGTACAGTTTACTTTTCATGAATTCACTACCACCTGCATTACTGCAGTCCTTGTGAGAAAAAATTTCCCCTGCTCTGGAAATGAAAATCCAAGCTCATTTTACAAATCTTTTCCAAAAACTTGCCTCAACAACATGACCAACTTAGTCAATGGGCAGCTTGTGAGAAAATTTGCATTCTATTTTATTTTTGCATCTCACTTTTCATGAAACTAAGATTCTAATATCCGCATAGGGTCGCAAAAAATATGCACTACTGTTTCAAGTGCTTTTATATGTTCAGGAAAGATGAACATAGAATTGGTGTCTATCTGACACTTGTGACATGTATCTTGCGCGTGGAAGGGTCAAATCACAACTTTTTGAGTATTTTATTTATTTATTTTTCTCAGAATTTTTTGAGTAATTGATAAGCTTGTCTCAATCGGATAGGTAATCATAAATATTATCTGGTATTATTATTATTATTATTATTTGTGTTTTTTATGGAAGTCCACTGGTTGAATTTTTGGGTTAGCATCTCGTCCTGATAAATAAGTAAAGAATGTGAATGGTGTTGTTTCCTCTGATGGGTTGTAGATTGAAGCAGCTATGGAGTGCTCCCTGTAGGCAGGCACAAAGGGGATTAGTTACTTGCAAGTTTCTTATGAAATTGGGCCTTTGAGTCTTTGTGCATGTCATTTTGTTACTTACTAGCGGTTCACTCAACATTAAGTCTCACTCTTTCTTCCTCTCTTAGGCATTTCTTGGTGCAGACACCAGACCTCGACCTCAGATCACGTAGGTGTATGAGCGCCGCCGACGCCGTTGGACAGCACACCCAGTGACCTTATGGCTAGACACGATGGCCTATTAGAGGGCGGGATTTTTATTTCCTTTTTATGACTATTTTAATTTTATTTGGGTTATTTAGATTTTATTTTGCTTATTATGTCTTATTTCCTTATTTGGATGTAATGGAGCCTATTTAAGGTTCTTAATTTTAGGGTTTCCAAACACTTCATTATTATTAAAATTTGGAACTTACACGTTAGGTGGTTGACTCCAAACCCTAGCTTCTTTGCTTCTTCTTTTTTTGCTTCTGTTCTTTCTTTTGCTTGTTGAATCGTGCTCATTGATATTGTGAACTGTAACCCCGGTGTGGATGTCCTACATCAACTTTGGTATCAGAGCAAATTCAATCCATGGAGCCGTAATCTTCCGCCAAGCCTCGATTTGAGATGCCCCACGAGTTCTTCCCCTAAAAGAAAATCGTTCCTTTCCCCTTCGTCCTCCCTCAAAGAATTTTTGAAGCTACCCGTGCAGCCCTTACAGAAGAACAAGCCCAGAAATCCAAAACCTCTGTCGAACAACCCAAGAAACCCGAGTTTCCCCTTCGTTCTCGCCTCTAAAACCTTAGCCGTACCTTCACGAACTAGTCCATAAACCCAAACCATCACTCCTAGCTTCGCGTCAACCAACCCACCAAGATAAAAACCCACCGTGAACCCAAACCCCTTGAACCCATACCCCAACGAATCCATACCCACTGTGAAATCAAAACCCATCCCGACCTTCAAGTCATACAACCCATCACCACTATCAACGACAAACCCAACCCCATCCATTCCACCACCGACATCCCCATATCCGACGACCTCCATCGTCGCCGTCAGAGGCCACCCTCGCCGGAAACCCACTCTTGCACAATGCCACCTGAGCTCTCTATCACCACCGTCAGAGAACACCTAGACAACCCCCATCGACACAGAGTTGCACCCGCATGCTCTTGAACTCCTGTTGACCCCTCGTCGTGATCCTTTGCTGCCTCATCGCCATCGATCTTGCACTGCCAACCTTGTCTCTTTCCCTTATCGCATCGAGGAGCTTCGAGAACCATCAGGTCCCTTGGAGCAATCGGGTTTAAAACAAAAAAAGGAAACAATCGAGAGTGTTTGGTGACAACTTGCTTAGAACTTGAGTTTGGACAGGAGCATTCTAATTGCATTTGGCACTTATCCTATACCAGGTTAGTACTATCCCCACCTTGGTTGACTTAATTTAGTTATCTTAAATTGTATTAATAATTTTGCTTTGTGCTTGGTTGGAATTCACTGCCAAAAAAAAAAAAAAAAAAAAAAAAAAAACCCTTGTTTATTTATTTATTTTGTACCCATTTTGCAAGCCCACCCTAATTAACTACCAATTTTGTCCTAATTCCCCTTGAATTGAATCGATTCATTCTCACATTTTTGAAAGCACTCGATTTGATTTATTAATTGTAGGGCATTGTCAAGTTAGTGGTAGTATTTAATTTATTTCATTAGTTAACACTTGGAATACTAGCACTACCTGCTTGCAATTGTTTATTGAATTAGGACTTAGTCTCTGTTATTAAAGCTTATTGGACTAAAGTCAGTTGGCTTAAAAAAAAAGAAAAAAAAAAAAAAAAGAAAAGAAAAATTGCTTGCTCAAATCTCAGTGCACTTAGCTACCACGTAGGATCTTTGTTTTATTATAGCACCCCATACTTAGTATATCCTTGCATGCACTTACGTAGTGGTCGTGTTATATCTAGTCTTGAGTGTGAGTTAATCATGGGATCGAGTCAAGAGGACTACCTAGGGAGACTTATCTAGGATCTGTACACCAAGGTTGCTTCCAAGCTTGCTGAGGAGCGTGCTATAATTGATGCTCGCTTTGAGTTGTTAGAAGCTTCAGTTAAAATTGTCACTTCCCTAAAAGGCGATCATCGCCAGTTTAACAATACAGATAGAGCAAACCCTTGGCCACCTCCTAAAGTTCATGAGCAAAATCCTAATCGGTGTTAAACTGATTATAAAGACCTTAGGGATCTTGATGACAGAGTTAGGGGAACAATTAAAATTGAAGCGCCTACTTTTGATGGTCACCTCGACCCAAAGGCCTTCACCGATTGGATTCGAGAGATGGACCACTTCTTTGAGTGGTATGAGTTGTCGGCCAATCGGAAAGTTAGGTTTGCCAAAATGAAGCTTATTGGTAAGGCTAAACTTTTTTGGGAAAGTACTGAACTCCTTCTCTCTCGAAAACACCAGCCTCCTATTACTGATTGGGTGGAAATAAAAGAGAAGCTCAAACACAAATATTTGCCCCAGTTATATCAAGGCAATCTGCTTGACCAATGGAATAACATAAGGTAAGGGAACCGACTTGCCACTGAGTACATTGCCTAGTTTGATGAACATATGATGTGATGTGATGTGGTTGAGGATGAGCACACGATCTTGAGTAGGTTTAGGAAAGGTCTTAATGATGACCTCCGAAAGGAACTTATCTTATGTGAGGTCACCAATTTAAGCGACACCTATATCTTCGTACAAAATTATGAGCTAGTTGCTAGGCCCCCATTCTTGAGGCGCATTGAAACTAGGAGCCCATCTAGTTATCCTTCATCTTCAGCCCCTATAACAATAGTCGGCCCGCCTCAGGTTAGACCCAACCCTACTCCTACCCTAGTTACGAAAGAGGTATCAAACTCTTTCGTACGAAGTAAGGGTAAAGAAGTGATTGGTGCCCTTCCTAGACCAAACTCTTGCATCCAATGCTTCAAGTGTCATGGTTCGAGCATGTATTCTCTAGCTGCCCTAGCAAAGAGACCTTATATATAGAAACTCCGAATCATGAGGGAACTGAAGAAGAGTTGGGAGAGCAGATTTATGAGCCTGACATAAACCATATTGATGATATCGATGATGAGTTTAGTGACCCTTGTCATCAACTCACAATGGGCGTAGTCAGGTGTGCATTAGCGCAGTCTAAGGAGAATGATGATTAGAGACGGACTGCAATTTTCCACATTTACATCAAGTGCGAAGAAAAAGATTGTAAGGTGATCATAGATAGCGAAAGTTGCATCAATGTTGTTTCATCTAGTCTTGTCTCTCGTCTAGGTTTAAAGTCTATGCTTCACCCTAATCCCTACAATGTCTCTTGAGTTGACACCTCATCCATAGTCATCAAGGAGAGATGCGTTGTTCCTGTTTAGTTTCTTTCCTATAAGGACCAAATATGGTGTGATGTTGTCCCCATGGATGTGGGCCATATTATTTTGGGCGCCCATGGTTTTTCAATTTAGATGTTTCCATTTATAGTCGCTCTAACTCGTGCTCATTTGTTTTCAATGGGCAGAAAATCAAGCTTAACCCTTTACAGTCCAAACCTACCAACAAGGGTCAAAAGAAAGAAATAGTTAAAGAAAAGGGTTTACATATCATTAGCCCCAAAGAAATTGAAAAAGAAGCAAATTTAGGATCTCTTGTGTTTGCCTTAGTTGCCAGGGAAGTCCCATCTACTTCCCATGAAGAACCACCTGAAGAGGTCATCCCTGTGCTTCATCAGTTTCAAGATCTTTTCCCTAAGGACCTCCCGGATCAACTACCTCCAATGCGTGACATTCAACACGCAATTAATTTTGTTTCAAAAGCGACACTCCTAAATTTGCCCCACTATAGAATGAATCCTACAGAGCATGTTGAGTTGAAGAGGCAAGTAGACGAGCTCTTGAGAAAGGGCTTTATTCAAGAAAGTTTAAGTCCATGTGCTATACCCGCACTACTAACCGCTAAGAAAGATGGATCATGGCGAATGTGTGTGGATAGCCATGCAATCAATAAGATTACAGTGAAATACCGTTTTTTAATCCCTAGGCTTGATAATATGCTAGATATGATGGCCGAAGCCAAGATCTTTTCAAAGATAGATCTGAATAGTGGCTACCAGCAGATTTGAATTCGTCTAGGAAACAAATGGAAAACGGCCTTCAAGACCAAAGATGGTCTTTAGGAATGGTTGGTCATGCTCTTTGGGTTATCAATTGCTCCTAGTACTTTTATGAGAGTCATGACACAACTACTTCGATGACACAAGTACTTTTATGGGTAAGTTCCTGGTTGTGTACTTCGATGACATCCTCATCTATAGCAATTCCAAGGAGCAACACTTAGACCATCTCACACAAGTTTGTCAAGCCCTACAAGATGTTAGCCTGCATGCTAATCTTAAGAAGTGTTCATTCTTCACTACTAGTGTTATCTTCTTAGGGTTTGTAGTATCTTCTGAAGGAGTGTCGGCTGACCTACAAAAAGTACAGGTGATAGTAGCATGATCTGAGCCTAAGAATATCCATGAGATTCGAAGCTTCTATGGGCTCGCTATTTTATATCGTCGATTCATCAAAGGGTTCAGTGCTATAATGGCCCCGATTACTGATTGCCTCAAGAAAGGGGAATTCCAGTGGACCACGACAGCCGCTAAAGCCTTTGTAGAGATCAAGAAGAGAATGACTGAAGCGCCAGTTATGCACTCCCAGATTTCTCAAAGGTGTTTGAAATAGAGTGTGATGCGTCTGGGTTAGGCATAGGAGGAGTGCTTAGTCAAGAACAACATCCAATTGCCTATTTTAGTGAAAAACTAAATGAGGCAGAGCAAAAGTACTCCACCCATGATAAGGAATTCTATGCTGTAGTGCAGTTTTTAAAGCACTGGCGACTTTACCTACTACGTAAAGAATTTATTCTTTACTCTAATCATGAAGCTTTAAGGTATATCAACTCACAGAAGAAGTTAAACTTTAGACATGGTTGTTGGGTTGAGTTTTTACAAGCTTATAACTTTGTGCTGAAACATCGATCCGAAGTTGAAAATAAGGCAGCTGATGCCCTGAGTCGTCGAGTTTTGTTACTTTCCATGATGAAAATACAAATCACTGGGTTTGAACATCTCAAAGAAGAATACGATGCGTGTCCAAACTTTGGCGACGTTTATTAAGTCCTACAAGATGAACAAACCCTTGAAGTTGATGGGTTTATTCTTCAGAATGGGTATCTATTCAAGGGTAACAAATTGTGTATTCCCCGTTCGTCAATGAGAGACTTTATAGTGTGAGAATTACATGCAGGTGGTTTATCAGGACATTTTGGGCCAGACAAAACTATTGAAGAAGTAGAGCGCACTTTCTATTGGCCTAGTTTGAAGAGAGATGTTACCAAGATTGTGAGTCAGTGTCGTACATGTCAATTGGCAAAACATAGGAAACAGAATACAAGCCTCTACACTCTACTACCTATGCCCGAATGTCCATGGCAAGATGTGAGCATCGATTTTGTTTTAGGTCTTCCACGTACCTTTAGGAAACATGATTCTATTCTTGTGGTCGTGGATCGTTTTTCTAAAATGGCTTATTTCATCCCTTGCTCTAAGACAGCTGACGCTTCCTATGTTGCCAAATTGTTCTTCAATGAAATTGTCAAGCTATATGGCCTTCCCTAAACCATAGTGTCTGATAGGAATGCCAAATTCATGAGTTACTTTTGGAAAACACTTTGGCATTTGTTAGGCACAAAGCTAAAATTCTCCACCGCCTATCATCCTCAAACTGATGGTCAAACTGAATTTGTTAACAGAAGGTTAGGCAACCTATTGAGGAGTTTGGTAGGTGACAATAATAGGAATTGGGATTCCATCGTACCTCTAGCTTAGTTTGCATACAATAGCTCTATCAATAGGTCTATAGGCATGAGTCCATTTGAGGTTGTTCATGGTTACAAGCCTAGGAAGCCTTTAGACCTCCTCCCTATGTCTCTTCATGTTAGGACATCTGAGTCAGCTGAGGCATTTGCCCGTCATGTTCATGATTTGCACAATGAGATTAGTAAGTGCATTCATGCAAGCAATGAAAAATATAAAACACAAGCTAACTCACGTAGGCACTATGTAGAGTTTAATACTGGAGACTATGTTATGATTCGAGTTAGGCCTAAGCGGTTTTCTTCTGGAACTGCTTGGAAATTGCAAGCTCGTAGTGCTGGGCCATTTAAAGTGTTATCACGGGTTGGACCAAATGCTTATGTTATAGACCTACCATCTGACTATGGGATTAGTTCTACTTTTAATGTAAAAGACCTTGTTGCTTACAAAAATCCCATTGCTAATCTGATGAACCTTTTGTTGACCCTCCTCAATCCCCATATATTGATATTGATTCTGTTTCCCCACCCTTCACTTTTCCACAAGCACAAAAAGATTTTATCGATGCTATTTTGGCTGAGCAAATTGTTTCTACTAGGATGGCGGATTTCAGCGTTTCTTGCTTCGTTAGCGAGGTCGTCCTAAGTCAAATTGCACATGGATCACGCATGATGACCTCCAGCAGCTCGATCTAGATTTATGGGAGTACTATCAGAGTCGATAGGAGCCACACGCGACAGAGTCGCGTTTTCCTCACCCCGGGGAGTTGGTGCGGACACCAAATCTCGACCTCAGATCACGCAGGTGTATGAGTGCCGTCGACGTCGTCAGACAACACACCCAGTGACCTTATGGCTGGACATAATGGGCTATTAGAGGGCCAGAGGATTTTTATTTCCTTTTTATGACTATTTTTATTTTATTTGGGTTATTTAGATTTTATTTTGCTTACTATGTCTTATTTCCTTATTTGGATGTAATGGAGCCTATTTAAGGTTCTTAATTTTATGGTTTGCAGACACTTCATTATTATTAAAATTTGGGACTTACACGTTTGGTGGCTGACTCCAAACCCTAGCTTCTTTGCTTCTGTTCTTTCTTTTGCTTGTTGAATCGTGCTCATTGATGTTGTGAACTGTAACCCAGTGTGGATGTCCTACATCATCTCTATATATATTTTAACAAGAAGAAGAAAGCACATATGCCAATTTAAGTGAGTTTAACCAGGCTAAGCAGTGGCTTATCTATTGCTTTGGCCAGTTTAAGCCGCGAAGAAGCAGCTGATCTTTTTCTTTGGTAAGGATCACCTTCAAAGGTCAGTTATTACTAATTTAGTACCAGAAATGAAAAGAAAAAATGAAGGAAAATTTCAAATTTTTTGGTCAAGGTTACGTGTTTCCAGATTGTTGGAAGGTCCTTGTTGTCATAATTGAACTACTTGCCTAGGTCTTTGGCCTATTAATACAGTGGAAGGTCTTTATTGTTGTCTATATTGTTTTCTTTTACTGTTGCTTTAACTGCTATATTTTATCCATCCTTGCATGTACTGCTTTTCCTTTCTTTTTATAACCTAGAGTACGTTCTCTAATCAAGCAACAATGATGTGGATTTAATCTTATTGACATCTTGATAACTACATTCTTTCACAAATTCTATTTTGAGATCAGCTTGCTTTTCCATTTGTGAGTTCTATTGTTGTCAATTGCATGGAGTGAGGGAACCCATCTCAGTAAGGTTTCAGTTCCACTAACTAGTTGTTTTTGTTTGCATTTCTTTTCTTTTAATCAAATTTTGGTGATAGTGCTTTGTTTGCCATTTTGTTTTGAAAAGCACAAAAAAGGATAGAAGGGGGCAACAAGTCGTGGCGGCGGCATTGCCATAGTAACTCCCTTACCTACCAAGGAACTAATGACAAAAGGGGCCTAAATGGGTCCACTAGAGGTACGGTGGAGCCGCATAAAAGGTGGTGGTTTGCCACTTCTTGATGTGCAAATTTAATGGTTATGATGGGCGCAACCTGATTTGATCCATCAATCCTGCTTCACTTTAAGCCCTATTTGTATAGAGAAAAACTTATATGTAACTGTGATACGGCTTATTAAAAAGAATTAGTACATCGAGGAAAAGATACACCATATATGTTTCACGACAGATATTTCAAAGAGTTTTAGGAAAATTATCTTCCCAAATACAATAATCATTACGAGAATGTCCAAGATTTGCAACACAATCTACAATATTGGCTTGATGATAAACATGATGAAATGAAACTTTTTCAAAGTTCTTAGAAAGTAGCTGGACAGGTTGCCTATCGACACAATGTCTCCTCTTTATTTAGTTATCTGGATATATCATTGGGGCCCTAATCCTTCAATGCACTAGCTAGCAGGAGACTGATTTGCAAGTACAGTACTTGTAATAGGAGGGCGGTGGAAGAAAGGACAGTGCTAGTAGTGGTACTAGGAATGTTTGGATTTTGTACACTCAAAAACAATTAGATAGAGAGAAGAAATTGTCTGAATAATGGTGAGGTAGAAGAGAAGCAGGTTAATTGGTTCTTGGTTGACGAAATAGTATAGATTCAGGGTAGCCTTCCAAATATTCCACCTCGTCTTGGTGAACTTTTTAAGTTCTTTAATTACCTCAGGAATGCAGTAGTCTTCTCTCAGGCCACGCTTAATCCCAGATTCTAGCTTGTGGAGATAATTAATAGCGTCTTCATTGCTCTGCAGAGTCCGAATAATCCCTTCTTTTCGGAGTAACTCAATGTCCCTAGGTTCGTTCACAAGGATCTTGAAAAAGAACGCTAGAGTTGTGAAGTAAGGTGGTGTGCTTTTGTTGCATTGTTCATAGGCGATAGCATTGCGAGATATTTTGAACATGGTTATGCCCGCGTCAATATAGGGAATCTCCAACACTTGGTTCACGAATTTAATATCTAGGAATGCACCGGTCTTGCTCTTGAATGAAATGCCAGCGCACCTGAGCACCGTAACAGTGTTGGACCAATGTGTTTCGGGGAGAGCACCATCTTTTTCTTCCCATCCGAAATTTAATTCGGCGTTTGAAGGGTGGGTTTGGTTTGTGGTGAAGCCAGAATGATACAAAGCAAGTAAATGTATGCTATCATATCCGCCAATTGGCTTTTTCTTCCACCCACGACCCATAGGCTTCAAAAACTCGATTGCAAGATCCTTGAATGAAGCCTCGTCTCGGTCTGGACCTGTCAACATATACATTTTGTGGAGCACAAATAGCGGAAGCTGATTCTCCAGCATCACTAAATCTAGCCAGATGACTCTCTGCATGAAGCGTGTTGAGAAGATGGGATCATCAAAATCACCCTGGATATTCATCACAATAATCAGCTTCTCCCCAAAAATAGCGGATCAACATGATTTTTGGAATGCGTGACCTATGTGGGAAGACTACTTAATCCAACGATGGGTTTCATAAAATATGAATTGGAGATAGGTTAAACTTGTGTAAAAATTTGTGTATGTTGATCCTCACCCATGACTCATATTTTTTGAAACTAACCGTTGGATTAGCTAGCCTTCTTATGTAGGTGATTCCTACCAAAAATCAAGTTGATCTGAGGGTCATTTGAAACTAAAATTTTTAAATCAATAATAATCACTCATTTATGGATGAAGCAGTTCTCAATTTAGATGAAATTGATTTTTGGCATGCATGACCTATATATGAATCAAATTTAATTTAATGATTGATTTCACAAAATAAGAGTCGTGGGTAAGAGTTTTGGAGTGCACTTGATATTAAAAGGATTGTATATTGCAGTTGATATTAGCTAATATCAAGTGCATTCCAAAACTCTATATAGTGATTTGTATTTTGTGAATCCTACCGTTGAATTAGATAGCCTTCTCATATAGGCGTTCCTTGCCAAAAATAAAGTTGATCTGAGATTGATTGCTATTCAATCCAAAACATGTATTTTTTGTAATCAATAACAATTGTTCATTTATGAATATTTCGAATGAAACAGTTCTTAATCTTAGATCAACTTTATTTTTAGCATGCACAATCAATATATAAATCAAATTTAATGCAACGGCTGGTTTGGCCAAAAATGAATCAAACGTAAGAGTTCAAAGTGCACTTGATACAAAATTGCATCAGGTGCACCTAACTTATATCAACACCATGCATTAGATGTTGTATTTTGTGTATTGACTCAATATATCCTGCAACCTACTAATGTATGAGTAGAGATACAACCCCCAATATAGGTAGGGGCAAAACTAGAAGGGGGTTGACAGGGGGTTATAATCCCCAAAATTTTAGGAATGTTCTTTATACAAGGTAATATGGATATTAACAAATCAAATTATCAGCTTTTTGTGTAATGCGCCAACCCTAAACCCTCCACACACACACACACACACACATCCCCCCCCCCCCCCCCCCCCCCAAAAAAAAAAAAAACAAAAGAAAAAAAGGAGGGGGAAAATGACAAAACAGTGGGTCAAAACAAAAATAATCTTTAAATGAGGGTTAAAACTCTTATATTTCTTTTAAAATGGTAATAATGAATTTTAATTCCAAAAAGAGGGGATTTAAGATCAAATGTCGATTATACTATTTTAATAAAATATTTTCTTTTTTTACCCCACCCAAATCCTATAAGTCTGTTCTCCTCTCTCCTTATTAAATAAAACTTAACTAACATTTCTTCTTTGTGTCGAGAAAGAGAAAAAAAGAAAGAAAGTGGATCTCTATTTTATTTTATCTTTTGGTTGTTGCTTATTGAAAAGCATGATTTAAATTTAATTCACATATCTAGCCATTGAAAAAAATAAAAAATATATATAAAACTTTCCAAACCCAAATGTGTAGATTATTATTCTAATTGAAAAATATATATGAGTGTTTTTATTTAATTATGTTTTGAGACTTTCATATTAGGAGAGAAGATATGTGTTTAATGTGAGAAAGGTATTTAGGTTGTAGGATAAAGAAAAATGAAATAAAAAAGTAAAGAGGGTAAAATGGTTATTATAAAATGACAAATGGTAGATCCTCTCTTTTGGTGATTAAAGTTCATTATCATTTTGAATTTAATAAGAAACATTTGACCTTTTATTTGAAATTACTTTTAATTTCACCCACTATTTGGTCATTCTCCCTTTTTTTTTTTTTTTTTTTTTGAAACTCCTAATTATGTCACTAAGTTTTAGGACAAAATCTCTCCTTATATATACTTCCTATTAAATCTCTAATTTTGATTAAATGGTAAAAAATTTCCAAATCTATACTATTTATAAAAGGCTGAATCTCAGAAAACCTTTTGAACAACCAATATACCCTTATTTTATTAAAAAAATACATATCTACCATTCCTTTAATTGAAATACATAGTAAACGTTTCTATCATTTGGTAACAAATGAAAGTTAGATTTTAACCCAAACTCTTAACAAATTAAAATTATATTCTTACTCAAATTCTTTTTCCTAGAGCAATTATCAAGTTGCATGATAATATATATGAGTGTAAACTTTTTAAATATTCCATTTTATGAAGAAAAAAAAAATTATGAATGTATATCTAAAGAGTTTTTAATCCTTTGTTTACAATTTTAATTATAAAAAAAAATATGTACTTTTGAATTTTAAACTTTATCTTTTATGAAAAAAATATAAAATCTTTATGTATTTATTATTTTGTATAACTAATATTATTTAAAAATATTCATGTGCAACGCACGTGTGCCATATCTAGTCCTATAAAAAAAATCAATATCTATATCTATATTATTATTATTATTATTTACTTATAAAATAATAAAAGTCTCTTTTTCCAAAAAATTTAAAAAAAAAAAAAAAAAAAAAAAACTTTTCATTCACTAAAATAAGTTTAATAAAAATCTTAATGACAATATTACCCTCTTCTATATTTTAATGCTCTCCAAAAAAATTGATAAATTCCATACAACCTCACAACCCTACGGCTCCCAAGTCACCAGCGTCTTCTCTTTCTCCCTCTTTTCTCCGCACTCCCAAGAAACCCTTCTCGTATCCAAGGGAAAGAAAAGGAAATCTGGCAGCTCTCATTGGGTTGGTTTCATTCTCCTAGGCTATGTTTGATTCTCGGAATCTACAAATTAAGGAAAGAAAAGGGTAGGGGAAAAAAGGGATCGAAAAAGAAAAACAGCTGGTGTTTGGTTGATTAAGAAAATTCTGGGAATTAACACGTCCGATTCCGCCTCAAACTAGATATTAAAGGAGATGACGCCTTTGGGTCTACGCACCGTCACACCAACTGCTTTACCAGGGAACAAAATCTTCATTGGCAACGAGAAGACCCAACTTAGATCGTCCACATACAGAGCATTTCACATGGATTTAAACGAGTTTACAGAGTTAACACATCTGAATCCGCCTCAAACTAGACACTTTCTAGCTGGATGTGACTCGGCTCTGGTACCATAGGGGTTAAGGTCATAATAATGCATGAAAAAATTCACCAGCTTTTACTCGAAAATCTCGCCGATCAAAAAATCAGAGTAGGTGGCCCCTGCTTTTTAAGGTTCATGAAAAATTATGCATCCCTTCAGAATGGCCAAGAAAAAGAATTAACGAGAGAAAACTGCTGCAGAAGTCACGTACGTACATATCTGCCTCTGCCTCTGCCTCTGCCTCTTCATATTAAGTTCTACCAAAGTAAGATGGTTGCCATCAGTTTTTTTTCTATAGTAGTTGTGAGTCGTGACTCTCAACTTCTTCTTTCCTCTTTAAATGCTCTTGTCCTTTTTATTTTCTTTTTTTTGCAATTTTGTTCAAAACTACTAAAGAGTGCAACCTTAGATAGTTTAAGTGATAGGCAATGTACCCTGAAGGTAGAGTTTCTAATTAAGAGTCCATCTGCATCAAATATAGTAAAGAAATTACTATCTTGAAGATAGCGTCCTAGACGTGCCATGCCTAAAATTTCTCCTTTTACTACTTTGAGTTTATGACATCAAAATTTTTATTACATTACATGGGCCAATCCTCATCTCTCAATTCAAAACCAAACCTATGTGGTCTGTTAACTGACCTAGAGTTGGGTTGAGCATACCTCTAACATAAATTTTGGCTTTACTTGTTTATTAATTAATTAATTAATTATTTTTATTAATAGCGCACTATTTTAAAGGGCATAAAGTATTAAATTCAGATATGAATGTAGGAATGTAATTTTTGGCTTCCATTTTTTTCTATATATTTGAACCTCTAGTTCGACTAATCTCTTGAAGTGAAGATAACACAGATAAGATCACTACATACTCTGTGTAAGTTAATGCTCAAGATAAACTTGATTGGTAGTTCCAAGAGAGATTATGACGTAGCGGAAAGCGCATGAAAGAAAAAGGGCACCACCTTCTTCTTAGAAAAATACTCAAATCCACGAGCAATAAAGTAATACACTCGAATCCACAGGCGAAAGAGTAAAAACTCAGTAAAGAAATTCTCATTGATCAAAGTTCTATTCTTGCCCATAGGGCTACAAGCCTATTTATAAAGAACTAAAGCTATGAAATAGAAATCCAAGTTTTTCTAGCTAGAACAACTTAAACTAATTAGGAAAAGGAAATAACAAATTATACTAAACCTAGGAAAACATGAAAATAGGAAAGGAATAAGCAAAATAAGCAAATTAAGCAAATCTAGTTATGCACTTAACTAGATTTGGCCTTCTCGAGTGCGACTTTTTTTTATTATCTAACCCGTGTGTGACTTTTTCTCAAAATCTAGTTATGATGCTAACTAGATTTGGATCATACTAACTAGATTTGCCTAGCCTCAAAGAGTACTTTTGATTATCCAGCAATGGCCAATCGCAAAGGCGACTAGTCAGGATGACTTGTCCTACATTAGTCCCCTCCACTTGAAAACAACTCGCCCTCGAGTTTGTTGTATGTACTTGAAGTCTTCCATCCAAAACAAAAAGATACTTCGAGTACTTCAATTGCTTCATCCTCCTTTGAAATTTGTGCTCTAAAATATTTTTGACTTGAACCATTGTCTTTGTAGCCTTCATTTGATTAACGAGGTCGATTAAACAAAGACTAATAACAAAATTAAATTTCTCGACCCCAATAAAATCAATGTTTCGCAACCTTTAAATATTGGGAAGATCAATTGATAAATTATTAACTAGATGTTGTGATTGGATCTCTCCTGAAATTTTGATGAGCTCTTCCTTTGATGAAATTTCACAATTAATGGTCTCCCCTAAAGCTTCATGCTAAAAAGTTACTTCCTTTAGATCTTCAAATTTCTCACAATTTTCTTCTAATGGTAGCTGTACCTCATTAGGAATGACAACTACCTCCTGCTCTTGGGCTTCTACCACAATACTCTCAATCGCCTCTTTTACATCAATTATGGACTCATCCTCTTCTTCAATAACCAAGTGAGCTTCTGGTTTTGGGTCTTCAAAATTTTTATGAACCTCTTGTTTTGGCGGTTGATTATGAAACTTCATGGTATAATCTCTCACACAATAATTACTACGCCCATAATCTTGATCTATATCAAATCCTTTATAATCATAAAGAGAATATTTAGATACTATCATTCTTCTCATTCTAGGCCGTGAGCGAATACAAGATTTAACTTGTTGAGTTTTCAAAAATTGCAATTGATCCCACCACTTTGCAACACAAAGAAAAAGCTTGAATGTAATAGCTTTTACCTTTTCCTCATCCGAGATCTTCACAAAGTCGAAAAATATCTCCAAACCAAATAACCAATAATAGTTTTCGTTTGAAAATCCATTGAAATTAGGAATATCTCTAAGTTATTTAAATATCTAACAACTACCTCCTGCTCTTGGGCTTCTACCACAATACTCTCAATCGCCTCTTTTACATCAATTATGGACTCATCCTCTTCTTCAATAACCAAGTGAGCTTCTGGTTTTGGGTCTTCAAAATTTTTATGAACCTCTTGTTTTGGCGGTTGATTATGAAACTTCATGGTATAATCTCTCACACAATAATTACTACGCCCATAATCTTAATCTATATCAAATCCTTTATAATCATACAGAGAATATTTAGATACTATCATTCTTCTCATTCTAGGCCGTGAGCGAATACAAGATTTAACTTGTTGAGTTTTCGAAAATTGCAATTGATCCCACCACTTTGCAACACAAAGAAAAAGCTTGAATGTAATAGCTTTTACCTTTTCCTCATCCGAGATCTTCATAAAGTCGAAAAATATCTCCAAACCAAATAACCAATAATAGTTTTTGTTTGAAAATCCATTGAAATTAGGAATATCTCTAAGTTATTTAAATATCTAACAATTAGGAATGTGTCTACCAATAGGACGACCACGAGCCCCATCGTCGACGCAAACCTTATCATCCTCATGTAGCCTATTAGTCTTCATCATTAACCTAGTAAGAGTTGCTTGTATTTCCCACAATGCTTGCTTGGCATCGCGTTGAATCCTTGAAATTTTGACCCTAGTAAAGGCCTCTTCTCCACGTACGCTGCTGTCAAAGAAGTTGCCACCATAGCGTGCAATCGCCATCTAACTAGGATGAAGCCTGCTCTGATACCAACTAACGTAGTGGAAAGCGTACGAAAGAAAAAGGGCACCGCCTTCTTCTTAGAAAAATACTCGAATCAACGAGCAATAGAGTAACACACTCATATCCACGAGCAAAAGAATAAAAACTTAGTAAAGAAATTCTTATTGATCAAAGTTCTATTTTTGCGCATAGGGTTACAAGCCTATTTATAAAGAGCTAAAGCTATGAAATAGAAATCCTAGTTCTACTAGAACAACTTAAACTAATTAGGAATAGGAAATAACAAATTATGTTAAATCCAGGAAAACATGAAAATAGGAAAGGAATAAGCAAAATAAGCAAAAAATCAAATTAAGCAAATCTAACTAGATTTGGCCTTCTCGAGTCCGACTTTTTTTTATGATCTAACCCGTGTGCGACTTTTTCTCAAAATCTAGTTATGATGCTAACTAGATTTGGCTCATGCTAACTAGATTTGCTTAGCCAGAACTTTTGATGATCCAGCAATGGCAAACCGCAAAGGTGACTAGTCTGGGTGACTTGTCCTACATCAGATTAAGAAATCAAATTCAAGATCTTTCACGTCTTGAAGCGTAAATCTCAAATACTACCAGTCCACCTCTTGAGGTTCTACATATGTTTGTTATTCTTATTTGATTTTTCAAAATTACCTAAATAGTTGCTGTGATCCGTTTCCTACTTCACGTGATCTGACATTAATAAATTTACTAAAATATTTCTATGTCAAAATTGCATGAAATAATTTTCCTTCTCTTGGTCTAGTTTTGATACAAAATATATATATATATATATCATGATTCAAATTTTCAGGTTGTGAAATGCTATATACAGTAATACAGCATCTTATGTGTAGCACCAAAATAACACCACCTTATGTAACACTATGTGTATGGATCAAAACTCCTTCAATTTATTTAACAAATCTATATTGTTTACTAATGTGGGTTGGTGCTGTACAAAAAGTGCTTCGTATATATAGCACCGCCGCACCCGCACCCGCACCCGCACCCGCCCTTTGCAGCGTTATATAAGTATTTTGCAATTGTGTGGCAAACATTAATTGGGACGCTGAAAGACAAAAGAAAAGAATTTATGGTACCTGCTTGTACAATTGTAGGAGCTCAACAATGAAGCAAGCGTCAAGTAGCATCATCTGCACAAACTCATCGCTGCTCAAAGCATCAAATTTCTCCGTGTAGCATTTTCTGGTTCTCGTCTCCAATTTCTTCATTTCTCTTTTAAGGCCATCCAACGTCACATTTTGTACTCGCCAATTCTCCACTGAACTGTCAACGGTGTTGGTATTGTGAGTCATGGGGCCCAAGATGCCATAGAGCAGTCGCAATTTGTGTGCTTCCATGGCTTGGAACTTTGGATTGTTACGATGAAATGGGCCTATGGAGACAAGCTCTGGGATGAAGTTATCTTCATCAATTTTGCGCATGCTTGGCGGAACTCGGGATATAATACATCTTTCGCTTTTGCCAGAGTTGCAAAGATGATCTTCCCATTGAGGATTGTGTATGTCAATGACCTGTTGCGGTGGTTGGGTCGAGCTTGATCCTTCCCCATGATTTGCAGTGATAGGTTCCATTAATTTTCCTGAAAAAGATCAGCTAAGCTATATTTAGATTTAAATGCAAAGAGAGAAAAACCTCCCCTGAATTATATGATTTCAACATTGAGGATCGGATTTCACTCATAAACACCAATTTTCTTCTCTAATACTCCATGTAAAAACTCCAAACCCTGGAGCTAGGACACAGAAAACAATGAGGTAAATAGTAATAACAACATGAAGTTAGAAATAGCGTACCAGATATGTGAAGAGCTTCTCCCACAATTCTAACCAAGTTCATAAGACGAAGAATCAACCCACAGGAAGCCTGTTTATGAAGCATGGGAGATGGCCATTATATATTCGTAACTTCCATTGTGATAATGTATATTTCATGTTTTAAAGAAGTAGACTTGAAGACCCAAGTCTTTTTTTTTTTTTTTTTAGATAAATCTACGAAGATCGATGTCAAACTATAGGGCATTTCCTATTGTACGGTCATTGACCAAGTTATTTCAACAGATATGGTAAAATATTACCAAGATCTTGTGTATAGACCTTTAAACAAACACTTGGAGAGCATGCGAAAGAGAAACATTATTGCTGTCACTGACTTGGGTCCAAGCACTCCAAAACCAGTCAATTAACAACCCAAAAACAGTTACCAATTACCCAATCAAATCCATAAGCACATTATAAAAATTAAAAAAATTAAAAAATAAAATAAAATCGGATACTATATTGCTCGAACTCAAGAGCATGGAAAAGAACACAACTTGTAATTCAAACATGATTTCGTCATACATAGGTTTCACTCAATAGGCAAGCAAATGTCGATTATTCGGGATTGATCAAAACAAGCTCAACTACAGCACAATGACAAACAAATGAATGAACAGAGATACGAAGAACGGAAAACGATAAAAAAATAAAGCCCTTCTTACTTTGACATTGATGAGGGTGTTGCCGCCCGGTGAAGAGGAACTGGTGTTAAAGAATCAGAGAGTTACGTGAGAGGCAAAGGTAGAGTAGAGTTTCCAAGAAAAACCCACCAAATGGGGTTATAGAAGAAATAGTTGTGGAGAAAGATAGAGAGAAGAGGGACCTGCGAGTTTTGGGTTGTTGCAGGATTTTTCCCCAACGGGATGATGGAGAGATGGAGACTCATGCGGCTGAGAAAAATAATGGGAGAATTCCGATTTGGTGTACTTTGGTTACCAAATTGAAATTTTTTTCTTATTTATGTAAACTAATTTTATTAGAAAATGTCATTTTCAATAACTTTTTAAAATAAAGTTTTTCAATAGAGTAGTGATACATAGGACCACTGTGAGGGGACGAAATATTGGGACGACTAACTTCTTTGAACCTGATTGGTGAGTTCAAAAACCACCTAAATACGTAATGTCGAAAATACCCACCACACAGGGCAAAACCAACCAACCGAAAATCACGCCTAATTCAAAAAACAAGATTTTCGCACCCATTTTGAGTTTGCAAAATCAAATCACTTGATCCAAACTAAGGAAAAAAGAAAAGAAAATCTACAAGAAAATTCAAGATAAATATAAAAATAAAAATATCAAGATAAAATCATTAAATTAAAACATAAGTTCATGCAACCAGGAGCACACAGAACAGAACCAAGATAACTATCTAAAGAACCGACATAATTATCTGAAAAACCGAGATTTTTCATACAAAAAACCTAGAAACTCAAGATAATTATCTGAAGAACCGACATAACTATCCGAAAAACGGAGATAATTATCTTATAAAATGAGATAATTATCATGATTTGTGAAAGAAAAAACTTCAAATTTTTAAAAAAAAAATGTAGAAGAAAAAAATTATCTTGATTCAGTTTAATACAACCAATAGAAGTCCAAAAAAAAAAAAAAAAAACACCAAACCCAAAACCCAAATTAGATCTAACCAGCAACGAAAATGGTCAAAGATGTTGTTGCGGTATGCTCAAACAGGGAGGATGAAGAGACGTGGTGCAGATCGGCGGGATCCTGCTTCGTTGTCGATGGTAGTGGGTTGTAAGTGTTGATCAGACAAATATCACGGCGATGGTTGACTCGTGTGACGTTGCTTGCCGGAGATGGGGGTCGTCAAGAGACAAAATCGTGCCGAAGATGGGGTTTGCAGACCTTTACTCCTCATTATCTTCAGGTGACAGCGAGCAGGGGCGAAGCCAGGATTTTGAGTGAGGTGAGGCAAATGTTAGTTGGTTAATTGTTACTACTTTGTCCTAATTTTAAAAATAAAATATGTATGCTCTTATTTAAGAATTTTTTATATATCTTTTGCAAAAATTTATAATCCATTACTATTTGATGAACAATATTTCAATTGAATACATTTACAATTATCCTCGATAAGATCCCATCTTTTGAAAGTGTTGTATGATTACTTTATTTTCAACGCTATCAAATGTTCCTTTCTCAATAAACATAACTAAGCTATCATATAAATATAAATACACACATATACACACATGGAAAAGTTGTCATCACCCAAGCAAAATCACAATACAGGCAAGCAAAAGAATATAAAAAAAAAAAATTTATTCCTTTTGCACAAGGAGTAAAGACGAAATAGAAAATAAAAATAAAAGAAAAAGAAGAAAGAAAAAAGAGCCATACCATCATAAGTTTTTTCATTTTATTATTATTATTATTATTATTATTATTATTATTGTGCTATGCTTATAAATTCCTACCCTTCTAGCAAAGCAGCCATTTTAACTCTAATTTTCCATGACATGAAATATCCAATACAATGTACTCTTAAAGGTATGGAATTCCCTCCCCTCTTGTCAGATGCACATGGCTTTCAAAAGTTATAGAATGTGAAAAGGAAAAAAAATTAGAAATTTTGAGGGTAAGCGCATGCCCCACTAGACACTAAGGTGGCTTTGCCCTTGGTCATACTCACATGGCTTCCAAAAGCTATAGAATGTGAAAAGAATTTTTAGGGTAGGCGCATGCCCCACCTGCTACTAAGGTGGCTTTGCCCTTGGTCATACTCACATGACTTCCAAAAGCTATAGAGTGTGAAAAGGAAAAAAAAAAAATAGAAATTTTGAGGGTAGGCGCATGCCCCACCTGCCCCTAAGGTGGCTTCGTCCTTGACAGCGAGGAGTTCAAGCCTTCTTCCGTGCTAGCTCTTCAACTATATTGAGAAAGAAGACAAAGAGAGAGAGAAAGAGAGAACAAAAGAGAGAAATGATGTTACGAATGGAAGAGAGAGATAGAAGCGTATTCAATACGCATCCCACTTATCAAGGCTACTTTTTTCTTCTTTCTCCCGCTTATCAAGGCTACTTTTTTCTTCTTTCTATTAAGTGTCTCAGCATAGTTTTGTTCTTTCTCCCACTTATCAAGGCTACTTTTTGCTCTTCCTATTAAGTGTCTCAGCATGGTTTTGTAGGGATAAGGGGTGTTTTAGTCAGAATGCATGTTGCACTTAGTCGGCACATGGTTTTGTCCTTAGAATTCGTCCCTTCTATCTTTTTCCTTTTCAATAATACGTTTTTAAAATAAATTTTTTAGTCATTTATAATTTTCAGTTCTGTAAAAATGAGTAAAGATTATAAATGGCTAAAAATCATTTTAAACGACAGATTTTAAAAAAAAAAATTTCTACAAAATTATTTAAAATAATGCTTTCTAGTATACCACGCGATTGGTTTTCATTAAAGTTATTTAAATTTTCTAAATTTTTTAATATTTTTCATAAAACTTTGAAAAGTAAAAGGAAATGAGATTTACGAATAAAGTTGAGGGATTGTAATAGCCGCCCTCATTATATTAACACTATGAAACAAAGACAATAAATATCTAAAAAGTCTGCTTTTCTATTTTTTGACCTCATGCCCCGGCCCTAATTCCACCATTTATCTATATCTATATTTATCTATACTTATTATTTTTAAAAGTCTTTTAAATAAAAAAACTTTTGATTGATAATATTGTCCTCATTTAAAATTATAAATATATTTTTACCCTTAATTTTGGATAATGACTTGAAGTTTCTCATATGATTACAATTAACAAAAAAGGAAAGAAAAAAAAAAAAAAAAAAAAAAAAAAAAAAAAAAAAAAAAAAAGAACAACCTATAGTAATTAACTTCATTCAATTGGGGATTGACGTGCTACTCCAAGTTTCAAGGGAATTATAATTAGTCCCAACTACAAACTCTTGGGAATCCTATAGCCTCCATCTTTCTTTGGTTTTTTATAGATGAGTTCATCAGCTCAATTGCTCTTCATGACAGTTCCCATGACAGCAGTGTATGGGTAGATAACTTTTCTATAATTCCTTTTTTTTTTTTCTTTTTTTTTTTTTGTGGGTACAGAGCCTATTCCTCCAACTCATCCATGAAAAGAGGTAACACTTATATTTCTTTTTCTTGTTTTGGTGGTTGAAGTATGCTATCTTTCAATATTCGTTTTCCAAAAATTAAAATAAAAAAGCAAGTCTATTATTTTCCGTTAATAAAACATTAAAATTTGGCATGGTAAGATGGTATGAACTACAAAATTTCTTTCATTTTGGTCATCATGCTACGATCTTTTTAATATGTTGTGTAATTGTGTTTATACAAATTATACATATCGATACAAATTGTTGAAAATCCTATTAGATATAACTCTTTATGATAATTTTTGATGCATTATAATTCTTGATTCACAGTGTTGTTGAAGGATTGTATTGATTCACATTGTTGTTGAAGAATTGTATTGATTTACATTTTGTCTGGTGTTTTCTTTTGAAAGATGGGTTCAGATTCAAGTTACTAATATTGTAATACATATCTTATGATTTCTCTTCTACTCTCCTTTGATACTCTGTTGTTAATTAAATTTCTTGAAAAGAAAAAAAAAGATATCATTAAAACCACATACAAAGCACGTGTGCAATAATTAGAATCAACAAATGATTATCTATACTTCTCCATAACCTTGAATCTGAGATTGCTCACTCAATAAGTGAGGAGAATGCCATTAAGCTATCACGCCTTCGGCACAAAAAAGTTTAATTAAGTGAAGATTGTGAACTGTGGTGTTGCTCCCGATGGGTTGTAGACAGCCTACAGACTGGTCCTGTAGGCAGGCGTGAAAGGGATTATTAGTCGATGGGGGTTTCTATTGGCACTCCAAGACTTATTTTTCATCCTCCACTTATTTTATATTTTAAAATTTTATGAAAAATATAAAATATTTTTATAAAAATTGATAACGTAATTTACTAGAAAACATCGTTTTAAATAATTTTATAAAATAAAATTTTTCAAAAATCTATCATTTAAATAGACTTTGTAACCTTTTATATAACAAAGATTATAAATGACCAACAACTCCACTTAAACGGTAAATTTTGAAAAAAAAAATTTCTGCAAAATTGTTCAAAATGATGTTTTTTTAATAAATTACAACATCCGGTTTTTATAAAAAGTTTTTATATTTTTCATAAAACCTTAAAAAACGAATAGATTGAGAACAGGACTTTCAACTTTCAACTGGTTTGGGTTATAACCATTACCAAGATCTTGTGTTTAGACCTTTAAACAAACATTTGGAGAGCATGCGAAAGAGAAACATTATTGCTGTCACTGACTTAGGTCCAAGCACTCCAAAACCAGTCAATTAACAACCCAAAAACAGTTACCAATTACCCAATCAAATCCAAAAGCACATTATTAAAATAAAAAAATTATTTAAAAAAAATCGGATACTATATTGCACGAACTCAAGAGCATGGAAAAGAACACAACTTGTAATTCAAACATGATTTCGTCATACAGAGGTTTCACTCAATAGGCAAGCAAATGTCGATTATTCGGGATTGATCAAAACAAGCTCAACTACAGAGACACGAAGAACGGAAAACGACAAAACATAAAGCCCTTCTTACTTTGACATTGATGAGGGTGTCGCCGTCCGGTGAAGAGGAATTGGTGTTAAAGAATCAGAGAGTTACGTGAGAGGCAAAGGTAGAGTTGAGTTTCCAAGAAAAACCCACCTAATGGGGTATAGAAGAAATAGTTGTGGAGAAAGGTCGAGAGAAGAGGGACCTGCGAGTTTTGGGTTGTTGGAGGATTTTTCCCCAACGGGATGATGGAGAGATGGAGACTCATGCGGCTGAGAAAAATAATGGGAGAATTCCGATTTCGTGTACTTTGGTTACCAAATTGAAATTTTTTTCTTTTTTATGAAAACTAATTTTATTAGAAAATGTCATTTTCAACATCTTTTTAAAATAAAATTTCTCAATATTACGTTGTTTAAGTATATTTTTTGGTCATTTATAATTTTCGGTTCTATAAAAATGAATAAAGATTATAAATGACCAAAAATTATTTTAAACGATAGATTTTAGAAAAAATTTCTTTTACAAATTTATTCAAAATAATGCTTTCTATTATACCATGCGATTGGTTTTCATTAAATTTTTTTATATTTTTA
Source organism: Liquidambar formosana (assembly GCA_039720395.1). Lineage (NCBI taxonomy): Eukaryota > Viridiplantae > Streptophyta > Magnoliopsida > Saxifragales > Altingiaceae > Liquidambar > Liquidambar formosana. The sequence goes on from CM077827.1 coordinate 8,690,867, forward strand.
ATAAAACTTTGAAAAAAAAAAAAAAATTGAAATTTACAAATAAAGTTGAGGGATTACAATAGCCATCCTCATTATATTAACACTATGAAACAAAGATAGTAAATAGCTAAAAAGTCTGCTTTTCTATTTTTCGACCTCATGCATGCCCCAGCCCTAATTCCTCCATTTATCTATATCTATATTTATCTATACTAATTATTTTTAAAAGTCTTTTAAACAAAAAACTTTTGATTGATAATATTATCTTCATTTAAAATTATAAATATATTTTTACCCTTAATTTTGGATACGAACTTGAAGTCTCTCATATGATTACGATTAGAAAAAAAACCAAAAAACCTATAGTAATTAACTTCATCTAATTGGGGATAGACGTGCTACTCCAAGTTTTAAGGGAATTATAATTAGTCCCAACTACAAACTCTTGGGAATCCTATAGCCTCCATCTTTCTTTGGTTTTTCATAGATGAGTTCATCTCAATTGCTCTTCATGACAGTTCCCATGACAGCAATGTATGGGTAGATAACTTTTCTACAATTCTTTTCTTTCCTTTGTTTTCCTTTTTTTTTTTTTTTTTTTTTTTAGGTGGGACAGAACCTATTCCTCCAACTCATCGATGAAAAGACGTAACACTTATATTTCTTTTTCTTTTTTTGGTGGTTGAAGTATGCTATCTTTCAATATTCGTTTTCCAAAAATTAAAATAAAAAAAGAAGTCAATTATTTTCCGTTAATAAAACATTAAAATTTGGCATGGTAGGATGGTATGAACTACAAAATTTCTCTCTTTCATTTTGGTCATCATGCTACGATCTTTTTAATATGTTGTGTTTATACAAATTATGCATATCCATATAAATTGTTGAAAATCCTATTAGATATAACTCTTTATGATAAGTTTTGATGCATTATAATTCTTGATCCACACTTCACAGTGTTGTTGAAGGATTGTATTGATTCACAGTCTTGTTGAAGAATTGTATTGGTTCACATTTTGTCTAGTGTTTTCTTTCGAAAGATAGGTTCAGATTCTAGTTACTAATATAGTAATACATATGTTATGATTTCTCTTCTAGTCTCCTTTGATACCCTGTTGTTAAGTAAATTTCTTGAAAAAAAGAAAAAAGAAAAAAGAAGTTATCATTAAAACCACGTGCAAGGCTCGTGTGCAATAATTAGAATCAACAACTGATTATCAATACTTTTCCATAACCTTGAATCCAAGATTGCTCACTCAATAAGTGAGGAGAATGCTATTAAGCTATCACGCCATCGGTGCCAAAAAGTTTACTTAAACATGCAACAGATTTTGGGGGGGGGGGGAATTGACAAAGTTATTCAAAATGATGTTTTCTAACAGACAGTGCGGACAATTTTTATGAAATTTTTTTGTATTTTTCATAAAACCTTAACGCTATGTTTGGATAAGGAATTTTTAGGTGGAATTTGTTTTTGAGATAGAATTTGTAAAATTTTTATAAGAATGAGATGGACAAAATCCTTATAAAAATTTTACAAATTACATCTCAAAAGCAAATTCTACCAAAAAATTCCTTATCCAACATAGCATAAAAGTTTTTAAATAAGTTAAGGATAAAAAACAAGTCTTGGGAGTCAATAGAAGCTCACTGACACCAATAGGCTTGAGCTAACCCAACGTCATGTTGAGCTTAAATTTAATGGGAATGGCTATTGCAACCCCCCAAAGGGTGAAGTTGCCCCCCCAAATTTTTTAATGAGAAGAAAGATGCTACAAAATGACCAAAAAGGGCTTTATGCAACCCACCCCTCTCGTTCCACTCTCCGGCACCCCTCTCCGGCAACATTCTCCGACACCCACCCCACCGGCAACATTCTCCGGCGAGCACCCACCCCTCTTCTGCACCTTCCTCCTCTTCTTCTCTTTTTTTTTTTTTTTTTTTTTTTTTTTTTTTTTTTTTTCCAGAACCCCTCTCCCGCACCCCCCCTCGTCGACAGCCCACCTCTCTCCCGTACCTTCCTCCTCTTCCCTCTTCTTCTCTTCTTCTCTTCTTTTTTTTTTTTTCTTTTCCTTCCCAGAACCCCTCCCACACCTCCCCTCGTCAGCAGCCCTCCCTCCCCATCATCGGAAAAAATGGAGGAATACACAGATTTAACCACAGAAAAAAAAAAAAAGGAGAAGAAGAGGGAAGAGGAAGAACCTCCCGTCGCCAGCACCCCAACCCACCAGAAAAAATGGAGGTTTTGAAAAAAAACCTCCCTCGCCAGAAACACACGGATCTGACCAGCAGCAAAGGGGAAAAAAAAAAAAAAAAAAAAGAATAGGAAGAACCTCCGGTGGCGGGCACCCCACCCCACTGGAAAAAATAGAGGTTTTGAAAAAAAAACCTTCCCCACAGATCTGACCAGCAGAGGAAGGAAAGAAAAAAGAAGAAGAAGAAGAAGAAGAAAGAAGAGGAGAAGGAGAGAGAAGGGGAAGAACCTCCGTCGCTGTTCTCCCGTTGCCGTCTTGTTTGGGGGGGGGGGAGTGGGGTGGGTGAAGGGGTGGGTGAGGGTTAGGGTTATTTAAAAGAGGGGTGTTTTAGTCTTTTAAAGGAGTTGGTATATATATTTGGGGGGGTGGGGATATCAGGTGGGGGCAACTTAACCCTTTGGGGGGTTGCAATAGCCGTTCCCAAATTTAATAGCCCAGGCCCTGCCCGGAAGAAAATGTGTAAAGGTCGGCCCAATGGCCTACAAACACAATATGGTTATTGGAAAATGAAAATCAACTTGTAGTAAGGCATTAAATATTCACTTTAAGATAAATGGACCTTAATTGCATGGAAATAAAGATTAAAACACTAAAACAACTAATTCCGTGTTAAAAAAATTGCACAAGTCTTTGCACTAGGTGTTATCGAATCCCCTCCCCATATCTATACTACCTATAAAAAGACGAATCTATACTACCTATAAAAAGACGAATGTTAGAAAAACTTTTGATTGACTAATATACCCTCATTTTAATTTTTAAATACACAACTACCAGCCCTTCTGTATAAATAGGAAATATTGCAATACAAAAACTATGATTCTAAAAGACTTTGAAAACACACATACCTTAACACAAAACTATATATATTCTAAAACACCCATACCTTAACAATAAAACACAAATACGTATTCAAAGGAAACGGAAGAATTTCCTTAATATATAAAACTCAAATATGAATGAATTCAAAGGAAACGTAAGAATTTTTAAAAAATAGGAAGCCTTAATATATTCTAACACATACCAGGAATATGGAAACTATAATTGTAAAACAACAGCCTACTGTAAATAAACAGCCTACTGTAAATTTAATAGAATAGGAAACTATAATTCCTATATAACAATTAAACAGCCTACTGTAAATTCCATTCTTCTCCATCAAGCAGCTTCAACCTTCTCTCCACCTTTTCCATTGACTGCAACTTCTCCCTTCTCTGGTTAACGGTAACTTCTCCCTTCTCTGGTAAGTTTTGCTCTGCAAATTATAATACATATATGCTACTGTTAGAAAACTGCAAATTATATATATATGGTACTGTTAGACAAGAAGTTTGATTTTTGATGAATTTATAAGTTAGATGGATGAATTTATAATGATAATAGGTACTGTAATTAAAAATTAAAAATTAAAAAACGAAAAATCATATGAAACAAAAACTGAGAAACAAAAAATACATAGATTATTTATAAAAAAAATACATACATTAGTGAAAAAAAATAGAAACTAAAACTGAGAAACAAAGAGAGACGGAGAGAAAGGAGATGAGGTAGAAAGAAAGAGAGAGAATAGATCTGCGCAAAAAAAATTTATACCATGAAAAAAAATGAAACTAAAAGAAATTAAAACTAAAACACAGTATATCTGGAGAAAAAAAAAAAAAAAAAAAAAAAAACTTCACACCCAAATACTTATATCAATGGATAAAAAAAAGAGAAATCTAAAAAACTGAAAGAAAACAAAGAGAAAAAACCCAGAAAAATAAGTGGAGAAAAAAAGATAAAAAATAGAAAACAAACTCATTATTTCGATCCAAACACATAGATCGGTGAAAACAAAAATTGAGACAATGAAAACTTAGAAACAAAGAGAGACGGAGAGAAAGGAGATGAGGTAGAGAGAGAGAGAGAATAGATCTGAGAAAAAAAAAATTTTACCGTGAAAAAAAAAAACTGAAACTAAAAGAAATTAAAACTAAAACACAATATATCTGAAAAAAAAAAAAAAAAAAAAAAAAAAAAAAAAAAACAAACAAACAAACTCACATCCAAATACTTATGAGTAACGGAGAGAAAGGAGATGAGGGAGAGAGAGAGAGAGAGAATAGATCTGAGAAAAAAAAATGAAACTAAAAGAAATTAAAACTAAAACACAATATATCTGGAAAAAAAAAAAAAAAACAAACTCACATCCAAATACTTATGAGTGAATAAAAAAAATAGAAATCTAAAAAAGTGAAAGAAAGTGAGAGAAAAAACCCAGAAAAATCAGTGGAGAAAAGAAAAAAAAAATACAAAACAAACTCATTATTTCGATCCAAACAGATAGATCGGTGAAAAAAAAAAATTAAGACAACAAAAACTGAAACAAAGAGAGACGGAGAGAAATGAGATGAGGTAGAGAGAGAGAGAGAGAGAGAGAGAGAGAGAGAGAATAGATCTGAAAAAAAAAAAATTATACCGCCCCAGAAAAATCAGTGGAGAAAAGAAAAAAAATAATACAAAACAAACTCATTATTTCAATCCAAACACATAGATCAGTGAAAAAAAAATTGAGACAACAAAAATTGAAACAAAGAGAGATGGAGAGAAAGGAGATGAGGTAGAGAGAGAGAGAGAGAACAGATCTGAAAAAAAAAATTATACCGTGAAAAAAAAAACTGAAACTAAAAGAGAATGGATCAGAAAAAGAAACAAAAATCTGTAAAAACGAAGAGAGAGAGAGAGAATAGAGTGGAGATGAGTGTGTGCGTGTGTGAGAAATGAGGTTGATAGAGAGAGAGAGAGAGAGAGAGAGAGAGAGGGAGATAAGAGAGAAACATAGATTTTTTTATTATATGTTTGTGTGTGCGTCTGTGTGTGTGTGTGTGGGTGAGTTTAAAAAAACACTGTCCACTGTTTTTTATTATGTGTTTGTGTGTGCGTCTGTGTGTGTGTGTGTGAGTTTAAAAAAAACTGTCCACTGTGTGCGTGTGTGTCTAGCTGTTTAAAAAAACAAACAGAGTAGAGGATGTGATTGGTTGTAAGGGTATTTTAGACAAATAGGTATGAGGCAAAAATGATTAGGGGGGAAAAAACAGTGATTTGCCCATGTTGCCTTCGTAATTAAAATCTATCGGTTGGCTCACTATTTGATAAATTTGTAAAGATGGACCACTTTGAAGTTACTATTTTCTAGGTGGACCACTTTAAATTGTAGATTTTGAAAGTTTGTTTTTATTGTATCCTTATATATTATAGTTGGTGCACACATGCGTTGCACGTAGCTAATTTTATAAAATTTTGATTTAAAAAATCTAGAAATTTAATTAAAATTTTTAATATAGAATTATATGGAAAACCAAACAGAGCAAAGGATGTTAAAAATGAGCCCTTTATTCAACTAATTTATATGGATCAACTCACTTTTAACCAATCAACTTATAGCAAAAATACAATAATACTAAATCCAAAGGGCAAAAAAAAAAAAAAAAACTTAATGCATATCACTTGAACCCGAGTATAAGGGCCCATTGGTCTAAGCCCAGCCCAATAAACCATGGTATGAAGAAAGATCAATTATGCATGTGGCAGCCTAAAAGCAGAGAGTTGATTAATGCTCATAGAGCTGGCTTATATGAATGAATGGTGGGCTAGTGGCCTTCCGATGTACCAATGTGCGAAGAGTGAAAACGAAAAAAAATAAATATTTTTTTTAAAAAAAATGTGAGAAGGGTGAAAATGAAAAATAAAAATAAAAAATTTAAGTGAAAATAATTAAAAAATTTAAAGCCTATCAAATAAGTACAGGTACAAGCGTACAGCAATTGGCAAGACATTAGAATTATTGTTTAAAATTTAAAAATTTTATTGATCAACTTATAGATATCATTATATCTTTAATTTTATTTTTGGTCTGGTTGAAGTTGTTAAACCGCGTGCATATGTGCGCGCGCGTGTGTAATAAAATTGGAGAGATTTTTTTTATTTGGTTCACGCGTGTGTGTGCGTCTGTGTGTGAGAAACAAAGAGAGAGAGAGAAAAGAGAGAAAGAGAGATATTTTTTTATGTTGCCTTATGAGACAAACTGAACAAATAGATTTTTGTATTTAATAATAGTCTTTTATTTTTGCAGTGCTTTCAAACGGTCGTTCATAATATATAGTGAGGTATGTTAAATATTTCACATCATTTTACATTAAAATAGTATTATTTGTCAATTGAATTTTTTTATTTTAAATGCATATTGTTACATAAGATTGATAATTCTTTTAAATGCATACTGTTACATAAGATTGATAATGCAATATAGGTTTAATGCAATATATGACTGTTATGTTTTGCCTTTTTTTTTATACTTTTGTGTTCATATTTCTATCCGGAAATGAATTGAATTTTTTGATTCTATTCAAAAAGCTGTTCAAGGTATCGAGGTACGTTATTTCTTCCAAAATATTTTAATGTAGATGAGCATTTTTTTTTATATGCAATGAAGGCTATTGATACGCTATTGATATTTTTCCTATTTGTATATGGCATTTTTTTTTTTTTTGGCATATTGTTACGTAATAGGATTATTGCAATATAAAATTGTTACGATTTGCCTGTCTTTTTACTCTTTCTCTTTATATATTTATATCGCAAAATGAATTGAATTTTTGGATTGCTTTCAAAACGCTATTCATAGTATCAAGGTATGTTATTTCTTCCAAAATATTTTAATGTAGATCATAATCTTTTTATATGCAATATGTTAATGATATTTTGCCCATTTGTAGATGAGCATATATTTATTTTTTATATGCAACATGTTATTAATATTGTATAGTAAAATAAACAGGAAATAGCTTTATCATACTTTTTTTAGGGAAGCACAATCGTATCTTTAAAAATGGCATCTCTTGAAGGTTTGAACTCTGTACAATATTAGTAAAATTTTAATTACATATTAAAAATTTTAATTAAATTTTTAGATTTAATGAAACAATATATGTCAATTTCAGATGAAATTATAACCACTCAAATTGCTGAACAAATCAACAAATATGCACAATTAACTACTGATGAAAGAGAACAATACATTGAAAGAGTGGGAGAAAGGAGAAGAAAGAGTACCAATACTGCAGAAACGGGAAATAGGAGACGAAGAATTGATTGGTTACTTAGAGCTCAATTAAACTTATATGAATCCCAAGGTTGGTATTAAATTTTACAAATTTTAAAAATTAAAAAATCTGAACAAAAATAATACCTTTGTTAGTGAGCTAATAATATGCAATACCCTTTTATAGGACGAACAATATACGAACCAGTATGTTCTGATCTGGGGTGTTAAAGAAACCTCGCAATTGTCTCCATTGTGGAGTGGAGAAATTCGAGTATGAACCACCGACTTTTTGCTGTGACAACGGTAAAATAAAATTGGCCACGGTCGATGTACCCGAAGAGTTAGAAGACTTATTTACATCAAGCTCTGAAGAATCTATAGAATTTCGAAGAAATATACGAGCTTACAATAGCATCTTCTCATTCACATCGCTTGGAGTTCATCTAGATAAAGAGCTTGCAACAACAAGACAAGGTGTCTATACATTTCGTGCGCAAGGGCAAATGTATCATGATCTTCCATCATTGGTGCCTGAACAAAATGACCCACGTTACTTTCAACTGTACTTCTATGATACTGATAATGAACTCCATAATAGAATGAGAGCAATACAAGAGGCCCATTTAAATGAAAGGATTGTTGAGAAACTAATTATAGTTCTTGAAGGGAATCCATACGCTCAATTCTTGCGTAGACTGAAAGACTTCCCTTCGTTAGATAATTTTAAAATCAGTATTACAAAGGATGTCAAACGAGATCAATGAGTTTATAATGCTCCATCAGCAGACCAAGTTGTTGCCATCTGGATTGAAGGAAATAATCCTAATATACCACTAGAAAGGGAAATTATAGTTCATTCACACTCCGGCAACAGACATAGAGTGAGACATTATTTCGGCTGTTACGATCCGTTACAGTACCCATTGCTACTTCCAAAAGGTGAAACTGGATGGCATCAAAATATCAAGAAGCTGAATTGTTTGGATGATGATGTCGAAAATGAAGCTGTTTAAAACAACAACTCAACTACACCAAATTTTACATCTACAGAAGACATTTTTAATGAAGAAGTAGAAGGTAATGACATATCTAGGTCTCTTTCCATTGTAATTTTTGAAGCAAATGACTTAAAACAAAAACAAAAACAAACTAATTTAATTTCAAATGTCTTATGAACTTAGATGTTGGACCTGAAAAAAGAACAAAAGTCTCATGCCGAGAGTACTATTCGTACAAGCTGCAGATAACACGCTATTATTGGCCAGTAGATTATTGCAACAATTTGTAGTCGATATGTATGTAAAGCTCGAGACAACTAGGTTGGACTACTATAGGAGAAAACAAACGACCATAAGATCAGAACTTTATCAAGGGATAGTGGACAGTGTTATTTCTGCTGAAACCAAAGGTTGTCAAGTTGGCAAAAGGATGATCCTCCCTGCGTCTTTCGTAGGCGGCCCTAGAGATATGCGTCGTAGGTACCTTTATGCGATGGCATTGGTCCAACATTTTGGAAAGCCAGACCTCTTCATTACAATGACATGCAATCCAGAGTGGAGGGAGATTAAAAATGAACTAAAGCCTGGGCAACTTCCGCAAGATAGGCCCGATTTAACTTCGAGAGTATTCCGAGCAAAACTACAAGACCTAAAGGACCAATTGTTCAAAAAAGAAATATTTGGGAAAGTAGCAGCACACGTTTACGTCATTGAATTCCAAAAGAGGGGTCTTTCGCATGCACATATGTTAATAATATTGAAACCCGGATACAAGATCACAACTCCAAATCTATATGATAAATTTGTATGCGCAGAGATTCCAGATGAACGCGACTATTCACTTCTACATGAGATGGTTGTTAAACATATGATGCATGGCCTTTGCGGTGAAAAGAATAAAAAAAAACCCCTGCATGAGAGACGGAGAGTGCAAAAATCATTACCCACGGGCGTTCTGCTCGAAGACAATGCAGGGAAAAGATGCATACCCAATCTACAGAAGAATTGGACCTACTTCATTGAAAACAGCGTAGTGAAGGGTGTAAATGAAAGATTCTCGAATGTTCATAAAGAAATTGAGCTGTCGCTAAATGTGCATACCGAAGTCAACTAAGCAAAGACAGAAGTGACCTTAAAGAATCTGAAATACGACTTCATAACATTTGAAGAAGCAATTAAACAAGGGGATGGAAAGAAAACTTTTGGTACGTATTCTTAAATGAAAAAAAGAAAATGCGTATAACTTGCTATATAAAAGTCTATATATTAACATTATGAATCCCTTGCAGATATTATAGGATTTGTGATAGACGTGAAGCCACTGGTTAACATAAACAAAAAAAATGATGAACGAGGGCCAATAAAGATGCGAGAGATCATTATCAAGAATACAGAGTAAATCACAAACCCTATATGACTTTTCCATTTAATATCCTACAATAGAATATATTCAATTACTAATTACAATCAAATCATTTTTTACAGATCGGAGACTCTTCAAGTTACTCTATGGGGTGACTTGGCAGAAAGCGAAGGACACCTGCTTGAAAGATTAACCAGAGAAAAGCCAGTGATTGCCATTTCAAAAGGAAAAGGAAGCATCTATGAGAGTAACATACCAATTAATTATAATTAATGAATTTAAAATTTTTTAAAAAATAACTGATATTTAACAATTTTATGTATTTTTGATTGATTCACAGATGAATTCCGTCTAATCACTGTATCAGTTACAACAATACAGATAAGTCCAGACCTAGAACAAGCAAAGCAAATGCAAAAATGGTATAATCAAAACTTATCTCATATTCTGGAATATATAATGTTTTCTTCAAAATGTGTAATGCATATTTAATAAATAAAGAAATATACATATATATATACATATATATATATATATATATATATATATATATATAGATATAAAATAATACAACATGCAGGTTCACATCGCTCATTGGCAGTGATGACTATATATATATATATATATATATATATATATAGATATAAAATAATACAACATGCAGGTTCACATCGCTCATTGGCAGTGATGACTATGAACAATTTTGTTTACTGCTAAAGAAAATAAAAGATGCTAAAACAGTGACAAGTGAAGATCTGCAGAATGGAGAAATATTTAATACAGAGGTACCAAAACAATTAGATGATATGTAATGATTTCAAATTATTTACTGATACGCAAATATAATGATTTAAACATCTCTCAAATTGCAGAAATTCTACTGCTGCTTCAACGAAATAATTAATCACATCAATAATCAGAACACTCCATGGTACTATAGCTGTACAATATGTAACAGCAAGATCACAGGCGAGGGGGAGAAATCAAAATGCCCAAAATGCAAAAAAGAAAAACCAGAGTACACTCCAAGGTAAAAACATTCTTTATGCCATAAAATGCAAAAAATTTAATACGGATAACTAACATTACGTTTTTACATGAAAATAGGTATATGGTCCAAATGGAAGCTGTAGATGAAAAAGGAAAGGTTTATATTACTTTATTCAATGACATAAAAAAGTTAACTGGTTGTACAGTTTCAGAATTTATCGAATCACATGAAAAGTTAATAAAATAATGCCAAAAATTAATTATATGCCAAATAATCACAATGTTACTAACTTTGTTTACATTTTATGGCAGAATAACACAAACTCCAAGTTCTACATGAAACTGATTCGTCAGACTGGCCGGAAATTTAAGTTCATCATAAAATTGAAGAAAATTGATGACTTCATTCGAGCAAAAAATAGTTACATTGTTGAAGAAATTGAAGAAATACCAAACGAAGAGTCAAAAGAAAGTGAAGATAACAAAAAATCAAAGAGGCAGAAAAAAAATTAGATTCAAAGACAGAATACTTAGATTATTTCTTTCATATTAGAATTTCATTACAAACATATGTTTACCTAATTTAATGACAATTTTTGGATGTTTTGGCATTTTTACAAGTTTAAAACGATTATTATTTATACATTTAAATACATAGAATTCATACTATTGCAGTTAATGCATAAATGTTCAATTGAATGTAGTTTATGATAGACTGGTGATTAAAAGTTGGTTAATATTGACACGTGCAACGCACGTGTGCATCAACTAGTATATATATATATATACACACACAGTTATGTTTTTGTACCTCTTATATTGATCCAATGTACTTCATATTCCACTAAAACACATGATACACCATCCAATGTGGGTGTTAATATAATTTATATCAACACGTTCTTACTGGATCATCATCCTATATATATATATAGTTATATACCCATCAGCACTATACATTGGGGGTTATCCCACTAATGCACAAGCTACAACTCCCAATGCGGGTGTTGATATAAGTTATATCAGCACCTGTATTTTTTTATTTTTATTTTTTTCTCATATATGAGCCACGGATGATGATCAGGTAAACACGTGTTAATATAACTTTATCAACACCCTGCATTGAGAGTTGTACTTTATGCATTAATGGGATATGAAGTACATTGGACCAATGCAATTAGTACAACCCTCACTGTACAGTGCTAATATAACTTATATCAACACGTGCTGATGAGAACATAACCGTATGAGCCACCTCCAAAAATTTGCACAAGTCTTTGCAACCTTTTTAACCAAACGTTAATCATCTAAACAACACATAATTTTATTATCATTTTCCTTCCACATGTATCGCGTACATTGTATTAGTCTATATAAATTAATTAACTATTCGTTTGTGTGAAGTTTTGCATGTATATATACTCTGTACTTTGATGGTCACGATTCACGATGAGAAAGTAGCAAGTGGTTTTGCACTGCTATATCTTCAAGTAACCTAATTCTTATCATATAATCAATCATCCAATATAAAAGTATGGAGAAAAATTAGAAATGGCTGAAAATGACAACCACAATAATAATAATCTATGACAAACCAAACACGTGGTGGAATTTCCTACCAAACTCCATGGGTTTCTAGTATCAGGACGTAATTGATAATTAATGGGTCACCCAATTGCTCTTCGAGGATATGTACAAAATAATTAATCAGGCACAACAAACTCCCTTGTGACCGATGTATAAATTAATTATCATCAATAATTATTGCTCTGAGTACAAGTACGAAGGTCTCCTTCATTTAATCTAAGAATTACCTTCATCGCATATGGTTCATAACAAATTTCCTTCCGGTGTGTTAGGTCATCCCATGAATGCTAGAACTTCAATTCCTATGGTTTGTGAATAGTACGTCAGAGGATTGCGTATAAGTCATATTTGTTTTGAATTTTCAGTATATATTATTCATGTTCATGTAAGGGTAAAGTTAAGAATTTAGTTAAGGTGAGATGAACTCATTAGTGTTTAATTTGTGTAAATGGTAGAAACAAGTGGAGAAAAACTTGTGTAAAACCATTGTATGGGCAGGCTGGTAAGACCAGCCAATGGAGGGAGAGAAAAGTGTCTTTATTAGTGCAAAAAGGTACACTGATAAAGGCACTTTCCTCTCCCCCCATTGGCTGGTCTTACCAGCCGGCCCATGCAACAGTCTTATACAAGTTTTTTCCAAACAAGTGACCATGATAGAGGAACAAAAGCTTTGGGACTTATGAGACTATGACCCACATGCATAACTGCAATATTGGTGCAGAATTACATATTAAATGATATATACGAAAATTAAACACCCCCTCACCCCCCCCCCCAAAAAAATAAAAATAAAAAAGAATAGTGCTTTTTTTTAGGGGGGGGCGACAATGGGTTTAATGTGAATAAATTCAAAAAAATTTAAAAAGGAGTATTTAAAAAAAATTAATTAACACATTATAAGATGGCAACAATTCTTCGATTTTCATTTAAATCAGTTAAACTCTCTCATTCAAAACAAGGTGGACCCAAGTGTCAAAAAAAGGCATACAGCATTGCTTTTTTTTCTTTTTTTTTTTTTTTTGACTAAGAGAAACCAGGAGAAACAAACAAAAGAAAAGAACAAGGAAAAAAAAAAAATGCAAAAACCAAGACCTACTATAAACATCTCTAAAGTTGACTCTCTTTTAAAAGATGGGCTCTATAGGGTTTGGGTTCTTCTATCATTCGGTAGAAAAATAGAGGAATAAAAAATAAATTTTTTATTGTTACCATTATTGTAAAAATGGCTCTACAGGTAAATTAAATATTCAACCAAAAAGGACACCCTTGTTGAATATAAAGCTCTTGTGAATCACATTGTCTTCATTAATTTTTGGGTTCGATCAAGACGTACTATAGCCTTTAATCACCAAAGATTCACCCTCGCAACTCTGCCAACTTTAGTCTGCTATATATAAATAAACCCATTAAGCGTGTCACTCTATTCTGGTCCCTACAATCCTCTTCCCATTTGGACAGATTGAATGCCTATCATTTATCCTCAACAACTTCCCCTATAGATCAATCTCTAAGTTGATGGCCATAGCAAATTCTGATAATGTTCTTATTCAATTGCCTTTAATTATTGAATGAAGATATGAACGGCAATCTCAGAGACCTGGCCCAAACCATTATGATCGAGCTAGTCTGTGAATTTGATAGGTGGCCACTATTATTGTCAATGCAAGTAGCTAGTGTAGTATTGGAACCTGCATTTTTTGGGTTCATCTACTGCTTTCTCAACCAATACATTGCCTTCACCTAAGCCATTTGCAATTTTCGTACAAGGAATTAAGCTGAGTTCCAAGGGCAATTTCTGTCTGTGTGGTACTCGAACCACTTGATGTCTCTTCGCTTGAGATAATATTTGTGCAATTCATCAACTTGATTAGTTTTAACCATCTAATTTTCTAGACTATCTTTTTTCTTTACTTTCTTTACCAAAACATTTGTCCTCGAAAATCAACATGATTCAGTGAGTTGCAGTTACTTACTTGTGTATTTATAAAGAAATCAGAATCTGGATTCGCTATCATTGCAGTTTATGTTGATGATATAAATTTAATTGGGACTCCTGGAGAGCTCATGAAAGCTGTTGAATATTTGAAAAAAGAATTTGAGATGAAAGATTTAGGGAGAACAAAATATTGTATCGGCCTGCAGATCAAGCATAAATCAAACGAAATTCTTATCCATCAATCAGCTTATACCAAAAAGGTATTGAAATGTTTTAATATGGATAAAGCACATCCACTAAGTTCTCCCATAGTGGTTCGATCTCTTCATATTAAGAAAGATCCATTTCGCCCCAAAGAAGATAATAAAATGCTACTTGGTCCTGAAGTACCATATCTTTGTGCAATAGGTGCTTTGTTATATTTAGCACAATGCACTAAGCCTGATATAGCATTTTCCGTCAACTTGTTAGCAAGATTCAGCTCTACTCCAAGTCGACGACACTGGAATGGTATTAAACATATTTTACGCTACCTTCATGGAACTACAAATATGGGTTTGTTTTACTCAAAGGAATTAGCCCATGGTCCTTGTTTAAAAGGATATGCAGATTCTGGATACTTTTCTGATCCTCACAAAGCTCGCTCACAAATAGGGTATATATTTACATGTGGCAATACAGCGATCTCTTGGCGATCTACAAAGCAGACTTTAATTGCTACATCTTCTAATCACTCTGAGATACTTGCACTCCATGAAGCAAGTCGTGAATGTGTATGGTTAAGATCTATAGTTCATCACATTCAAGATACATGCGGGTTACCTCTAATTAAAAGTATGCCAACAACAATTTATGAAGATAATGCTGCATGTATTGCACAAATTCAAGGAGGGTACATCAAAGGTGATAGAACCAAACACATTTCACCAAAGTTCTTCTACACTCATGAACACCAGCAGAGGCATGAAATTGATGTGAAGCAAATACGTTCCAGTGATAATCTTGCGGATTTATTCACCAAGGCCTTACCATCGTCAACATTCAAGAAATTGGTATACGGCATTGGAATGCGTCGGGTTTGCGATCAATCAAGTTGATACTTATCGTCTGATTAGGGGGAGTATTCATTTTTGGACATATACATGCTGTACTCTTTTTCCTTCACCCAGGTTTTGTCCCATTGGGTTTTCCTAGCAAGGTTTTAATGAGGCAGTTCCTTTAGTGCGTCCAACACTACTCTAAGATTCACAAAATGTTGTACTCTTTTTCCTTTGCTAGTTTTTTCCCATTGGGTTTTTCTAGTAAGGTTTTAACGAGGCACATTATCTTAGCATGGTGGACATCCAAAGGAGAGTGTTGTAAATGTAAGAATTAATGGTGGATGACCACCACTCTCTTTATTTCACCGGTTTCAATTGTTAAGGGAATTAAGCCTTATGTTTGGCTTTTCCCACTTTAAGAGTCTCAGCATATTAAGCCTATAAAAAGAGGCTTTTGATGCATGAATAAGATACGGTTGAGAAGTTTTTCTCTACTCAATATTTATTGTCTTAAATTCTTATCCTCTTTTATTTCACAACGTTTTTAAGATTTTATGCAAAATATGAAAGGTTTTTACGAAAACCAGCTGCGATGTTACTAGAAAATATCTTTTTGAACAACTTTGCAGAAGAATTGTTTTTCAAAACCTATCATTTATGTAGGCTTTTTGGCAGAAAATGAAAAAGAAATTATAAATGACTAAAAAGTATACTTAAACGATAGATTTTGGAAAAACTTTCTTCTACAAAGTTGTTCAAAGTGATGCTTTTTAGCGGACATTACGGTCAGTTAATTCAAGGTGATAGATTTATGCCTTTAACACTATACAAATTTTTTTGAATTGTTTAATTTCGAATCAAATGCCCAAACAGGCCCTAAATCACTTGTTATATTTTATATAAATATAAATAATATAAAAATTAATATCTAATACACACAATGATGGAGTTAGTCACGTTGCCCAACCAGCTCAATCCGATTTATGCTCACTGGGGCTAGCCTGGTCGTAAGAGAGAGTGGGAAAAAGGATAGGAATATGATAGGTTAGGGGTTCAAACCTCTCCCAATGTATCAAACTAAAATAAAAAAGTAGGCGTTTTACAACCCAAAGCCAACCTAACGCTGCCCAAGCCCACCCATTAAGTGGGTTGGGCATGAATTGAGCCCGTCTAAAGTTGCAGTTCCAACCGGAAGATAACACGCTCAAGCATTACTAAAGAGGGTGGGTGGTGGTGTTTGTGATGAAGCTAGACTGATACAAAGCAAGCCCGGAGTAAATGTATGCCAATTGCCTTTTCATTCTTCTCAACACCGCCACCCAGAGGCCTCAATAACTTAAGAGCAAGAGCATTGAATGAAGCAGCTGCGTCCTGGTTTGGACCTGTTCACATGTAGAGTCTATGCAGCACAAATAACGGAAGCTGATTCTCCAGTAACAGTAAATTTAATTTGACGACTCGTAGCATGAAGCGTGTTCAAAGAATGGAATCATGTACGTCCAAATGGAAATTACACAATTTTAGTATATTTTACATAATATTGAAAGTAGAAACCTACAATTTTAATGTATTTTGGTGGCGATAATGTTGGTTGGTGGGTCGAGTTTGATCCTTCATAATTTCCAGTGCCTTCCATTTTCCTAGGGAGAGCAGGTAAGATATTTATAATTTAAATGCGAAAAGAGAGAAGCTCCTCTGAACATGCCATGAACAACAAGATAACTAGCTTATAAATTTTTTTTTTTTTGAAAAAAGAAGGGTCAATTACAAAGAAACCCTCAAATATGGCTCTTTTTCGCATAATCCCAAAAAGAAAAAAAATAGTTGCAATGTCTTTAAACAGCTTACAAATGTAGCGATTAGCGCAGTTATATAATGCTTCTATATTTCACATCCAAAATAGAAAAAATGCAACTCAAAAGCATGGAAAAGAACACACCTCTTTAAGCAAATTGAAACATTTTCCTTTTCTTTTCCTCCTAGTTTACAACATCCAACCAGAGCAATAAGCAAGCCAGAACATACAATTTGGAAGATACCAAATGGCCACCTCAACACTCATTTCTAGAAAAGTGAAATAAAGACTGTAAATGACAAAAAGGTTCATTTAAATGATAGATTTTGAAAAAAAAATTATTTTACAAAATTATTTAAAATGATGTTTTCTAATGAATTATGCGATCAGTTTTCATAAAATTTTATATATTTTTTATGAAACCTCGATAAGTTTAAATTAAGTGAAGGATAAGAGCAAACCTTGAAGTACAGGCTCCTAACGCCAATAGGCTAGAGCTAGCCCAGCCCAGCATAATTTTGAGCTTTAATTTAATAGCCCAGGGAACGGCTATTGCAAACCCCCCATTCCTATAAGCCCACCCCCCATCCTTTAGGTTTTTAAGATTTTATGCAAAATATAAAAAGTTTTTATGAAAACCGGCCTTGATTTCCACTAGAAAACATCATTTTGAACAACTTTGCAGAAGAAAGTTTTTCCAAAATCTATCGTTTAAATGTACTTTTTAACCATTTATAGCCTTTATTTCATTTTTTCCCAAAAAGTCTACCTAAACGATATATTTTGGAAAAACTTTCTGGGAGTAGTCTCTTATTCTTTACACAGCACTTTGTCTCTTTTGCTTGGGAGCTTTTGCTTTAGCTTAGCTACAAAATTAAATCTTTGTTTTTTTTTTTTTTTTTAGCAAAAAAAAAAAAAAAAAAACAGCACTTTGTTCAACAAAATTACAGCACTTTGTTCTTGCTTCGTGGGATCTTGTCTTCGCATTTTTGGGTGATATTTTGCACCAGCTTGCTTGTGGATTGTGTCGCTATATTTCCATCATTCTTGGTTGGATTGGGCATTCTTTATTGCAAGCTTGGAGGCTTTTGTTCCACTAATTTAGTGAGATCTTTCTACTATTATATTTGTTGAAATACATTTAAAGATGTTTGATTGTATTTAAGACTTTGAGTCTCTTGTACTCAACTTTGTTGACAGTGAAAAAATCGATTTCGTTATGACCTGTGGACATATCTCAATTTGAGGAAACCATGTAAATCTTGGTGTCCCTATTTTATTTCCTTTGCTTGAGTTATTTATTTGGTATATTATTTGCTGTGTTTTTATTTATCTTTTTGATTTACACTTTGTGGGAACTCAGGTATTTTTCCAACACTTGGAACAGTTTTACGTTCTTATGGTAAGTAGTGCAAATTTTGAGATGTCAGTGGGTAGTTGGGTCCAAAGTTCTAATTGAGTTCTAAAAGACTCATCATTGTGTTGATTGGAAGTTTGTTGAGCCTCTGCTTATGACACATGATCCAGTGAATAGTAAATTTAATTTGGAATATGTCGACATTCGACAGAGATGTCTTGTATAACTTTCTAACTGGGGATATTAGACCCTCTAAAGGCTTTGTTAGTGTAAAGACAGAGATTTAGTTTCGTTACTGTGGGCATATTGTGTTTCGATTAGGAATTTTGATATGTCGGGCACATTTAAAAGTTTGCACCGTTCGAAACTATGGAGCTCTTGTTCCCGATAGCACGACTCCCCTTGTTCATTGGAGAGCTTGTGAAACATTTGTTTTCTATTTATGCGTACAGCTTACTTTTCATGAATTCACTACCACCTGCATTACTGCAGTCCTTGTGAGAAAAAATTTCCCCTGCTCTGGAAATGAAAAAATCCAAGCTCATTTTACAAATCTTTTCCAAAAACTTGCCTCAAACAGCATGACCAACTTAGTCAATGGGCAGCTTGTGAGAAAATTTGCATTCTGTTTTGGTTTTGCATTTACACTTTTCATGAAACTAAGATTCTAATGTCCGCATAGGGTCGTAAGAAAATTTGCATTCTGTTTTGGTTTTGCATTCACACTTTTCATACCCTACTTACCTTGTGCAATTTACTTCAAGAAATAGCAAAATTGAGTAATAGCAACCTTATTTGCAATAAGGTAATTACCACACCTATTTGCGCCCTTACACGTGTTCAAAACAAAACAAAAAGAATAAAATACAAATCTGGACAGAATTGAATTAAGGCCTAAATTCATCCACTGGTCATGTAAATAACACAAATAATGAATAAACATAAATCCTAATGCAACCCTAATACCATGACTCAACTAGCATGCATAAAAACTATGAAAAATATGCAAAAAGACCCTAATGATTATGAGAATATCATACAACCCCATTAAACATGAAAATAAAGCAATATCAAGTCAAAGAAGATGATATAATACCCCTATGTAAAACCCTATACTCTAAAAAGGATAATTATCCTTGTAAAAGGTTGATATTTCCAAAAAAACCATAGAAATCCACTATATGAATGCAACACTTATCATAATTATTTTACATGCATAACATATATAATAACCATAAAGAAAAATTAATCAAAAACCCTAACTTGGCATGCTATATGAAACTCACTCAAAATAAGAATAATGGAAACCCTAGAATCACAACTATGCATTAAATCCTATAAATCCTATAAAATAACTCTAAAGCATGCAAAACTAATCATGAATGACATTTATTTCATGTATATTAACTAAAAAAAGCATTAATACATGATAAAAATCCTAACTTTAGCATGCAATAGAACTATTCTATAAGAAACCCTACTTTCATGCACTACAACAAAAACACTCTATTGCAACGAAAGTTATTACAACAACGCAAGATATAGTGGTAATATTCTGCGTATTGCAACAATAAAATTTTTGTCGTTGCAATAAACACTTAAAAGAGGCCACATTCTCCCACCAAATGGGAGGAGGTTGGCACCATGTACTATTGCATCAATAGGTATTGTTGCAATAACATATTGCATCGAGTACTTTTGTTACTATAACATATTGCATCGAGTTCCTTTGTTGCAATAAAGCATGACTGTATTGCATTAATAATTATTGTTGCAATAGGGTCCTTGCATCGAGTATGTTTGTTGCAATAGGCTATTGCATCAAACAATATTGTTGCAATAGGGTCCTAGGTGTAGGTGTACTCACAACATGTGCTATTGCATCAAAAACCGGTGTTGCAATAACATATTGCATCGAACAAGTTTGTTGCAATAACCTATTGCATCAACTGGAGGTTGCAATATGATATTGCATCGGCAATTCTCGTTGCAATAGACACTTAAATTATCCCACCATCTCCCGCGAAAATGAAAGGTCGGCGCCATGTGCTATTGCTACAATAAGTATTGTTGCAATAACATATTGCATTGTGTAGGTTTGCTACAATAGCTTATTACATCGACTAATTTGGTGGCAATTGAGCACAACTATATGCAATACAATATTGCATCGAGAATTGTTGTTGCAATAGGGTATTGCATCGATTCCTGTTGTTGTAATAGAGTGGACCTTTATTCCCACAAGCAATTTGTTGCACTAGCGTCTTTTTTTTTTTTTTTTTTAAATTAAAAAAATCCATACATGGGGATGGCAATTTTAGCCCAACCCATCGAGGCCCGCACGGCCCTGGCCCTATAGGTGTGGTTTGTAGCTTAATTGAACGGGGATGGTGCAAATTTGGTATTTACTTTTAAAAACTAAAACGGTTTTGGGGTAGTACTGGTTTGATCTTTCCCCACCCCACTTAGCTAACATGATATAAATATCTTTTAGTCTATTATATTTATAATAGCCCTAACCTATAACCTATCTTTTAAAGTAATATATATTTTATGGTCAGTAAAGCATATACAAACAAATCACTAAAGTACATGACCACTTTTGGTTTGTTGAAATAAAAAATAATAAAAAAATGAGGCACCCACTCCCTCAGCATACGGTTGGTAATTGGTGCCATTAGCTATTGCATCAATAATTGTTGTCGCAATAGGAGATTGCATCAAATACTTTTGTTGCAATAGGATATTGCATCAAGAACTATTGTTGCAATAGAATATTGCATCGGTTATTGTTGTTGCAATCGTTGCAAGAAAAACACTCTATTACCAGAAACGTTATTGCAATAACGAAGGATATAGTGGTAATATCCTGCGTATTGTAACGATAAAATTTTTGTCGTTGCAATAGACACTTAAAGTGGTCCACATTCTCTCGCGTAATGGAAGGTGAGTGGCGCCATGTGCTATTGCATCAATAACTGTTGTTGCAATAACATATTGCATCGAGTATGTTTGTTGCAATAACATATTACATCGAACAATTTTGTTGCAATAGAGTAGACTGTATCGCATCAATAATTAACGTTGCAATATAATATTGCATCAGGAATAGTTGTTGCAATAGGATATTGCATCAACAACTATTGTTGCAATAGGGTCACGTATATGGGTGATTCAATAGTCACTTAAAAGGGCCTACATACTCGCACCAGATGGAGGGTGACTCATGCTATGACCTATTGCATCAAAAATTGTTGTTGCAATAAGGTGTTGCATCGGTTACTTTTGTTGCAATAGCGTGTGCCAAGCGATTTGTTGCAATAGTGTTTTTTTTTAATTTAAAAAATTCATACCTATGGATGGCAATTTAGGCCCAACCCATCGGGGCCCGCACGGCCCTGGCCCTATAGGTGCGATTTATAACTTAATTGAACAGGGATAGTGCAAATTTGGTATTTAATTTTAAAAACTGAGATGATTTTGGGACAGTGATGGTATGATGTTTCCCCGCCCTGTATACCCACTCCACTTAGCTAATATGATATATATATATATATATATTCAATTTAATTATCTTTTAGTCTATTATATATTTAATTATCTTTTAGGGTGTGTTTGGCTTGCGGGAATGGATTAATGGGAATGGGCATAACATTCCTAGGAGTTAGATTCCCATTCTTAGGATACCCATACCTATTACCTTACCAGCGTTTGGATCCACCAAATTTTATGTAGGAATCAAATTTTCATTCCCATTCCAGTGTTTGGTGAAACCAATTTAATATAGGAATGGAATCATATTTAATTTAATTTTCCAAAAAAACCCCCCTTCCTACAATACTTAATTGATGTTGATTTAACTTCCAATTTTTATTGGTTTTTTATTCTAAAGCGCAATCAACTTCTAAAATAATAATTAAAAAAAAAGCCCAACTCATGCAATACCAATTTTCATTATTATTTATTTCTATTGTTATAATTATTTTTATAATATTATTTTCTATACTCTAAACTTAACGGGAAGAGGAGGAATCTAGCCATTTCTTTATACAATAATAGGAATTTTATTGAAGAAAGCAAACGTAAAGTGTCTTTTTGCCAACATTTATTTTTCTTATCAAAAAGGAAAAAAATTGAACGTACTGGATGGATACTCCTTTCGTGGGAATGATCGTGGGTATTTGGGAAATTTTTCTATTTTGAAACCTATTCCTTAGGTATGGTAATTAGAAACCCACATTTAATGTGGGTTTGAGATTCCCACAAACTTGGGTATTTCATTCCCACATAAATTCCATTCCCATATTTAATCCCCATGTCAATTAGTTAACCAAACATAGGAATCAACTGGAATGAGAATGGGATTCCCATTCCTACACGTCTATTCCCACGTACCAAACACACCCTTAGTCTATTATATTTACAATATCCCTAATCTATAATCTATTTTTTAAAGTAATATTTTCTAGTCAACAAAACATATACAAACAAATCACTAAAGTATATAATCACTTTTGATTCGCTGAAATAAAAAATAATAAAAAAAACCCTCTATTACCATCCTTGAAGGAAGGAGCTTGCCAGTTAGGACCACAATGAAATTCATTGACGGGGGGCAGTGTAGTTCGGGGGGGGGGGGATTTAAAGTGTTTATTGGGGCGGGACGGTTAAACGAAGCAATATCCCGAATGGTTTTGGGGCAGGGACGGGATAAAAATTCACATATCAATTCGAGGATAGGGCATTAAAAAAACGATCCTGCTCTACCCCGTTGCCATCCCTATTCATACATTAGGAGGGGTGAGGGGTACCTTGTGCATTACTGGGATATGAGGTACACTGGACCAATGCAAAGGGTACAACCCCAATGTATAGTGCTGATATAACTCATATCAACACGTACTGATGGGAACATAACCGTATATATATATATATATATATATATATATATATATATATATATATATATATATATATATATATATATATATATATATATATATATATATATATATATCTATACTAGTAATCGAGCACACGCGATGCGTGTGCAACACATCTTTTCAAATTTCCACTCCATCAGTGAAACTGCTATGTTAGTTTTCAAGTTTTTAAACCGCATGTGCGTGTATGGGAGAGAATTAAGGGGAAACATGTTGTGGTAGGTTTTTCAAAGTTGGTAAAATTATTAAATCATCTCTTAACTTTATTAACTTATAAGGGTATTTTAGTATTTTCAGGTGCAGTTTAATCACAAAGGGAATTAGCTTTATATAATAGTATAGAAGATATATATATATTTTTTATTTTGTCTATCCTACATTGGGCGGGGTGAGGGGTAGATATATATATAGATATATTTTAAATTTTTTTTTTTCTATCCTACAATGGGTGGGGTGAGGGGTATATATATATATATTTTCTTCTATCCTACATTGGGCGGGGTGAGGGGTACATATATATATATATATATATATATTTTAAAAATTTTTTTCTATGCTACATTGGGCGGGGTGAGGGGTAGATATATATATATATATCTAATATTTTTTATTTTTTATTTTTTCTATCCTACATTGGGCGGGGTGAGGGGATATACTCCTTTTCCCCTTAGCGCCAAATGTTCCCGCGTTAGTAAGCACCAAAAAATCAAAATAGGCAAAAAAAATCCAAACACACACATTCTCACTCTCTGTTTGACTCGTCTCTCTCTCTCTCTCTCTCTCACTCTCACTCTCACACCAAGCCCTAAATCAGGTTTTGTCTTTCTCTCGAATTCTTCTCTCTCTCTCTCAATCTCACACCGAAGCCAGATCCAATTCAGGGGATATGAATATAAACACCCAAACCCTCTAGCTCCCTCTTTTTGTGACTCGATCTCCTCGCCTGCTTCCATTCTCTTATTCCCTCCAACTTCTCAGACGAGCAAGCCTAGAGCGAAACTCACCAAGTCACGCACCTTCCGACCGCTGCTATAGTTTCGAGAGAAACTCACCCTCATCCGGCGAATTATCCCGACGCTAGGGTTTCGACCCCTTTTGCTACGCGTACCCTCCACGTTTCTAAATAGGTATTTCTCAATTTCTGGTGGGGTTTATGTGTTATGCATTTTTCACGTTTAGGTTTATTGAGTCATTGTTGTTATTAAAGAAAATTTCTATGTTTTGATACTGGAGGTTTTGTTTTCGGTTTTGGGTACTGATGGGTTGGGTTTTTTTATTTTTTATATTTGCTGTTTTGTTCTCTAAATTTCTTCTTTAGGCTACATTTAGTTGCTAAGAAAACGTGAGAGAAGAAAAGAAATAAAAAATTTATTCCTCTGTTATATCCTGTTTCATTGCTAAGAAAACATTGGAAAATATTAAAATTTGAACTTTGTTGCCAATTTTTTCCCTTGGACTGTGTGGTTGCTCTGATTATGGGGAAGGCCGGTGATTGTAGTAAATTAAACAAAAACTGCGTGGTTCCTCTGTTATATCCTGGCTTTGTAGTAAATTAAACAAAAACTGCTCTTTTGGACCACATGGAATTCTAAACAGTAAAGCTGTCAGCTTGTAGCTAAATTTTTGTTTTTTGTTTTGTTTTGTTGTTTTGTTCATGAATGACACAGTCCACCATCAATTCACCTCATTTAATTTTATTTTATACAGTTACTTGGCCTTGTTTGATTTGGCTTTTCAACTTTTCTTAACACTAGGAGAGAGGCACGTGCTTAGCATGTGGATGAAATTGAAAAATAACAATATTACTATTTAATTGAAGTTTTAGATTTAAATTTAACTAGAAGGACAATGCATGGGTGAAGCCATATTCAGTCACTATCATCAGATGGACTAAGCTTGTTCAACCATCAATCAAGCCTAATAATACCAATGATGATAATAAAATTGGGCTACTGAATTACCAAGCCGGATTGGGTTTGGACTTCAATCTTTGATTACTAACTAGTTTAATTTGTACAGCTAGGAATGGCTAGTGGACTGGAAACTCTATGTGGACAAGCTTATGGAGCAAAACAATAACGAAAGCTTGGAATTCAAATTCACACTGCTATCTTCTCTCTTATCTTAGTTTGCCTCCCTCTGTCTCTCATATGGATTTATATGGCAAAACTACTAGTTTTCATAGGCCAAGACCCTTTAATTTCTCTTGAAGCTGGTAAATTCACAATGTGTCTTGTTCCTGCACTCTTCGCTTACACGGTTCTTCAACCACTTGTTCGGTACTTTCAAACACAAAGTTTGATTATTCCTATGCTCATAAGCTCCTGTGCTATGCTGTGGTTCCATATACCACTCTGTTGGGTTTTAGTATTCAAGTCTGGACTATATAACCTTGGAGCGGCATTGGCAATTAGTATTTCAAATTGGTTGAATGTGATTTTCCTTGCATTATACATTATGTGCTCTTCTGCCTGTGCAAAAACCCGTGTCCCCATTTCTATGGAGCTGTTCCAAGGAATTGGAGAGTTCTTTCGCTTTGCTGTCCCTTCTGCTGTAATGATTTGGTAATTATTCCTCCCTTTTGGCTTTTCAAATTTAAATGTTTTTTGGGTATTCTTTTTTTTTAAGACATTTTTTTTTCTGTGGATGGGTTTTTCATGTTGATGATTGTAGCCTTGAATGGTGGTCATTTGAGCTGCTTATCTTGCTGTCCGATCTTCTACCACATCCACAACTCGTTCTACCACATCCACAACTCGAAACTTCTGCTCTATCAATATGGTATGTTTTGTATTTGGGAATTTAATCGTGAACTTCATTTGAATAAACAGGATT
Source organism: Liquidambar formosana (assembly GCA_039720395.1). NCBI lineage: Eukaryota > Viridiplantae > Streptophyta > Magnoliopsida > Saxifragales > Altingiaceae > Liquidambar > Liquidambar formosana. The sequence goes on from CM077827.1 coordinate 8,717,028, forward strand.
TGGTTTTTAGAAAGAATATAATCAATCTAATAATATATAGTTGTCTTGTTGATCTTTCTGGACAGTCTCAGAACCATCATAACAGTGTATATGATTCCATATGGACTTGGTGCTGCTGTAAGGTTGATTATAAGTTGAGAGAGAGACACAGCTGTTTGAATTGAAGCAAAACTTGTTGGTATTCACTGTCGCATTTTTATTTTTCTATCCAATGTCTTGGATAAATTCCAATTCAAGAGAAGCTTTTAAAAAAATGAAGTGAAAACCCGGGTTACACCAATCCAGCACTTTAGCAAGTTGTGATCTAGTCATTTAATCCAGAATGTGGTACTCTGTCATTTCAAAACACTAGTTTAGTGATCCAAATAAACAATGGAGTTGACAAGGAAGGAAAACACACATATGGAGGACTTTTCTTCCTTCCCTTATCTTATTTTGGTAATGCTTAGTTTTTTTTTTTTCCCTTTTTTCTTTGGACAAAGAGTTCTTTTTGACTATTAAAGCCACTCACAGTTAGAGAAAAAACAACTCAAGAGTTGAATTAATGGTCTTAACTCTAAATGTTGGTTAAGAGTTGAATTTATCCTTTCTATATATGTAAGCCTCCTTTCATGGACAATTGATTGCATGGAATTTCTTCCAAATACTTATACTTGAACTCCTCTTTGGATTACCATTTAAAAGAAAAGAAGAAGCACTCCTTTTTAGGAGTATATACTTTGAGTATATGAGTGTCATTCTAATTTTTTGCTTAGATTAGTAAAATGATTAACCACACTGACCCTTCTGTGACTTGACTTGGCTTCCTCTATAAATGGTAGGTCTATTGTGTTTTGTGGATTCAAAACGCAATGAAATTCATTAGACTCCTCACTGTCTAATTACATCAATGAATTTAAATTAAAATGTAGAGTTATGGGTGTCACTCGACAATCATTGTAATATGGACCAACAACTTAGTGTAGGAAAACTTCAAAATGGATGCTCAGCATACTAGCGGCTCTTATTCCTTTGACTACTAGATTGTGATATGGCATTCATGATATCATCGGGCAATCTTTGCTCCGTTACCCCAATCCTCAGGGTCAGAGGGGATTGGTAAAAGTTGGTTTAGTTTCATAGATTCTCATCATGAATAATGATGTCTACTGCTATCAATAGCATGGTCTATCTGGAACTGATTAATAGTTTGAACAGAAGTTCTTTTGGCAGAAAATGGACCTTTTGCTTGGTGTCCAATTTGCCAACAATGTGCGCTACTGTCACCAAAAAAGCAACATTAGGGTTAGTGATGTCTTTAAGTGCAGAAACCATATGCTATCAAAGGTAAATGTTGTTGATTTTTACTTGAAATTCTGACATTTGCATGCAAAACTATGCAATGACAGCTTCATTGTTCTTCTAGATGAATGGGTACCTCTTGTATGATGATAACTTCTCACAAATTAATCCTAATATAATTTTCTGGTGATTGTTTACTATAGTTGAGTGGGAATACAACAATGTTGGTGGGGTGAATGACTAAAATGTTTCTTTGTTTAGTCAACTCCATCACATGTCTACCCTATTCAAGGTAGGTCACTTTTCTTGAGAATATTCTCAAGAAAGGTATTTTAATGGCAAACTGAAGCTTCACTTTATTAGGTGTTAACTTTAGTTCTCACAAGTGTCACTGGTAGTTTGTGGTTTCAAAATCAGAGGCAAGTTTTCTGATCCATGCCATCTTGGAATCATGAAGGTGGCCACGTGTGTCAAACTACTTTTCACTTGGAGATCTATAATTCGGTGGGTGAACTCTTGAGCACAATTAGTCCAAAGTTCTGATACAGATGCCAGAATCTCTAGCACAGCTAAAAATTGCTCCTTCTGAGTTCACCTTTTCATTTAAATCCTTTCTAAAAGGCTAATGTGGGATGAGTATAAATTAGGATGAAAGTGGGAAGGGTCCATTACACTGATAGAAGTTAATAGGAAAGAAAATTATAGGAAATTTATCCAGAGCAAGACCAATAAAGCACAGAACTACACATTCAAGGAGATTTAAAAAAACACAAAAATTTGTGTTTTTGGTTAACATCCTTGTTAGGATACCCCTTCAGTTTGTTTTACTGTCATATTGCTTAACAAAAAGAAGAAAAGAAGAAAAGAAGAAAAAAGAAAAGAAAAATGAGACTAAAGAAAAAAAGGCTACTTTAGTTAGATTATTGACCCTAATAGTCTGTTTGGTTGGAGAGGAGAAGAAAAAACTTTGACTGCATCTGTATGGTTTGTTTTGAGGAGAGGAAAGAAGAGAAGTAAGGTGATTAATTGATATGAAGGTGATTAATTGAAAAGAAGATAATTTTTTCCATTAGGCTGCCTTTAATTGATATGAAGAAAGCTCTAAAATCATAGCAGAAGCAGCTATGTGAGCCCATTTAGAGAGCTTTACTGACTTGTTTAGATTTTTTTACCAGCCTTTCTTGAAAGAGTAGCAGCAAATGCTTATGAAGGTTAATGTTTCCAAAACCATAAAAAAAAACTTCTGTGAGAATGTTGGATGCATTCGTGGATTCCATGTTCCGATTTGTTGATGAACCGGTCCTCCCATCTTAGGTATCACCATCAAGCTAAGAAAATATGCTAGAGAGTCTTGTGCAGATTGATCTGAAATGGTACAACTGGAATTTTTTCCTGCTAATGCATTAAGTTATAGATTTGCAATAAAAAAGTCACCATTAATTAGAGTATGAGTAAACTAAAAATGAAAAAGTAGATGTTTTAGTTCATGTTTTTATAAGATATTTATGTTTTTTTATTTATCCATTAATTTTTCAATTTTGGTTTGGGTTATATGCGTGATGATATTAAAAATTGCATATTACAGAGTAACTTTACATAAACTGAATTGGGTATTGTGAGTGGTCACTTAAACTAGATTGTGGAACTGTCAAGCAATCTATGATTTTAGTTCCTTGAGGGCTAGTTTCTAGGGCATTTATATTTTTTTTCATAAAATAGGAAACAAAACTATCTATTCTCACCAGCCATATGTATTGGTGATAGTTACACTTGTTTTTTAGGCTTCAGGGTCTGTTTTCCTTCTTTTTATGTGTGTTATGGTTACAATTGTAGTGCAAAACTTAAAATCTTCATTGAACACTACTGTGGTTGATAATCAAATTGTTAGTTGCTGAGGGAAGGCTTGATTTGACAGGGAAGGATGATTCTCTCTCACTTGTGTGATGAACCCAAGGGCCTGAAAATTCATATTCGGGTGCAGTATATCTTTACTTCGTTTTCTTTACTTGTGTGATGAACCCAAGGATGATTCTCTCTCACTTGTTTTAGATCTTTATTTCATTTTCTTTTCTTCAAAAATTCATATTCGGGTGCAGTATATCTTTACTTCATTTTTACTTGTCATTTGTAGGGTGGAGGTAGGGTTTTTGATCTTGTGAACAATATGACTTTACCCATTGTAGTATATGTATTCTTTAGCAAAATTCTATTTGTGGATCAATATTACTCATTATGGCAGGAAAGCTATATGACATGGTTAGTTTTCCATCTCAAGAACCAAATGCGACAGTTTTTCTATCATCTGCATCAGAGTAAAAAATTGGTAAGCATCTCAATGTACATTTTTCCCCGTATTCAATAAAAATTTCTTTTTATGGATATCCTAACATTGTTTTGGGATTGTCTTACCCTTTAAGCAATATTAAGTATCAAATTTTCTGGTTGCAATTATGTAACTTCTTTGTTGCATAAATTAATTTAAGTTACATTTATCCTGCTATGTGAGATTTGACATTTTTATACAGACCACATATAACCCTGAGAATTGATGGGCCCATTTGGGAAATCTAGTTTTTGGTCCAGTTCTGTTCAAAGTAAAGTCTGGCAGGCATATCCATGTCAAGACATATTTTATAATGAAGTAATGAACTGGTTTTAGATTGTAACCAGTTGGTCTAAGTCTATGTTATTTCTTTGCTGACTTCAGTGGCACTTTATTTGCACTTTGCCACATCAGTCATTCATGAAATCATGACAGCACTAGGAATGCACTTTGCCACATCAGTCATTCATGAAATCATGATAGCACTGGAGGAATATATTCCTCTAGGTGAGAATATGGTTCTACATTCCTAAAATAAGTGATAGTTGACTTAAGAAATAGCAGTCACCCCTTTGGTTAGCATTTCTTTGCTTGCTTGACCATCCATGACCGCTTTGGTTTAAACTAGGCTCACACTTTAATGGAATTTTGGTTTTCAGGTCTGGTTTTGTCTGCACTATGTAATAAAAATATATTTAATACGGAGTATGTGATATATTTAACAAGCTATATACAAAATGTTATATAGATGATGATAATGTATATTTTTAAAACAGATTGATTAAAAATAAGATTTGATCAAAGGTGATCTTGTTCTGGTTGTCCAATTTTGAATTGGGTAGATTTTGGACCTGTACTTGTTCTAGGTCCAAGTTTGTCCTGGATCATAGGCCCCTCCCATCCCTAGCTAGCGCAGCCCCTTAAGTATGTGTTATATATTATCAAGTATTTTTTCCAATTTTTCTTTTTATAGATTTATTTTCCAACATATCCATAATGCTAGAACCAAAATTTAAAAACTGTTTTTTACGAGCCCGGATCGATCTGAGTTCATGCTGGATCGATCCGAGTTGACAGAACCAAAATTTGCATTTCTAAAGCAGTATGGATCGATCCACCTAGGTCATGGATCGATCCACCTAGGCAGAAGCAAAATTTGCATTTTTAAAATATCATGGATCGATCCCCATAGGCCATGGATCGATCCACCAAGGCAGAAGCAAAATTGCCATTTCTAAAATACCACGGATTGATCCTCCTACGCCATGGATCGATCCCTTGCCTGAAAAACCTCATAAGCAAAAAAAAAAAAAAAATCTTTTTCAAAACCATTTTTATAAATAAAGAAATATTGAAAAAGATTTGAAATGATTTTTAAACACTAATCTGGTCTTTTATCAGATAAGGTCGGTGGTCCTTAGTGTTCAGTTAGTGTTGTACGCCCTTGTGTCAATTCCTTCAGCAGCACCGGCAGGGACTTTGATTCCACAGGAAAATCGAGGACATTACAAAACAAATCATAGGGAAAAACTTAAAAGTGATCATAGGAAGACTTCGCAAATATTGCATTTGACATCATTATCTTCTCTGCCAAAGCCCATGGTTCCTACTTTTGGAGGTGTAGTTTCATAGATGCTCCTCTTAAGGCATTTCGCCACCGTTTCTTCAGTTAGAGCTGTGCTCACGTTACCCATCCTCTCCTCTAGAGCTAATAATTCCTGTTATGTAGCATTAAAATAGAGTAAGGTAAGGTAAGAAAAGCTAAATATCACAGTTTACCGGATAAAACAATGTTAGCTCTAAACTTATCAATAAAGGCCTGTTTGAACGTCCCACAAAAATTGAATTGTTTAATCATGTTCTACTTATAATTTGGTTAACAAATCCTTTGTTATGAATAGGGAATCTAAGGGAATGGAATCCATAATCTTTAATGACACTAAAAAATCTGAGCAACATTATATGAAACCTAGCTTAGTCTTATAACATCAATGAAGCTGATGGATCCAAATTTCTTTTACTCGTGGCCCCATTCAAGATGATGGATTTGTACCTTTAATGCTATGTAAAATACAATGGAGTGATCCAATCTCCACAAGACAACCAAACAGGCCTTGCTTCATTGTTTATATTATTAAGTTTTCAATTGAAATCTCAATGTTAGTAATAAATTTTTCAAACAAAATTGAGATACACATCATAAAAACTAAAAGCCAAGAAGAAAAATATAATGGGAGAACATAAGAAAAATATTTTCAAAAAATTAAATGCAAATTAAACCATAACACTATCAAAAATCATAACAAACCTCGTATGACATGTTATCAATATCTAGTCTCATGTCTCTATGCTGATCAATATATATAAGCTAAAAATAGTATAAGCTGGGTATAAGCTATTAGTTGAGGCTTACAAGAAAGATGAGTTTGTGAGGGTTTCATAGGAGATTTGTGGAGAGGTGAGGGAGAGAAGGGAACACCCGGGGAGCACAGAAACAAGGTATTATTTCAGGTTTCAAGTTTGGAGTAGACATTGAACATTTGGAAATGGGGATTGTTTCAAGGATCGAGAGTGGTGTCATGTACTCTCTATCCTCTATAATTTGTCTATGGTTATACTGGTTTTTCTTGCTTTAAATATGCTTGCATCAATTATTTTTGTGAAGGGTTCTATATTTTGTCTTATATTTTCTTATCTTTGGCAGATTGGTACATTAAAAAAAATGATATAGTGAAGCTCTTTGACAGTATTGAGAAATATGGTATGTCCTCCTTTTTTTTTTTTTGGGGAAAAGAAATTCTGTGTATTTTGATATTCTTCTTCTATTCTATAACTTGTGGGTTTTTGTGCTCTTTTCTTTGTTATTGTAATTTACCTCTTGAGCTGCTACTTGAACTTTTTAAGTCACTAAATTAGTTTTTTTTTTCCTACTTGCATATGTATTTTAGAATTGTCATGCATTTAATAGATCATGAAGACATGAATGAAGCCCACTTTTGATAACTATGTCTAGCTAAGACCTTGTAATATATTGATTGATCGTTTCCATTTTACATAGGCTTGGAAAGTTATGATCATATTTCTAGTACCCTGAACCACATTATTGATAGTAGTAGAAGCTTCTTTCATTGTAGAAGGGATGATGATCATTCAAGATGCTTTCTAGTTCCTAGTCTTATCACTTAAATGCTTTCCATAAACTTCTAACAGTTTTTTCTTTGGTTCTTCTTAAATCCTAGTACACTTTTAAATCTTATAAAACATAACTTATTCACAAAGGAAGAATTTATCCAATTGATAGGTTTCGAATAGGTTGACTCATTAACCTAACTAGACAATCCGTATGATGTATGATTGGTGAAATATAAAAAATAAAATAAAATTGGAGATATTGTCATTTTTCCAAGTCCAATATAAAATGGGTTTGGATCTGAATCTTAAATTAATAGCAATTGCCATATGCAATTCATTGAGGAAATACCATTGTCTGAATATTTGATTCTCTTTTAGTTAGTCTCTCTCTCCCACTTTCTAATTTTCTTTGTTTCTTTGCAATGTTTTACAGGAGTAGATTGTTGTTAATCAACTAGAATTTCTTGCATTTTGGATGCTTTAGTATCTTTGGAGTAAATGATTGCTAATCAGCTGGAATTTTTGCATTTTGGATGCTTTTAGTATCTTTGTTGATTTACTTCAAAATTTGTAATGACATTTTGGAAGGTTGAAGGTTGAAGCTTTAATTTGTAATGACATTTTGGAAAAGGTTAAAGCTTGAAACTTTTAATATAGTGATATGGATGCTTTAATATCTTTGTTGATTTATTTTCAATTTGTAATGACATTTTGGAAGGTTGATATTTTGGATGGCTTCATTAGTTAAATGAATATTTAAAGTTTGGGTTTGAATTAATTTGAATAAGTTTGGGATTGAGATATCATATTTTGGATGGTTTCATTACCTTAAATAGGGTACAGGTATAAGTCACCATGAAAAAGACAGATTTCTATTTAAATATATATATATATATATATATATATATATATATATATAGATATATAGATAAGTTATTGCAACGACTTTGTCGTTGCGATAAATAATATTTTTAATTAAAATAATTCTTTCTTGCAACGGGAAAGGTCGTAGCAATAAGTTATTGCCACGGGAACGATTGTAGCAATACCTTATTGCAACGCCAAAGTCGTTGTGATAAATAATATTTTTAATTAAAATAATTCTTTCTTGCAATGGAAAAGGTCGTAGCAATAAGTTATTGCCACGGGAAGTATTGTTGCAATAACATATTGCAACACCGAAGTCGTTGCGATAAAGAATATTTTTACTTAAAATAATTCTTTCTTGCAACGGGAACGAGCGTAGCAATAAGTTATTGCCACGAGAAGAATTGTTGCAATACCTTATTGCAACGCCAAAGTCGTTGCGATAAATAATATTTTTAATTAAAATAATTCTTTCTTGCAACGGGAAAGGTCGTAGCAATAAGTTATTGCCACGGGAAGAATTGTTGCAATACCTTATTGCAACACCGAAGTCGTTGCGATAAATAATATTTTTAATTAAAATAATTCTTTCTTGCAACGGGAATGAGCGTAGCAATAAGCTATTGCCACGACAAGAATTGTTGCAATACCTTATTGCAACGCTGAAGTCGTTGCGATAAAGAATATTTTTAATTAAAAATATTGTTATTTTTAGGTATATTGCCACAATAATATTGTTGCAATACTTTTTCGCAACGAAACAAAAATTGATTGCAACAATAAAACCGTTGCATTAAATGGAGGTGTATTGCAACGAAATTGGTATTGCAACGATATTTGTTGTTGCAATAACCTATTACCACGGAGGTTTTTGCAACAGATCGCAACGGTAGTGTTGTCGTTGCAATAGGTATTTATTGCAACGACTTTGAGGTTATCGCAACAACTTTTACCGTTGCGATAGATGCTTTTTCCTGTAGTGGATCAGCATCATAGAAATAGCATTATACCTTAGGTTAAGCCTTCTTTATTGTTGTAGAGACTCTTTCCTTCTCTTGTAAACAACTTTAAACAACTCTCTTCAAGCCTCACACACAAACTCCAACACTCGTTTGGAATTCTCTCTCTTACTCTCTTAGAACTTAGGTTTAATACATCAAAGTGTCTCTCCTAATGCTGAAACATAATGAGGTATTTATAAAGTTTAGGTGGGATAAATCAATGGCTATGATTAAAACTCTAAAAATTAATTCAAGGGTTGTTATTAACTCACCTGGGGCTCAAGGAACTCAAAGTTACCAAAAAATAAGAAAGAAATTCTTGCAAAAGAGTAAAAATCTGTCAAAATAGGCAAAAGATCCTGCTTCAGCAAAAATAGGTAAGTGGCTCTTGACTGACCACCCAAGCCTAGGCCTAGGCGGCTAGCTGCCCAGGCTTGGGTGGTCACCTGAGCCTTTTGTCAAGTTTTGTCCAATTTTGTTCTTATTTCCTTCTAAAAGTGTTTTAGAGGTCAAATTAACTCTGATTTTGATGAAATAAGAGTCAAAACAACTGTGTTTTGATGAGGAATACATTTTTGAACATTTTAGAGTAAAAACCACTGATTATGGGTGCATGGGTAGGTTTTACAAAAGCGATTAACTACTATGCACTGCCATTGCAAAGCTTAGGTATGTACATAGGATTGAACCAAATATTTTCTCAACCAAAATTAAACATTCTAAAACACTTTTAGGGATAAAATAAAGACTAATTAAAGTCAATTTGAAAAGAATTGGTTGGTAATTATGAGTCGAATTGAGCTAACTCGAAATGGGTCTTTTAACCAACTTGAACCATTATGAGCCATTTTAACCCTAGTTCATAAATTCACCAATTTGAAACTAGAAATACCTCTTATGCACCAATATGAACTCCAATTGACAATTTAGAAATCATTTCAATGTCAAACGAAAAGTTTATGACCTAAAAGACAATTATACCCTTCAAGTCACAAAAGCTCTTATTAACTCTCAAGATCAACTCCAAATTGAACCAAAATTCATATACATTATCCTTAGAACTCTAAGAAACTAATGCAAGTGACTAGACTAAAAAACAAAACAAAAACCTACATGAAATGACAAACCCTAGTAAAGTAGTGCAAAAATGGGGTGTGACAGGTGTAGACACCCCATTTTCATCCCTAGGAATTCATGAACTCATTTTATGAGTTCTTGAAACATTTAGGAGTCTCTAAGCCTTGAAGGACATTTTTGCCATTTCAAGCTTATGAGAATAGTTCATTATTGCATGCATGTTTTTGTCTTATTGTTGAGTCCCATCAATTGCATTTAGTTTTTAGAATCATCTAAGATATGTGTGTCAAATTTGGTTCAATTCCAGATGGGTTTGGATAGGCAATTAGAACTTTTGCATCTTGAAGGGCAATTTTGTCTTTCACTTCATATACTTTCCAATTGACTCCGAAACTTGTTCCGAATTGTTCCATTGGTCTTAAAATGATAAAATAAGTCTAGTTAAAGTGCCAATTTAATTATTGAATAGGTTTTGGATTGATTCACCATATTACCCTATGGCTAATTGACTCTTTTTCGGTTAACCGCCTTATGAAAACCTTGCCACTTGATTGTGGTCAGAGATTTTTGGTCCAAGAATATTCTGAACTTATTCTACATTGAATCGTTGAAATTTTGGTTTTTAAATCACTCAAATCAGAGTTAAAATGATCAAAATATGACCATTTGAAGATAGGAGTCTGGATTAAACAAGAAATCCCAAAAATTGAGGAAACCTAAGAAGTCTCAATAAATTAATGCTATATTTACAAGATGAATCCATGCATCGGTTGTGTGGCTTTGACTTTTTTTGAAGCACACGAGGCTTATTCTTTCCATTAATTTCAACACATCGGCAGGTAAACTGAACCTAAAAAGTAAACCAAACCAGACAGTAGTCTGGAAAGTTAAAAAAAAAAAAAAAAAAAACTGTAAGAAACTGAAAAAGGGCATTTGAATGACACAAGATAATACCTGCGGTTGAATAGTTAGTTCTTGGAGAAGTTCAAAAAGAGCACATAAGAAATAGACACCCAAGGTTGAGTCTTAGCGAGACTCCATTCAGATTGGTAACTCTTTTCAGCTGAATGAATTGGATTGAATACCGATAACGGGTCACCCTCCTCAACTCCTTGTACATTTGTGGGTAACTGACAGGAAAGTAAAACTGATTACCAAATTAAAGAATTATGCTACAAATCAATACCCATTTCCTGATTTGATCCAAGTAACCCATTAATCACCAATCTTCTGCCAAACTTTTTAAAATCTTAAAGATACCCAAAAGACAAAATGGGCTAAAAGAATAAAAATAAATAATTGATTTCAAGGAATTATATGTGGGTTTTGAGTTTCAATATAGATTTTTATTTTGGGTCAAACAAGGGGTATCCCAAGTCATTGGGACTAGACTGATCCCTAATGTACAAACCACTCGCAAGCCCGTACATCCGATTATGAGAAAGTGGAGACTTGAAACCAATGATTCCCGAGCTATGGTCCTTTGCTATTTATGATACTCTCGCTTGTTGAGTTTCAATATAGATCAAGGCATTAAGCATATGGACTAAATGGAAAGCAAATGGATAAGAACTGAGAAAATGCAAATCAGATTGGATAGTATTTCTCTATTAATGTACATAAGTTTGGTAAAGGGACTCACTGACCGGCCTTTGAGAGAGAGAGAATTTGATGAACTTCTGCAACCATGGAGACGGGTGAGTCTTCAGTCTGGAATGTTGAATCATGAATGGAATGAGGGAAAAGAGCAAGCGGATTCTGGCTTTTTCCTTCATACTAGAACTTCAGTCCAGTGACTTGGGCGGGTTGTGAGGTGAACGCAGAATCAACCGAAAGGTAAGACCCTCAATCCAGGTCCAAGCCTAAGCCCAAGCCCAGGTTTGGCTAAGGGCCCAGCTATTGCAACCTATTTTAATCAGCCCCTTACTCCCTTAGTTTAGGTTTTTAAGATTTTATGCAAAATATAAAATGTTTTTATGAAAACCAGGTGTGATGTTACTAGAAAACATCATTTTGAACAACTTTGCAGTAGAATTGTTTTTCAAAATCTATCGTTTATGTAGGCTTTTTGGCAAAAAATGAAATAGAAATTGTAAATGACTAAAAAGTATACTTAAACAATAGATTTTGGAAAAACTTTTTTCTGCAAAGTTGTTCAAAATGATGTTTTTTAGTGGGCATTGCGGTTGTTTAATTCAAGATGATAGATTTATTCCTTTAACACTATGTAAATTTTTCTTGAATTGTTTAATTTCGAATCAAACACCCAAACAGGCCCTAAATCACATGTTATTTTTTATATAAATATAAATAATATAAAAATTAAAATCTAATATACACAATGATGGAGTTAGTCACGTTGCCCAACCAGCTCAATCTGATTTATGCCCACTAGGGCTAGCCTAGTGGTGAGGGAGAGTGGGGAAAAAAGTAAGAATAAGATAGCTTAGAGGTTCAAACCCCTACCATTGTACAAAATTTTTTTTTTAAAAAAAGTTGGAGTTTTACAACCCAAGGCCAACCTAACGCTGCCCAAGCCCGCCCATTAACTGGGTTGGGCATGTTGAGCCCGTCTAAAGTTGCACTTCTAACTAGAGGATAACACGCGCAAGCATTACTAAAGAGGGTGGGTGGTGGTGTTGTGATCTGGCTAGACTGATACAAAGCAAGCACGGAGTAAGTGTATGCCAATTGCCTTTTCATTCCTCTCACCACTGCCACCCAGAGGTCTCGATAACTTGAGAGCAAGAGCGTTGAATGAAGCAGCTGCGTCCTGGTCCGGACCTGTTCACATGTAGAGTCTATGCAGCACAAATAACGGAAGCTGATACTCCAGTAACAGTAAACCTCTATTTGGTTCATGGATTCTATCAAGGAAAAAAAAAGGAAGGGAAAAAAAATAAGGAGGAAAGAAAATAAAATGAAAATATAAAATCATATCAAGCCAAAATTATACTAATTCTTATTTTTCTTTTAATTTTCCATTACAACCAAATAAAGAAAAGTACAATTCCTTTTGTTTTATTTTTTTTCCTTGATAAAATCTGCAAACCAAATAGAGCCTAAATCTAATTTGATGACTCGTAACATGAAGCGTGTTCAAAGAATGGAATCCTGTACATCATCCTCGATATTAAACACAAAATTAAAATGTTTTTTTTTTAAAATAAAAAAAAATCCTAATTCTGAGTGTCCAAATGGAAATTACGCAATTTTAGTATATTTTATATCTACACTACCTATAAAAAGATGAATGTAAGAAAAACTTTTGATTGACTAATATACCCTTATTTTAATTTTTAAATACACAACTACCCACCCTTTTGCGTATATAGGAAATATAACAATATAAAAACTATAATTCTAAAACACATACCTTAATATATTCTAAAACACATACCTTAATTTATAAAACACAAATAGGTATTCAAAGGAAACGGAAATTATAATTCCTATATAATAAATAAACAGCGGGATTATAAATTCCACTTTCTCCATCAGGAGTAGTTTCAACCTTCTCTCCACCTTCTCCCTTCTCTGGTTAACGACGACTTCTCTTTTCTCTGGTAAGTTTTGCTCTACAAATCTATACTACCTATAAAAAGTTGAATCTCAGAAAAACTTTTGAACGACCAATATACCCTTATTTAAAAAAAAAAATACATATCTACCCTTCCTTTAATTGAAACACATAATAAACATTCTTATATTTTGGTAACAAATGAAAGTTAGATTTTAATTCAAACTCTTAACAAATTAAAGTTAGATTTTTACTCAAATTCTTTTTTTAGAGTAACTATCAAGTTGCATGATAATATATATGAATATAAATTTTTTAAATATTCCGTTTTATGAAGAAAAAAAAATTATGAATATATATCTAAAGAGTTTTTAATCTTTCGTTGTATTTTCGAATTTTAAACTTTATCTTTTATGAAAAAATATAAAATCTTTATGTATTTATTATTTTGTATAACTAATATTATTTAAAAATATTCACATGCAACGCACGTGTGCTATATCTAGTAACTAGATATGGGCACACATGCGTTGCACATGAATATTATTTAAATAAAAAAATTTAAAAATTCTATATATATATATATATATTGAACATGAAAATATAATTATTTGTTACTTTTGTGTTAATTTAACTTATTAGAATAAACGCTCAACACAATAGATCAAAATTCCTTCAATTGTTAGGAGTTATGGAAGGAATAAGAAGTTAGCTAGAACACATGCATTGTAATGGAGGTTGTATAGAATTTATGAAGCGAACATAAATCGTGTTATCTTTTTTCCTTCTTTTTTGCTAGAAAATAAACATTCTTAATTGGTTAAATATAAAACATTCTTAATTGGTTAAATATGGGAGGCAAATAAATATTTAAAATTTAAAATAAGGATGTAATGGTCAATCAAAAGTGTTTTTAAAGTATAAACTTTTATAGGTAGTATAGATATAATATAATTTAATATGTGATACAAGAGCATCTTTGAGGGAGGTAGCAAAAAAAAAAAAAAAAAAAAAAAGTAACAAATCTGTCTTTTGCTACCTTACATGGGTTGTGGCAATTTGCTACTTTAATTTGAGATGTGCATTCCAAAGGGAAGTAGCAAACATAATTATTTTATTTTTATTTTCTATATTTTATATTTTTGATGCTTTTAAATATTATTTAATTTATTTTTTTAATAAGTGAAATTGATCCCTCATAAAATAGTTTTTCTTACTTTTTCTAAAAAAAAATTCTCAATTTTATTTTTATATGGTATTATCATCTACATTTTTTTTTCTTCACTTAGAGATTGAAAAGAAAGTGGAGATCAAGATTTTCATTTTATTTTTTTTCCTCATTTCTCTTTTTTTCCTTTTTCTTTTTCCCCCTCCCTTCCCATCAACAACCAAATTCAAGCAAAATAATAATAATAATTATCATATACATATATGACCCATTCCAACAATTTCCACGTTACAATCAAAACACATTCAAGGGTTTTCCTAATCTAGCCACAATCCTCGAAAACAACCACCCCCAACCACAAACAAATTTAGCATTATATGAATTCTCACCAAATTTCAAGAAATACATAATAAAAGTATAAAACACTCACGCAACAACCCCTTGAGATTCGGTATCGTCTCCATGATGTGGATATTTGGTTTGTGACTGTGCTGAGAAGTAGGTGTACCTCTAACAGGCCATTCTCGTTTGCTAGAGAATGAGAGAAAGAGAGAGATACGAAGTCAACGTGTTTTAGGATTATATGTATAGTATTAAATGGAGTATTTGATTTAGGGTTTCCTTTGAATTCCTTTTTGTGTTGTATATATTAAGGTATGTGTTTTAGAAATATAGTTTCCATATTGCTATATTTCCTATATATGCAGAAAGGTGGGTAGTTATGTATTTAAAAATTAAAATAAGGGTATATTAGTCAATCAAAAGTTTTTCTTACATTCATCTTTTTATAGGTAGTATAGATATAGATATAGATATTGAAGCTAGAAACCTACAATTTTAGTGTATTTTGGTGGCGATGATGTTGGTTGGTGGGTCGAGTTTGATCCTTCATAATTTCCAGTGCCTTCCATTTTCCCGAGGCGAGCAGCTAAGATACTTATATTTTAAATGCGAAAAGAGAAAAGCTCCTCTGAACATGCCATGAACAACAAGATAACTAGTTGGTAAATTTTTCTTTTTTTTGGGAAAAAAGAAGGGTCAATTACAAAAAAAAAACCCTCAAATATGGCTTTTTTTTCCGCATAATCCCAAAAAGAAAAAAATAGTTGCAATGTCTTTAAACAACTTACAAATTTAGCGATTAGCGCAGTCATATAATGCTTCTATATTGCACATCCAAAATAGAAAAAATGCAACTCAAGAGCATGGAAAAGAACACACCTTTTTAAGCAAATTGAAACATTTTCGTTTTCTTTTCCTTCTAGTTTACAAGATCCAACAAGAGCAATAAGCAAGCTAGAACATACAATTTGGAAGATACCAAATGGCCACCTTACCTTAACACTCATTTTTGGAAAAATAAAATAAAGACTGTAAATGACAAAAAAGTTCATTTAAATGATAGATTTTGAAAAAAAATTATTCTACAAAATTGTTCAAAATGATGTTTTCTAATGAATTATGTGATCAGTTTTCATAAAACTTTTTATAAATTTTTATGAAACCTCGATAAGTTTAAATTAAGTGAAAGATAAAGAGCAAATCTTGAAGTACAGGCTCCTTATGCCAATAGGCTAGAGCTAGCCCAGGCCAGCGTAATTTTGAGCTTTAATTTAATAGCCCAGGCCTGCCTTGAAGAAAATGTGTAAAGCTCAGCCCAATGGCCTACAAACGCATTATAGTTATTGGAAAATGAAAATCAACCTGTAGTAAACTAGGATTAAAACACTAGCTTTGTGTTGCCCACCAATCCAATGTTGAATTTCTGGACACACTAAGACAATGAGCTTGGTGTTGGGCTCCCTCCTTATGGGCTGACCCAACTTTGTTTATGTGGTGTTAACCACTTGAGCCTTGGGTTGATAAAATAAATGAAATCTGGTTGGTGGTAATAAGGAGGTGAAAAGTCAGATCTATGGACCTCTCTTTGCTCTCACATGTGGGATCTTGTCTTCGCATTTTTGGGTGATATTTTGCAGCAGCTTGCTTGTGGGTTGTGTGGCTATATTTCCATCATTCTTGGTTGGATTGGGCATTCTTTATTGCAAGCTTGGAGGCTTTTGTTCCCCTAATTTAGTGAGATCTTTCTATTATTGTATTTGTTGAAATACATCTAAAGATGTTTGATTGTAATTAAGACTTTGAGTCTCTTGTACTCAACTTTGTTGATAGTGAAAAAAACGACTTCGTTATGGCCCGTGGACATATCTCAATTTGAGGAAACCATGTAAATCTTGGTGTCCCTATTTTATTTCCTTTGCCTGAGTTATTTATTTGGTATGTCATTTGCCCGTTTTTATTTATCTTTTTGATTTACACTTTGTGGGAACACAGGTATTTTTCCAACACTTGGAAACAGTTTTACGTTCTTATGGTAAGTAGTGCAAATTTTGAGATGTCAGTGGTTAGTTGGGTCCAAAGTTCTAATTGAGTTCTAAAAGACTCATCATTGT
Organism: Liquidambar formosana; assembly: GCA_039720395.1. Taxonomy (NCBI): domain Eukaryota; kingdom Viridiplantae; phylum Streptophyta; class Magnoliopsida; order Saxifragales; family Altingiaceae; genus Liquidambar; species Liquidambar formosana. The sequence continues at coordinate 8,733,850 of CM077827.1, forward strand.
GTTGATTAGAAGTTTGTTGAGCCTCTGCTTATGACACATGATCCAGTGAATAGTAAATTTGGAATATGTCGACATTCGACAGAGATGTCTTGTATAACTTTCTAACTGGGGATATTGGACCCTCTAAAGGCTTTGTTAGTGTAAACACAGAGAGATTTAGTTTCATTACTGGGGGCATATTGTGTTTCGATTAGGAATTTTGATCTCTCGGGCACATTTAAAAGTTTGCACCGTTCAAAACTATTGAGCTCTTGTTCCCGACAGCATGACTCTCCTTGGTCATTGGAGAGCTTGTGAAACATTTGTTTTCTATTTATGCGTACAGCTTACTTTTCATGAATTCACTACCACCTGCATTACTGCAGTCCTTGTGAGAAAAAATTTCCCCTGCTCTGGAAATGAAAAAATCCAAGCTCATTTAACAAATCTTTTCCAAAAACTTGCCTCAACAGCATGACCAATTTAGTCCATGTGCAGCTTGTGAGAAAATTTGCATTCTGTTTTCGTTTTGCATCACGCTTTTCATGAAATTAAGAATCTAATGTCCGCATAGGGTCGTAAAAAAGATGAACATAGAATTGGTGTCTATCTGACCCTTCTTGGTGTCTATCTGACACTTATGTATCTTGCGCGTGGAAGGGTCAATGATTATTTTATTTTACTTTTTCTCAGAAAATTTTGAGTATTTGACACTTATGTAACTTTCTGAGTATTTTATTTTATTTTTTCTCACAAAATTTTTGAGTAATTGATAACTTTGTCTCAATCGGATAGTTAATCATAAATATTAATTATCTGGTCTTATTATTATTATTAGTATTATTTGTATTATTTGTGTTTTTGATGGAAGTCCACTGGTTGATTTTTTGGGTTAGCATCTCGTCAATGATAAATAAAGAATGTGAATGGGTGTTGTTTCCCCTGATGGGTTGAAGATTAAAGCAGCTACAGAGTGCTCCCTGTAGGCGGGCACAAAGGGGATTAATTACTTGCAAGTTTCTTATGAAACTGGGCCTTTGAGTCTTCGTGCATGTCATTTTGTTATTTACTAGTGTTTCACTCAACATTAAGTCTCACTCTTTCTTCCTTTCTAAGGCATCTCTATATATATTGTAACAAGAAGAAGAAAGCACAGATGCCAATTTAACCGGGCGAAGAAGCAGCTGATCTCTTGCTTTGGCCAGTTTATCCCGCGAAGAAGCAGCTGATCTTTTGCTTTGGGAAGGATCACCTTCAAAGGTCAGTTATTACTAATTTAGTACTGGAAATGAAAAGAAGAAATGATGGAAAATTTCAAATTTTTTGGTCAAGGTTATGTGCTTCCAGATTGTTGGAAGGTCTTTATTGTTGTCTTAATTGAACTACTTGCCTAAGTCTTTGGCCTACAGAGGAAATTGTAAATTTTTTGCAAGGGCAGTGCTATTCGCACTCCATTTTCACTTCCCACACTCTTTGTTGTGTTTGTGAGTGAATAGGGAACATATGAATACATGGGGGAGTGCATGCATCATAAAATTGGGAGTGCTATCACTAAAAGTTCTACTCTAATTCAATTTAAAAAATTTTGTGCCCTTTTTTCTTTTACTCTTGCTTTTAACAGCTATATTTTATCCATCCTTGCATGTACTTCTTTTCCTTTCTTTTTATAACCTAGAGTTCTCTAATCAAGCAACAATGATGTTGTGGATTTAATCATATTGACATCTTGATGACTACATTCTTTCACAAATTCTATTTTCATTTCCTCTAGAGAACAAACCTCCTTTTCACTTGTCCGCCTAACAGGAAGAGCGAATGCATCAATAGTTTCATCAATAGATCAACTTGCTTTACCTTCTGTCAGTTCCACTAACTAGCTAGTCATTTTTGTCGAGTACGGTTTTTTTGCATGTATTTTCTTTTGGTCAAATTTTGGTGACAAGTGTTTTGTTTGCCACTTTGTTTTGATAAGCATAAAAAAGGGTAGAAGGGAGCAACAAGTTATGGCAACTCTAGCTACTTGGGAGTGGCCATAGTAGCTCCCCTACCTACCAAGGAACTAACTAAAGGGGGAGCAATAAAAAGTGGTGGTTTGCCACTTCTTGTTGATGTGCACATTTAATGGTAATGATGGGCAGCCTGATTTGATCCGTCATTCCTGCTTCACTTTATGCCCTATTGTATATCAGGGCTTGTACATTGCTATATATGGAGTTACCAATGCTTTATTATTTTATATATATTTATAAAATAACAGAAATTTAAGAAGCAAATTAAATCCCCTTCGTTCAGAAGTTTACATTCTCCCCTAGCTGGAAAGGCTGCCTTTGGACACAATGTCTCCTGTTTATTTAGTAATCTGGATACGTCATGGGGGGCCTAATCCTACGATGCACTAGCTAACAGGAGACTGATTTGCAATTAGAGTAGTTGTAATAGGAGGGTGGTGGAAGAAAGGACAGTACTAGTAGTGGTACTAGGAATCTTTGGATTTGGTACTCTCAAGTAAAAAAAATTTGATAGAGAGAAGAAATGGTCTGGACAATGGTGAGGTAGAAGAGAAGCAGGTTAATTGGTTCTTGGTTGACGAAATAGTATAGATTCAGGGTAGCCTTCCAAATATTCCACCTGCTCTTGCTGAAATTTCTAATTTCTAAAATTACCTCAGGAATGTAGCATTCTTTCAGGCCACGCTTAATCCCAGTGGCTAGCGTGTGGAGATCATTAGTAGCGTCTTCATTGCTCTTTAGAGTTCGAATAATCCCTTGTTTTCGGAGTAACTCAATGTCCTTAGGTGAGTTCACAAGGATCTTGAAAAAGAACACTAGAGTTATGAAGTAAGGTGGTGTGCTTTTGTTGCATTGTTCATAGGCGATAGCGTTGCGAGATATTATGGACATGGTTTTGCTCACGTGGATATAAGGAATCTCCAACACTTTGTTCACGAATCGAATATCTAGGAATGCACCGGTCTTCTTCCTAAATGAAATGCCAGCGCACCTGAGCACCGTAGCATTGCTGAACCAATATGTTTCGGGGAGAATACTATTTTCATCTCCGAATGCCAAATTTACTGCGGTGTGTGAAGGGTGGGTTTGGTTTGTGGTGAAGCCAGAATGATACAAAGCAAGTAAATGCATGCCGCGATACTCGCCAATTGCCTTTTCTTTCCACCAACGACCCCTAGGCTTCAAAAAGTTGATTGCAAGAGCCTTGAATGAAGCCTCCTCCTGATGTGGACCTGTTAACATATACATTCTGTGGAGCACAAATAGCGGAAGCTGATTCTCCATCATCACTAAATCCAGCCTGATGACTTTGAGCATGAAGCGTGTTAACAAGATGGGATCGTCTACATCACCCTGGATATTCATCCCAATAGTCAGCTTCTTCCCAAAAATAGTGGATAAACTTGATTTTTTGCATGCAGACTACTTAATCCAACGATGGGTTTTGTAAAATATGAACTGGAGATATGTTATCCAAAAATTTGTGTAAGAATTTGTGTTAAAAATTGTGTATGTGATCCGAATCCTATATATATAATCCTTTTAATATCAAGAATTGGCTCGAAGCCTTCCTGATGGATGCTATTGAAGAGGTTCTCTTCATTTCATTTTATGAGATGTAGTAATGATTAGTTCTTCTGATCAAACTTTATGTAGAATCTGAATTGTTGCTTTTACATTTCAGTTTCGATCGAATTGATCTAGAATAGTATGATTTAAGAGAACATTAATTGAAGAAGAGTTGTCTTGGAAAGGTAAAAATCCAAACGATTGTACCTGTGCAATTGAAGGGACAACATTGAATTAATTTTCTCTATTTTTGCGCAGGTCATTATATTTTTTCCAAAATTTGAGGAACAAACTACGACCAACAAAATTTTTCTAAGAATTTGATTGATAATTGGGTAATATCTATAGTTTCTTTTCTTTTTTTGCAATTTTGTTCAAAACAACTGAGGAGGGCAACCTTAACTAGTTTACGTGATAAGCATTGTATCCTGAAGGTAGAATTTCAAATTAAGAGTCCATCTGCATCAAATATAGTAGAGAAATTACTGTCTTGAAGATAGCGTCCTAGTCGTGGCATGCCTAAAATTTATTCTTTTACTACTTTGAGTTTATAACATCAAAATTTTTATAAAATTACATGGGCCAATCCTCATCTCTCAATTCAAAACCAAACCTATGTGGTCTGTTAACTGACCTAAAGTTGGGTTGAGCATAGCTCTTACATAAATTTGGGCTTTACTTGTTTATTAATTAATTATTTATTTATTTTTATGAATAGCTATTTTAAGGGGCATAAAGTATTAAATTCAGATATGAATGTAGGAATGTAATTTTTGGCTTCCGTTTTTTTCTATATATTTGAACCTTTAGTCCAACTAATCGATCTCTTGAAGTGAAGATAACATAGATAAGATCACTACATACTCTGTGTAAGTTAATGCTTAAGATAAACTTGATTGGTAGTTAGCCCCAAGAGGGATTAAGAAATCGAATTTAAGACCTTTTACTTCTTGAAGCGTAAATCTCAAATACTACTAGTCCACCTCTTGAGGTTCTACATATTTTTTAGTTAGTATGCTTCTTGAAGATTTTTATGGAATATGCATCAAGTATATGTTTGTTATTTTTATTTGATTTTTCAAAATTACCTAAATAGTTGCTGTGATCCGTTTCCTACTTCACGTGATCTGACTTTAATAAATTTACTAAAATATTTCTATGTCAAAATTGCACGAAATTTTCGGAACAAATCATTTTCCTTCTTTAGTCTAGTTTTGATACAAAATATATCACGATTCAGACTTTTCGGATGGTAAAATGCAGGGGCGGATGCACTAAGGTGCATCTGCCCTCACGTGCAACCACTCAAATTTGAAAAAAAAAAAATTGAATGAGTAATTTTATTTAAATTTACTTAAGTGCTTTAGCCCTCATTGAGAAAAAATGATTAATTTTGATTAAATTTTGTTAAATTTTGATTAATTTTGGTTAAATTTACTAATGTACACCATTTTTTGTAGATTATATAAAGTTGGGTTTAATTTATGAATTGGTTTTTATGGCATGCTTGTTAGTTTTATATATTATTTCATAACTTCTATTCAGTCATGTCAATGTTAATGTGTGGTCCTTCAACTTTTCTACTTTTCCCATCTTGTTGAGACCTTGTCCTATATAAAATAAATGGGTATAGGAATGTTGGGAGTAGTATATAAGGTTCCGCATTTCTAAAAGTCGCTTACGCATTTTAAAATATGGCATGCCTATCGTTTTATGTCATTTCACGACTTCAAGTCAATCATGTGGATATGTAATCCCCCTACCTTTCTCTCTTTCCTATTTAACTCTTAGAAGCAAAATATATATATTAAAAAAAAATATAAAACGTGCAACCACTGAGAAAATTTTCTGGATCCGCCCTTGGTAAAATGCTATATATAACACCTTATGTGCAGCATCAAAATACAGTAACTTATGTGACACTATGTGAATGGACCAAAACTCTTTTAATTTCTTTAATAGATCCATATTTTTACTAATGTGGGTTGGTGCTGCACAGTAGTGCTGTACGAAGAGTGTTTTGTGTATATAGCAGTGCCCTTTGCAGCGTTATATAGGTATTTTGCAGATGTTTAACAAACATTAATTGGGACGTTGAAAGACAAAAGAAAAGAATTTTATGGTACCTTGTGGAACAATCGTAGGAGCTCAACAATGAAGCAAGCGTCAAGTAGCATCATCTGCACAAACTCATCGCTGCTCAAAGCATCAAATTTCTCCGTGTAGCATTCTCTGGTTCTCGCCTCCAATTCCTTCATGGCTCTTTCAAGGCCATCCAACGTCACATTTTGCACTCGCCAATTCTGCACTGAACTGTCAACGGTGTTGGTTTTGTGAGTCATGGGGTCCAAAATGCCATCGAGGAATCGCAGTTTGTGTTGTTCCATGGCTTGCAACTTTGGATTGTTACGATGAAATGGGCCTATGGAGACAATCTCTGGGATGTAGTTATCTTCATCAATTTTGCGCATGCTTGGGGGAACTCGGGATATAGTACATCTTTCACTTTCGCCAGAGTTTTGAAGATGCTCTGCCCGTAGATGATTGCGTACGTCAGTGACCCATTGCGGTGGTGATGATGTTGGTGGGTGGGTCGAGCTTGATCCTTCCCCATGATTTGCAGTGTTAGGTTCCATTAATTTTCCTGAGAAAGATCAGCTAAGCTATATTTAGATTTAAATGCAAAGAGAGAAAAACTTCCACTGAATTATATGATTTCAACATTGAGGATCGGATTTCACTCATAAACACCAATTTTCTTCTTTAATACTTCATGTAAAAACTCCATACCCCACCCAGACGGAGCTAGGAGTCTAGGACACAGAAAACAATAAGAAGAAAAAAGTAGTAATAATAACATGAAGTTAGAAAGAGCATACCAGATATGTGAAGAGCTTTTCCCACAATTCTAACCAATCTCATAAGAAGAAGAATCCACCACAGGAAGCCTGTTTATGAAGCATGGGAGATGGCCATTATATATTCATAACTTCCGTTGTGATAATGTATATTTCATGTTTTAAAAAAGTAGACCTGAAGACCCAAGTCTTTTTTTTTTGTGATAAATCTACGAAGACAGATGTCAAGCTATATTTTATCATGTACTTAAAAATAAATTTCGAAGACTGTGATAAGGTAGAACAGTACAATATTGACGGTCTCCTCCATGACAGATAGGAATAACGGTATCTCATTTGTAATTTTGTATGAGAGAAGGAATCCAATCATTTATTTATAGAAACTAGTGATAACACGTGGGTCATAAGTGAATTATGTATAATTTCGTCAAATTATTAAAAATAATTTATTTGAAAAAAGTCATTATCATCAAGTTTTGTTATATTTTGATTTTTAAATCATTAGTACAAACACATAAAGAATCAATAAAAATAAATAAAAAGACGTAAAGAGTGCGTGCTCTGTAGTTTTAGGAACCTTAGAAAATGGAACGTAGTATTCCAATTGGTGCATTGGCTATCCTTGGCTTCTTTCCCCCCTTTTCTTTTTTTCTTTTTAATTTTTTCAATCAAGGCCATTTGTAGTTTTAGTTATAGGTTTTTTTTTCTAAACCTTCTTTCCCTTGGTGTTTAATCCTACTTTTTTCACTAATGCTTGCCAAGGTGTCAAGCTTTTAATGTTGATGTTTTCATCATTTTTTTTGTTGTACTGAATATCTGGAGATTCATCAAACTTATATAGTTTGTTTATTTATTTATTTATTTATTACTTTCATGCTGAGTGTCTATCTGACCCTTCTTGGTGTCGATCTGACACTTATGTATCTTGCGCGTGGAAGGGCCAAGTCACCACTTTTTGAGTATTTTATGCGTTTTTTTTTTCTTTCTCAGAATTTTTTTGAGTAATTGATAAGTTTGTCTCAACCGGATAGTCAATCATAAATGTTATCTGGTATATATTGTTGTTATTATTATTTGTGTTTTTTGATGGAAGTCCACTGGTTGATTTTTTGGGTTAGCATCTCGTCCATGATAAATAAGTAAAGAATGTGAACTCCCCTACCTACCAACTCTTTGTTACAGGAGGGAGTGCAGGCATCGGAAAAGTGGGAGTGCTATCACTAAAAGTAACTCCCTGACCTACCAAGGAACTAATGACATGAGGAGTCCACTAAAGGGGAGCCGCGTAAAAGGTAGTGGTTTGCCACTTCTTCTTGATGTGCAAATTTAATAGTTATGATGGGCACAACCAGCGCTGACCCGGACTATAATTTTTCAATATGGTCGCTTAGGGCATCACTTTTTTGGGTGAAAAAAATGGATTCCAACACCAAATGTAATAACTGTGATTGGGTTAGACCAAGAGAAAAAAAAAAATGTAATGATTGTGAAGAAGGCCCAAAGTCAAATCTAAGGGCCCAAGTTTAGCCCAAAGAATAAGTTTAAAACCCAAACAAAAATTAAAAGGCATTACTTAAACAAATCTGAGATGGGATCAGATCTAAAAAGTGGAATTAGATCTAAAAAGTCAAAACCGAAAAAAAAAATATCTATCTTCTCTCTCTCAATCTTTCACTCCCCTTATGGTCAACCATGTCACAAGAGCGATCGTCTGAGTTAACTATGTTATCCAAAAGGATATGGTAAAAGAACTTGATTGTGTAAGCTTGATTAGTAATTTTGCAGCTCAAAATGCGAGAAGAGTAATATTTAAGTGGTACTTCGATGCGTTGGGTTTTTTGTTTTTTGGTATTATAACTTTAGATTTTGTTTTGTGTATTTTTCTTATTATAACAATGAATTTTGCTAAGTTATGAAGCAAGAAGTATGAATTATAGCTTTTGAAGTTCTTGTAATGATTTTTTGTTACCTTCATTTATATAAGCAAATATTAGTAACTATATAGGCAAGAAAACTTTGAGTTGATACTAGAAAAAAAAAATTTTGAGTACATAGAAATGCTTTTCTTGTGGTGTGTGAATAAGTATAAAGGGCCTCATTTTTTGAGTTCGCTTGGGGCCTCCAAAAAGTCAAGGCCGGCCCTAGGCACAACCTGATTTGATCTATCAAATCTTACTTCACTATATGCCCTATTTGTATAGAGAAAAACTTATATGTAATTGTGATATAACTTATGTGGTACAAAAAGCCAATTGGAGTAAAGCGAAATGGAATTGTCATAATACTTTTTGCTCCCACAATCCCATTTTGCTTCCCTCTCATTGACTCGTAACACCACGTAGCCGTGTCACAATTACATGGAAGACTTACTCGTATTGTATATCAACGCGTTAGCATTATTATGGAATTACCAATGCTTTATTATTTTATATATATTTATAAAATAACAGAAATTTCATAAGCAAATTCCCTTCATACAGAAGTTTACATTCTCCTTAGCTGGTAAGGGAATTTTTTTTTTTTTTTTTAATATATAAAAGAAAATTCATTACTAAAAAGAATTAATACATCGAGAAAAAGATACACCATATATGTTTTCTTGACAAATACTTCAAAGAGTCCTAGGAAAATTATCTTCACAGATACAATAATCAGTACAAGCTAGCAAATTTACATTCGCAACACAATCTGTAGCACGATTGGCTTGACGATAAACATGATGAAATGAAACGTTTTCAAAGTTTCTAGAAAGTAGCTGGAAAGGTTGCCCATCGACACAAATGTCTCTTCTTTATTTAGTACTCTGGATGCATCATGGGAGCCCTAATCCTACAATGCACTAGCTAGCAGGAGACTGATTTGCAAGTACAGTACGTAGTTGTAATAGGAGGGCCGGTGGTGGAAGAAAGGACAGTACTAGTACTGGTATTAGGAGGAGTCTGGATTTGGTAGTCTATCTCAATGAAGAAAAAATTTGATAGAGAGAAGAAATGGTTTGGATAATGGTGAGGTAGAAGAGAAGCAGGTTAATTGGTTCTTGGTTAACGAAATAGTACAGATTCAGGGTAGCCTTCCAAATATTCCGCCTGCCGCTGGTGAACCTTTTAATTTCCTTAATTACCTCAGGAATGTAGCATTCATGCAGGCAACCGTGAATCCCGTAGGTTAGCTTCTGGAGATTATTAGTAGCGTCTTCATTGCCTCATCATAGTTCGAATAATCCCTTCTTTTCGGAGTAATTGAATGTCCCTAGGTGAGTTCACAAGGATGTTGAAGAAGTACACTAGAGTTGTGAAGTAAGGTGGTGTGCTTCTGTTGCATTGTTCATAGGCGATAGCATTGCGAGATATTTTGGACATGGATTTGCTCACGGGGCAACTAGGAATCTCCAACATTTTGTTCACGAATGTGATATCTAGGTACCTACCGGTCTTCTTCCTGAATGAAATGCCAGCGCACCTCAGCACCGTAGCATTGCTGAACCAATATGTTTTGGGCAGAATACTATTTTCATCTTCGAATGCCAAATTTAATGCGGTGTATGAAGGGCGGGTTAGGTTTGTGATGAAGCCAGAGTGATACAAAGCAAGTGAATGTGTGTCACTATACTCGCCAATTGCCTCTTTTTTTGCGCCACCCCCCCCCCCCACGACGAATATCCTTCAAATAGTTGATTGCAAGGGCCTTGAATGAAGCCTCGTCGTGGTCTGGACCTGTTAACATATACAATCTGTAGAGCAAAAATAGCGGAAGCTGATTCTCCAGCATCAGTAAATCCAGCAAGATGACTGAGCGCATGAAGCGTGTTGAGAAGATGGGATCGTCTACATCACCCTGGATATTCATCACAATAATCAGCTTCTCCCCAAAAATAGCGGATCAACTTAAATAATAATCATGTACACTCTCGAATTTGGAAAATTTTATATTTTTAATTTTTTTCCCGTGGTGCAAATGATAATTTTCAATCCCTTATTACACTTTTTTCACTGGTTTGTTAAATTTTCTTGGCAACTTATCCCAAAAAAAAAATAATAATAAATAAATTCTTGGCATACTATCACACCCCTCAGAAAACAGAGGTGGGGAGGGGAGAATAAACCGACCTAATTACATGTTCTAATTAGAATTTTCAAATTTTCATTGTTTTGGGCAGGGAGGGAGACGATTACCTTTTGGACGATGATGGGATTTCAAAGCCGAGTTACCCTAACAATTGGAAAGGGGAAAAGGGGTGTCCAAAACATAGCCAACGATATCAAGTCACTTATGCAATGTCCAAAGAAAATTAATTAAATGAAATACAATAAGAGAATCTAAATAAGAGAGTGGTTTCATGGAACTGCTGTGGATGCCTAAAACTAATAATATCAAGACACTTTTTTCACTTCCGGTCCACAATTCCACAAGTTGTGAGATTCAAAGCTTTGTTTGAAATGATTTGAGTGTCATTTATTAATTAGCCCTGGTATCGGACGCAATTCTATCGTGACAGGTCCATGTTTGATCTCCTCAACCCTCTTCATATAATTTTGCCAATCATTATTACGTACTTTATTTTGGGAGAAAGACCACTGTACATGGGTAAATGAATTAAATTTAAATCATGCTTTTCTATAAGCAACGATAAAAAAATTATAAAATAAAAATGGAGATCAACTTTTTTTTCTTCTTTCTCTTTCTCAACACAAAGGGAAAATATTAGTTAAGTTTTATTTAATAAGGAGAAAATAGAATAGTCTAATAGGATTTGAGCGAGGTAAAAAAAAAAAAATACCAAAATGTTATAATGGACATTTGACTCTAAACTTCCTCTTTTTGGAATTAAAATTCATTTTTACCACTTCAAAAAGAATAGAAAAGTTGGCAAATGTGACGAGTGATATGACGTCTCGAGGTGGCAGATGTGCCCTGTAATCTACTACCTTGTCACATTGCCTATCCTGATGTCAGACTTCGGGTTGTCCAAGGTATGATTATACTTGGTCGCATCATAGCGTACATCTTCGAACACACTAGCTTGTGTGTAAGGACATGTGGTTCTCATCTAAATCCCCCAAGTTGGCTTGAAGGCAAGAAGGGTTACCTCCAAGTGGCCTAAGGATCCCTTTCCACCTTGCAATCCCTCTCTTGCCACCAAGCTAGGATCTCGAGCATCCCCATTCTTGCGAGGTCAACATATCGTGACCTCACCTCTAGGGCACCGAGCTTGATAAGTGGAGTTCCCTGGGCACTACCTTCGATCCAAGTAAGCATCAAACATTAGGGTGCAGAGCTCACTCTTGTCTTGAGGGAGTCTAGTGTCATGGATCTTTGTCACACATTGGATAAGCACTGGGAGAGTCTTGGGCATATAAGTGGGAAGGATAACTCCACCTAATAGGTTAGCCTTTTAGGTTGGAGACCCGACCCGTGATAAGTGGTATTAGAACAAACCTGGTCCTTTATCCAATGTCGCGCCAAGCGCCTGACCCACGGGATACTGAGGGCGTATATGACTCGTGAGGGGTACGGGGTGTGTACAGGTAAGCAGGGTGGACCTAACCACGACGAGGTCGTCGTGTAGGTTGGGTGGAGGAGAATGTCATGGATCTCTATCCCACATCGGATAGGCACTGGAAGAGTCTTGGGCATATAAATGAGAAAGGCAAGTCCACTTAATGCGCTGGCATTTTGGGTTGAAAACCCGACCCGTGACACTAGGCTAGGTCATAGTTTGCATTGCCCCCTCCTCGAGGTCTAAGGTCTGGGCCCAACGAGCAGGCCTGTTACTTGGTCCTATTTAGCCAATATTCCTCTTTTTACCTGGTAAGTGAGGTTCATAATGTCTTGTGACACACACATGACTTCGAGGGCCACACATCATTGTTCTATTTGTTGGGCTCTCAAAGGGGTTTGACCAAGTCAATGGGTTGCGCTTTAGCACGTGCCCCTCCATGGTACTGCCATGTGGCAGTTCCCGATTGGTTAAAATAATCATGTATCTATAAGCTATAACCTATTTGAAAGGGTGTCTTTGTAACTCTTGCCGCTCTCTAATATGGCTCTCAGGATTAGCCGAAGTAAGAAACAGCTCCTCTCTCTATTCTTTATTGATTCTTTCAATTTATTCTTACTATCATCTGTTTTTTGATATTCTTCGGATTGGGTTTTGGTTCCAAAACCAAACTTATGTGGTTTGTTAACCGACCTAAAGTTGGGTTGAGCATAGCTCTGACGTAAATTTTGGCTTTACTTGTTTATTAATTAATTATTTATTTATTTTGTGAACAGCTATTTTAAAGGCATAAAGTATTAAATTCATATATGAATGTAGGAATGTAATTTTTGGCTTCTGTTTTTTTTTTATATATTCAAACCTTTGGTCCACCTAATTTCTTGAAATACAGATATCATAGATAAGATCACTACATACTTTGCGCAAGTTTTTTTTTTCTTTTTGATCAACAAAGAAAAATTATATATTAATAAAAGATCACTTCTTAGCAAGGAGCTAAGAAGAGAGAGTTACATAAAGAAATAAACTCACAACCAACCCAAAACCTTTGTTAATGCTCAAGATAAACTTGATCCGTGGTTGGCCAAGAGGAAGTAAAAAGTCGAATTCAAGACCTTTCATTTCTTGAAGCATAAATCTCAAACACTATGGGTCCACCTCTTGAGGTTCTACATATTTTTTAGTTAATATACTTCCTGGAGATTTGTATTGAATATGCATGAAGTATATGCTTGTCATTTTTATTAGATTTTTCAAAATGACCTAAATAGTTGCTATGATCCGTTTCCTACTTCATGTGATCTGACTTTAATAAATTTACTAAAACATTTCTATATGCCAAAATTGCAGGAAATTTTCAGAACAAATAATTTTCCTTCTTTAGTATAGTTTTGATACAAAAGTCTCTCAATTTATTTAACATATATATTTTTTACTGATATGGGTCGATACTGCATGGGGTACTGTACAAAGGGTGCTTTATATATATAGCACAGCCCTTTGCGGCATTATATAGGTATTTTGCAGTTGTGTAACAAACATTAATTGGGTCGCTGAAAGACACAAGAAAAGAATTTATGGACATACCCGTCGAGTGTACAATCGTACTCAACAATGAAGCAAGCGTCAAGTAGCATCATCTGCACAAACTCATCGCTGCTCAAAGCATCAAATTTCTGTGTGTAGCATTCTCTGGTTCTCGCCTCCAATTCCTTCATGGCTCTTTCAAGGCCATCCAACGTCACATTTTGCACTCGCCAATTCTGCACTGAACTGTCGACGGTGTTCGTTTTGTGAGTCATGGGGTCCAAAATGCCATAGAGAAATCGCAATTTGTGTTGTTCAATGGCTTGCAACTTTGGATTGTTACGATGAAATGGGCCTATGGAGACAATCTCTGGGATGTAGTTATCTTCATCAATTTTGCGCATGCTTGGGGGAACTCGGGATATACTACATCTTTCACTTTCGCAAGAGTTGTGAAGATGCTCTTCCCGTAGATGATTGGGTATGTAAATGACCCATTTCGGTGGTGATGATGTTGGTGGCTGGGTCGAGCTTGATCCTTCCTCATGATTTACATTGATAGGTTCCATTTCCCTGAGAGAGATCAGCCGGCTAAGCTATTTAGATTTTAATTAATTGCCAAAAGAGAAAATTAGAGCCCCCTTAAATATGCCACGAACAGCAAGAAAACTAATTAATGAAGTCGACTTGAACCCCTATTCTAATTCCTTCCCCTTCTTTCTTCTTCTTCTTGTTCTTCTTCTTTTTTTTTTTTTTTTTTTTTTTTTTGGGTACATTAGAAGTAATTCGAACCCCTAACGTCTTTACCTTTTACTTCATCCTCCCTCACCAATAAGCTAACCCTAGTAGCTTCATGTTGAACCCCCCTTCACCCCGGCCTAACTCCGCCCTTGATATAATAATTGAGGAAACAATTCTCATGGTGATAGTACGTGGTAAACCATGAACCACTCCCATAGTAAAAACGGAGTTTAAGGTTTTATAGACCATGTGTAAGTTCCCCACCCCGCGCCCTCCGTGCATGATTATATCTATAGTTTACTAGCTAGATGTATTAGTAAATTTAAACACAAAGGAAAAAAAAAATCAAATTTAGGAGATGTAAGAACATTTCCAATGAGATTGCTAAATGAGGTGTTAACGTTATAATTTGGCACCAAAAAACAAATAATAATGATAATAATAATAATATTTACTCAATAACTCCAATGGCCGAGTGCCAATTGTAGCAATGCCAAAAGTTGTGCTAAATATGCCATAACTTTTGGCATTTGACACCAGAATAAAATGATAAGATAATATTTACTCCATCAAAAGCAAATGCAATGCAAGTCACATGAGTAAAATAAAAGCATTAGCACCCCATTTGACAATCTTTCATTGGAGCATTGAGTGGGTATGCCAAAATATAATATTTTAGCACTATAAGAGCATCTCCAACCATGAGGCATATGGTGAGGGCGAAGCTATTTTTTGTCTCTTGCATGTGTGAAAAGTAGGTACTCCAGACAGATGATGCATTTGGTAAAAGCAAATATAGCTTGAAATAAATCTTGAACTATATTTGACCTTAGAAATAGTTGGAGGTGTAGGGATAGATGGGTGAAGCAAAAAATTGGTCACATGCATTAGAGCAATTACATTTTTCATGTAATGCATTTTTACTATAGCAATGCAAAAAATGCATATAACTCACCTAAATTCCTCACATGGTTGGAGATGCTCCAACTATTCCACAATCATTTTTTTATAAGGTACACCTTATGTAACTTTGCATAGGCTGTTCAGTTGCATAGGGTGATCTCAAAACTCTACTTGTAATTTATATTTTTAACTTGTGATTCGTATTTTTTGGAAAAAAAAAAAAAAAAAAAAAAAACCCGTTAGATTAGATAGCTTTCTCATTTAATTGATGTATGCAAAAAATCAAGTTGATGTAAAATTGATTGCCATTTGATCCAAAACTTATATTTTCTTAATTAATAACAATCACTTATATATTCATAGATATTTACAGATAAAGAAACTCTAAATCTCAGATTAACTTGATTTTTGATATGTATGAGTGTATGACATACATATAAAACGTATGGAATTTGACAATTTGTTTTATAAAAGGAAAATGCTACATACAACGATCAATTGTAGCAATTAATGTAGTATGCTAAGTTGGAAGTGTTAATGACTGTCTGTTATAGAATGTCACGTCAATTGCTGACTTTTATTGTTCTATTTAGTTGCTACCTATAGCACTACCCTTTATAAAATACAAATCACAATTAAAATTTTGGAGATACACCTTATGTAGAATAATATAAGATGCACCACCTTATAATAAAAGATAAAGGGTAAACGAGTTATTGGAGCTAGTCTAACCATGAGGAAGGATGATTAAAAAAAAGGGGTAAAAATAGGATAAGTTAAAGATTCAAATTCCTCCCAATGTATCAAAAATAAAAATAAAAATAAAACGAAGAGATAAAGGGCAAAGGGGATTGGTAGAGATGGCGATGATCTGAAGACAGAATATTTGGCCAACGTTCGGAAAAGATATTTTCCACCTAATTCAATCTGGACCGTTTAAAACGATCGTTCGCTCACGGACAGTCAAAGGACATATCGTTGTGACATGGGGTCTCCTGTCATTAGCCTCATGGAAAGTAAAAGGTCAAAAGCGAAAAGTAGAAAGAAAAAAATAAAATGCCCAAAGTCTCCGAAAGGCAGATGAGCGGGCCAAGGACATACGGTTGTGACAGGGGGTCCACTCTCATTAGTCTCATAGAAAGCAAAAAGTAAAAGGCCAAAAGTAGAAACAGTCTCTCCCACTCCCTCTCCCTCCACTCGTTCTCAACCGGAACAGTCTCCCCCACTCTCTCTCTCTCTCTCTTCTCTTCTCAATCACCACGATGGCTCGTTGAGGAAAACCTCGCCGGCTAATCTCATAAAAACAGCCCCTGTTTTTAAACAAACACTTGAGGGTAGCTCCCGGAGAGAGGAAAGGAGAGAAGAGAGGCTGGGGTGGGGTTGGTTTCCTTGAACGTTAGACTCTGTTCTTCCAACATGAATGATGGAACAGATTGAGAACTGAACTTCAACTGGTTTGGGTGATAATCACTACCAAGATCTTGTGTTTAGACCTTTAAACAAACACTTGGAGACCTCAAATAATTACAAAGAGAAACATGTATTACTTTTTGTTCCTGAGTGAAGTCCGACCATTCCAAAACCAGTCAAATAACAACCCAAAACATTAACCAATTATTCCATCAAATCCATAAGCACATCACAGAAAACCACGATTCCACGAATACTATATTGCACAAACTCAAGAGCATGGAAAACAACACAAATTGTAATTCAAACATGATTTCGCTATACACAAGTTCAAAACAAGCTCACCCCGAACAATGAAAAATAAATAAATAAATAAATAATCAGAAAAACAAATTAAAGAACTGGAAAGGATAAAATAAATAATAAATGCTTCTTACTTTGCCATTGATGAGGCTCTTGTCCCAGGTGTGGAGAGAGAGAAGATGGTGATGCAGTTGAGTAAAATGCAGAGAAAGAGAAACGAGTGGAAAGTACTCATGGTGGCAATATCTATATGTTGTTATTCTATAAGGCAAGAAAAATAACCGGTGTCGTCCGGCTTTTTTTCGTCCCTCTCCGGTTTTTTTTCGTCCCTTCCGTCCAAAACTCTCACCCTCTCTCCCTTGGCTCTCGCTCCTCGTCAGAAACCCATACCCCTTTCTCCCATCCTCTCTCTCTCTCTCTCTCTCTCTCTCTCTTGCTTTTTCTCTCTTCAGCCATGCCTCTTCTCCGGTTCTCCCTCTCTCTCCTTTTCATCCGTCCCATCAGCTCAGACCTGCTCTCTCTCCCTCCTTTTGTTTTGTTTTCTCTTCTCTTCTCCTTCTCTCCCTCCTCATTTTACCTTTATTATTATTTGTGTTTTTTATAGAAGTCCACTGGTTGATTTTTTGGGTTAGCATCTCGTCCATGATAAATAAGTAAAGAATGTGAACGGTTTTGTTTCCCCTGATGGATTGTTACTTACTCCTTTACTAGCATTTCATTCAACATTAGGTCTCTCACTCTTTCTTCCTTTCTGAGGCATCTCTATATATATTGTAACAAGAAGAAGAAAGCACAGATGCCAGTTTAACCGGGCGAAGAAGCAGCTGATATCTTTCTTTGGCCAGTTTAACCCGCGAAGAAGCAGCTGATCTTTTGCTTTGGAAAGGATCACCTTCAAAGATCAGTTATTACTAATTTAGTACTGGAAATGAAAAGAAGAAATGATGGAAACTTTCAAATTTTTTGGTCAAGGTTATGTGTTTCCAGATTGTTCTATTCGCACTCCATTTTCACTTCCCACACTCTTTGTTACATGGGAGAGTGCATGCATCGGAAAAGTGGGAGTGGTATCACTAAAAGTTCTACTCTTATTCAATTTAAAATTTTAGAATTTTGCGTGCCCTTTTTTCTTTTACTCTTGCTTTGACTGTTATATTTTATCCATCCTTGCATGTACTGCTTTTCCTTTGTTTTCATAACAAAGAGTTCTCTAATCAAGCAACAATGATGTGGATTTAATCATATTGATATCTTGATGACTACATTCTTTCACAAATTCTATTTTCATTTCCTCTAGAGGATGAACCTCCTTTTCACTTGTCCGCTTAACAGGAAGAGCAGCGAATGCATTAATAGTTTCATCAATCCTCCAGCTATTATGAGATCAACTTTAATTTCTTTTCCATCTGTGAGTTCTATTGTCGTCAATTGCTTTCCATCTGTGAGTTCTATTGTCGTCAATTGCATGGAGTGAGGGAACCCATCTCAGTAAGGTTTCAGTTCTACTAACTAGTTGTTTTTGTCGAATAAGGTTTTGCATTCATTTTCTTTTAATCAAATTTTGGTGATAGTGTTTTGTTTGCCATTTTGTTTTGATAAGCATAAAAAAAGGTAGAAGGAGGCAATAAGTCGTGGTGGCAGCGTGGCCATAATAACTCCCCAACCTACCAAGGAACTAATGGCCAGAGAGGCCTAGATGGATCCACTAGAGGGGGAGCTGCATAAAAGGTGGTGGTTTGCCCCCAACCCACCACCTCCCCAAAAATATATATATATATATATGTCCCTAAGTTTTAGGAGAAAATCTCCCCTCATATATACTTCCTATTAAATCTCTAATTTTGATCAGATGGTAAAAAATTTCCAATTCCTAGAAAAAAATTATGGGTCTTGCAATATAAGCCGACCCAAGTAAAACCAAAACATTAGACGACTGACGTGTCTTTATGCAAAATAACGTGTGTGAATAACACTGTCAAACAAACTTCAACCCCCATGAGGATTTGACTTAAATACCCCTTTTCCATTCCAAAACAATCAAACCAAAACACAGTCATTTTGCCGCTGATCACTGCATCATGAAAATGCCAATTGATCCAACAAGTAGACACCAAAAAAAAAACAAAAAAAAAAAGGATAAGATGAAGAGGAAGAAGAAGAACCAAACAATGAGTTGATTTTGTGAAAAATCAAGGTAAAAACCACTTCCAAAGCATTAATCTCTTCTCTCTCCTATTTCTGCAACTCCACCCCTTCTTTCTCTATACCCACAAACAAATCCATACTCACTCTCCCTTTACAAAAAAGAGGAAGACACTGCCATGCCCTAATCAAATAAACTTCATTTTTTAAAGAAAAACTTGTTAGATCCAACCAACATCACACAAAAAAATAAAAATAAAAAAAAATAAAGAAAAGAAAGAAAGATGAAGAAGAAGAAGAATACCAACAAAACTACTTTTTTGGATTTTAACTTTAAAAACCCTTTTTTTTTTTTCAAAAAAAAAAAAAAACCTCGCTAACTTTATGAAAACCTAGTTAACTTTAAAAACAAAATCTAGTTTACTTTATAAAAACCTAGCTAACTTTACAAAAAAACCTAACCAACTTTACAAAAATCTAGTTAACTTTACGGCAAAAAAAAAACCTAGTTCTTTTCTTTCTTTTTTCGACAAGCTTTAAGTGCTAGTTGATAATAGCTTAAAATTGCATTAATGTTATACTTTTAGTAGGCATTATCACATTTATTTGGCACTTAATTCTGCATTTTACACATTATACATGAATTCTCTTGATACATGCTCTTATGCTTAAAGTGGTGTATTAATGTGTGTTTTATTTTTGTAGGAAGCCAATTCCCTATGGTCAAGCATTCTTTATTTATTTGGAAATATATGGAAGCTTTGCAAGGTTGAAGTGCATTAATTTTAGAAGATTTTAGCAAAGAAATTGGCAACCCCAAAGTTGGAAAGAATATTAAAAAGGAAGTTTGGAGCAGTTACTGTATTTTGGTCATAACTTTTAACTCCGAAGTCCAATTAATGCGAAATTGGTGTCCCTGGAAAGCTGATTTGAAGCCCTACAATATTGTATTTCACGAATTTTTCGTGATTTCAATGTTTAGTAGGTCAAAAACGGGTTACAAGTTAGCCCTGCTGGAAAAAATCGGGATTCCTAATTTGTTTCCTAATTTTTCTCCTCTTTCTCTTGGAAACCCTAAGATCACATGGAAAGGAAAAGGTGGCTGCACCTCTATATATTACTTCTCTTCTTCTCTTCTACAACCACCTCTCTCTTGTTCTTCTTCTTCTACCTCTCTTTAGTTTTCTAGTTTTCAATTATCATGAGTAGCTAAACTTTTTGCTAAGGTTAGGAGTGAAGCCACAACAATTATTTGGTATTTGTTTAATGACTCTTTCATGGATTTAATGTAAGGTTTTATAGTTTTGATTGATTTTGATTATTTTGCAAAGTATTTATTCTGTATAATTCTTTTATTTATCGTTAACTCCGGGTACGGTGAATGCTTAGAATTCCCTGCGAATTAAATTACTAGTTTTCTCATGCAATAAATCAATCAACCTTATGAATCCATATTTTTAGAATTGTTTTGAATAAAATTAATTGTTAAATCATCCGACTAGGATCATCCTTCGTATGAATCTCAGTTGAGTTATAAAATTGAGTCGTTAGCAAATAACTAATACTTGTTGTGAGTGGACCTCTGAACCTTAGTGCTTTTAAATTATTGTTTTCAATTAAACTAATTCTCTGCAACCAAGCAACCAAATTTCTAAAATCTTTTATCAATCTTTTCTGCTAATTATTCCCCTTCCCTGTGGTTCGACCTCAGACTCATCGAGAATTTATTACTTCGCGACATCCTGCACTTGGGAGCATTATTAAAGTCGCAGCACTAGTGATGAAGGATAAGAAGACCACACCAGTTATCCCAACCGCAAGCTCAACTGCATGAATTTGTTAGGTCCAACCGAGAAGCAGATTTGGGTGGGTTTAAATTTCCAACTAAAAAGCAAATATGGGTGGGTTTCTTCCTATTGAGGTTTGTTCCTCATTAATGGTGAGCATAAGGGAAAAAGGGGGGAAGGCTACTATGAAGCTTTATAAACCCAACCATGGGTTCCCACTGCTTGAGAGGAGAGAGAGACGTACCATGGTTAAGAGAAGAGAGAGAAGAGTGATGCTTGAGAAGAGAAAGAAAGGTGGGAATGGGAAGAGTAAAGGGAGAGACTCACGGCTAACGATAGTGACATCTTCATCGGCGATTGAGGATAAGAGAAAGGTGAGCATAAGGATAGTGACATCTTCAACGACAATCTTGCAGTGCCAATAGTGTTGGAAATATTGTTAGGAATTTCAATTAAATCAATTATAACACAATAAACATCAACATGAATTTATTCAATAGCAATCAACAATAATAATATTACAAGAAATAGAGTTTAGAATAGCTTGTAATTTGGATTAGGGCAAGCTACAAAGCATTATCCTTAGAAAAAATACACCCCCGTCTACACTTGGTTTGCATGACGTTTCTCTCCCAAAAGACAATGATCATCCGGGTAGCCTTGTGTGCACTGTGCAGCTAAGACTTCTCACAAATCTCGTATCACCCGTATGCTCCAAATACACAAAATATATCTTACACAAAATATGTATTGAACTCAAAATATATGAGAAATATATGGAAGAACTGTAGAGACCATCAAGCTGTATTTTTCTGACACAACTCTCTTCATATCTCTCACCCAATCACATCTCTTCCATTATATATAAAGCATATGAAAAATAGATCTCATCAATTAAAATATTAATACATATCATTAACCACATGATAATGGGTTGAGGGTTACTACATATTGTAGTAAGTCTCCAATAATAACATCCCAACGATCACAAAGTGTAAATGACCAAATGGAATATAGAAAAGTAACATCAAAACATAAATAAAAACCAATAATTAAAATTAAAATTAATTTTAAATCAAATATTTACAACAATCCCACATGATTTTAAAATTAAGATAGCAGTGTCTTCAACTGAGGGAGAAACAATCACGAATAATATATATAAGGAGCATTGTTACTGTACAATGGGTATAGGTACCTTTCAGGTTTGAACCTACACTTAGTGTTAGCAAGTTTCTGTCTAAAGGAGTTGTAGTGAACTAGTCTTAAACTAGGTCTTTAAACTCAAATTTCTACTTACCACACACAGTACAGGTAATTCATTCGGTTCTAATCCGATTGGCACTTTGAACGATCATGCTTGCGAATCTCGTATCATGAGTATTTTTAAGGAGTAGCCTATTTTCCCACATTAGTGACCCCACTAATATATTCACTTAGGTGAGACCTCTAAGGATGATCTGTGATCAACACCCCACAAAATTTTCTGCCTTAGACTCATTTAAGGCTAAGCTCTTCCTAAACCATCACAATTCTAAACACTATCATCATAGGCATGGGATTAGGGAATACCTCTCAAAATATTTTAAAACTTCATCTAGTCACCCTACAATATGTTTCTTTTTTACTCATTGAACCCCCTTCATGGGATCTCCAATTATAGAGGTTAGGTGTCCACTGCAATGACTAATTTATAAGCTTCGATTCCATTCCGCTCAATGATTTTGGATTTAGCTTACGTGTTTATCCTTAGGTAATCACTCAATAAGAGTTATGTCAATTTTATAATGACTCATTATTTCGGTTTTTTTTTTTTTTTTTTTTTTTACATGGCTATTAGCCGTATTTTACACACCATCTTGTGTATCAATTTTCAATTTTTACACACTATAATGTACTTCACATAATAACATTAGTAGCAATTATAAATACATACTTTGCCCATGAAATGTTGTTATATAGTTCACACATTCATCAACCAACTCTAAACAATATAAGTGTGACAATATATAAATCAAATACTTCTAACAATGTCAAATTTTGTCACTTTATTATTTTTACATTTACAATTGTTCTTTAAAAATATAGTCATAAATTAAAATGACATTATATCCATATAAATTACATACATGTTAACTATGTAAACTTTAAAACGTTACAAAATCCACATTATAGACAATTACACAATTTCCCATCAAAAAATTGCAACTACCACATAAAAAATAATTCATATTACCGCAATGAACATTGTTCTGTTATAAAGCCCCACATTGAAGTAATTTTTATAAATTCCGTGCACAATTAATATGGTTCAATACAAAACCCCACATGATAATTATTATAATTTAATTTTGTGGAATATATATGCCAACATGCTATCAGATTCATTATACAAACTTATGTTGAAAGAGCATATAAATTTATAATTCAATTATGTTTTTAAATAATAAATAATAAGACAACACATTCATCTAACTTCCAATTCAAACATAGAATGTACACAGATGTTGTACATGGGATCCAACAAAATACCAAGCAATACTTGAATGATGAGACCCAGCTATAACAAGAAGTTCTGTCGAGGAAAGCAACTTTCTAAGCATTTCAAGATAAATGACATTATCAAACCATCAATTCATTCTTATTCTATGGTAACATATGTAAATGTCACTACTACATGCAATAATCCAAATAAATCACAATGAAAAACTGTGATCTATTACTTTTTATCACAGTTTTTAACCGTGATCTATTAAAGTGTGATCTAAAGTACCAATATTTTATCACAGTTTTCAACCGTGATCTTTTTAAACTAAAGATTACAGTTTTTTTTAAAAAGTGTGATCTTTTTTACAGTTTTGATCACGGTTTTTTGCAAAAAATGTGATCTTTTCTTGGAAAAGATCATGGTAAAAAAACTGTGATCTATTCTCTTTTATTTATTTATTTTTAAAATAAATTTTCATTCGAGAAAATATGTTGCTACTGGTGGGCGAGGAACTTTTTGTTATTCTTAAAATCACATTATAATTACTGAATTCATCATTCAAGCACATTTCAAACATTGTAAATCAAAATGGAAAAGAGAAAAGCAAGAACAAAATTAAGAATGAAAAAACAAACAATTTCAAGTCTAAGTGCTATAAATGATATTAATTCAAATTCTAATTGAATAAAAATTTGACATTCAAAAATATAATCAATTACCATTCTGTTACAATTTTATACAATTAATCATATTCTAGTTCCAACTCAAAAAGTTGCCCCATTGAACTTCAAAAGTGCAATTCATGCATCCATCACGAACTACGAGGTTGTCACCTACAAAAATGAACAAAACATTATATCAAAGTCACATCTTGACATCTAAAGATAAAGTATTTTCAATCTTTAAAAGTTTTCATAAGATGGTCCAATTTCAATTTAAGAAATGAAATAACAAAGATATTTATGGTTCCTATTCATTACAACGTGAAAAGTTGGATAGTGGGTAGTTACAGTACTACTTTATTGCCAGGTAATATCCATGCATGTAATGTCAAATAATCAAATATTATTACTGCCTATTTTTTAACATTAGAAAGATTGTAATATATATATATATATATATGACTACCAGTCTACAAGTTCTCATAATTTCTTACCTCGATCAATTCAAAATCAATTCCTCGCAAATTTTATATATCGAAAGTTTTGAAATTTTTTAAATTCATTTTTTTTTTCTTTACAAAGACAATTTAATTTGGGGAGAATTTTATAAGGACTAAAATTCTCTTGAAGTGAAGATAACACAAATAAGATCACTACATACTCTGTGTAAGTTAATGTTCAAGATAAACTTGATTGGTAGTTCCAAGAGGGATTATGATGTAGCAGAAAGCACATGAAAGAAAAAGGGCACTGCCTTCTTCTTAGAAAAATGCTCAAATTCACGAGCAATAGAATAAAGTAACACACTCGAATCCACGAGCAAAAGAGTAAAAACTTAGTAAAGAAATTCTCATTGATCAAAGTTCTATTCTTGCCCATAGGGCTACAAGCCTATTTATAAAGAACTAAAGCTATGAAATAAAAATCCTAGCTTTACTAGAACAACTTAAACCAATTAGGAAAAGGAAATAGCAAATTATACTAAATCTAGGAAAACATGAAAATAGGAAAGGAATAAGAAAAATAAGCAAATTAAGCAAATCTAGTTATGAACTTAACTAGATTTGGCCTTCTCGGGTGTGATTTTTTCTCAAAATCTAGTTATGATGCTAACTAGATTTGGCTCATGCTAACTAGATTTGCCTAGCCTCAAAGAGAACTTTTGATGATCCAGCATTGGCCAACCACGAAGGCGACTAGTTGGGATGATTTGTCCGACATCAGTCCCCTCCACTTGAAAACAACTTGCCCTCAAGTTCGTTGTATGTGCTTGAAGTTTTCCGTCCCAAACAAAAAGATACTTCGAGTTCTTGATCAATTGCTTCATCTTCCTTCGAAATTTATGCTCTAAAATATTTTTTACTCAAACCATTATCTTTGTAGCCTTCAATTGATTAATGAGTTCAATTAAACAAGGATTGATAACAAAATTAAATTTCTCGACCCCAATAAAATTAATGTTTTGCAACCTGTAAATATTGAGAAGATCAATTGATAAAGTATCAACTAGATGTTGTGATTGGATCTCTACCGAAATTTTGATGAGTTCTTTCTTTGATGAAATTTCACAATCATGGTCTCCCCAAAGCTTCATGCTAAAAAATTACTTCCTTTAGATCTTCAAACTTCTCACAATTTTCTTCCAATGGTGGTTGTACCTCATTAGGAATGACAACTACCTCTGTCTCTTAGGCTTCCACCACAATACTCTCAACCACATCTTTAACATCAATTATGGACTCATCCTCTTCTTCAATAACCAAGTTAGTTTCTGGTTTTGGGTCTTCAAAATTTTTATGAACCTCTTGTTTTAGTGGTTGATTATAAAACTCCATGATATAATCTCTCACACAATAATTACTACGCCCATAATCTTGATCTATATCGAATTCTTTATAATCATAAAATGAAAATTTAGATACTATCATTCTTCTCATTCTAGGCCATGAGCGAATATAAGATTTACCTTGTTGAGTTCTCAAAAATTGCAATTGATCCCACCACTTTGCAGCACAAAGTCTAAGCTTGAATGTTATAGCTTTTACCTTTTCCTCATCCAAGATCTTCACAAAGTCAAAAAATATCTCCAAATTAAATAACCAATAATAATTTTTGTTCGAAGATCCATTAATGAAATTAGGAATATCTCTAAATTCTTTAAATTTCCGATGATTAGGAACGCGTCTACCAATAGGATGATCGGGAGCCCCATCGTCGGCACAAACCTTATTGTCCTCACGTAGTACGTAGCTTATTAGTCTTCATCGTTAACCTAGCAAGAGTTGCTTGTATTTCCCGCAATGCTTGCTTGGTGTCGCGTTGAATCCTTGAAATTTTGGCCCTAGTAAGAGCCTCTTCTCCATATACGTCGTCGTCAAAGAAGTTGCCACCATAGCGTGCAATTGCCATCTAACCAGGATGAAACCTCTTTTGATACCAATTGACATAGCGGAAAGCATATGAAAGAAAAAGGGCACCGCATTTTTCTTAGAGAAATACTCGAATCCACACGTAATAAAGTAACACACTCGTATCTACGAACAAAAGAGTAAAAACTTAGTGAAGAAATTCTTATTGATCGATCAAAGTTCTATTTTTGCCCATAACAAGCCTATTTATAAAGAACTAAAGCTATGAAATAGAAATCCTAGTTCTACTAGAACAACTTAAACTAACTAGGAAAAGGAAATAACAAATTATATTAAACCTAGGAAAACATGAAAATAGGAAAAGAATAAGCAAAAAATCAAATTAAGCAAATCTAACTAGATTTGGCCTTCACGGGTGCGACTTTTTTTTATGATCTAACCTGTGGGCGACTTTTTCTCAAAATCTAATTATGATGCTAACTAGATTTGGCTCATGCTAACTAGAATTGCCTAGCCAGAACTTTTGATGATCCAACAATGGCCAACTGCGAGGGCGACTAGTCAGGGTGATTTGTCCTACATCAGATTAAGAATTCAAATTCAAAATCTTTCACTTCTTGAAGCTTAAATCTCAATTACTACCGGTCCACCTCTTGAGCTTCAACATATGTTCGTTATTTTTATTTGATTTTTCAAAATTACCTAAATAGGCGTTGTGATCCGTCTCCTAGCCTACTTCATGTGATCTGACAATAATAAATTTACTAAAATATTTCTATGTCAAAATTGCATGAAATTTTTGGAACAAATAATTTTTCTTCTTTAGTCTAGTTTTGATACTATATATATATATATATATATATATATATATATATATCTTACGATTCAGATTTTTCGGGCGGTGAAATGCTATACACAGCATCTTATCTGTAGCACCAAAATAACAACACCTCATGTGAAATTATGTGTATGAACCAAAACTCCCTCAATTTATTAACAGATCTAGATCTTGTTTACTGATGTGGGTTGGTGTTATACGAAAAGTGCTTCGTATATATAGCACCGCCCATTGCAATGTTATATAGGTATTTTGCAATTGAGTAACAAATATTAATTGGGATGCTGAAAGACAAAAGCAAAGAATTTATGGCCATAACCCTCGAGTTACCTTGTGGTACAATTGTAGGAGCTCCACAATGAAGCAAGTGTCAAGTACCATCATCTGCACAAACTTTTCGCTGCTCAAAGCATCAAATTTCTCCGAGTAGCATTCTGGTTCTCGTCTCCAATTCCTTCATTTCTCTTTCAAGGCCATCCAACGTCACTTTTTCACTCGCCAATTCTTCATTGAACTGCCAACAGTGTTGGTTTTTTGAGTGATGGGGTCCAAGATGCCATAGAGAAACCATAATTTGTGTGCTTCCATGGCTTACAACTTTGGATTGTTACGATGAAATGGGCCTATGGAGCCAAGCTCTGGGATGAAGTTATCTTCATCAATTTTGCGCATGCCTGGGGGAACTCGGGATATACTACATCTTTCACTTTCGCCAGGGTTGTGAAGATGCTCTTCCCGTAGATGATTGCGTATGTCAATGACCCATTGCGGTGGTGATGGTGTTGGTGCGTGGGTCGAGCTTGATCCTTCCTTATGATTTTCAGTGATAGGTTCCATTAATTTTCCTGAGAAAGATCAGCTAAGCTATATTTAGATTTAAATGCAAAGACAGAAAAACCTCCCCTGAATTATATGATTTCAACATTGAGGATCGGATTTCACTCATAAACACCAATTTCCTTCTCTAATACTCCATGTAAAAACTCTAAACCCCAACCAGATGGAGGTAGGACACAGAAAACAATAAGGTAAACAGTAATAATAACATGAAGTTAGAAGATCGAGCATACCAGATATGCGAAGAGCTTCTCCCACAATTCTAACCAATCTCATAAGCCTGTTTATGAAGCATTGGAAATGGTCATTATATATTCGTAACTTCCATTGCGATAATGTATATTTCATGTTTAAAAAATGTAGCCTTAAAAACCAAGTCTTCTTCTTTTTTGGAAAAATCTACGAAGACCGATATCAAGCATTATATTTTAGACTGCTATTTCACGCGTGTTTATCACCCTCATTCTGCGTTCGGATTCAGTGCTGAGGTAGCGTAAGATTGCGACACGTTGACAATGGCTGGTAATGGAGATCTCAGCATCAAAATAACCCCAAAAACGCCCGTTTCAGCCATTTGTTAAATGACGTCAACACCGTGAAGGAGAAAACGCCTGTTTAGATCAAAACAATGTCGTCTTGCAGCTGAATCAAAACATCTGTTCGTTGTCACTGATGAAATCGATGGAGAAGCAAACCCAGATCGTCGGAGAAGGAAGTGAAGCCGCCTTTCGGTTGCACACTTGCACATCACTGATCTCTCTCCATTGAACGGTTGCCACCGGCAAGATCGATAGTGTGAATTTCTGGAAGAGCTAATCATTTCATTAACTCGTAATAATATATACAAGTACAAAGGAGATACATCCCATTATTGACAGGATTCTACATGCGATAGGATAATGAGAATAAAAATAAATAAAATGAAATGTCAACATATGTACAGTAAAGTGATATCCAAGAAGGTGGGCAATCTGATCTTCTCTAGAACTTTTGAGGGTAGGAGCATCCCATCTATAAACCTTGTGTGCGGACACATCTCTGGAGTTTGGGCGAACCAAATTTTGAGTGGATGCAATTTTGAGCATATTTCCTAATAGACAGAGAGAGCTGATTAGATTTGCAAACGGTGAGTTTTTTAGATTTGTAAATGGGAGCGAATTACATCGATAGGTATTAAATATATATATATATATAAATTTGCAGCAGCCATTATACAAAGACATTATATATATGAGTAAATGGGAGATTCAGACCTGAAAAAATGGAGGTCCGATAATCGGACACGACGGTGAGCGGCCCTGTGTAGCAGACCGCAGATCTGGGTTTGCTTCTCCTATGTTGCAGATCTCGAGCTTCAAACCTTCTCCGACGATATTGATGGCAGCGAGCAGCCAGCAGCAGCAGAGAGAGAAATGGCACCCAACAACCTTCTCCTGTAAGAGAGAAAGCAAATCAAGCGGGAAAGGGAGAGATTGGAACCCAGCAAATGCCATCTGACACTGCGATCCAAATCTAATCTTGCGAAACGTTGTCGTTTGGGGTTGATTTGGGAGGCGTTTAGGCTGGACGGCGTTAAGCCATCAAATGTGGTATCGAAACGACGTGGTTGGTGGGTTGTTTTAATGCTGAACCCTCCATTACCTGGCATTGTCGACATGTCACAATCTGATGCTACCTTGGCATGGTGTCGAGATTCAACACCTCGGCACTAAATCCAGACTCCTTTGAGAGTCACGGACCAGGATTTGCTCAAGTTGGCATATAAAACTGGACGCTCAATTTAGTGTTGGATGGTGGACATGTGGCAGATGGGAAAATGGATGGATGGGATGAGCAAGCCTTGGTAAGGAGTGGAGAAGCTAACGCCGTTAGCTGGGATGGAAATCAAAAAGAGAAAACGGCACCGTTTGGTAAGGTTTTGCAAACACAAAACGAAATGGGAGGGTGTAGATCTGGGTTTCCCCCCTTTGAAAATTGCACTCTCCTCCTCCTCCTCCTCCTCCTCTCTCTCTCTCTCTCTCCCCATTATCGCATCTTCCACTCTCTCCTCGTGGTGAAGCAAGAAAATCAGGTCTGGTTTGGCGAAGTTCGCGACGGCAGTGGTGAGGCAAAAAAACCAGATCTGGTTTGGCGAAGCTTGCGACGGCAGTTGTGAAGCAATAAACACCAGATCTGGTTTGGTGAAGCTCGCGACGGAAGTGGTAAAGCCCTTCCCCCCGCCGATGGCAACCTCCTTCCCCCCGACGGCAGTGGTGAGTTAGGGTTTTCATTTTTTTTTTTTTTTTTTTTTTTTTTTTTTTTTTTTTGGCTGCCAGTTGGGGATATGCTTGTGGTCTGCGTTTTTTTAACTTTTTGAGCATAAATATTGTGTTAATGGCCCATAGCTTATTTTTGTTATTGCCAGTATTCTGATCTGTTTGTGTGTTTGAATTTTTGCGTTATTATTATTATTATTTTTTTTGCTGCCAGTTGCAATTAGATTTATTTAAATCCACATATTCAGTCAATACAGGCATCTGATGCACTTCTTTGACTACAACTAATTTGTTTCTGTTGATTTGGTAAAATATTTACACTCTCATGTCAAATCCACTACCCAGGATACCATCTAGAAAGTGAATCGATACCGAATCACCCGGATTGCTAAACAAACCCCGGACTAATACATTCCAAGTGGCCACATTAGGAGAGATCCCTTCCTTCAACATCTTATGAAGATAAACAATTGCCTCTTCAACACCAGTCCATTTAAAGACAAAACACAAAAAAAAGAAATAAAATTGGTATTGTAAATTGATGTGCCGTGTGAGGTGGCTTTCTTTATCATAGGGTGAAGAACTTTGGTCCGATTAGAGAATCAAACCATTAAAGTCATGGGAGAACAAATTAATTGTTATTGTAAATTGAGTGAAGTTATACTCCCTATTATTCAAATCCTCTTATATCTAAATAACATGGAAGGTCTGCTAATTAATTAAAAAATTTATAACATTTATATTTATAGTGGATTGATGCATGTGATGATTTCCACTTTATTTGAACAAGTAAATTAGGACGTTTGAACATTTTTCTTATAAATTATATTAAGTGGGGCATGTAATGTTTCTCTCTTAATCTTTCTCTCTGGAATGCAACAACATTTTTTATGGTTTGGCATGGGATGTTTATATTCAACATTTTTTATATTCAACATTTTTCTTATTTGGCTTGGGATTTTAAATTTGAATGGTTCCTAGAAATTGACTTCTAGCATTGGAGAAAAATCCATGACTTCTAGCATTCCAATTAAAGGTATGGAGAAAAATCCAATCTCTATTACTTGAGTGGTCATGATTTTGATGTCATTTATTTAGTAATGGCATCTCCCTACAATGGAGTGTAGTTTAATTTTACAGGACATTTAAATGATTCTAACTAATTACATGAACTTTATATATATTCTATTTTTTTTTTCTTCAATTTTTGTTGTTTTACGTCGTAACATTTTTGTTTTTGGTTTTTTTCTTACTTCATTATACAGCTTTCGAATACTAGAATGACTCAGTTCTTGTGGTGGATAAATGAGGTTACTATCATTGCAACACAAGCAAGTATTGATGATTCAACTTGGTCAAGGCTCAAATAACCTTTCTGCTATCAAGGATTGATTGCTAAAGCATGGAACAAATCCAAAAGAATGATTTTTGTGTTAATTTGATTTTTATTTGATGCATTTTGATTTAATGTGTACGTTGAATATTGATGTAAACCTTACAAAAATCATTTTTGTATCCTATCTGCATTGATATATTGTTGGTTGCTGAATGAATAGTGTGTAGTTTGATTTTGTACAGGTTTGATAAGTTGATAACTTCGGATGATCCTAGTTATAGATATGGTCATGCCTTTTTTTCTATAAAAAAAAAAATTGTATCTTGATATATTGTTGGTCGCTGAACGAATAGTGGTATGATTTTGTACAAGTTTGATAAGTCGATAACTTGGGATGGTCTTCGTTATAGACATGTTATGCTTGAATTTTTTCTTTTAAAAATTTGTACCTTGATATATTGTTGACTATGGAACGAATAGTGAATAGTTTGATTTTGTACAGGTTTGGTAAGGATAGTGAGTAGTTTGATTTTGCACAAATTTGATAAGTCGATAACATAGGATGTTTTTGTTATAGTCAGGATAATGCCCAATTTTCTAAAAAAATTTGGTTCCTTGGGTGAATTCCCATTTTTCATTAGGCTTTGAAATTGCAAAAATTTGGTTTCTTAATGGTCAATTCATTTAGGATTTCAACCAATTAAAAGATGCCAAAATCATAATCTTGCTTATACATTGAAAGAGTGGTCCCATGAAAACATTTTCTGTTTTAATGCATGCATAAAATTGCGCACAAGGCTAGGAAAGCTATAATAAAGCTCCTAAAACAAGAGCATTGTACCAAATACAACAAGATGCCAAAAAAGGCTCTAAAACGTTATCAAAATATACTCCATTTTCATCCATGTCCATTACCTTCTTTTTTTTTCCCTGCTTCTTTTGTTCAAGCCTTTTTCCAATTATGTACATTCAATAAAAATGAAACTGGGCCAACACCAAATAAGATCAAATTAAAATGGCTAGACCCGAATGAAAATTTTTTGGAAAAATGAAGATTTTTATTCATAAATTTCTAATGGCCAGACCCGAATATAAACTGTTAATCAAAAAAATAAAAAATAAAAAAATTCTAGTATAACCCTACCTACAATTAGGATATTCCAACTTATCGACTTATTAAATCTATACAAAATCAAACAACTACTAATTATTCATTTAGTAGCCAATAATATATTAAGGCATCAAAATTTTTGTAAAATCTAGCATAACCCTTTCTATAATTAGGGCATCCCAAGTTATCGACTTATTAAGCCTGTATAACATCAAACAACACAATCACAAATAAAAACAACATATCCTATACATCATTCCATTAAACCAATAAAAAATCCATTGTAACAAAAATCATCTACCAAAAATAAATTAATTAAGTTTACATCCATATTCAGCGTACACATTAAACTAAAATGCATCAAAAAATAATAATAATTGGGACAAAAATAATTCTTTTCGTTTCGTTCCATGCTTTGACAATCAATCCTCGGTAGCAACAATTGACAGGTTCATAGAGATTGTTCATCAACCCTGAATGGAAAAAAAATTTAAAAAGAAAAGAAAATTAATTCCCCCAAAAAATCAAAACCATAAAATTTGTTCATTAAACGATATAAGGAAGTAAAATCTTAAAGATTCACCATGCATACCTCAATTTGTTTTTCTTATGACATAATTGTAATGTTAAAGCCTAAACTTAGCCAAAGCATTTCTAGTGGTAAGTCAATAAGGTTAGATTTTGACCATACAGTAGCTTTTTATTTCATTTTCAACATCAAGGGTGCTAAAAAAAAATTAGTCAACTTCAACAAACTAAACTAGGATCATATCTATATACACACGTTAGTTGCCAATTCAATTTAAGACTACAATCATATACAGAAACATTGATAAATCTAGAACTAGAACCCAAAACATTCAATTTACATACTAAGCTATTCCATAATAACCATAGTCCACCACTAAATCCTTCATATTCAACAAAAACATACGTATCAAAAGGAATTTTTCTAGATAGAAAAATCTATGAATTGTAGCAGCATACAAATCAAACCCAGCATACAATAAAATCAAAAAGTATTCTTTCCCCCAATAAAATCTATGAATTGTAGCAGCAGCAACAGAAACAAATTATTTTACCAAATCAACATAAACAAATTAGTTATAGTCAAAGAAGTGCATCAGATGCCTGTATTGACTGAATATGTGGATTTAAATAAATCTAATTGCAACTGGCAGCAAAAAAAAATAATAATAATAATAACGCAAAAATTCAAACACACAAACAGATCAGAATACTGGCAATAACAAAAATAAGCTATGGTGCAATAACAAAAACCCTAACTCATAGGCCATTAACACAATATTTATGCTCAAAAAAAAAAAAAAATTAGCAGACCTCAAGCATATCCCCAACTGGCAGCAAAAAAAAAAAAAAAAAAAAAAAAAAATGAAAACCCTAACTCACTACTTGCCGTCGGGGGCAAGGAGGTTGCCATCGGCGGGGGGAAGGGCTTCACCACTGCCGTTGCAAGCTTCGCCAAACCAAATTTGGTGTTTTTTGCTTCACCACTGCCATCGCGAGCTTCGCCTTCGCCAAACCAGATCTGGTTTTTTTGCCTCACCACTGCGGTCGCGAACTTCGCCAAATCAGATCTGGTTTTTTTGCTTCACCACGAGGAGAGAGTGGAAGATGCGATAATGGAGAGAGAAAGAGAGAGAGAGAGAAGAGAGAGAGAGAGAGAGAGAGGAGGAGGAGGAGGAGGAGGAGAGTGCAATTTTCGAAAGGGGGAAACCCAAATCTGCTCCCTCCCATTTCGTTTTGTGTTTGCAAAACCTTAGCAAACGGTGCCGTTTTCTCTCTTTGATTTCCTTCCCAGCTAACGGCGTTAGCTCCTCCACTCCTTACCAAGGCTTGTTCATCCCAGCCGTCCATTATCCCATCTGCCACGTGTCCACCATCCGACGCTAAATTGAGCGTCCAGTTTTATATGCCAACTTGAGCAAATCCCCATCCGAGAGTCACTTGTACACAAAAATAAACTACAAATCATTTTGTATTCAAAGAGTTGTGGGAACCCTATCTGTGAAACACTTGAAAGGTGTGACTTATAAAGGTTTAATCTTTATCCGTAAGAATTCTTTAGCAAAATTCTTGAGGCGAGAATAGAGGTGGAGAGGCCGAACTTCATCAAAATCATTGTTTGTAATATCTCTCTTATACTCTCTGTTTTATATATTCTTAATTGTCTTAAATTTCTTTATATTTGCAATATTTTTTCTTGAGATTGCATTAAAGTTCATAAGGAGCTTAAAACTATATTCTGCCCCACCCCCTCTAGGGTTAATCACTTGGGTCCATAGTTATTAAACCCAGACCGAACATTGACCCGGCTTAGAGATCGAGTCATCGGGTCATTGGTTCAACCGTCGGGTCAATAATTCAACCGGTCTTATAATTAAAAAATAATAAAAAATAAAACTAAGTGGTAAAAAATGAAATGTGATGTTTAAATATTAAATAATATGTTTTGTGAGTTATTTCACAACAACATATGTGGTTTATTGGTTAAGACTATCTCTTTAGCTTTAGTTTCCTTGTTTCGAGTCCCGACAGCAGCAAAAAGTGGTTGATTTTTATACACAGTTTCACACTTCACAAGTACTAAACCGGACCAGTTTATGAAAAAAACCACCGATTTGAGCCGGTTTAATCCGGTTCATTCCGATTTGACTATAATTCTGATCCAATTACAAAATCGAACCGGTCAAGGGTCCGGCTCAACGATCGAACCGCCCGGTCCGGTCCGGGTTTAATAACTATGCTTGGGTCTATAATTTTTTAATTTCTTATAGCTCTATAAGGATTCTCTAGGTAGATTCTAAGGGTTTCCTAATCGAGTTGAATGATTTGTCTCTTCCTTTCTTTTCTAATAAGCTAGCAAAGCAAAAGGATAATTAACCCTTATATAATTATCATAATTTCTAGATAATAATTACTGAAATGGTTCGAAAGCTCTATATGAGGGCATTTAAAAAACTGTGTTGAAACATATATGGGGAATGGCATTTTGGTTAAACCATAAAAATGCTATTGATCGTAAGGGTTTGTCCCACCGTATGTGAAGTCCTTAAGGCTATGTTTTGTACGCTTGAATGGAATGGAATAAGGATGGGAATGGAATGAAAAAGGGAATGAAAGGAATGGTCATTCTTAATGACCATTCCATGCCTTTGTTGGGTGCACATTCTCATTCCATAATACCATCAATTACATCAATATTTTTATTATCTTTCATAATCATCTTCTTCCTCTCTTACCCACATACCCACAATTCTTTTTTTTTTATTAGCATATACCCACAATTCTTGCAACAAAACAACGAATAAATCATCTCATCTTCATAATCTTTTACCTATATACCCACAATTTTTTTTTTTTCTTTTTTGATCAGCATGTACCAAAAATTCTTGCAACAGAAGAAAAAAAAAATAAAATAAAATAAAATGCCATCTCCTCATTTTTATTTTTATTTTATTTTTTCATAATCAGGCCAAAAAAAAAAAAAAAAAAAAAAAAATCTTATCATCATCCCATAGTCATTTACCCCACAATCACAACACAAATTTTTTGTTTTTTTACCATCATCTTCAAATTCACATACCCATTTACCCACATCATGCTCCATATGAGGTAGATCGATCTGAGAGGTGTGCTGGCCATATCATACCCATTTATGACACTGGTGATGTAGTGGCAACTGTCGAACCGAGGAGGATGGTGGGCTTGCACACCGTGTAGTAGATCTTCTCCGGCTCGATTAGCTTGACAAGGCCTCAATCGCATTTGTGGGGAGGCAACAGCGACAAGAACGACAATCGGGATGAGCATTCACCCTTGGGTGTGTTAGTGGTGGGGTCATGTTGAGTGGTTGGAATGAGCATTCCTTTATCTGGGTTCGTGTATTGAGTGGTTGGAATGGGCATTCCTTGATCTTAAGGGCTTATTCCATTGTTTAATGGAATAGCCGGGTGTGAAGGAATTCGGGTTCCATACCTTGGGCAAACCAAATATCCCACTTTTTTTTATCAATGGAATTCTCATTCCATTCCCACCCCAATTCCGGAATTCTCATTCCATTCCCACCCCAATTCCATCGTTGCAAACACAGCCTAAAAGGTTACATTAATTTAAAAACACCTTCTCATCACCGAGTTATTTTCCTTTTGTCATTTTATTCTTTACCCTTCTCTCTCCACTCTTCCTCGCTCTATTTCGTTCCCCATTTACGAATTTTACTTGAATTCAATGACATTATTGCTGGGATTGCATCAGGCCTGGACAATCATGCAATTGCATGCCACCTTCCCTCCCAAATGTTTGAGTCCATAACAAAGAAGCTGTAGAGAAGCCACCTTGCACATGGCACCCTTGAGAATGCCTTCTCACCCAACTGGAGTAACCAGCGGCTCATGGCAACCATGGCGGTTGGCCATTGCTGGCAGAGGCTTCGATGGCCAGGACACCTTGATTTCGCAGAACGCCGATTGGAGTTGTTGATTATTGTTCCAAATCAAGCAAACCTACTGCTCACCGACATCGGCAAGATCGAGCCACTGCAATACCGATTATGAACTCCTGAACCAATTGACCGTGAACTCCTCTGTTTTTTAACCAACACTGATCGCTGAAATTAGAGGGTTAGGAGGGAATGCTAAAATAGCAAGAGCTTGGGAAAATTCAAGGACACTAAAAAACTTAGAGGGTTAGGAGGGAATCCTGAAATTCTAAGAGAAAATAAAGAGAAAGAGAGACTTGGGGAGGAAAGTTCTTGTAGGGAAAATACTAAAAAAGAGAGAAGTTGCATTGAAAGAAAATAAAAGAGAAATGACTTATAAGGAAGGGAAAAATAGCTTACTTTGCTCAACTGAAGGGACGTTACCAGATTGACAATGGACCTGAGAGACGGTTTAAACACTAACCAATTTCATTTGCAAGAGGTATGAATTTATATTTGATAGTAAAATTATATAAATTATATTTGTTGTTTATTTGGTTAATATGTCATTTGTGTGTATTTTAATTATTGCATGGTATATAGGTGATCCAGATTAAATTAAAATACGAAACATGGTCAATGAATATAAAATGAGGGTCGGTTTATTACCGGGCATTGTTGGGTGCCTAACACTTTCCCAACATGTACCCTAACTCCGAACCTTTCTCTGATCAACAAAATTGGTCTTAAACCCTTCCAAGTAGCGACTCTTAGTCATATGCTATTCTCCAGGGTTAGCACCATCAGAAGCAAAAGTAGATAAAACATAGGTAAAAAAACGAGCATGTTGTGAAAATCGGTGCACTCACACATATGCAAAAACTCATGGAGGTTGAAGTCTTCCAATATTTCTTATATAGTCAGTCCAAAGCATGATGAAACAATGATGTTTGATTATTAATTAGTTTGAATATTTTTTTCTAATAGCTGATTTGCCTTCTTGTCTATTAATGTAAGAAGTGAAAATTTACATTTGTTAAAACCATATATTTCAATCTTGTTCCATGATTTGCCCAACATCTACTATCATTGTATTCTAATATCATCTATTTGAATATTATTTCCCACATTTCAAATTTGAATATTTTTAAGATCAACAAATACTCTGCTATATACTCTCTTGTCAACACATGTACACGTAAATGCTACAAAAAATATATGAAAAAAAAAAATTACATGTAGGTGTTTCTTTAAACATAATTAATAATGTCAAACCAATTACAAACTGTTACATCTTATATTATTGTTGGAAATTTTAAATCAGTTACATCTATTTTTTTTTCTTTTTTCCAAAGTTTTGTGATCAACATAGTACATATAGGTATTGAAGTTTTGTGATCAGCAATAGTGAGAGGTTTTTTACACTGAGGAACGTAAAGTTTCTACTACAAAATCTAGATCAAGACTAAAGTGAGTTTTCACGGTGAGGAAGGTAAGCCATCTATTGTGAAATATGGATTTGGTGCTGCATGCCACTTGTTTTTTATCCCTACCTAAAATCAAGTTTATTTGATTTTTAAAATAAAATTAAGGGATTTTTGGTTTTTTAAGGTTTTATACAAAATATAAAAGGCTTTTATGAAAACTGGGAATGCATTAACAACATTTTAAAAGAAGTTTTTCCAAAATCTATGTTTGAGTAGATTTTTTGGCCATTTGTAATCTCTATTTCTTTTTTTGCCAAGGGTCTACTTAGACATTAGATTTTAGAAAATTTTCATTATAAAAAGTTGTTGAAAATGATGTTTTATAATGACCGATTTTCATAAAACCTTTTATATTTTACATAAAAACTTTAAAAACCAAAACAAATAGGGATGCTGATAAAACTAAGGGGTGGTAATAGCCGGACCCATAGTGCTTGGGAACGGCTATTGCAACCCCCCATTCCTATAAGCCCACCCCCATCCTTTAGGTTTTTAAGGTTTTATGCAAAATATAAAGAGTTTTTACGAAAACCAACAGTATAGTCCACTAAAAAACATCATTTTGAACAACTTTTCAGAAGAAAGTTTTTCCAAAATCTATTGTTTAAATATACTTTTTAACCATTTATAGCTTTTATTTCATTTTTTGCCAAAAAGTCTACCTAAACGATAAATTTTGGAAAAACTTTCTTCTACAAAGTTGTTTAAAATGATGTTTTCTAGTGGACATCAAGGCCGGTTTTCATAAAAACTTTTTATATTTTGCATAAAACCTTAAAAACCTAAAAGATGGGGGGTGGGCTTATAGGAATGGGGGGTTGCAATAGCCGTTCCCATAGTGCTTGTCCAACCAGAGTTGGGCCATGGAGGCCCATCCTGACGCTGCTGTGCTGGGCCAGTGTGGATGCAATATGCAACCGGGTCTGACCGGATTATGGACACGTGTTCCTTGCTTATTAGCGGTTGATTTTTGTCTGGTACAAATATTATTATTCTTTCTGTGTTTTTTAATGGAAGTCCACGGTTCATTTTTTGGGGTAGCATCTCACCAAAGGTAATTAAGTGAAGATTGTGAACTATGGTGTTGCTCCTGATGGGTTGTAGACAGCCTACAGACTAGTCCCGTTAGAGGTGTTCGTGGTTCGGTTTAGTTCGGTTTTACGGTAAATTTAAATCAAATCATTATACTTTGGTTTTTGTTTTCTCAAACCAAAACCAAACCATATTATAAAAAAAATCAAACCAAACCAAAGCATAAAATTTCGGTTTGATTCAGTTCGGTTTCGCTTTTATCCTATCAAATAACAACAAATAATTAAAAATAGAAAAATGACAAACCAAACTCTGAATAAAAACATTTTTAATAAAATCATTACATTAGCAACTAAAAAAAAATATTAAACATTGTATCAAACTGAAAAAGTATTGATTTATGTCAATCTAAGTTCAAATTTCCAATCTAATACATGCCAATATCTCACATAACAATAATAGCTAGTTTAATACATGCCAATCTAATAAAGAAAAAACTTTAAGAGAATTTACAATCTATTACCTATTATGCCCTTATTAGAATAAAAAATTTACAAACTAAGTTTAATATGTAATATATAAAATTATATATATTTATATTCGGTTTTTTTGGTTTTTTGGTTTGGTTTGGTTTTTTAAACATGAAAACCAAAACCAAACCAGTTTAATTCGGTTTTCTAAAATTAGAACCAGAACCAAACCTAAAGACAAAAAAACCAAACCAAATCGACCAGTTTGGTTTGGTTCGGTTTGGTTTTCGGTTTTAACCTAAACCATGAACACCCCTAGTCCCTGTAGGCGGGCGTGAAGGGGATTATTAGTCAATAGGGGCATCTATTGGCAGTCAAAGACTTACATTTTATCCTCCACTTATTTTATATTTTAAAATTTTATGAAAAATATAAAATATTTTATAAAAACTGATGACGTAATCTACTAGAAAACATCGTTTTAAATAATTTTGTAGAATAAAGTTTTTAAAAAATCTATCATTTAAATAGACTTTGTAACCTTTTATATAACAAAGATTATAAATGACCAAAAATTCCACTTAAATGACAAATTTTAAAAAAAAATTCTTTTGCAAAATTATTCAAAATGATGTTTTTTTAATGAATTATGCATCTGGTTTTTATAAAAACCTTTTATATTTTTCATAAAACCTTAAAAAATGAATAGACTGAGAATAGGACTTTCAACTTTCAAATGGTTTGGGTTATAACCATTACCAAGATCTTGTGTTTAGACCTTTAAACAAACATTTGGAGAGCATGCGAAAGAGAAACATTATTGCTGTCACTGACTTAGGTCCAAGCACTCCAAAACCAGTCAATTAACAACCCAAAAACAGTTACCAATTACCCAATCAAATCCAAAAGCACATTATTAAAATAAAAAAATTATTTAAAAAAAATCGGATACTATATTGCACGAACTCAAGAGCATGGAAAAGAACACAACTTGTAATTCAAACATGATTTCGTCATACAGAGGTTTCACTCAATAGGTAAGCAAATGTCGATTATTCGGGATTGATCAAAACAAGCTCAACTACAGCACAATGACAAACAAATGAATAAACAGAGACACGAAGAACGGAAAACGACAAAACATAAAGCCCTTCTTACTTTGACATTGATGAGGGTGTCGCCGCCCGGTGAAGAGGAATTGGTGTTAAAGAATCAGAGAGTTACGTGAGAGGCAAAGGTAGAGTTGAGTTTCCAAGAAAAACCCACCTAATGGGTTATAGAAGAAATAGTTGTGGAGAAAGGTCGAGAGAAGTGGGACCTGCGAGTTTTGGGTTGTTGGAGGATTTTTCCCCAACGGGATGGAGAGATGGAGACTCATGCGGCTGAGAAAAATAATGGGAGAATTCCGATTTGGTGTAGTTTGGTTACCAAATTGAAATTTTTTTCTTTTTTATGAAAACTAATTTCATTAGAAAATGTCATTTTCAACAACTTTTGTTTAAGTAGATTTTTGGATCATTTATAATTTTCAGTTCTGTAAAAATGAATAAAGATTGTAAATTGCCAAAAATCATTTTAAACAATAGATTTTAGGAAAAAAAATTTTTACAAATTTATTCAAAATAATGCTTTCTAGTATACCATGCGATTGGTTTTCATTAATTTTTTTTATATTTTTCATAAAACTTTGAAAAATAAAAATAAAAATAAAAAAATTGAGATTTACAAATAAAGTTGAGAGATTAAAATAGCCGTCCTCATTTTATTAACACTATAAAACAAAGACAGTAAATAGCTAAAAAGGCTGCTTTTCTATTTTTTGACCTCATGCCCTGGCCCTAATTCCTCCATTTATCTACGTCTATATTTATCTATACTAATTATTTTTAAAAGTCTTTTAAACAAAAAACTTTTGATTGATAATATTATCTTCATTTAAAATTATAAATATATTTTTACCCTTAATTTTGGATACGAACTTGAAGTTTCTCATATGATTACGATTAGAAAAAACGAAAAAAAAACAAAAAACAAAAAACCTATAGTAATTAACTTCATCTAATTGGGGATAGACGCGCTACTCCAAGTTTTAAGGGAATTATAATTAGTCCCAACTACAAACTCTTGGGAATCCTATAGCCTCCATCTTTCTTTGGTTTTTCATAGATGAGTTCATCTCAATTGCTCTTCATGACAGTTCCCATGACAGCAGTGTATGGGTAGATAACTTTTCTACAATTCTTTTCTTTCCTTTTTTTTTATTTTTTATTTTTTATTTTTTTTTTGTTGGTGGGACAGAACCTACTCCTCCAACTCATCGATGAAGAGAGGTGACACTTATATTTCTTTTTCTTTTTTTGGTGGTTGAAGTATGCTATCTTTCAATATTCGTTTTCCAAAAATTAAAATAAAAAAAGAAGTCTATTATTTTCCGTTAATAAAACATTAAAATTTGGCATGGTAGGATGGTATGAGCTACAAAATTTCTCTCTTTCATTTTGGTCATCATGCTACGATTTTTTTAATATGTTGTGTTTATACAAATTATGCATATCGATATAAATTGTTGAAAATCCTATTAGATATAACTCTTTATCATAGGTTTTGATGCATTATAATTCTTGATTCACACTTCACAGTGTTGTTGAAGGATTGTATTGATTCACAGTCTTGTTGAAGAATTGTATTGATTCACATTTTGTCTAGTGTTTTCTTTCGAAAGGTGGGTTCAGATTCTAGTTAATTACTAATACAGTAATACATATGATTTCTCTTCTAGTCTCCTTTGATACCCTATTGTTAAGTAAATTTCTTGAAAAAAAAAGGAAGTTATCATTAAAACCACGTGCAACGCACATGCAATAATTAGAATCAACAAATGATTATCAATACTTTTCCATAACCTTGAATCCGAGATCCCTCACTCAATAAGTGAGGAGAATGTCATTAAACTATTATGCCATCGGCGCCAAAAAGTTTACTTAAACATGCAATAGATTTTGGGGGGAAGGGGGGGGGGGGATCGACAAAGTTATTCAAAATAATGTTTTCTAACGGACAGTGTGGGCAATTTTTATGAAATTTTTTTATATTTTTCATAAAACTTTAACGCTATGTTTGAATAATGAATTTTTAGGTGGAATTTGTTTTTGAGATAGAATTTGTAAAATTTTTATAAGAATGAGACGGACAAAATCCTTATAAAAATTTTACAAATTCCATTTCAAAAGCAAATTCTACCTAAAAATTCCTTATCCAAACATAGCATAAAAGTTTTTAAATAAGTTAAAGGATAAAAATAAAAATAAAAAAGTCTTGGGAGTCAATAGAAGCTCACTGACACCAATAGGCTTGAGCTAACCCAACGTCATGTTGAGCTTAAATTTAAGGGAACGGCTATTGCAACCCCCCATTCCTATAAGCCCACCCCTCTATCCTTTAGGTTTTTAAGGTTTTATGCAAAATATAAAAAGTTTTTATAAAAACTGGCCATGATGTCTACTAGAAAACATCATTTTGAACAACTTTGTAGAAGAAAGTTTTTTCAAAATCTATCGTTTAAATATACTT
The DNA here is from genome assembly GCA_039720395.1 of Liquidambar formosana. Classification (NCBI taxonomy): domain Eukaryota; kingdom Viridiplantae; phylum Streptophyta; class Magnoliopsida; order Saxifragales; family Altingiaceae; genus Liquidambar; species Liquidambar formosana. Next base: position 8,777,471 of record CM077827.1, read on the forward strand.
TTTAACCATTTATAGCCTTTATTTCATTTTTTGCCAAAAAGTCTACTTAAACGATAAATTTTGGAAAAACTTTCTTCTGCAAAGTTGTTCAAAATAATGTTTTCTAGTGGACTTCACAGCCGGTTTTCATAAAAACATTTTATATTTTGCATAAAACTTTTAAAACTAAAGGAATGAGGGGTGGGCTTATAGGAATGGGGGTTGCAATAGCCGTTCCCTAAATTTAATAGCCCAGGCCCTGCCCGTAAGAAAATGTGTAAAGCTCGGCCCAATGGCCTACAAACACAATACAGTTATTGGAAAATGAAAATCAACTTGTAGTAAGGCATTAAACATTCACTTTAAGATAAATGGACCTTAATTACATGGAAATAAAGATTAAAACACTAAAACAACTAATTCCGTGTTAAAAAAATTGCACAAGTCTTTGCACTAAGTGTTAACTGAGTCCCCTCCCCATATATTTATCTATATCTATACTACCTATAAAAAGATGAATGTAAGAAAAACTTTTGATTGACTAATATACCCTTATTTTAATTTTTAAATACACAACTACCCACCCTTCTGCATATATAGGAAATATAGTAATATGGAAACTATAATTCTAAAACACATACCTTAATATATAAAACACAAATAGGAATTCAAAAGATACCCTAAATCAAATACTCCATTTAATACTATACATATAATCCTAAAACACGTTGACTTTGTATCTCTCTCTTTCTCTCATTCTCTAGCAAACAAGAATGGCCTGTTAGAGGCATACCTACTTCCTAGCGCAGTCACAAACCAAATATCCACATCATGGAGACGATACCGGATCTCAAGGGACTGTTGCATGAGTGTTTTGTACTTTTATTATCTATTTCTTAAAATTTTCTGAGAATTCATATAATGTTAAATTTGTTTGTGGTTGGGGGTAATTGTTTTCGAAGATTCTGGGTAGACTAGGAAAACCCTTGAATGTGTTTTGATTGTAACATGGAAATTGTTGGAATGGGTCATATATGTATATGATAATTATTATTATTATTTTGCTTGAATTTAATTGTTGATGGGAAGGGAGGGGGAAAAAGAAAAAGGAAAAAAATAAAATGAAAATCTCGATCTCCACTCTCTTTTCAATCTCTAAGTGAACAAAAAAAAATGTAGATGATGATACCATATAAAAATAAAATTGAGAATTTTTTTTTAGAAAAAGTAAGAAAAACTATATTATGAGGGATCAATTTCACTTATTAAAACAATAAATTAAATAATATTTAAAAGCATAAAAAATAGAAAATATAGAAAATAAAAATAAAATAATTATGTTTGCTACTTCCCTTTGGAATGCACATCTCAAATTGAAATAGCAAATTGCCACAGCCCACGTAAGGTAGCAAAAGACAGATCTGTTACTTTTTTTTTTTTTTTTCTTTTTTGCTACCTCCCTCAAAGATGCTCTTGTATCACATATTAAATTATATTATATCTATACTACCTATAAAAGTTTATACTTTAGAAACACTTTTGATTGACCATTACATCATTATTTTAAATTTTAAATATTTATTTGCCTCCCATATTTAACCAATTAAGAATGTTTATTTTCTAGCAAAAAAGAAGGAAAAAAGATAACACAATTTATGTTCACTTCATAAATTCTATACAGCCTCCACTACTATGCATATGTTCTAGCTAACTTCTTATTCCTTCCATAACTCTTAACAATTGAAGGAATTTTGACTATTGTGTTAAGCGTTTATTCTAATAAGTTAAATTAACACAAAAGTAATAAATAATTAGATTTTCATGTTTAATATATATATAGAATTTATAAATTTTTTTATTCAAATAATATTCATGTGCAACGCATGTGTACCCATATCTAGTATATATATATATACACGGTTATGTTCTTGTACCCCTTGTATTGATCCAGTGTACTTCATATTCCACTAATGCACATGATACACCATCCAATGTGGGTGTTGATATAATTTATATCAACATGTTCTTACTTGATCACCATCCAATGTATAATGCTAATATAACTTATATCAACACGTGTATTTTTTTTATTTATTTATTTTTCTCATATATGAGCCACGGATGATGATCAAGTAAGCACTGTACTAATATAACTTATATCAACACCCCGCATTGAGAGTTGTACCTTATGTATTAATGGGATATGAGGTACATTGGACCAATACAATGAGTACAACCCTCACTGCACGGTGCTAATATAACTTATATTAACACGTGCTGATGAGAACATAACCGTATGAGCCACCTCCAAAATTTTGCACAACTCTTTGCAACCTTTTTAATCAAATGTTAATCATCTAAACCATAGTTATTAAACCTGAACCGGCCCAGGTTGGTGAACTGGTGACCTGGTGCCTTGGCCAGTTCGGTTTTTTAATTGGATCGTTTTTGCACTTGACTCGTCTTAGCCCAGGATAAACTGATTAAACCGAACGGTTTTTATTCCCAAAACAGAGCAAACCAGGTCCGGTCGGACCAGTGACCCAGGCATGTGGCAAATAGGCTTTAAAGGTTATTATCAAAACGCGGCCAACTCCCTGTGTCTAGTATTACAATACATATTATTTAACTGGTTTCTCTCACTTACAAAATAAAACCAACTAAATATATCTAAACTAATTATTATAAATTTTTATCATTATTTTAATTATAAGACCGGTTCGTACTAGTGACCCAATGGTTGAACCAGTGACCCGACCACCCGACTTCTCAACCGGGTCAATGTCGGGTCCGGGTTTAATAACTATGATCTAAACAACACATAATTTTATTATCATTTTCCTTCCACATGTATTGCGTACATTGTATTAGTCTATATAAATTAATTAAATATTCGTTTGTGTGAAGTTTTGCATGTATATACTCCGTACTTTGATGGTCACGATACACGATAAGAAAGTAGCAAGTGGTTTTGCACTGCTATATCTTCAAGTAACCTAGCTCTTATCATATAATCAATCATCCAATATAAAAGTATGGAGAAAAATTAGAAATGGCTGAAAATGACAACCATAATAATAATAATCTATGATAAACCAAACACGTGGTGGAATTTCCTACCAAACTCCATGGGTTTCTAGTATCAGGACGTAATTGATAACTAATGGGTCACCCAATTGCTCTTCGAGGATATGTACAAAATAATTAATCAGGCACAACAAACTCCCTTGTGACCGATATATAAATTAATTATCATCAATAATTATTGCTCTGACTACAAGTACGAAGGTCTCCTTCATTTAATCTAAGAATTACCTTCATCGCATATGGTTCATAACAAATTTCCTTCCAGTGTGTTAGGTCATCCCCTGAATGCTAGAACTCAATTCCTATGGTTTGTGAATAGTACGTCAGAGGATTGCATATAAGTCATTTGTTTTGAATTTTCAGCATATAATATTCATGTTCGCGTAAGGGTAAAGTTAAGAATTTAGTTGAGGTGAGACGAACTCATTAGTGTTCAATTTGTGTAAATGGTAGAAACGAGTGACAATGATAGAGGAACAAAAGCTTTGGGACTCATGAGACTATGACCCACATGCATCACTGCAATATTAAACACCCCCTCACCTCCCCAAAAAAAAAAAAAAAAGAATAGTGCTTTTTTTGGGGGAGGCGACAACGGGTTTAATGTGAATAAATTCAAGAAATTTTAAAAAGGAGTATGTAAAAAAAAAATTTAAAAATTAATTAACACATTATAAGATGGCAACAATTCTTTGATTTTCATTTAAATCAGTTAAACTCTCTCATTCAAAACAAGGTGGACCCAAGTGTCAAAAAAGGCATACAGCACTGGTTTTTTTTTTTTTTTTTTTTTTTTTTTTCTTTTTGGCTAAGAGAAACTAGGAGAAACAAACAAAAGAAAAGAACAAGAAAAAAAAAATACAAAAACCAAGACCTACTATAAACATCTTTAAAGCTGACTCTCTTTTAAAAGATGGGCTCTATAGGGTTGGGGTTCTTCTATCATTCGGTAGAAAAATAGAGGAATAAAAAATAAATTTTTTATTGTTACCATTATTGTAAAAATGGCTCTACACGTAAAATAAATATTCAACCAAAAAGGACACCCTTGTTGAATATAAAGCTCTTGTGAATCACATTGTCTTCATTAATTTTTGGGTTCGATCAAGACGTACTATAGCCTTTAATCACTAAAGATTCACCCTCCCAACTCTGCCAACTTTAGTCTGCTACATATAAATAAACCCATCAGGAGTATCACTCTATTCTGGTCCCTACAATCCTCTTCCCATTTGGACAGATTGAATGCCTATCATTTATCCTCAACAACTTCCGCTATAGATCAATCTCTAAGTTGATGGCCGTAGCAAATTCTGATAATGTTCTTATTCAATTGCCTTTAATTATTGAATGAAGATATGAACGGCAATCTCAGACACCTGGCTCAAACCATTATGATCGAGCTAGTCTGTGAATTTGATAGGTGGCCACTATTACTGTCAATGCAAGTAGCTAGTGTAGTATTGGAACCTGCATTTTTTGGGCTCATCTACTGCTTTCTCAACTAATAAATTGCCTTCACCCTAAGCCATTTGCAATTTTCGTACAAGGAATTAAGCTGAGTTCCAAGGGCAATTTCTGTCCGTGTGGTACTCGAACCACTTGATGTCTCTTCGCTTGAGATAATATTTGTGCAATTCATCAACTTGATTTGTTTTAACCATCTAATTTTCTATATATCTTTTTTCTGTACTTTCCTTGACCCATAAATGGTACTCTATCTGTCCCACAATGATAAGTCATGTTTGACAAAACACGTAGTTTAAGAAAAAATATCATTTCATTGACTTGTCATTTATTAAATTCTATTTTTCCAAAAATATGTACCATCTCTTACATTTTATTAGGTTTTGTGTTGAAATTAATTATTGAAATAACAAAAGGGACATAGTATAGGAAATTTAAAAAAAAAAATTATGATTTGACTTTTCAAAATAGATAAACATTTTGAGACCATAAAAAAAAAAATAATAATAATAATAATAATAATAAAAGGTAACAAATATAGCCTACCTTTGTAGGACATAAGGAGATATTAAGATTATGTGCAACCCACATGTGAACGAAAGGCATCTAGCAAATAATTACCGTTGATGGCTGGCCTGTATATATTTTATAATGTCAAATACTTGGTATGATATTTTTATGTGTTCATAGTTATTACTCGCACATAGATAAAATCTTGACTTCGTCACTGCGTGGCACCCAAAAATGAGTAGCACCATTGTTTAAATACTACACGTATAGGAGCCACACATTAATTTCCATAACCCTATTGACTTATCGTGACATACACATATATGCAAGTCCACCCTGTTCTTTACACTTTCCAGAAATCCTAGTAGATCGATGTTTCCAATTATTTTTCCCTGCCACTAAAATCATATTAATTGGTCAACATGGATTGTGTTGAATGTGTTCCATTTACGTTGTATAAGTGGACCATTCGTTGTTGAAAGTGAACCCTTGCACCCTTTTAATTCTGTATTCAACACACGAAGCATGGCAGGAAAAGTCGACAAATGTTTAATTACTTCTTCATACCACGTGTTAAAATTAAAAAACACAAAATGCACCCCCAATTTTGGAAAGCCAACATTATTTATGAATGTGCACTTCATTTTTGAGGTCCCGAATTAATTCAATCCGGTCGAATTCAATATAATTTTCAGTCCAGTTCTAATCCAATTTTTTAGGTCCCGAATTAATTCGATCCGGTCTAGATATACCTCTGACCTAGACCGATTTGCGAGCATAATTATGTACATCTTATAGACATCCTAGAGAAAAGTCATATAATGAGAATGTCCTTATAAGTGTATTGACAAACTCGATCCCTCTATTTCAAGAGATATCACACAAATTTCTAGTAACATGCCCTATCATCAAAGAGAGCTAGGATACCTACAAGAGTTACTCAAGCGAGCCGATCAAACAGAGGGTACTTAGGTGCAAAAGTTAACCTAGAGAACCCATCAGCATTAAATATTCTTTTTCATTCAACATTGTCAACAATGTTTGCCGATCTGAAAGTTTCTTCTTCGACATTTATTAGATTATCTATGTCCATTTTAACATATTTTTTACTAACATTTATACGAACACAATACAATAAATATGATGATGTGACACATGACTTGAATCGCATGTCAAAAAAAAAAAAAAAAGGTCATAAGAAAAGAGATGAAAGCACCCTCATGGTAGACAAACTCAATATTTTTATTTAAAAGTAATGTCCTTTACCTATCAAAAATTATTTCTCATTCTTCTTTCCACTTAAGGCAAACCTTGATTACACACGTAACTTTATTTAATAAGTAACATGCATTATTATTTTCATTTATTTGAGATACCCTTGATTAATGGTAACCAATAGTAAGGATTTACCAAGAAAGTGCCCGTAACTTTCTAAAGCCCCACTTTCCCATCTTTGGCAGTTGGCACTCTTGAGCTCTCCCTATTAGCTTATAATTGGTTCAACTTTTAAAATTTTTGTGACCACCAATCCTAATTCGCCACACATTTGAAACCAGCGAACGAGCTTATCGATCATGATTGGTGCTATGCTTCCTTTTGTTACTAATTATATATGTCACTCTAATGGGTGTGCTATTTGGCATAACAATGCTGTAATTTGGTATAAAAACAAAACCAATATTATGCAATAGCAATGTTATTAAACCAGGATCGGACCGATGAACCGGACACCAAATCGGTCCGGTTTTTTGTAAATATATACATTTTATTTTTTTGTATTATTTTAATTATTGATTATTATTTTAATTATATGACCGGTTCAACCGGTGACCCAACGATTGAACCAATGACCCGCTAACCAAACCTCCGGACTGGGTCAATAACCAGTCCAGGTTTAATAACTATGTGTAATAGTGTATCATATATCATGTGCCATATTTTAGTTGTACCAAAACTTATGCCATATATGGCATAGGATCGATTTGGCTATTGGCAAACTAAGAAACACAGACACTTCCCTAAAAGTCATATGTCTGTGCCAGACACGGACACGTATTAGATACAACACTCCTCTAACACGATACCTCTCATTTTGCATTTTTTCCCCTTCTTTTTATTTTCCTGTTTTTTTTTCATATATTTTCTATGAATATAGCTTAATTAAAATTTCTAAAAACAATACAAATGTATGCGTTTTGAATGATCTATGTAATGTTACATGACATTTTATAGTTATATGTATAAAAAAATAAATGTTCTATTAATGCTGTATTCCTACCGTGTCATGTTCTAAATTTTGAGAATTTACTGTGTTCACGTGTCCATGTCATGTTGTACCCATATCACGTGTTCATGTCCGTGCCTCTTAAATGCCAAATAAATAAAATAATGATAAATCTATCAAAAGCAAATGTAATAGAGTAATGATACATAGGACCACTATTAGAAGACCAAAACATAAGACCACTGACTTGACTGAATCTGATTGGTCAATGGCATTAACACCGTTAGTAGTTAAAAAAAAAAAAAAAAAAAAAAAACTTAATATAGAAAGCCCTCAATTCCCAATTCAGATAAATGTTCTCAAAATTTAGATAAACGGGATTGTAGGGGATTTCTTCAAAATTGCTGTGATCTTCTCATTGTTATATGATAAAACTCCCAATTTATCTAATTTGTCATATTTAGTGTCATATTGCATTCAGTACTATCTTAAAAATATCACACTGTTATCTGAAAAAAAAAATAAATAAATAAATAAAATAAAAAATAAATCGAAATTTATCTGAATATTCATGGCACTAATCAGGGGAAAACAATGCAGGGGGGGAAGGAATTTCAACTGTTATCTTTAAAAAAAAAATCACAAATTATCTGAATATTCATGATTCTAAAAACATACTTGTCTTTTCTTTTCTTTTTTTGGGAGAGGGGGGGAGGGGGGGTGGGGGACTCCCCATTGTTATATGATAAAACTCCCAATTTATCTAATTTGTCATAATAATGGTTGAGTTGGAGTATTAGTCTTGATGCATATTTTGTATGATGTGTCATGGTTAATTATCTGAATATTTCACTGAACTCGAATGTGAGAGTTATCTCGAAACTTTGGTCGATGATTCCTTTTGTGAATCGCTAAAAGAATGAGAAGATCACAGTAATTTTGAAGGAAACCCCATATAATCCCATTTATCTAAATTTTGAAAACATTTATCTGAATTAGGAATTAAGGGCTTCCCATATTAAGTTCTTTTTTAGCTACTAACGTTGTTAATACTACTGACCAATCAGATTCAACAAAATTAGTAGTCTTATGTTTTGGTCTTCTAATAGTAGTCTAATAGTAGTCTTATGTATCATTACTCAATGTGAATGTGACAAATGAATAAAATAATTGTAGTTGTGCCATTTTTAACATTTTGATATTGGAGCGGGTGTGACATAAAAATAGCATTTTGGCATTGTAGCATTAATATTGGCATCGCAAATTTAGTACATAGCACTGGAGATGGTCTGAAAATGGCAAACAAAGACTAATGATAGAGCGTGTCGGCATTAACATGGAATAGGATAGATTGAAAACTCATCTTGACCCACTGATACTCTTTTAACTCCCAATGCAAAAGTGCAAAGTAAATCTCTCTCTCCCCTCCCGAACAAAGGGGATAGAATATGCTTTGAGCAGCTGGGTTGCTAATTTCACTCCAGTAATACATAAATATGACAACATCAACTTAAAACGATAGAAACTATAAATATAAAAATAAAAAATAAATGAATTTCATGTTAGATAAGATGATATGCATGCCCTCAAGGGGAGTCAAAAGCCTGTCATTTTTGAAAAGGTAAGATATGGCATTAGGCCCAAATTAAAATCCCACTCTAAGAATGTACAAGAATAACTTGAGCAACTTGAAGAGTGGCTGGATTCATTGTAGAGGCCCCACTATGATCATTCTCTTTCTTTTGTTGTATTTGGTGGGATAACATGCTCTCTACATTGGATATGGATTATCTTTGTATTTATCATCAACAATAAATTTCTTGACATCACAACAAACAGGGGCAAAGCTTAAGAACTGGAACGTGCATGTAAGCGCCGAACTGCCGAAAGCCTACCTTATCAGGCACGCTACCACTAATCGCCTAATCATGAAGCGGTGCAACACCTGTCGCGCGTGTCCACTATGCCAGATTGCCAGGCACGTACAAAACAAAGAGAGGCTCAAATCCTCAATTGCTTAAATGTGTGCATATGTGCCTTTTGAGTCTCCTTCTTATCGAGCTCCCCTGTTACGAGGGCTGATCATGTATGGTATATTTTAGAATATCTCGTTCGATTATTATCATATGTAAACAGTACATGCGTGTGCGTATTATGAAGTTGATCATGTGCGAGATATTTTGGAATATCTCATTCGATCACGTCCGTTACACGTGTGCGACGACTGTTTATGAGCGACACGATTGAGCTCCTCTATTATGAGGGCTAATCATGTACGGGATATATCGGAGTATCCCGTTCGATCACAGCCATCTGTAAGCGACATGCGTGCACGCGTATTATGAAGGATGATCATGTGTGGGATATCTCGGAGTATCCGGTTTGATCACGTTCGTCCGTGAGTGACACACGCACGACGGCTGTCCGTGAACAACACGCACGTATCGCTCACAAACGGCCATGATTAAATTAGATATCCAAGATATCCCGCACATGGTCAAAGCTTCCTCTTTTTTTCTTTTTTTTTTCCCTACTTGGCCACAAGATCATATCCCCAAGCTTAACTTAGGTTTATGAGCACAAATGTATGCATAAATGGGTGAATAACGATTGTCGATCTTAATCTCAGACATTAACCCCAGCGGATGTACTAATGGTTTTTGGATAGGTCAGTTATCAACCATGTTTATCGTGTTTTGATACTTTCCCAGTTTGGACCTTAAGACTTTACATATAAATTAATTTATTTCATTCTATTTTGCATATTATTTTGTAAAAATAGATCTATCTTCTTGAGTGAGAAGATTTAAGAGAATGAGAGTCATCATCACAAATGAGGATAAAATTTTGAAATAAACACATTGCATGAAATTTTTAAAAATAATCCTATAATATCAGCTATGGTAACGACATTTTACATTTTTAAATAATCTCATTTAAAAGGATGAATGTGTACAACTATACATGTACTATGTATACTATGTAAAATACTATAACCATTTAATTTTTATCTGGACTACCAAACAAGCACTTAATTTACTTAACAGAAATGGATCATATAAAGGTCTTGAGCTTACCTTTTCTGTATGCGTGGTGTGTATGAATTATATTTTCTTGGGGGAAGAAAATAAATGGAAAAAAGTCTCACCTCGATTAATAGATATGAATGTGCATATAAATGCTTTAGGCACCATTATCTCCTTAAAAATTAGACCATTTTAAGACGAGTGATTGAATTTTGCTCTAATCCTAGCACTGTGTATGTATCACGTGTGTGTTTAGTATTTTGTTTTTTTTTTTTTTTTTTTTTTTTTTTATCGATCAAGAGGTTTCAGATGTTTTGTACCTGATAAATTTTCTTGGGCACATACAGTCTTCCGTCTTACATGTATTGGCCAATTATAAGACAAATTTGAAAAAGAATAATGAGAGTTGAACCTAAAACCTCTTACTTGACAAAAGGTACTAATATCATTCCGTCCACCCTTTAAGGTTTAGTATATTATTATCATTATTTAACAACCAAAAAAAGAGAGAGGGGGGAGGGGGAGGGGGAGGGGGAGGGGGGCGGGCGGCGGTGGCTTGACGTTTTCCAAATTCCTTGGGCATACCGGCGAGGCCTTTTGGGGGTAGAGGAGAGTAAGTTTCACACGCGCTTTCAAAGCCGTTGAAGAGTCGAAGAAACTCTCACAAGATGGCAAAAGTTTAAAGCGGGCGGTGTCGACCGTCAAACAAGATCACACTCTATCTACAGCAGTGAAACATTTTACGAGCCCGCGGGCCGTGGCAAAGTGAAAGGAGAAAAGCTATAAAAAAAAAAAGCTACAATCAGGGCATCATTATGAATGTATTTATGAGCTCTCCCCTGTTTTCTGAAAATATATACATGAACTCTATTACATGCTCACACCTATCATCGCGATCACAAATTATTAAGAATCTTACTTACAGAATTTAACTTAAAAATATCATATGATTTTATCACACTTCACAATGAAAATTACATATTTACTTGTTTGAAAAACACTGTTTATATGTCCACGTATCTTACTTTAGTTGGATAATTAAATGATTTTCTAAACTACAATGATATAACACGTGTCTTAAATTACGAATCCTAAAATAATTGAAAAGTTTTAGAAAACTCATCACAAGAGGGATGAAACCACATTTGAATGAGGTACTTTTTTTTTTTTTTTTGGAGGAATTTGGGGTCTAAAAGGGATTTTAAATTTTACAGAGACAATTTACCTTGTTTGAATAACTAAGGATCATACCAAAAAGGAAGGGGGAAAAAAAATACTAAGGACAAGATTTGTGAAATTCTTGAAGGGATTTAGATTAGATGGGGAATTTAGATTTTCCACCCCACATCCTTTATGTAAATCTCAGCTCAATAGGTGTTTTTTACTAGATTCCTTCAAACAAGGATTTCTAAAAGAGTAATTTAGACCACCACTACCCATCACTGCCACCATCACCCACCACTCATCCATCGCCGCTCCTACCCATCACCACTACTACCACCACCCAACATTACCATCCACACATCATCACCACCATCATTACTACTCAACATTACCAATTTACCACCCACCCACCACTACTATCACCTCCTATCACTAGCACCACCCAACATCACCGCCCACAACCACCTCCTATCACCATCGCTTTCTAGCATCCATCAACTACTCATCAATACCACCCACCACCACCATTACCACTATTACCCACCCAACATCACTCACCACAAATCATCACTACCGATTACCACCATCACCATAATTAAATCTTCACAAGTACAACTGTTTAGCCAAAGAAAAAGATCCATGAATAATGTAATTAATTTTAAGTCCCATCATTTTAGATTTCATTATTTTGAATTTTCCTGATAAATTCCAAATGCTTCATCTAAACATGGTCTAATAGATCTATAATATATGTAGACCATTTCATCACACATTTCATTTTCTATAAAAGTAGAAATTTATCCATTTTCCATGATACTTTAAGAAATTTGATCAAAATCAAGTGTTACAAACAGTTTTAGTGTATCATACATTTTTTCCATTTTTGAAAGCAAAGAAAGATATCAACATTATTTCGAATGATATTTAGGGTAAATTACATTAACCCCAAATTATAGGCTAGGTTTATAAAACCCCTTAACTTTACAAATTAAGCATTAAATTAGCGTTATGGAATCACATGATGTTCATATAATTAAGTTCCATCATAGTTTTTAGTGGCGAATGGTCAAAAGGAGAACAAATGTCACAATTTAACATTTCAATGAGTCATTTCGTCGACAAATAAAGAACAAAATTGTAAAAATCGAGTTATAATTTAAGTGTGGTTTTGTATAATTTTTAATTTTGTTGAGAAGAACTTCCATGCAATTGTTATAAGGGCATATCGTATCACGGGTCAATCAGAGTTAAATAAAGTGGAATTGTGAGACCAAAAACATTATGATAATTTCATTTTTTTTTTTAACTCGGATTGGTTCGTGGCACTACGTGTGGCCGTGTTACAATTGCATGGAAGTTTTTCTCAATTTTGTTTTATAACATATTCTCACGTGATAATTAGAAAATCCGAAAAAAAAAAAAAATTGAATCTTTTTATTTATTTCTAAGTGATTAAAAATTTGAATCTAATCTCAACTACAATTGGACTGTAATTGATGCCCAATATACGTTATTATTTCCTTTGCACTGTCTAATGAGTAATGCCACGAATCCACCGCATGATTTTTCTTCATGCCGATGTGGCCAAGTTATGGCGCGAGAACCGTACATATGGCACTGTATTGTACAAAATACAGAAAAATAAGGCAACTGTCAGTGCCACGTGTCAGATCTGGGTCCCACTTAAGAGGAAAAGAGTCAAGACTCCCACACACCCACCCCCCAAAACGAAGCTGGAATCTACTCCATCACCACACAAAACCGGAAAACAATAAACCGGATATATAATAGTAATAAATAAATAAATTAAAACACTCATATTTATACCCATCTTAGTTATTCCCAATAGGTCTTCTCATCCCTCCGCCACCCTCTCTTTCTCTCTCTACCCCTCCCTTTCTCTCCCTCCCCCTCTCCCTCTCCCTCTCCACACTTTCATCTCTCTTCTTGTTCTCTCTCTTTATACAGACAACGATATTTCTATAGAAATCTCTTTCTGTGGCACTTTATCTGTGTTGTGAAGACGAGATGGCGAAGGACGAGTGGATAAGAGCGGCCATGACGGATGACTCTGTGGTGGTGGAGCTGCTACTGCGCCTCAAGCAGTCGTATGCGGCTCCGCCGTCCAAGGACACGGCGGTCCTGCCACCGCTCAGGTGGGGACTCCGCCAGCCACGTTCCAGGCCGGCCTTGCGATGCGACGCAGTTTCGTTTAGAAAGGAGGGCGAGCCGACGCGAGTTAGCCCCACCACGCCGCTCTCGTGGAGCGGCGGCGCCTCCCCCTCCGCCGCCACTGCCGATGGATTTGAAGCTTCCAGCCGACCGACCAGCCGCTCTCCCGTCGGCAGATCCAAGGTTCGTACATACTTTTCCTTGTTCTTCTCCTTCTCGTTCTTCTGTTAGTTTTTTTTTTCCGGCGACGGTGTCAGCTTCCCGGCCATCTGATCTGTACGCGTGTCAGATATTTCTTGGTAGACCGAAATACCCCTATCGTGTAAGTGTAATTACATTTGAGAATTCTTGGAATTGAAGTTTTTCTTGAGGTCGCTGTTTTGTCCGTCGACGAGACATTCTGTGTCTTCAAGGGGGCATTTTTTTCCCCCCTTGGACCATTATGCCCTTCATTTAGTACCTTATTTGCTCGTAAACCGATGTTTCCGTTTTCCGATCACATGTCCTTTTCAGTTTTCCTTCATCTCGTTTTCATTTGACGAAAATACCCGTGTCAGTACGGAGATGACGGGGGCAATTCCGTTAATTCGCACGAGCCTGATACGAATCAGGCATGATCCGGCACCGACGGTGGCTGAATCGTCGGCAGTTGCAACTTGTACAGTATTTCCGTATTATATACTTTCTGACCAAAATACCCCCGTGTTGCCTGGGAAATTGCGGTCACGTGAGGACAAGCGGGTTGAAAGTTCTTCTTCACGTTTTCATCTCGCCTCTTTTCCGGTCAGCTGTCATTCTTGTTTCCCTTCTCAATTGACCAACATGCCCTTTCAACTCTCCCCATCTAAACTCGTATAAGTCGTAACAGTAAAACGAACGCTTTTCAGAAAGGACAGTTTTGTCAGAAAAAAAAAATAAACAAAAAATAAAAAAAACAATCGTTGGCCCTTTCTACTGATCAGAGAGTGAGGGAACCCGGAAACTTCCCGTGGGCGTGCCCTTTTTGTCTTTTTTCATGGACGAAAATGCCACTCCGCACGGGGGTATTTTGGTCCTTAAAAAGGGTTATGGTTTTTGTGGGGTCACCAAAGGAAAGGGGGGCTAAGGTGGTGGCGATAGGTCTGCGTTTGGTTTGGTATGGTGTTGTTAGTGGCGGGTGCTCTCGATTATATTGTTTGGGAATTATCGGGTGTGGCGCGGGTGTACTTTACATTTCCATGCCACTTCTCAGCATCGTTCCATAATCTCCTTCATCAGCTTCTCTTCAATTCTTCATCTCTTTAGTTTATTCTAATCTCCGAGATGGGAAAAACTTGTGTGCGGTCGCTCACACGGTTGAGATTGTGTGTTTGGCGTGCCGAGTGGTGTATATTCAACCATTCTAGATGCTCACTTGCTGATCAGACGGCTACGGACCCACAACGATTTTTTCAGGGCGATTGTATTTGAGTCTCGAGGGTCAGTGGAAAGGGGGGAAGTCAACAGTTTTGTGTGAACCAAAATTGGTGGCCGCGTGAGGAAAAGTCACGTGACCAAGTCACGTGATGAATATTATAGATTATAGTATGAAAATGAATGTCATGTGCTTGCTCCACATGACTTTGATGAAGTGGCAAAGACCTATTGGTCTTTCTTTGGGGGGGTGTGGGTCCCGCGTTCCCCCTAATCCTGAGTATGCCGACTGATCTTTTTGGAGCGCTTTTTAAGGAGGTTCATCTCCTCTGCGTTATCTCCTTACGTATTATGTTAAGGCTGTGTTTGGTTTGTCCTACCCCCTCTTAAAAGTTTGAAAAAAACTAACGCTTGTCTTGGTTCATCAAGTAGCCCTTAAATTCAATGGATGGCTCGGATTAAAAGACCAAAAAGGTAATGAGCTGAGCTGAGCTGACTTTAATTACCTTTTTCGTTTTTTGATCTGAGCTATTTATTGACTTTATGAATGATGGAGATGAAACTAGGGTGATGGTCTTTTTCAAACCAGCACCAAACCCTTGCCCCTCGTAAAGCTATTTCTTGTTTTTCAAAGTGACAAACCAAACACAGCATCAGTTTTTTTGGTTCAATGATTTTTTTATTTTTGGGTTTTTTAACAATCCATTAAATCAACTTAAATCCATGCTCACTCAACAAAAGAGGAAAATATCAATGAGCTATTGGATTTTTTTTTTTTTCCTTTTTGGTCGGGGGGTTTTAATTTATAGAATTTTATATGATGGTGTATATATATTGACGATGGAGCGTTGATGAGGACATGAGGTAACAAATGGTGTAAAACTGAAAAAAGGTTTTGGTGACGAGTAGGGTGATGGTGTGGCCCGATGGGGTAACTCCACCGTTGAGGGAGGTGGGACCAATCTGAAAACCCGTAAATGAAGGTTGAGACTTGAGAGAATCTTATACAGTAAGACGCGGTGATGACGTGTGTATTTAGGCCCACATGGGGGACAAGGAGGGGTGGGTTGGGGTTGTGTGTGAAGCCCACTAGGGCCAGCGCTCTCTCTCTTCACTGACCCAATTACAACCTGCCAACTCACGTTATGGTTCTTTTCCATTTTGAAATTTTCCTGCAACGGGGTCAATTGGTCAAACAAAGCCCCGACACGCCCAGTCCTCGTAAGACATGGTTTCCCACGACCCACTCCAAAACAGGACAGACCTAAGAAATTTCACTTGGTGAGGCCGATTTAGACGCATAAATACAAAATTTTAGAAAATTATAAATAATAATGTTTTCTTTAGGAAACTGTCAAAAAGTGTTTTTTTTTTTTTTCCTTAAATTTTCTTACCCAAATGACATGGCAACAGTTACGGCGGCCCACCCCAATATGGCAATCTAAGTCCCTCGACTCCCTCCTACCAGAGGGTTGCAGACCCAAACCCGAACCTTCCACATAAAACTGGCTTTTGCCTATTGGCAACTTCTTGGTTCCATCTTCCTCTTTCCTTGTCATTAACTTGATCCGTACGATTAGCATAGCGCCAAAATGAGAAAAACTTATTTGTGATGGTGACACTACATCACACGCAAATAAGAGTAGAGATAAATGAGAATGTCAAATTTTGATATATTCATTTCCTGAGTCAAGATTGGCTTTATGAGGTTTATGATTGGCTTTCTTTTCAGGAAAATAGACACTTTCTTTATCTTACTTTGTGACAAGTTCCCTTTAAAATTTAAACCCATTGGAGTTGTCGAGAAGGAGAATGAGCTGGATCCACTCGCTGACTCAACATTGAGGACCCTTCTCCCCACGGACCCCACCCCCCCTCTTCAAATCAGTGTTAATTAGCTGGGACTAATGTGACCCAATTCCCTGAATCGTCATTCATCATCTGCATTGCCTTTTTCCAACCATATGGATCCAAAAACAAAGATTCCATGCAAGCACATTTTTTGCTATCAAGTTTCACATATCGTCACTTGAAGCATTGCAATGCTGAATCTTTCCTATCAGCTGTGTCTGTGTTTGGCCTTTCCCTCCTCCCCCTGTTAGTCATCTCATCATTTCACGCCAGATTCTGCTAATAACTGTAGATGCCTTTTCTGCTTTAATTTTTACTATTTTACTTGTTGCAAAATTTGGTTATTGTTCTGGCAGTGTGCAAATTTATTATGTATTAATATGTGTTGGTTGACTGATATTTTTCAGGGTGCTGCTACAAATGATACCGCTGCAGCCATTAGCAGGCGATCAAGAAGAAAGAAGGTAATTTTGAGTAATCTTTATGGAAACATCATGGTGTGTCTGAGCTATAAGCCCAATGCCTATCTGTTTTAAGAACGTGCCTAAGTAAGAACAATTGAAAATTTGGACCACAGTAACTGCTTGCGCATTTGATGGAATGCGATGATCGATGATTGGTTTCATCCCCCCAGCCCAAGATATTAATTGTTGAATTACTGAAATATTCAATGGATTTTTTATCTGTTTTAATGAGGAAAATCTATTGACAGACGTTTGCTGAACTTAAAGATGAGGAGAGTTCGCTGTTAAAGGAAAGGATACATCTGAAAAGGGTGTGTTTCTGAAGCTTCTTACTGACTTTTGGATTTTCTAAATGTATTACTGTGGATCCTAATTTATTTCTTAATTTTGTAAACAGGTATTGGCGACATTACGTACAACATTTAAGGAACAAAGAGCCAGGAATGAGAGTTTGAAAAGAATGAAGGTGATCCACTTATTCTTCTCTTCTGTTATCTTATTTGTACCCTGTTGTTTTATGGGCTTTGCATTCTGTCCTGCATATATCACACTCAGTAATCATGTTGTCAAATGTAGTTCAGGCAAAGAGACTGACAAGTTCCGACTTTTTGAAGATAATATCTTATTATACTGAGCTATTCTGGGGCAATCTTTCCTTTGTTTTAGACAAAGACGCAAGGGTCTATACTTTTATATGCCTTTTTTTTCCATCTACTATTTCTCATGGAGAGAAAGAGACCCCCAATATATTTATCAATTACCAGTTATAATGCTTATAGAAAGATAAATTTTTGGTAGGGGTGATTTGAAGTCCAAAAAGACCTCAATTAGGAAATATGTCATTCCAGTAGGGATGGCAACAAGGCATGTTTGGGACCAGGGTGTACTCTTCTTGACCTATCTGCAATTATTAAAAAATTTCCCAACCTGCCCCACCTCTGTCTAGCAGTGGGCCGGGGCTTGTTTTTTTTAGGCTACACACACATAACACACAATGAGGAAGCCCACATAACACGAACATTAGTAAGTGTGGGTGGACCCCAATAAGGCTTTTCATGCCACATGTGCCTAACACATAACCGAGTCCCAAATCCCAAATCTCATTAGTATTGACATGATAAAATTACTGTTGTTTTAACCCATTGAATTGAATATGTCCCACATCAGAAGTTCAGCATCTAAAAAGAGCATGGAGCTCTCGATAAAGAATGCATCTTAGTTGCAATAGGAAAGAGGATCGCTGCTACTGTGGAATATTATAAACAGGTAGTAGCACACTTCCGAATTCCGATGAAATGACTTGCATCTGAAGTCTGAACCTCAAACTCAAGTCATCATTGTAAAGCACCTGAACTTGACATGATGCACTCATCTAGTAGTGCAAGTCTGCGACAAGATAGACACCCCCTTTAGTGATTTTCAATTTCAACAATCATTATGATAGGATGACTTTGGGCCTTCAGATTTGGAAACATCTGTTATCTATATCCAGGATATTTTGCATCATTTGAGAAAAAAGGGTAAAAACAAATTATGAGAATTCATCTGGTTATAAAATACATTCATATATCATGCTTCATCTTTAATTATCCTTTCATTTACCATTAATTAGTGGGTTTTGCTCATCCTTTGGTGTCAAGACATGTTTATTACACTGTCTTATTTTGTCTACTTGCTAAGGCCAGACCATGTATGTCTGCCATGCCTCATGAAGTACAGTTGTATGACTTCAAAATTTCACCTCATAAATATAATTTCATGTGTAACACAATATCGTATCTATGTGAATATTCAAGTGATTCTGCAGCAATTAAACCATGTCTCATGTGTGTGTAAATTTATCTACATAGTAGCAGCATAGGGTTTTTTCCTCCATAGGCAGCAGGAAACGGACATAAGTGTCAATGTCCAGCATAATTCAGGGTGCTTGACATAGCAAAAGGGATGACAATTGTACAGTCCTTCCTATGCAGGGACAAAATAATTGCGGCATTATGCAAGTTGAATTGTCTTCATAAATTTGTGGTTCAATTTTGTTCACTCTGCTCTACTATAGTACACTATAATAAAGCTAATATAATTTATGATTAGTTGTTTTCCTAATGACAGTACAAATCTAAAGTAGATCACAACATGGGAATTGACAGAAATTATTTTGTTTTGTAGCTTGATTTTGATTCACAATTTGCGAAGAAAACTAGTACAACCTCTGACGAACTGGAGGATGCATATTCTAATCAACCCCGCCAGGTGGAACCATCTACCCGTGACTATGCTCCCTCAATGTTGCCAACACATGCCACATGTGATGAAGTTCCACAGTCTGATTCTTGCAAGGTACGAAACGAAGAAGCAACCCAGGAAAGAAATGTAACGCTACCTGATCTAAATATGATGCCATCTGAGGATGATTCTGGCTTTGAGACTTTGTATGGGACTAGCTGAGAAGAAAGAATTTGAACGTCCCTATTAACAAAGTTTCTCTGAGAGTACACACAGGTTTCTTCGATCAATTTAAAATAAAAAAAAAATGTTCCACTTGCATATGCTCAAGGAGCTGTTCACAATGTACGTAGAGGAAAAAATCTTCTTCAACCTGAGGCGAAGTCACAGATGTAACGACTAAAGTTGCTCCAGTTGCCCGTTCTTACAGGGCAGAAGTTGGTTAGTCATGAAGAAGGTTTTAGGGTAGTGTAGAGATTGTAGGAGTCAGATATGTAGAAATTCTTGTTTTGTTGCACATTTTTATGTTTCTCCGAAATTCTTTGGGGTAAAACCCTCTTTACTTCTAATTTCGGAAATGTCTAGTCATAATTGTATCTTTATTCTTTTGTAGGATTAGACGCCCGTTGCCCACTTGAAATCTAATTTTACAATTTTGTTTTTTGTTTTTCCACTCTAATTTTCACCATTTCTTTCCTGTCAATTTGCAGAGAAATTTTGTAAGCACAGATCAAACCATAAAATATTTTTAGGGTTTTTGGTAGAAGTTTGTGCAAACATTGTGGAATTTTTTTAGTACTGCAAGAAATTGTGCCTAATAAATTATACTTTGCTAGCAATCAATTTTTGCCAAATTCAGCTGAAAATTTAGCAGTTTAAAAAAAATTGAAATAGTATTGGGTGAATATACGGACTGAAGTATTTGATATTAGAAACATTGAAAAGATTGTTGACATATTTTTTTTCAATTGTCATGCTATGGTTGGTAGCAAGTTGATTCAAGTTGAAGCCTAGAAAAACATGAGCCAAGGTGGTGAGAGAGGACATGATGTCTTGGAATGGACCAGAATAGATAGAAAGGATTGTGGTGTTTGCCTATGTCAAGTTTTTTGGATTTTGGCCCCTAAAAGCCCTCTAAAGGTCAGTCAAACCACAATTTGTTCACCCTTCATTGGAGTTCCGAGTCAAATTTCTTTTCCTGATTCAGTCCCACCTGGTCTTAACTGGACCTTAATCACGTCCTTGATGATTCTTCAATCACAATTTGCTTCATCTCAATTCGACCGTTGCCATCCCTAAAGTTCTATGTTGGCAGCCTCTCAAGAATAAAAACAGATGAAAATCGTAGACATTCCACCATTTTGCCAGTTGACTGAATTCAAGCAAAAGGCACAACGGATCAATTCTTTGCTAGATCAAAGAGATGTCGTTTTGTGACGTGCGACCTTTGCAAGCTGAGATGGCTCCAGCGAATGCTTAGTTCTTGGATGGGTGGACTATTTGTTGATCCTGTCAATCGAGCACTCACAATCCAAGGGAGCCACCATCTCAACCAGAGCCCCTTCGAGCTAGTTCCATATCGACCAAATCTATTGAATGGTATGTGTGTGATTGTCTTAAAAGGATTTGGCCTCTCTATCATTGTGATAAAAGCTAGAGTTGGTCTAAAGAAAATATCCCTGGATTATTGAGCTATAACTGCATTTTGAATTTGTTAACATGAATGACTATGGGTGTATCATCGGACAAAGGAAACCCTTTTAATTTCTTTTGTATTAATCCATTTTTTACAGTCCATTACTGCTGGACTCTGTAGAAGATGCTAACTGGTCTTGCTGGTGGTAGCATGACAGAGCCGGGATCAAGTCTACCCGTCTTTAGGCGGTTTTGAGGCCTTGAGCCACACCCATGACACCCTTTAAGGATACGAACTTGCGAGAACAAGGAAACTTGAAAATCCCCCTGAAGCTGTAATGGGAAGAAGCCACGGGAGCTTTAAAAAGTCCAGGTCAATCAACAGAGCAGAAGAGTAATGGTGTTTGATTATTTGTAAGTGTTCGCTTGCCAACATATACCATTGGAATCCAGGGGTGAGGCCCAACAAGGTCTGGAATTTTCTCGAACCATAAAATGAAAAAACCAGAGAACTACAATACATAAAGGTAGTTGACCTTCAGACATACATTTGGATTTAGCCCTGAAAAGTGCCACGATCAAGGGATCCTTATTCCTTCAAGGGTGAGTTGTATGTATATACGGATATACCAAGTTGCAGGAGAAGTCACATTTTAGGTCAGTTGCTCGAGCCTGAGCAACTGACCTAAGCAAGTTATAACCACAACACTTTCTTGAGAAAAAGATGGGGGAGCGTTTGGGTGGTTCATGAAAGTTTTAAGTGTGTATCCCCAGTCTTACATAGGAAATGCCTTCTTGTTATTTTGCATTTAATGAAATCTAATTGCTTTTCTTTCAGCACTGCGTGAAATAGGCAGATTTAGGGTTTGTTCTTATCACAGGATTTCTCAGATCACAGATTATTTACATATATTGCACTGCCAACTTACTGGTGTACAATGAATCAAAGAGCACCAACCCAGGATAGGAATAGAGCCCTGAGTCATTCATGGTGCAAACTACGACAGTTTACCAACATAATTATGAAATGTACTGTTTCTTTCCCTTCTTTTTTTTCTTTTTTCTGATGAAGTGATGAACGATAATGATACAGAACATTTTTAGGGATATATAAAAAGGTAATCAAATGAAATTAAAGAATTAGCTTGTAAATCCTAACAATCAATGACCTGTTGGTCTTATCACTAATGGCATTGGGTAGGAACTGGAGCACCCACTCAACTCATCGGTTAGGCTGCTTTCTAAAAAATTTTCATTATTTTGAAGAGTACCCATACCCACATCATATTGTGTCAACAAGGGTACGTACTAAAGGGAGAAGCAAAGGGTCCATGTAATAGTTTAGACTTGTGTAATCGTGAACTAAGAGGAGTGGGGCTGGTTCTGCTCTAGGAATACGCTCTCATCACCTTCACATCCTATTGCAAACAAATGAGTCCTAACATTTTGCAACACCCTACTATATATATATATATATATATATATATTAAAGAAAAGGTTTATGTTGAGAAAATACTTCATAAACCATCTCAATCCAATCCACATTAAATTTAAGATGACTTCCCAAGGGGCGGTAAAAGAGGCTTAAACCCACTGCGTTACTCTAAAAAGTACTCTAAATTTAAGCAAACTTTGAGCAATCCCTTAAAAAAATATATATCATATCCTTGCCTTCATCTGACGTTTTATACAATAATTTCAAAATTGGAATTGAAACCCAATGATGTATGCTCTGGAAAATATATGTTCCATCTATCCCTTAAAACTTACTCTAAATATGGGATCTCATATATTATTCATCCAAGTAATGTTCTACATAAAGGGGACAAGTTATGTAGAACGTTTCAGCTTTTCTTCAACCAGTTCAATACAGCGGTACAAAACTAACTCAACTGGGTTTAGAGCACATACTGAGTCAACAGCAAATTGATCATAATCCCCATTGTTTTCCGCCACAATGCCTGTCACTAGGGTCCGGAGAGGTAGAAGCCATTCGTTGTAGA
Source organism: Liquidambar formosana (assembly GCA_039720395.1). Lineage (NCBI taxonomy): Eukaryota > Viridiplantae > Streptophyta > Magnoliopsida > Saxifragales > Altingiaceae > Liquidambar > Liquidambar formosana. Next base: position 8,800,668 of record CM077827.1, read on the forward strand.
CCTTGTGTAAACTGTTCTTAGACAGCACTCCACTGTAGTTAGTTTTTCCTGTTTTATTTGTCACCACAATTAGAAATACAAGTACTATCCAACACACCCAACTTCAATTAGAAATACTATTGGATTAGATAATTTTCATGCATGTCATGCTTGTCGAATTTCAAGTTAATTGGATATTTGGAGCAATGTCATCCATAAAGTGCCGCAAATTATAGTTTTATTTATAAAAAGAAATGTAAGTTTCAAGTTAATCAGATATTAGGAGCTATGTCATCCATAAAATGCCCCAAATTATATTTTTGTTTATAAAAAGAAATGTAAGTTTACAAATCAACACTTCCACATATCCAATTAATTTCAAATTGGGCATGCATGACTTGTATGAGTGGAATATCTGATCCAACGAATGGATTGGCGAAATATTATTCCTACAAAAAGATATTGATGGGTGTAAGAGTAAAAAGTCTTACACTAGGTGTCAATGAATCCCTCCCATCTAAAACTAATCAAACTAATCCTTAACCACCTATTTATATACTAATAAAGTTGAGAAATTACTAAAATACCCTTAATAGCTAACAAACTAACTTCATAAGTTAATACAACTAATACAAGCTATTATAAGCTACTGGTGGACTATTATAAGCTGCTGGACAACATAGATCTTGCCACATCAAATAGTTTCTATCATTCGCTTTCATCCTAATACAAGTATACAACAATCTCAGTGCAAGTGATCATATGATGATACAAAGGCCATTCTACTTTATCAGCACGCGACACAAGATATAGTTATTAAATGTTGAGAACACAAAAATAATGCAACAAAGAAGCACATTAACAGTAATAATAGCATGGCTAAAACCCTTCAAAGAAAAAAAATGCATAATTGAATAAGATATGGTTTTACCTGTAGACTCTGTTATCAACACAAATCTGTACAGGTTGAGGGCAGATAGAACCTGCAAATTTTGAAAACTGTCATCTAAAATAGAAAGAGAGACATCTAAAAAGAGGTTGAAAGTGAAAGGAAAGATAAATATAAAAATCATCTATTTGCCACACATCAATTCCAGGCTATCAAGCTGACTAGAAATTGCAATAAAAGTATACCTGAAAAGGCTATCCAGACTCTTATAATACTAATGCATTACTTTGTTCTAGAACTTCTAATGAATAGATGCTATCAACAAAAACCCATACATGTGTTGCTGCCAGCCAAAAACACTAAGGACCACTCATCCTAAGCTCGACAAACCAGAAATATTGACAAATTTTCATAGTATAACTGCATAATAGCAGATACCCCATGCTGTGCACTCTTTACCTAAGAGGTTAATTGTGTTAAAAATATATATGGAACACAAAATTATTTCATTCCATGAAGAAACTATGCTAGTTATCGAAGAATTGTGTGTGGATCTTGTAGCCATCACTAATAATTTAGGAGTTAAGAGATTGTTGTGCAAGAATTTCAACAGAATCTTCTTGTTGAAGAAAAAGGTTTGAAACAGGAATGAATGGTTTATTAAAGGAGGATCTTGTTTTGTGTCCAAATGAGATGAGATTGTCCACTCATGTTGCCTTTCCACCTAATTTGCTTGAGGTAAAACAAATCGATTTTCTTGGTGTTGACAACTTTGAACTGAAGTGTGGTCCTTATCTGATCCAGTTCTTCGATAAATTGAAGATTATATGTCTAGTTGAGAACTTTGAAGTTGATATATTCCAACAATACTTGAAGCAGCAAACATATTCAAAATATCTATTTCATTGGAAAGGGCGGCTTCAATATTTCAATCCAAACTCAAACTCGGGGTCAAGTTGTTCCCACCGTTCGGAGAATTGATGGGGACATCAGACCTAGAAGAACGAATTGGCCCCATGACTTGACGACCAAGGCTTCTAATTTATTTACCTTATTTTATTTTATGCTATTTATGGAATAATGGAATGTTAACTTTTAATTTTCTACACTTAAGGTTAAGTAATTTCCAATTTTGATGTAATTGGAGTTCTATATAAGGGCTCCAATATTTCTTTAAGAAATCGATTTATGATGAATTAAAAAATTTAAAGCTTATAGCTTTTCTCAAGTTTGGTGCCGACTCCAAACCACCACTAGGTGTCGATTCTTAGGGTTTTTTTTTTTTTTTTTTTTTCTTGTTTGGTGTCAACTCAAACACCTTTAGGTGCCAATTCCAAAGGTTCCTCCCTATCTCTTATTTTGCTTTATTTTTGTGAGCTTGTCGTGCATCAAGTTTGTTAGCTCGATGAAAAATCAAGAGATGGTAAGGGAAGTAGGAAACTATTGAATGACCTTTTTTACAGGTCTAGAAAAGCACAATTAGTTCAACATGCTGAATCTCTAATTAGGATTCAACATGTCCTTAATTCTAGAAGTAGCGTCTGAAAACATAGTTCCCAGTCATTATAAGGTAATAAATTTCTCTGTGGCATTATTTTCCCATTATTGATCTCTGCTCTTTCAGGAATAAGAGCGAGCTTATCTGCAACTTCAATAAAGCTTACATTAAAAGCAATAACCAAAAAGCCACCTTACAATACCTTTTCTCCAGTAAATTGAAATGTCATCATCAAATCCAAGAGTAGAGATGAAATTTAAGTTGTAGGGATCATAAAGAGCTCAATTTCAGTGATTCTTCTACAACTGGATTGGAAGCTATCATACTTCATGAATTTGGGCTAAAGGAACCAGTGTATAATTATCATTTTAAAACTAACGGTAGAATTTTACACCTATTCATGACTAAAAGAAATTCCTTCTCATTTTAAAACTTTGTGCAGTTATCTCAGACACCACGGAGTTTACCTTTTAAGGGAAGACTACTTGATTCTAATTATTGTACAAATAAAATATATAAATAATAATCAAACCTTAATTGCCATTGCAATCTTGAAAAATAATAAACATAAATTGCACATGGACAAAAAATGCTGTAGATAAAGCAAGAAAACTGCAATAAAAGCAAAAGAAATTACAAAGCAAGTGAAAGAAATACCGCATCAGTATCCTCAGGAAGGGAATGGAGGTCCTCCCTTCGGAGGCCTCAAAACCAACTCCACAAATTCTAGGACACCAGTACTCCAACATGATGCACTTTGACAGGATTTACTTTCTGCTTTCTGGAAAATTTCCTTGCGCATTTCCTCTTTAACAAGATCTAGAAGAATTGCCGTCTATATAAAATTGTTACAACTCCTTCAGATTATATCAGGTCAATCTGAAACCATACAAATATCAATGTTTATCAATCACTTAACATGCTTGAAAGTATATACCATGGAGGGGGAGCTGCTATTTGTAATCAATGCTTTTATAATGTCAAACCTTGAAGAAGTTGGAATATCAGCAAGTACCTGGTTTTGTGTGGCAAACAGGCATAAATATCAATAATCTAAGGAGGAAATTTTATATATATGTGTATATATATATATATATATATATATATACAGCTTTGATCATGTACGGGATATACTGTACGATCACAGCCGTCCGTGAGCGCAGCACTAATGCGCACGTGTTATCCACGAACAGCTTATGATCTAACGATATAGTCCGGAATATCCCGCACTTGAACAGCCCTGTATATATATATATTTCTAATTAAAACCATTACAAATAGGAGTAAAAGACATAACAAAACAAGAAACCACTACATCCATCCATCACACTAGAACACCTGTAATTCCAATGCTTTTTAATAAAAGATAATAAAAAACTAGGAATTTAACCTCCTGATGAGTGATTAATTTATAACATGAAATTCACTCTCTGCACATCCTTTTAGAGTCAAAATAGGTGCAAAAAGGCAGTTTACAACCAATAAATTTGTTCTGTCCAGTAAAATATATATTTTCTTTTAAACTTTATAGCTCTTCACCCAAAAAGCGCGAAGGTTTAAAATGGACCTCCTACCTGTTCATATCATAAAGGAGAGGGACAAAAAAAGTGAACCAAAACCAGATGCAGGGGAAATACTTTGCTCTTCAAACAGAAAATACTCCAGAAAACTACTTATTGTGAGCTAGGTGTTTTCTTTTTAATTTTCTTTTTCTTTTTTTTTCCTCCAAACACAAAGGCCAAATATAACATCAGACAAATATGTTCATCCAAGAATAGCACACCTCTACTCTTTCTTGGTGAATCTCCCATAAAGGGAAACGAAACTGAACTACAATGACATTAGCTCTAACCCAGTCCAGTAAACTGCCACAGAATACAAAAATCTGCTTGAAAATTTTCACTAGGACTTTTAAAGTCACTCTCAACCTAGATGTTATGGATATCAATTCTAAAAGTTGACTGACTCATGTTGTGAATTTGTGATGCAGTGGGTCCATGTAATCATGATATGAATGTATCTCTATCAAACATGTATGTTGCAGTAACATTTTAAACTATCTAGATATTATTTCCAACATTCAAACATTCTATAACACATTACAAATTTGTACCTTTTTTACTTGGCTGCAATTTTTTTTTTTCTATTTTTTCAAAAGAACAGAGCATAAAGCATCATAAAACATCCTAACATCCCAACTAGGTTGGCACCCTAGGAGTTTACAATCATGTGCTTACAGCTCCAAATATTATTAAAAAGAAGAAAAATGAAAAGCAATACAAAAGTAATGAGGGAAATGAATAGAAGCAATCTAGTCTTGGTGACTTATAGACCATCACAATCTAGCTCACAAAGAATAAAAATAAAACTGGATCAAGAAATAAATCTATAATTAGGCAAACCCTACATATCTCTGGCCAACTCCGAAGAAATAAAACTAGGAGCAGAATCCCACCATGCGTTTTCAGAAAGTACGCACAGCATGATTTGCAATTTTATCTGCCACACAATTTCCTTCCTGATAAATATGAGAAAAATGCACATTCATCATTTTCAAAAGATCAATGCAATTTCTCCACTGATTTAGGAGGGTCCAAGGAGGTTTGAAAACATAGTTTTGAAGACAAGAAATAACTGCAATGGAATCACTTTCAATCCATAAATTGTGCCAGCCCTTGTCCAATGCATAAGAAACTGCTTCAATGACTCCCATAAGTTTAGCATAAAAAGCCGAGTGAACACCCAACTTGTGACAAAAAGCCCCTTTAACAAAAACCCTATGATTTCGAAAAATTCCCCCACAACCCACAAGCAGCATTACCGGGATTGCCCTTTGCCATGCCATCTGTATTAACTTTAACCTAGCAAGGAGAAGAGAGGGGGGGGGGGGGGTGGAACCAATGAATGGGAACTATCATAGGAGCTTTTTTGGCATTACCCTTCATAGAAAAAACCCTTAAAATCTACAAATCAAGAACTGAGTTCCCCACATGAGAATTAATGAGAGAACTAGCCTTCTCAAACCCACGCAATAATAGAACCAATAGCTCGAGTCGAAGAAGAGGCAGTGTCAGTTAAATTTAAGATCATTGCGAGCCTTCCAGATCATCCAGAGAATTGACATTATAGTGAGTAACCATAAGTCAAAAATCTGAGGACTAAAACAATGATTAAGCAAAGATGTTAAACAATTTGTAACTGAATGCTGCATAGAGAAAGGAACAAAGAAGGTGTTATGGGCCCATTTCCAAAGCTGAGTAGCAAAAGAGCAGCCAAAAAAGAGGTGCCAGGCAGATTCTGAAGAAGAAGAGCATAAACTACAGAACGATACCATGGGAATACCTCTAAGTTGTAAAATATCCTCAACAGGGAGCCTATTATAAAACAGCCTGAGAAATAAAAGTGATCTCTTTGGAGGGATAAACTTTGTCCATATCAATTTAGCCCACGAAGCTTGTGGACAGTGGGTAGAAAAAAAGTCATAACAGCATTTAAAAGAGAGCTGACCTGTACTTGAAAAAGGCCATAGAAGAGTATCAGGAACAGATAAAGAGGGAAGAGAAACTGAAGGTATCTCAATTGCTATATCTGAAGGAATGTGATGGCAGTCAGGAAAACTCCAATGCTGATCGGTAATGAAAGCGCTCCACATGAATGGCTAGAGATGTACCAGGCAGAACATTAAATCTGTCAATTAAAGGAGAGTCACCCAACCACTTATCTTGCCAAAAGTTAACAGCAGACCCATTACCAATAACCCATTTAGCATGAAACCCAACCCATTACTTGGCTGCAAATGACTAAATACAACATGGAATTTGGACTTGCTCAAAGCTGTCATCCTTGACAGGTTGGACAAATCTAGTGCTGCTCCAGCAGCTGATAAAATTGCTTGCAGCTTATGGTGAATGGTGTAGTCCATGTAGTCATGATGTGCAGTGGATTCTCATTTTGTATGTTTACTATTGATACTACAACCCCATTGCCACCACAATGAAAAGATGTTCAATCGTCTTTTGCTAATGGAGCTAAAATATCAAAAGTTCAAAACATAGTTTCGTACTTCAAATCTTGAATGTTGTATGAAGTTCATCCATAATACAGGGTGACAATCATCTGCTCTGTCCATTTGACTGACTTGTAAAAAAGCAGGTTTATATAGAATGTTGTTGCTTTAGCTGGTAATGTTATTTCTAAATGGTTATCGTATGTTGTTTCTAGTCTATGTGGTCCAGTAATGGAGAAGGGCCCTTTGAATACATTGGCAATAGTGGAGTGTTTGAGAGCCTCTAGTATGCCTTGATGTTTCCTTTCCAAGCCCATTCTGGGGAAAAACCCTATGATCCTCATCTCATTGCCAATGGGATTGTAGACCAGATGGCATGTCTCCCCCTCTCTGAGGCCTTGCAGCAATTGGTCTCACGACCCTCATGCAAAGTGACGATTGAGCCTAGTTTGGGGAATTTAACCCTTTGGTGGACGGTGGAGGGCCACTCCATCTGGGTGGATCTAAGGTCTCCCTTGCAGGAGGTTAAAACAAACAGGCACATCAAGCACTTGGAATTCAACATCAAACTTAGCTGGCCCAATGAAGAGTTGGACTGTGACCACTCTTAAGACTTCCCTTCTATTATTGTCATAGGCCCTCACTAATTGCCTTGATGGGGTGAAGTTGGTGGGCTCCAAATCGAGACGACTAGCTGTTATGTGAAAAGAACAATCATTGTAAATAAAAAATAAAAAGGTAGAACAAACACACAAGATTTACGTGGTTCAGCAAGATGCCACATGACAAGGAGATCAAATCCACTATCAACAATAAGGATTTGGTATAAAGCTCCCAACCTTGCTTCTCTCACAGCTAAATATCCATAGAAAGGTCCCTCCGCCTTCCAGAAAGGCCACTTAGCCTAGCCTCCTAGAGTCCAGTAAGAATTTAATAAAATACACCTCATAGCACTAGAAGTTCTAAGAGGGAACATATTCAAAGGTGTTGGGCGATGTGGGATTTGGTATTTTCCAACACTCCCCCTCAGCGTGCAGCCGTGTAGCCGATGTAGGACTTACATAGGCCTGTCACGTGGACAACAAATACGGGCTCAATAGGCCCTAAGAACGACATGCTCTGATACCAAGTTAAGTTTCCAACTTACAAGCCTAAGCATATAAGTGGAGGGCCCAAACAAGTATATGAAGCTATGTCAAACCCAATATTTGGGCGATGTGGGATGTGGTATATTTTCAACAACTATATCAATAAGGACTGTGGGCACACTCTTGCCCCTAGTATTAACAGTGATGAGGAGAGCAAGTTGAATTTGAACTAATCCCACCATACTTGCGAGCCCTTCGAGTGAGGTCACAATTGGAAATTGCACTTGGTTAAGCAACTTGAGCAAAATTTGGCAGTGTTTGTATGAGCTATGAGTAAGCCCCTAATAGAATACGAGCTTGGGTCTTCTTCAATTGTCCTTATTACTTCTTTATCCTCCTCTTCGCTTTAGGTTTTTGTGGTCTCTCCATCTCACCAAGAGGCTTGGTAACTTCTAGATGTAGAGGGTTAAAGTGGCGGCCGACTCTGGTCAAGTGAGCTATTCTTCATCTCCAGATCCATTCACCCAAACTCCATCAATTTCGGGCTCATCTTCCATAAGTTTCTCCCAAATTAAGATGTTGATATCATCCAACAAAAGGTTGGGCTCGTTATGGACTTGGATTCTTACCTCAGGTCATGTGGACCCGGATCATGGATGGTTTATAAAAGGCTAGGCAACCCATGTCAATAAGATCTTAGACATTTTTTCTAATGAGGAAGCAATCCTTGATGTAATGGCCGGTGGTTTGGTGGTAGAAACAAAATTTATTGAGGTCATGCCCCTTAAGTAGTGGGTGTGGGAGTGGTTTTGGTTTCATGTGGGTCAACAGTCCTTCCTTGCATAAGTCATGGAAGATCTTGGCTAGGGGTTTAGGAAGCTTGGTGTAGTCTCTTATGGAACATGGTTGGGTTGAGATGGTCGACCCCATCATGTTGACATTGGTGGGTGGTGCGACTGCAATGGCAAGCAAGGGGTTGCTTTTAACATTTGAGTTGGAATGGTAGGTAATGTTATTGACTTCGACTATAGGCTTTCTATTTGTAGTAGGTTAGCGAGGATGAAATTACTCCTGATTCTTGATGGCCCCACTAGTGATGACGTCCTTGACTTGGGCTCCAACTTCAATGAGGGGTTTAATGCTGGGGAAATAATGGGCAAAAAAGGGTGCTTTTGCTAAGTAGAGAGAAGGTTCTTGACCATCATTTGGATTTGTTCTTTTTCATTGGGTCAGTCTGACAATTGAGAGACCTTTAGTCTCCACCTAGTGATGAAGGTGGAGAAGGTTTCATTGGGTTCATGCTTAGTGGTCTCAACTCTCAAGGTCCTAACAAGTGATGTCTACCTTGGTATTGCACTTGTAATGCTTGGTGAAATCATTAAAATATCTTCCGAAATCTTACTGCATGATTCTTCTAAGGATAGGAATCAACAGAGGGAAGCACCAACGTGGGATTCTTAGAAATTTTGGGCAAGAAGGTCATCCATGGCTCCCCTTGGGTGCATAACCTTTGCGTGAATCTTCAAATAGGTTTCAAGCAATCGGTTCCATTGAACACCAAGGCATGTTCAAATGAGTCAATGTCAACCAAGTCATAGGTAGGTCATGAGGATCCCATATATGGTCTTGTTTAGAGCTTCAATAGTAAAGGCAAGGCTTCTGGTTCCTTAGGTTGTGGCACCTCGGGCTTGGAAACCTCAAGAGTAAGCCTTTGTTGTCATCAATCTCAATGGGCTGGGCTTGGGAGCCTGTTTGGTCTATCTTCAGGGCTGAGTTGGCCGCATTGGACACATTGGCTAACTATTTCTTCATGACATTGAGCATTTTCATAGGGTTCCAAACTAGTGTTGCCATCCTCAGCCATTTTTTGCTGATGATGCGGACGATGGCATAGACAATGATGTGTTGGATTCCACTCTCACTAACCTTGAAGAGTTATCATGAATTTATGATGACGTTAGTTTTACACAGCATGCCTCTAGTTAGACACATCATCTCTAAGGGTATCCATCTAGAGGTCAAGCACCTGAGTAGCTAAAAAGGCAGAGGAACCTTGAAGTTTAATCAAGCACACTACAAATATAATTTTCTGCATTTCTCTCTAAGTTTAGATTTTGAATATAATCATATACATGATAATGCGTTCATGGAAAGCAATAAAATTTCAATTTTACTCTTCCTCTGCGTGTTCTGGTTGATTTCCTAACAAATGTGGCCATGGTCACTGTCTTCACATCACTGTTAAAACCCTGAAGATAACCCCATGAACCCTTGTTAAAGCAAGTTTTCACATCATCAATTAGGCAGTGAAAAAAGCCATCCACTGCCAAAACTATTAACTCAGCTTCACCAACTCAGCTTCACCATCTAGGTGATTCATTCCTTTGTCAGTTGTAACTTCCAGGATAAAGGATCTGATGATTCTGAGGATGCTACTTGCTACAATGATGAATATAAAGAATATTGAAGGTCCTGGCTAATCTGCTAGTAAGTATCTAAGTAGTTGTACCAGAGACCTTGGGAATCCTGCCTTCATCAAGGTTTGGGATGGGGATTTGGAGGAAGGCTAACCCCCCCCCCCCCCCAGTAGCCCATGGGCCCCAGTGAAATTTCCTTAGGACCAGGAAGAAAAAAAGGAAGAGAACATGAAAAAAATAAAAGAGCTGTGCCGTTAGTGGATGAGGTTCAGATTTACAAGTCACAGAAAAACTGGTATTCGCACACACCAAACAAGGGGGAAATGTTTCATTGGTGGGCTGCGGTCACAGGCCTCCTCAGATGTAACTTATCTTTAAATTGCTGATCATCTAAACCACCTACGTCCCAGGGACATGATTAGCATATCCCATCACAGAAATTCAAACTCAATCAATAAACTCATTCTCCATTTTGTGCTATTCTTTGCCAAGCTAAGCATATCATTCCCCTAAAGTTTCTAGCCAAGAGTCACAGTTAATAAATGATGACACGGTAGTTAGAACACAGGTGAAACCTACAATAAAAAGGAATGAATTGGTTCCGAAAAGACTGCCGAGTCAATAAATAGTGGCTCACGAAATTTAATCAAGCACTAGTGGGTGAGAGACAACAATATATGCCAATCGCATGATCTCCTTATTCAATACATCATTTCATTTTATAATTTACAAATGTCTCTCTTACATAGAAAAATTCTGGTGATATGGGCCTCTTAGTTTTGGAAATATTAAAAATATTGAAGGTTTTTTAATGCATATATGGAGTGATGGAAAAAATGCCATTTTTAATTGAAACCGGAATACAAAATTGAATAGAAAAGGCTGATCGAAAATTAAAAAAACCCTCACCCGTTTGAATGCATCAAAAGCATTCCTCCTTAAAACTGCATCTGATGTATACATAATGACCATTTGAACAGCCTGAAATGTGTTTCTTAACCATTAGAGAAAAAATACATATAAAATATTGCACAGAATTAAGAGATGAGGAGAGGCTACCTGCAAGGCAGTAAAAAGATTAGGAATATAAGACGAACAATCCATAGGTTCATCGTTACATTTTTGGGAGATATTTCCATCTGTAATGCAAAGTAAGAAGTCGATGGCATATTTCTTTAATTCCCACGACAGATTGACGCAGGAAAATATGTGCTTTAACATGCCTACTGCTTGCCACCTTTTAGCCTGATTACTTCGCAGTTCATCCTTGACAATAGACAAATCCTCCTCTGCAGCCTGAACGACCTCATTGGAGATATGGCCCCAAATCACTGCATTAAATAAACAACATCAAAACAATATATGTCAAAGAAATAAGCAAGGATTGTTGGCAATATATAATATCACCAAAACAGAATTGGAAAAAAAACTGCAACAGCTAATACAAACCTGCAAGAGATGCTCCATGCTTGACATAGGAAAAATGACTCACATAATCATCTCCACCCTCTGCGCATTTTGGAAAATGAATTGAATGTTGAATGGTGAAAAAAGTATGAGTAAATAGAAGTAACCCATGAAAATAATACAAATTTCTTTGGAAAATTTACTGAAGCAAAAAGGGATGAATAAATAGAAGAAGCCCATTAAAATTTACCGGCAAGAACAACACTAAAAATTGTGTCGACATCACACCCGATGATAGAACCAAGATATGATAAGCCACAGTATGGAAGAAATTGTGACAGTTGCAATACTAAGGGAAGACAGCTTGAAACTTTTTCTTTCACGCTAATCGAAAAAAGAGCCTGCACATCAAGGATAAATTTTGAAACAAAGCAAAGTAAAAGGCATATAATTACCAAATTGTGCTGCAGACCACTAAACAAATCAAAGAGAGAACAAATGAATTTATAAGAGCAGTCAAATTTGGAACTTAACTAACTAAAATTTAGGGGAAGAAAACAATCAAACTGGAATTGCGGTTCAAAGTTGAGTGTCAACCATGATTTGCAAGACAAATAGGCCAAGTAGAGCACGGAGGCTTTTGTTAACTCTGCCCTCCTGTTCATAGAGCGAAGGTTAGATTATGAGGATATTAGCGACTCTAGAATAACCCTTAAAGCAGGAATGATATTTTTTGTCGAAGTGTCACAGACCAACTTTATGCAAACTGCTTTAATGGAATTGGCAATGCCTATTGCTCTGTCAAACAAATCCTCAGAATCTGAATCTTCATCTTCTGACTCTGAAGACACGGCCTTTAACACATTAAGGATAACAGGAACTGCTACTTTTACTTGCTCAAAGTGACGTCTCTGAATGGAAAGAAATACTGAAAACCAAGAAACATGGACACCAGACACTATCTCAGCCCTCCACAAGCAAATATGTATCTTTAAATATTTTATACACCAACACACGAAGAGATTTCCAATGTTTAATCAAAACACATTCTGCAGAAATAGAACTGCATGATAATTTAAGCTCAGATCTTTAAAAGTCAAGCAATAAACCATTCGTGTTTGGTTAGAAGTTTGTGGCATGTGTTCGGTGAAAACCAAGAAATTTCAAACAATGTTCTGCCATTCGGAAATTTATGAAGAAATAGATTCTACCGAAATAGAACTGCATGAGAATTTGAGCTCAGACCTTTAAAAGTTGAGTTAAGCACTAAACCATTCATGTTTGATTTGAAGCTTGTGACATGTGCTCGCTAAAAACCTAGAAATTTTAAACGATGATCTGTCTTTCAGCAATATCAACAAAGATACTCTTTATTATTATGAAGATACACAATTCAGGGTAACTGATGGTCTCCAAATGGGTTGACTATGCCAAAAAGTATGATCCAATAATAACCAGCAAGCTTCACAAACTGAAAAGTGAAAACCATGTATTATCCAAATTTCACTAGTCATCATAATTGAAATTTAGATCAAGGATCCATCAATTTCAAAGTCCACTCTTATAAAGAAAATGATTTTGTGCCAATGTCTTTTTAGAAAAGGGCTTAGAGTCTTCTTCTTTCACCTTTTCTCCCAACGTCAGTAGCAAAGATAAGAATAAATTTTGGTTCCATTGTGATGGGGGAATTCTCAATTCTCCTCTAGCAGAAGCCATGAAGCCCTATAAATTTTATCATCCTTAAAAGCCAAACTTCCACAGAATCCTCCCTCATTGTTCCAAATCTCTAGAATATTTAAAAGATTTCTCACAAAGTTGGGAGCTTTTGCTTCTGAATTCTCTCTTGAACCTAGTGAATGCTCTCTTTGATGACTTCTTTTATATATATATATATATATGCAGTTATGCACATATATTCATAGTTTGGAAGTTCACACGAACCAAACCCACTGAAGAACACATGCATAATTAGCATAATGCATGAATCAATGAATCATCTATTCAACCATTGTAAGTTAGCTAAGAACGCTTTGTGCAACCTCATCATTTTAGCTAAGAACGCTTTGTGCCACCTCATCATTCTTACTTCTTTATTTGGGAACAAGTAAAATTTGTATTATATATCAAGGAAAGAACAAATCCCATGTACATGAGACATATACAACATCATTTTGTAGAGCTATATGGTGTTTTCTTTCAAATATCTTTATATTTTTCTTACTGTAAAACCTGAGAGGAATGCTGCCACACGTTTAAGCCATACTTATATAGACCTAGCAAAAAAAAAAAGTTCCACTTATATAGAGTATGAACATAAAAGAGGAGGGGGGTGGGTGTTGGGGGGAGAATGGATTATGACATCCACGTCTTAAGTCTTGACATTTGAGCTGTAAGTTGGGCTAAACTAGCACAAACCTTCCTATTCTATCTCAAGTTAGGAAAGACATGAGCCAAGAAAAAATTGGGCAAGGCAAGCCCAGCCCAACAAGAACTCTTTCATTTACCCTTTTTCAAATTCGCTATCTTAAAGAGGGGTGGAAGTCAAGGGGAGGGGTGATGCAGAGCATGTTAAGAAGATAGGGAAGATTAAATTTTATTTGGGATATTCTTTGTATGGGAATAATTTTATGGTAGGGGTGTCTTGGTAATTTTACAGACCTTCTATTTTATGCTCCCTCCGTTCCTTAAAGATTGTCTGTCTCCTTTACAAAAAGGTGTTTTTAAGAAATTGCATTTAATGCACTCACCCCCACTAATTTCTTTGGGTTTTCCAAGGGTATTATTTTGGGGAGGGTCACCGTCCCATTTTCAGCAAAAACATCAAATTGAACAAGATCGGTATCTTTACAATGTAATTTATACCATGGGGAAGGATATTTTGGGAAAATGTTCAAAATTGATTCATTGACTTTTCAACAATGACAAAAAATTTGGGACAGCCCAAAAAGGAAATAAGGACGATCTTACGGGATGGAGGGATCATATGCTTGTATTTGGTTGCACTTTCGAGTTTCAATTTCTAATTTGAGTCTTCAGTTATAAATCAACCCATTAAGAGTTTAGAAACTTTCTATTTTAGAAGAATTTGAGTCCTAGTTAGTTTCTATGTTGTTTAATTTTGTGTTCAGAATTTTGGGGGAAAAAAAAAGGCCTTGTTTTTAGAAAGTTTTTACTTGCCTAACAAGTTTTCTAGAGTCTATATAAGGAAGGTCCATTCTACTGAAACAAAATTAGACTTTGATTAATGAAATATAGAGTGTTTTGGTTTTTTTTTTTTTTTTTTTTTTTTGGTATGTGGGATGTAAACAAGAGAACTACAACCGGACTACCGGAAAAGCAACAATATCATCTAAAATAGTCTCCCTAGACCAAGAGGGGGTCTTGAAGCAACATAGGTCCATAGTATGAATGACTCCAATTAGCAAGGAAATCAGCACAAGAATTTCCTTCTCTAAGGATATGTCTGATCGAATAGCACCAGTTGCGTGAAAGAAGTTCTCTGCAGTCCATGATAAGAGTGTTTTGGTTTGGTTTGAAGGTATGCTTACCTAGATTCTCTCTTCTACTTCTACTTCGTCTCTTTTCTTTAATTCTATACACTGTTGTTTCTTCTGATTACCCCACAACCAACTCCTATTTTCTTTGTTTTCACAACCTAAAACTCTACTCTCACAAACCTAACCCTATTGCTATGCCATAAGCCTTTACACTACATCCTACACCCCAAAATAGTTGCCGTCCTAACCCAAAGGGGTAGCTCAGTTAGTAAGGGATCCCGCCTCAAGATGTAGAGGTCCTGAGTTCAACTCTTGCTAAACCCCTTGGGGCCACTCACACAAGGTTTCATGATTCTCATGGTCTTTAGACTTATCTAGTCCATACAAGTTGTAAGGTCTTATATGGACCCAGGGTTTGCCCGAAGGGCTTTCTCATTATCAAAACAAAAACGAAAAAAGTTGCTATCCAGAAATTCTAGCAACCTATGTTCTGAAATTACTACCACTTACTACCTTTAAATTTTAAACCATGAACTACTCCAAGATATTTAAATAATATTCAATTATATGAATGCCATTTATGTCATCCATCAATTTTTTATTCTCTTTATGGGAACTCAACTATTAGATAGTGATGACATTACCTTTTGAGAGCCCACGTAGAAGAGGAGCAAAATAACTAGGAAACTTGAACATCATGCTGGGGGAATCTAATGCCTGGTCCAATTAAAGAAAAAGGTGTTAGCAAAGCACTAGAACTATGAGAGAGAGAGAGAGAGAGAGAGAGAGAGAGAGAGAGAGACTAAAACCAAGTTTGAAAGCAACCAAAGGAAAACTAGCAATAAATACCGCTCTACAAAAATTATAGAAGCAATAAGGATTCAGAAAGTGCCGCATTTTAAACACATCACGGATGCATTATGCATTAGAAATCACAAATTCAAGGGATTGTTGTTAATTATAAAAAAATAAGAGGTGAGAAAGGCGCATATCATATATAGAGATAAATCTACCTCAATGCATCAAAGACATCATGAGAGAACTTCATTTCTGAGAGAATATTTTAATTGATAGTCAGGATTTTATAGCAAAAATACCAAAAATTATAACTAAAAACATCTGAAGTACAAGTGAGTAATACTTGATGAAAAAGTCGCATTTTCAAGACTCAAGATCAATAAAGACAATTCATTTATTGTTTTAAGTTTAAATGAGCAATAAGATAATAATCAAGGGGTTAAAAAAATTGCTTTGCATAGAATAGGATTCATCATTTGTTTGGAATATGGTAGTGGAACAATGTCAAAGTTGATTCTCCTTTTGAACAAGTGGTAATGCACCCAAAAGAGGGGAGATTACTCTTATTAAGAGTTCAAAGTCCAATCTATAACCAATTCTCTTTCTTCCTATTCACCAGCCACTCAAGGTCACCTACAAAGCAAGAAAATTTTAAACGGCATTTCTATGATGAGAAAGTGTGATGTAATTTTGAACCATTTGTTCAATTGGAGGAAGAGGTTGTCATAGACATAGAGAGGATGATCTAGGCCACTAACTGCTATGCATAAATCTTTATTAGGTACATGGTAGAGCAAGTTTGGCAAGGAGAGTAATACTCTTCGGTGATCTGTTATTGCAGCAAATATAAACTCTTCTAATGGTTGGTCAACAGTTGACATGGTCAGTCCACGTAGTTGAGATATGCAGATAGGAATTTCCAAAATCAAAGCATCTGGGTGTTAGTTACATAATGGGGTTAAGAGATTTTGGCTGGATTGTTGGCCTGGTGATACTGCATTGTGCAGATATATACAGTTCTCTCTATTATTTGGATTAGGAATGACATTGGTTGCAAGTTTTTGCTTGTATGCAATAGGTTAAACTAGGAATTTTATAAAAGATTGTAATATTTAGAGATGGAGTCCATTGAGCAAGAGTTGACATTGCTGCATGGTGAATTTATACCCTTCTTTATTTTTTAAGAAACCCCAATCAACAAGCAGATTTATACTTATTTTTATGGAAAATGAAAGTTCCTTTTTCCACAAAAATAGACTAACATAGGACAGTGAATTTATACCAAAGCTCCTTTTCCTTATAATTAACGAACTCTCAAAATCCCCTCTTGATAAATGTTCTTTCCTGGTTTTGGGGTTCACAACATCGAGGGTCACAAAAGAAGTGCTGCCGCATCTATACTTGGGAAAGTGGTGACACTATTTTTGGTACTCCTCCCATTGGCCAGTTGAAATAAATAGTCGGCAGTCCTCAATTGGTAATCCATGGCAAATGAGGATGGGCAACATTTGCAAGAATCATGAGGGTCTTTTGATGTTTGCCTTTTTCAAAGCTTGTTAGTGAGGTGTGAGGCCTATGTTATGGCAACACTCTTGGCTCCTTTTTGGGGTCTTAAAAAATGTAACCACTTATATGCGCAAATGTAAGGGATATCTTACGCCATCTTCATGATCGGTAATAGGACTGAGGTCACTGGTGTCTTAGGCATTTTTGCATGGAGGCTTCAAATGGAGTCGTACACTCGTTTCATTAGATCCCTAAGATGACAATGGGAAGGCAGATGTTCTAGCCAAAAATGCAAGTACTTCATAGCTTATTTGTTTGGGGGAGAGAGAGGGGGGGGGGGGGGGGGGGGGTGGATGATATGCCCCTTTAATTGCTTTTGCAGTGTTTTCATTTGTATTCAATTGTTTTTCTCTTATCCTTTTCCTGATATGGGGATCTTCTCCTCCCGTTAAATTCTCATTTCCTCTTTTCTCGACTTCACCTATTTTCTTCCAATAAAAAATAATTAATAATAAAAAGAATGAAGAAACTGCTCTTAGACTAGATGTCAGCTTCCGAGTTTTCCAACCACAGATTTTTTTAATAAAAAATCTTAAATTAAAATTATTTAAATAAAATAAAATAAAAACAACAACAAAAAATGCACTCCATGACCATAGAGTTTCCATTGCTTTTTCCAAAATTCTGGAAGAAATCCAAAAAAAAAAAAAAAAATTATCTTTCTTCATTGATCCACTACATGATATTGGAGCAATCTCCAAACACCAAAATCATATAATGACTGACAATCTGACTTTTAGCTGACATCAAAGCAAACAAATTAGCTTCAATCTCTGCCTAATCAAGTTTCAACCCAAAGGTCAAAAAGAAAGATGAAAAAAAAAAAAAAAATCATTTTACCACCATGATCTCCTAGCAGCACCCCATTACCCTAATATCCTTGATTTTCCAGAGAACAACCGTCAACATTGAGTTTGAGAAAAAATTGGAGAAGAGGACTCATGCTTAAGTAACAGTGAAACAAGGAGGAGCATATGCAACTAACTTCCAGCAATTACAAATTAGTGATAACAGAATGCCCCAAATGCCGATGAGACTAATGCCTTGAAGAAAGCAATTTCAAGAATCTTCTCCCTAGTCATAATATGGTGTACTATAGACCTCTAAGTACCTTACTACGTTGATGCTAGAATCTTCCAACTTTTGAGGTGCTAGTGTCAGGGTTTAGTAATGGCCTCAAAGCCAATCCTAGCCACACATTTTAAAAATTAATGTGCTTTCAAAAATAATCAAAGTTGCTTCTATATATATAACCGCTATGGAAAACAAAGAATTCAAATTACTTAAACTTGTAAGACATCACTTGGGATCACTAAAATTTCATTCAGTTATATATGGCAAGACTAACTAGACACCATTTTGAATAAAATATCCTATCCCACAAATATTTTCATCATACCAAAGTTGTAATCAGATGGTTTGTTTCAGAATTTTCTAATTCAATTATTAATTCCAATATAAATACCAAAATGAGCAAATAATTATTGCCAAATTCATCCACTACTTTGCGCAAACATACCTCGCAAAGAATTGAAAGCATATCCCGTGGATTGCAAGCTGTTATAAGCCAATCAATAACACTGTCAACAATCTCCAAACACTTATTAGACACCCCCGCAAACTTGGCAACTGCCTTTGGCAACTCGAACGAAAGCGCATCAACAACTGCCTGAGACACCAAACAAATCGCAAACTCAACAAAAAATAAAGAAGTAATCAATGAATATATATCTCAAAAACAAAAACAAAAACAAACCTGATCCAATGAAGATGAACAAATATATCGATGAATTTCAGAGAGAACTTCGAACGCATTTTTCTTCGAATCTTCATTGTCTGGATCTAATACAACTGAATCGGAGATTGAATTGAGTAAACTGACAAGCTCAGAAACTAATGTATCAGACTGACGGAAATCTCCAGATTCGATTGACTGCAAAAGAGATAGGTGAGATTCTGATATATATATATATATATATATATATATATATATATATCCTGTTACGTTATCAAGAAAACAAAGGAAAATAAAAAAAGAAAACAAAATTTTGAGTTTATATCATCCATTGATTTTGCTTCTAAATCTTAATAATTGCATCAAGCTCTGTTGAGAGGAGTATTTAATTTTCTTTGGACTTAAATTATGAGACCACAAATTTGTGTTTCTTTTCCTACATTTTTTCAGCAACCAAATGGAGCTCAAGATAAATGGTATACATTCGAGGAAGTGGAACTCAAAATGAAGGATATAGATAAAATTTTCCGCATTATTCTCTGTTTGGTTGCCGAGAAAGAGCAAATCAAACTGAAAAACATTTTTTTTTCCCTCCATTGATTCCACAGTATGAAAACTTGACTCAAATAAGCCAAAAAGTTGTAATTAGCTCCGCTGAGGGGAGTTTTTTTGGTTTCCTCTGGCCCTGAATAACAATCTTCCCGCATTTTCCCAGGAAACAAAGAGAGTTTAAGAGGAATGCATAGTTTTTTTTTTTTTTTTTTTGGGGGGGGGGGGGGGGGGCCGGCGGAAAACAGAATTTATAGTCACTGTTTCTCAAGCATGGAAAAACTCAGCTCAACGGGGGGTTTCTTTGTCTTTAAATAACAGAAATTTTCTGATTGAAGGCTTCGAAAGTCTTCTGTTTTCCTACATTTACTCGGGAGCCAAACAAGAACCCTATAAAGTTTTGAGGGGGGGGGGGGAGGGGGGGTGGGGAAGAAAGGGAGCTTACTTTGGAGCATGAGATTAGGGTTTCGTGGAGGCGGATCAGAAGGGGATTAGAAGAGGAGGGCTCGGAGACGGGGAGAGCGTCTGGTCTCTCAACTGACATGGTGGTGTTGATGGTGTCTCTGTTAGTGTGTGGTGCTTGGCCTTGCACAACTTCGCTCGATTTCTTTCTCCAGTCCTTCACCCAGCGCACCGGATTCCGATTTGGTGCAGTTGGCTAATTTTAGCAGTAAAAGTAAGATCAATGACACGGGGCAAGAAGGAAAAATTGAAGGCTATTAAGAATTGAGCGTCAAATGCATTTTTCAAATTTTAGCCATTCATTTCTTCTCCTTACCACATGTCATCGATCCTACGTTTATTATACCATGCAATAACTGCACCAAATCTAAATCCGCTCTACGAAGCTAAGTTCTGTATGCTGTTTCATTTGTTTTTGTCTTTCGAGAATCTTCGCGGAAACAGTAGGGGAGAGAAAATTAGGGCATGTTTGGTGGCATCGTCTATTCGTGGGGGCCTCTATTGGCATCCAAAGATTTGCTTTTCATCCCCCACTTATTTCACATTTTAAGGTTTTATAAAAAATATAAAAGGTTTTTATAAAAATCGGACGTGTTGTCTATTAAAAAATATCATTTTAAACAACTTTGTAAAATAAAGTTTTTTCAAAATCTGTCGTTTAAGTGGAATTTTTGACCATTTAGAGTCTTTGTTATATAAATGGCTATAAAGTCTATTTAAACCATAGATTTTTGAAAAACTTTCTTCTACAAAATTGTTCAAAATAATGTTTTATAATAGATTACGTGATCAGTTTTTATAAAAACCTTTTATATTTTTCGTAAAACCTTAAAACGTAAATCAAATGGGGATGAAAAACAAGTCTTGGGATGCCAAGAGAGGCCTCCCTACTCGTGCGTAGACTATGGATGACGTAGTAGCCCAACTCTTTTCAAGTCTGCCCTCTTAACAACTTTTAGAGCATCTCCAGTGAACTTACTATTATACTTTATGGTTGCATTTTCTATGAAAGGATTGTATATTTAAAAAGAAGGGATCTTTAGCTACAAATCTATAAAGTTAGAATTGTGTTGGTGTAAGTCCACATACAAAACTTATACGGTCAGAAGTCCACCATTTAGATTTTTGATCGAAAGTACCTTTTTGATTGTGTAACTTCTCTTCTTTATTTTCAAAAACCTTCCTTGCCAGGATGCACAAATCTCTCGACTCTATTCCTTTAATTTCCCCTTCACCTCCCTTCCCTTTAAACTCTACCACAAACCCCTTCTTTCCACCACCACTCGCACCACCATCATAGATTCACAGTCATCATCTCCATCGCAATCTCCATCGGCCACAAGCTCCTCAACGCCCATTCTCCTACTTTGATTCTACCAATGATCTCCAACGTCGATCTTAAACCTCAAACAAAAAAAAACAAACACGCCATTTTATTCACCGTTCTTATGCCTTCACCCCTACGGCCCTACTCGCTCCCAAAAACATGTCCCTAGCTTTAATGTCGAAAGTATCTACTTCATGTGAGTATCTAATTCCCCAAAAAATAGAGGGATATGGAGGTCACCTTGGAACGTGTGGGAGAAATAGAGAAGTGAGGAGGGTGGATTGCCAACTGATCCGTGGGATTGTATTTGCTTCCATATCTTTCCTCTATGAACTCTTTTATAAAATAGCTAAATCTAAAAATGAAAATAAAAAATTAATTAAATCTGGGCAAACATCTACTTGTAACTAAAGTACTGAACCCATAGAAAAACAGTTATATGAAAACAATTACATTTAAGTAAATTGTAACTTAATTTTAGTCACAAAATATTTAAATCTTACTATTTTTTAGTTTCAAACACATCAATTTATCTAATTTAATAGTTTTGTATGGAAAATTGAAACCACATTAAAATAGTTACATGTTTATTTATTTTAAAACCGATACATGTAATCAATGTAACTATTTTTTTTTATACATAATTTTATTTTTATCATGGGTCTTGTTTTGAAGGGCTCGACAAATAGATTTCAAATATGTAAATTTTATTGGAAATGGATGTGTAGATTGAAAATTATGTCATTTTAAAATTTGAAAACAAAAAATAACACTTAAGGTTAAAATTGACTTTATGCATTTACCACTGTTACAAAAGTATAAGTTTGCTGTTTGCTGCATAGACTTATGCCTCCATAACTACTATAAAATAGACTTTACGCTAATTTCCCCTAAATTTTTATGGTCACATAGTTATAAGATCATATATTTAAAATAGAACTTGCTAAATAGTTGTATTTTCTAATAATATATTATATATTTAAAAATAATTTACTATCTTTTTTTTTTTGGTTCAAAAAATAAAATATAGTTTACTATCCTGTATTCATAAGATTACATATTTAAAATAGAACATGCTATACTTGCACTTTTCCATTATTATATATTCTATTAAACTAATGACTATAACGCATAGCAAATTGAGCCACTATAGCAGATTCCATTTTAAATATTAATCTTTTCTTAGAAAATTGCTTTTAAGAAAATGAAATTTGCTTAGACTTGAGTATTGGATCAAATTGTTTTACTCTAGTATCCTTTGTGTATCAAATTATAAGATTTTTACATTCAGATATCAAATTGACACTTACCCCAAAGTACAAGGTAGTAAAGTATTTTTCACCATTATTGGTTTTTAAGTCTTACGCTACATAGGCTCTACATGGCATACCACGTATATAGTCACTAGTATGAACCCGCGCGATGCGTGGAAATCGTAAATAAATATGAAAACAACAAATAACTTAGTGATCCAGAACTTAGGCCAACATGTGTTTATGTATGGTTCAACTCTTTGCAGCCCTCCTCAAGACATGATATTTCTCGCCCCTGTGGGGCTTGAACTTAGCTACGTTGTCCTGCTCTCTCTCTCTCTCTTTTCTTTTTTTTATTTTCTTTTTTCTTGGGATGTCCACCCCCTCCTGTGCATGCCCCATTCCTTGCTGATGCATATACCCACTCCCTACCCACTGCTGCATGCCCACTTCATACTGAGCCTGTGGCTGTCATCCCTTTCACTTTCATATGTTTGCATCAGGCTATGACTTGGGCAGCAGGACAAGCTTCTCTCGGAAGCCTCAACCATTATTTTCTTTCATATCTTTCAATTTCTATTTTCCAGGATTTTTTGGTTTGAATTTTGCTGATTTAAGGTTTGTAGTACCCTCTTCTCTCTCTCTCATGGCTTAATTTAGATGATAGATCATCAAACTGCGCTTCTGTGTCGACGACACAGCTCTCAATTTCAATTCCCACATCTTCTCTGAGTTTCCTTTGGTTTCTCAGCAACCAAACAAAGCATATAAACCAAAAAACAAATCCCTCAAAATCTGAAGATAAATCCCTTTTCCTTCTGCAAAATTAGAAGATAAAATCAACATAGAGAGAGAGAGAGAGAGAGAGAGAGAGAGAGAGAGAATGCATTATAAAGAAGAAAAGAGTGGGAAAATGGTGCGAGCAAAAAGGGGAAAATCTAGCACAAAGTAACAGTACTAAAAACCAAAACAAAACTAAAAATGTTGGAAAACGTTTCTGTTTTCTCAAAGCAAAAACGAAATCCCAAAAACATAAGGAGAAGAGATCGATATTACCTCTTGAGATGAGTTGATTTTTAGGGTTTCAGAAGCCAAAAGAGTAAAGCGTTGAGTGTAGACGGGCAGTAGAACACTTCTTCAGAAAGTCATCTCGAGGTTCGAAAAAATGCTCACAAAAATTGATATTGGCCGAATCATTCAACCCGAATGTATCCTAAAGTTGTGATTTCCAGCTTTTCTTTTCCTAAACTGAGTTTTATGATCCAAAAACTAAGGTTTATGTAAAGAAAATTTCAAAAAATTCACAAAAAGTTCAACAAAACCCTAACCTTATTCAACTTCTGAATAATCATGTACTTTGAAGGCCTTCAATCCTCTCTCCATGGTTGTAGGAACAAAAATTGGAGGGTTAGAGAGTGGTGTGAGTGTGAGAGAAATGGGAGTTGGAGAGATCGAGAGAGAGAGAAAGAGGTTGAGATTGAAATTTGAAAGGGAGAGGGAGTGCTGTACGAGGAAGGGAAGAATAAAGGGGTTTGAAATTTGAAATGTAGAGAGTGAGAGGTGTTTGGAGAGAGAAAGGGGGAGGGAGTGTATCTTATAAGAAAGGGAAGGAGGGGAGAGGAGGAGAGGAACATATGGGAAGGAAAAAAAAAAGAAGAGACGCTGACATCATCAGTGTGGGCCTAAGGTGAATGAGATAAGGGGATTTTAGAGGGAATGACTATGAGCTTGCCACGTCACCCATTGATGAGGTTAGCAAAACTCTTAATTATAATATAGAATAGAATGTTACATGACTTCGCTGTTAGCTACTTAGACAAAGTTTGGGATAGAAATCAAATCGCTTGACCAAAGTGTCCTTTGAGTATTAAAATAAAAAATAAAAATAAAAAAAGGGAAAAAAAAAGAAAAAAAAGAAAAGAAAAGTACTATATTGACTATTTGGGATCACTTTTGAAAGGCTCAAACAAGCTTCTAGCTAGGACTCAAAAGCACATTAGGTGACTGTTTAGGTGAAAATATGAAAAGAGCTTTCAAGCCCAAACGCGCGTTGGGCCAAAAGTGTTTGGATCGTTACTTCTCCAAAACGTGATGCGGAATATGACGTGGGAAGTTGATTTTTGTTTAATGAAACTTTTCAAATTCCAAATATACCCTCGCATTACACACTGAAAGAAAAGGAATACCCCTTAGATCCTCAAAAATGACGTTCCATCCTCGACCTCCCCATTCCCAGGGTCATTCTTGCCCAAAGCTTCTCTTTTGTTGATGAATCTCGGACATTCATTTTGATCATCTCTCTCCAGGCCTTTTTTTTTTTTTTTAAACCTAGATTTCTTTATAATCTTCTAATCCGTATTGTTTTCCATGGTAAGAAATCATGTTTAGCCAATTATATGATTTGGATGTTTTCAATTTACTTCTAAAATTTTATTGTTTTTGCTTTAATTTTTTGAATGTCCTGTGTTACTTGTGCTAGGGATGTCAGCGATAATTTCTTTAATTACTAACATCTTTTGACTGATAATACACATAGACCACTAAGAACCACTATTTATTAGTGGTCTGTGTGTATTCCTCAAAGCATATTAATATTGGTTTGAAGTCCTTTTATTTGTCTTATGTAAATTGGGTATGTCGTTTCCTCTGCTAAGCAACAGTGTATTAGAGAAAAAAAAAAGTAAAATATCAAGTAAGAATATCAGATGAATTCTCTCCTCTCAGATGGAGCTATAATATCATGGGGTAATCAACAACTACTTCCTTAGTGTTTAATCTATCTGAAGTTACAGGCTACCCTAAAAATATCATGCTTAAATTTCATATAAAGCATACTTTTGTAGAGCTAGCAAAAATGTACTTTCATTTAATAAATGTTACCCATATAGACATGTGGCCATCCCCTCTTCTCCCATGCATACTTGCATATTTGATGGAGCTAGAATGGGCTCATAAGAATGGAAATGACTTTGGATGGCACTACTCTGTTCCCTTAATCTCAGATTTTAGATCATTGGATCCTTGTAGTGTTGGGGTTTATTATTTATATAAGAAATGGTCTATTTTTTTTTATCAGCTATAAGAATGGTCTACTGTTATAGTGGATGAACCAATTGTGAACTTGAAAACCTACCAAGCTAGCAAATGGTCATTATTATGCTAACTATTTTTAGAGTATAAATATTGAGAAAGACTACAGTCATGATATTTTTAAGGCAAGCATATTTGCAGTTTGATTTTGATCTATAGATCAAGAACAATATTAGCTCACTATTATTGATGCATTTTTTATCCTTTAAAGTTGGTGGAGTTTATATATTTGGCATGACATCCACATTTTATGATAGTGCATTGAATCATATTTTGCTTGTACTAATCATGGATCATAGTTGGTTTTCTAACTTTATAACATCTAGGAGGTCCTTATTGATTACCTTAGGCCTTATTTGGGTGAAGTGCTCCCTTGTAAAGTAGGGTATTTAAAAATGAATAGAGAGTTTTCTTTGGTATAGTGATTTTTTTTTCTTTTTTTTGTTTGGCTCTATGTGTGGGATCAGCAGTGTTTATTTTGTCCATTTCATTTGGGTGAATTGCTCCCTTGTAAAGTAGGATATTTAAAAATGAATGGAGAGTTTTCTTTGGTATAGTGATTCTTTTTCTTTTTTTTGTTTGGCTATATGTGTGGGATCAGCAGTGTTTCTTTTTCCATTTTTTCCCTTTGTAGTCATGAAGATAACTTGCCCTTTCGGCACTTTGTTGCATTTTGCGGATTCCCTCTCTTTTCGCTTAATGAATATCTTTGGTTTGCTACTGTGTATAATATTTGGAGAAAAAGGAATGGCCGAATTCATGGAAACAACCACTCTAGTGTGTATGTAATTTTTTGTAATATTGTCAAAGATGTCAGATGTAGATTAGTGGGATCCAAAAGGCCTATTGAAAATCATAGAACTAGATCTTTTGTGTAAATTGGGGCTTTTGCTTTGCCCCTTTTCAGTTGTAATTACTTGGCAATGTGCCAAGGTGTATTCTTTCCTTTTCTTTGTAATGATATTCTTACTTACCAAAAAAAAGAAAAAAAAAATAAAAAGATGTCGATGAGTTGATTTATCGTGTAACAATGGATGATAGTCAAATGAGAGTTATTCGTGATAAGATTACTATAAAGCTTATTAGTAGATATGCACCACCTTATTGTATCAATAGTTTTTTTCCTAATGGTTTTTTTTTTTGGTAGAAAGAGTACTCCAAGCTATGGTCATTTTGAGCAAAATAGTTGAGTTGTGGTTAATGATATGATCCTCTTTTTAACTATTTTTTGAAATAAAATCATAAAAAAACATTTTCAGTAAATTTTTTACTACCAAACAGGAATAGCACTTTCATTAAGGGCAATAGTGTCATTTCAGGGTTGTAGTGGTTTCAGGACTTGTTTTTGCCAAACAGTTAAAGAAGCTCTTCTACTATCTAACAACACTTTTGAAAATAGTTCCCAAACACTTCTCAGTAGTCAATTAGTAGAGCTAGCTTCTGCTTCTCTTCTTCTATAGCAAAAGCTGCGAAAGCTACAGCTATCCCAAATGAGCCCTACCCTCAAAGTATATGATAATAAAAAATTTGTTTAGGCTGCTGATATAATCTTGATGGGGCTTTTATTGGCACCTCAAGACTTACTTAGGCCCTGTTTGGATAAGCTTTTAAATAGTCCAAAATCACTTTTGAAGCCTAAAATCACTTTTGGTCCTGTTTGGCAACCTAAATCATAATCACTTCTAAGCTCAAAAAGTGATTTTATAATAAGCAGACTGTCTCCAACTTCTAATCAAAAGCTGGTGTCAACTTTTACAGAGAATTTTAATAACTTTTCATATTTCCAAAACTACCCTTAATACTTGAGTATGAAAACAATTTTTTTCACCCATATCCTTTAACAAAACGATAATAGGCCCACCTTAAACCCAACTCCTCTTCTCTCTTGCGGCTGTACTCCTCTTTCTTGCCAGCATCAATGTATTGGTAACTTTAATCAACTTGGATCCGTAGGATACTAATTTAAACTTCAAATCATTTTTTTTTTTTTCTCCCTTCATATATACATTGATTTATACTTGTTGAAATTTTTTTAAGAATTGATTCCATAAAATTTGGATTTGTGATAAAATTTATATATATATATATATATCGATTCATGCTCTCTTTTTTTTTTTCTTCTTTGTTTTAAGCAAAAAAAAAAAAAAAAAAAACCAAACAAACAAACATAAGCAAAATCCCTAGTAATACATCTTTGTGGGGTTGGTTGAGAGGTCAAGTACTCTTGTGTGTGTTTTCCAAAGGTTATCGTTTTGACTCATCGCTCACTTTTGTTGCTTGTGTGGTTATGTGACATCTCACCTAGGCTGTTAGAGGAATAGTTTGAGCTCAAATTTCGATAAGAGTACGGCTTAGGATACCCCCAATCATTAATATTAAAAATAAAAAAATAAAAAATCATTACTAATACCAAATAGAGCGAATAAAAAATAAAAAAATAGAAAAAAAAATCATTTATTATAAGGGATAGTTCAATCAATTTAAGGTTATTACAATTTCGGCAAATGTTTTTCCCAAACAGACAAAAAATCACTTTCAACTCTTACAACACTTTTGAAATACAGTTTCCAAACTAAGACTGATTTTCTTCTGCTTATCGTAACTTCTAATTCTCTTCTGCTTTTGTCTAAAAGCAAAAGTTACAGTTTTCCCAAACAGGGCCTTAGCAGTGGACACCTCTAATCCCTTATGTTTTTTAAGGTTTATGAAAAATATAAAAGGTTTTCATGAAAACTTGACACGTTGTCCAAATATCATTTTGAATAACTTTGTAATAGAAAAGTTTTATAAAATTTATCGTTTAAATAGTTTTTTTGACATTTATAATCTATTTTTTAAAAAAAATTCAAAAAGTCAATTTAAAAGATAATTTTTTTTATTTTAAAATTTCTACAAATTTATTTAAAATAATATTTCCTAAAAGATTATGCGAGCAGTTTTCGTTTAACTTTTTATATTTTATACTCTGTATAAAATATTAATATGAAGCCCTCATTTTGATAAAGAAATTCTAAGGCCTCAACAAAACTGGAATATCAAGGGGTTCAAGACACGGAATAGCGTCGCAGAGAGCCCCGAAATTCGCGACCGTGGCTTCTGCACTTCTTCCTTCCAGCCTCCAAGGCTCCAACCAGGTATGCCTCTCTCTCTCTATCTCTCTCTCTCGCTCTCGCTCTCGCTCTCTCACACGCGTTTTCATGGAAGTCTGATCCGGTGGATGGGGGTTGGATTATCAGGTCCCACACATGATCTTTCGTGAGCTCAGAAATTAGATTGTTGAAGTTGAATTTCTGGAGCATAAATCTAAGAACCAACAAAACTGGAATATGAATTTGCATTGTGTGTGTATAGCCGTATAGGTTTATGATATACAATGCTACAACTAAGAGAAATACTGGAATTCAGAAAATTTTGGAAATTTTCTATTAACAATGGCCTAAGCAGGTTTATATGGATTTACTTTGTTTTCTTTGTCTGGTTTAGCCCTTAGTAAAGCTCAGAAATAAAGAAACTGTGAACTCTAGTTGACTAGTTGTCATGGAGAGAGAGAGAGAGAGAGAGAGAGAGAGATTAGTTGGTTTTGGTTAAATATACATTTTTATGATGTATGGTCACGTGTGCAATGCCAGATTTTCAAGTCAGTACACACTTATTGACTCAATTTATTGAGAATTTATGCCCTAATAGACGGGGCATGGTATTGAGCCTACTATTGTCTTTGGTGTTTGTGGTTTATGTCCTTGTGCTTGTTCATAATTGATAGGTACTCACAAGTAAGAACAAGAAACAATTACGAAAAAGAGATTTTGAAAAAAATGGTGCTTTTGGTAGAAAATGTTTTGTTTGTTATGTTGATTTTTGATAGGCTGTTGAAATTGTATTTACGGGTTTCAAGAAGGGGTGATATTGTGTTGAGTACTTTTTTATCAAAAAAACAATTATAGTAGCAGGGTTGGCAAGAGACCACCACACCTCAAGAAGCGGAGGTCTTGAGTTTGATTCTTGTTGAACCTCTAGGGGCCACCCACACAAGGTTTCATGGTTCTCATAGGCCTTGGACTTGCCTGGTCCATATGGGTTGTGGGTTTTATATGGGTCTATGGTTTGCCCGAAGGGTTTCCTCATTATAAAAAAAGAAGAAATGAATGGATCATAAGTTCATAATACATATGATAATTTCTTCATTTACATAGTTCTTTATGAATTCAATTCTGATTCATCCAAAGTCCAAACACAAGAATTGGAATTGGGTAGTTTGTAATTCAAATTCTTTGTGCCATTCCAGCATTGGTATCATAATTATGGTAATTCTGGCTTAGTTCCAATTTCAACAGAATTAGAGGCGGAATTTATAATTCTAAACCTTTATTCTGATTCTAAGTGCCAATCAGATCCACCTTTCCTTTCCAGCTTCCAAAAATGAGAAACCCAAAATGTTTCTCACTTCTCTCATATCCCAGCCAAAAGCCTCTCCCTCCTCTCTCCCTTCCCTCTCTTTGAAACCCTAGAAGCTTGAGGTCTCTCTCTAAGCCAAAGATACTGGACTTTTTGTTATTTCATACACATGTTTTGTGAAGGTAATCAAGTTGATGATTGCCTAGAAAATTTCAAAAAAACAAATAGATTGAATTATTTCTGATTCTTTTTGTGATTAATTACATTATTAGTTTGGTTTCAGTGGAGTTTCTTAAAATTCTAAATTGATTAAGGAATGAGTTCTGGCTGATTCTTTAAGTTTGGTAGAATGCCCAACCTGCCCTGACCCATGCAATTCAAAATATTTGGCTAACCCGAGCTTAGAAGTTGAAGCTTAGGATGACCTTGGGTTGGGCAGCTAATGATGTAAGTAGATTGGTTGCAAACTTATAGAAATTTCCAATCAAAAAGAGCCATGCAACCATGAAAAGTCAACACTGTTTAAATTAGAAAAAGAAAATCAGAAGTTTTTTTTTTGGTGTGTGTAACATGGGAGAGACATACTTAAGTATTTAACCCTATATGACCTTGTATCAAATAATAATTTCCTCTTTTTCTTTGAAGTTCACTTTGTAGCAAAATTCAGTCCCAACTATTGGGTTGGGCCTGTCGAAGGGAGTGAAGAAGAAGAAGAAGAAGAAGAAGAAGATCAACCGGTGCACGGATAGGTAATTGCCCTATCTCTGACTTATATGACATATATTTTTGTGTACATATATATTATGATTTTATTAGCTTTTTCTTTCTTTTATGGGACATATTTTGCAGAAATAGAGGTGGGTAGGGATGGAACACAGGTCGTTCAATGATCCAAGTGCAGCAACATTTTCTTTGACCGATGAGGATCATACGCTTGCGAATTCCGTCAGATTCACCTTGAATCAAGAGTCAGTTCCCTTTTAATTCCTCTAATAAGTGTTTTCCAGTACTGCTCAACAATAACCCCCCCCCCCCCTTTTTTTTGAGGGGGGGGGGGGGAGTGTTATTTATGCTTGTGCCTAGTTACATGTCAACATTCTACTTCAATTGTTTTTTTTTATAAAAAAATAAAATAAAATAAAATAAAAATATAAAAAAAAAAGATTTGCTTTTTCTAGTTTACGGTTCATTTATTTCCACTTTGTTGGTTAAAGAAAATAGGAAGACATGAAGGTGAATTAGTTTCTTCATTTTCCTTGATATTGAATATACCCATAAGATTTATTTTGAGCTCCGATTCTTTAAAGATAACTATACTGTTCTTGCTTGTTGCACACATGCACACACATGCAAGGACGGAGGTAGGCTTGTTGAGAAAGGGGGGGGGGGGGGGGGAGCTGCCTCCCCTGCTTTTGTTAAATAAAAATTTTATTACTTTAAACTTTTTTGATATTTTAGATTTACCTCACCTAAATTTTGTTAACCCCTTTAATTTTTTAATTTTTTAATTTTTTTTTCTCACCTCTCTTATTTTTTACTTTTTCCTCTTTATAAAAGTCCCAATTCTCACAATCTCTCATTTCACTAAGAGAGACCTAATGCTTTCTCCATTGTCTCTCATTGAAATATGATTTATCGATGAATTATAATTTTTTGTAATTTTTTTTTTTGCCTCAAAATCACAAGATAAAAGAAATTTTTTTAACTAACGCTTCTTCAATTTTTGGAATGAGGATAAAGTAGTAACAACCAACCAAGGTTCGCCTCCCTTGAAGGAAAATTCTGGCTCCAGTCCCTACACACACGCACACGTATATTTATCCTATTATAGAATGGTAAGACAAGTCTTAGTGCGCTCAGAATTCTATTCTGTGAAAGCTCCTTAATGTTTTCACATTATCCAAGGGTTGCTGTGGGAGAATAGTAAATTTAGAAATTTTGATATTTCCAACTCCTTCCCCACATTTCTGCATGAAATCCACTACCCATCTTTTTGCAATAACCATTTTAAACTTCCTAATAGATAGCTGAAGATAAACGATAGGATAAAGTGGGGTAAAGTGCACAAACATAGTGTGTGCCACCACTTCAGGGGAAAAAATTTAAATTTCTTTCAACATACATATATTGTAACTATGTGAGAAACCAAAACTTCCTTTTAATTTAATTTTCAATTCTCTGTGATAGTCAAGTTTTGTTATTGCTCGGTAAGTGATGTGCATTATGAATTTCTCTTTTTCTTTATGATAAAATTTCAACTAATAATTAACAAAGTGAGCTCTAGCTAACTCGGATGAAATTGGATTTTTCTGTCAAGTACAGGTCCTCTTGGGTTTCATTTAATGAAACACAAAATGGGAATCCTTGTATCTATTTTTGTGAGTTTCGATTAGATATTTTTTTCAAAAAGGCCTGTTATAGCCTATGGTAGTAACATTTTCTATCTCTTTGATGCATTCCCCCTGCCCCCCCCCCCCCCCCCCCCCTCTTCTTTTTTTTCCCCTCATTCCTATTATTGGTCAAGTTGATTTTGTTTCTCTGAGAGTCGTGGGTTATTGTTCTCAAGCCATTGTAACATTATCTTGCAGTCCAAGGGTAGCATTTTGCGGGTACAGTATTCCTCATCCTTCAGAAGCTCGTGTTAATATTCGAGTCCAGACAACTGGTAACATATACTTCCTTGGTTTTTATCAACATACGTTTCTAATGGTTGTTATAATGTTTTGCATTGAGATTACACTTCTTAAGATCTTAGTTTTAAGCTTATCTCCATATATAACTTAGCTTCATGAGTATGATAGATGCATGCATTCCACCACTTAATATTTGTAAGGGGTCTTCCCTTTCTTATTCTATTTCATGAATCTTCATGCAGCTAGTTTCACAAAAATTATCAGCATCTGGTCTTTTTCCTGTGCAATCATTCAATGTTGGTCAATCCAAGTTCTTTTTTAAAAAAGAAAAATAGGAAAAGAAGTATTTATTTATTTATTACGAGGAAACCCTTTGGTCAAACCCCAGGCTCATATAAGACCACACAATTCATATGGACCATGCAAGTTTGAGGCCCATGAGAATCATGAAATCTTGTGTGGGTGGCCCCAAGGGGTTTAGCAAGAGTCGGTCAAACTCAGGACCTCCACTTCTTAAGGCGTAGTCCCTTGCCAACTGAGCTATCCCTTGGGGTTTAGGAAAAGAAGTATTTTAAGAAGGAATAATGTACAAAATTACAACTGAAGAGGAAAATAAATCCTCAAAGACAAAAGAACAAAAAGAGTAATATATAAAAATTCCTCAATCATCTACAAGGAGCAGCTAGCTTAAAAGTGCTAGCAACACTTGCAATCCCCCTCAAAAGCCTATTTAGTAGTAGCTCCTCTCTTAGCAAGATAGTTCACCTCCCCATAAGCGGTGTGAGGAATCCACTCAATAGATCTCACCAAAACTGTAGAAAGTTGTAATGCCTCTTTAAGCAAGTGGGCAAAGCCTCCTTATGGCCTTCAGCCCTTCATGTAGATCTCCAATTTCAGACTTATTAGCCGCCACCACTTCAAAAGGATGCTGATCAATCAGTCAATCCATTTTGGATCCCAAACAGTTGTATTGGTGGGCAATGAATTGCAGTAGCATCGTTATGCTTGTGGCAGCTACTGCACTGCTTCATTTGTAGATTGTAGCATAAATTTAGCTTCCTTGCTATTTTTCATGAATCTATTATATTCATCTTGTCATTAATTAATTTACTGCTGCCAGAGTACTTGTCTCATCATGGTCAGTTCTCAGAATATCCCTCTGGAAGTCTGGACCCATTTGAATACCTGCTGTAAATATAGAATTTACATTATATTTTATAATTATAATATTCAAAATATATATGCACTTTCTCTCAACAGGAATCTGTCTTACAACCATACTTAGGAAGATGAGATGTCTTTGAAGTAACTACATATCTAATTCAACTCTCTCTCTCTCTCTCTCTCTCTCTCTTCTCCTTCATCACTTTTCGTTCGTTGCTTGGCATTTTACAGGTGATCCAGCGAATGAGGTGTTGAAAGATGCATGCCAGGATTTGATGCTGATGTGCCAACATGTGAGGAGCACCTTCGATAAGTCTGTGGTTGATTTTAAGATGAGCCAGCCTGTTGATGCCATGAATATCAAGGAGTAAAGAAAATGTTGAACTTTTTATCACATTTGCTTGTGAGTTTTGATTATAAATGTCCCTGTTGATAACGTGTTGAACTCCCTTTAGATATTTGACTCGATTTGATGATGACCAAATTATTTTCCATGCACAGTGCCTTTTTTGTTTTGTTTATAATGATAGTGTTATTTTCCTGCTTTGTTGAAATATTTCTCATGAAAATGATGATTATGAATTAGTGAGTGTTATTGCAAAGAAAAAGAAAACACTCACTAGCGAGCAGTTCCCCTCACTAGAAGTGTGCAAACCCTGTGTGTGCGTGTGTGCACACATGTACACAGGCACGTATTCTTCTGTTAGATCAAAGCATACACATGCACAAACCTTGAGCCTGTTTGGGAACTTCAAAAATTGGATTAGACTTGGTCCGGTACATAACTGTCATCTGGTTTTTAAATAAACTAATTCATAGTTGGTTTGAAAAAAACTGTGTTTATGCCTTATTTTCATGACAAAGCTGGACTGTTTAGCAGGAAAAAGAGACTTATCAAACAGTATGAAATCAAAATTAAAACTAGTCAAACTTATCCTTAGCTGCCAGGTTTTTAGGTTTGCCAAACAGTCCCTAAAACTGCTAAAGGGTATTTCAACTTGGAACTGATAAGCTTCACAAGTTCATCTCTATGCTAATGGGGCGTAGTTCAAACTGGAGTGTGAGACCAGTATTAACGCCATCGAATGATAATCATTGCCAATGATGGAACCGACGGCAAAAATA
The DNA here is from genome assembly GCA_039720395.1 of Liquidambar formosana. NCBI lineage: Eukaryota > Viridiplantae > Streptophyta > Magnoliopsida > Saxifragales > Altingiaceae > Liquidambar > Liquidambar formosana. The sequence continues at coordinate 8,835,546 of CM077827.1, forward strand.
CTTACTAATGGTTATTGTTGTGAGATGGTGAATATTCTTGTGAATAAATTCCCTAGAAACCCATCTTCATTAATCATGTCATTTATCAACAATGATCTTTTGAAAAGTTTGTATTTTTGTCCATTTGAGTTTTTCAGATTGATTTTCATTTCCACTGAAAAACACTCATTAGGTCAAAGGCTTTTTCTGCTCGCAAGGTTTTGTGACAAAAGGATGTGTTGCTGAGGTAGAAGGTTACCCCTCATGACTGTCATCTTGCCCCCAAGAAGACCACGAATTACACATAGATGCTTTTGATGGCTGGAATTGATCATTTTATCCTTTCAATTCCTTAAGAACAGAGAACTCTCCAGTAGGTTTTTGTGGTGTTTGGTTTTGGAACACCTACGAGTCTCGGATACAAGTTGAGCTGGAAGGACAACCCTTGAATAACTGTCTTGTCATTCAAAATTAAGTGCTATTAGTGACATTTATCTTTAAACAAGCCCTATCCCCACTATGTAGTGAATTCTGCGCTTATGTTCCATTTTTCAAGCAAAAGAGGGAGACACACTGTAGCCTTGCTTTTTACCTACTCAAGCTAACTTCTACTTTATAACCGGTTTAAGGCAGCCAAATGATGAATGTAATGTTGGCATAAGGAGGCCTCCGGAATTTGACTCTTGGTTTTTGAACTCCCAAGGAATTATAAGGCGCATGATGTAGTAAACAAGCCCAACCAATAGGTCATTTAGAGGTAGGTGTTTCTTCAAAAAATAGAGACGGGGATCGGGAAAAGTGCAGTTTCTACAATAAAAATGCCTCTATAATCCAATGCAACCCTTGGGTGTGTTTGGATGAGAGATTTGAAGATGAGATTTTTAAATCCCAATTTAACCAATTACCTTGTTTGGAAAGTTTAACTTGGAATTTATCAAATTCTAAGTGGAATTTCAAAATGGGATTTGGAGGAGGTTATTTATGCTTAAAACTTTCTCACTTAAGCACTCTAATTTTTTTAATATAAAATAATAAAAATAAGAGTGGAAAATGGTTTGTGCAAATTGAATCTCCCCTTATATGGTTTGAGTCCCCTCCTATTTTGGTAAAACCCCCTAATTCACTCTTTTACAATGTCCGGATGGAGAGAAGAGAAAAGAAACATTCCAATAAGTAGAGGGAAGGGATTAACTTGCCCAACCCTTTTTTTTCCTCTCATAAGTAAGAAAAAATGAAGAGTAAAGAAAAGTAATTTAACAAAACCTTTAAAAATAAATTTAAAATAATATTGGACTCTAAGTCTCAATACGAAAAGATATTATTATTATTATTATTTTAATTGTTCTTTCCTACTCTTAAACAAGAAGAGAGAAATCATTTTCTTTCCTCTCCTAAGTCATAGACTCTATTTATTTTTTCTCCTATAATATGCTACTACACATGCTCGCAGTGTCCTAGTTCTGCATTTGCTGCCTTCTCTCTCTCTCCCTCTCCCTCTCCCTCTCCCTCTCCCTTCCTCCCCCACACCCCTTCTCTCTCATTTATCGTATCCTCTCCGTGTATATGCATACACAGGTGTATTTCTTTTTGCAGAATAAGATCAAATGATCCCAATCTGACTTCACTCCACCTTTCCCCACTCCTCCACAGTTCAATCCATCCAACTTCTACCCTCCACCGTCGCCCCCAATGGAACCAGACGTGAGCATCGAGACCAGCTCCATGATCCGAGTCGCCGTCCTCCCGATCGGCGAGGTCCCGCCGCCCATCCTCCGCGACTACGTTTCGATGCTCGCTCGCCACCGCAAGATCGATCTCTCCACCATCAGTTCCTTCTACACCGAGCACCAGAAGAGTCCCTTCGCTCACCAGCCCTGGGACTCCGGCTCCCTCCGCTTCAAGTTCATGCTCGGCGGGTCACCGCCCAGCCCCTGGGAAGACTTCCAGTCCAACCGCAAGATCCTTGCTGTTATTGGCATTTGTCACTGCCCGTCCTCGCCAGATCTCGACGCCGTGGTCGAGCAATTCAGTGCCGCTTGCAAGAGCTACTCCTCGGCGTTGGTCCAGCGGTGCTTCGCGTTTTTCCCCAGCGATTCTCAGGTGGGACTTGTAAACTGTTGGGGTTCGTTATTGTGTTCCGTTTGGTTCTTGGAAAATAATGAGAAAATAAAATAAAATTCTTGAGATTGGATTAATTGCTTTTTGAACTTCGAGTTGTTATATTTTGTTTGGTATTTGGCTAAGATTCGACTAGAAAAGGACAGTGCTTAAGAATGTGAAAGGAAATTAAATGTTTAAAATTGAGTATTTCAATTTCGAGTCATTTGTTTTCATTTTGGATTTCAAGGAAAATGAGAGAAAAGAGAAGAAAATGCTTAAAGATGAGAGGGGGGGAAAAAGTCCCAAGAGTGGCTTAATATCTGAAGCATCCTTGAGCATTTTCTGCTTCTGAAGCTCAATTTCCGAAAGTAAGTCAATCCCATAAAATTTGGACGCGGCTCTAACTTAAAAACTTAAATTTTTGCACTATAGTGAAGTATCCTCTCCTCAAAACTTGCTTTGAATATAAGTTTTGCTTGAAATATGTAGATATCTCATTACCCTACTCTGGCCAAATCTCAATTCGACCACCACCTTTTGATTCTACCACCTTTTGATTCATTGGTAGTCCAATTATATATATAAAACTAGTACTATTGATAAAAAAAAAAACTAAAATAGGGCTTGCTAGGAAGGTGCCCTCGTCCCTCTTCCCATAAGCTCTCCCATTTTTTCAGCTATTTCAGACACACAGTCCAAGACACCCACCACATTGTCAAATTTGTCACGTTTAGTCTGTTATGCTGGTACAAATCGACCAAAAATATATTAAAATGGGCCCACTCTCATTGCTCAAAGTTGTTGGAGGATTCCGTTCATACATTGTTGGATGAGAAAGAGTATTAAACTTTGATCAGTGTGATCTAACCATGTAGTATTTTATGATGAAATTTTTGACATGGAACCTTTGAAGAATTCTCTATCAAATCATATGTTGTCTGTCTTGAGATTCGTGCAGTATCTTCTGAAATAGAGAGAGCTTGTTAATACGCCCATGGGGGCACCCTCATAGTAGCTTTTGTTTTTGTTATAAGATGTGTTTTGTGACATTCAAATGACTTTACAAAGTACGATTCTAGTTTTAAAGCAAAGATAGTTACTACATATTGGGAGAAATCATTGAAATTCTAACTCTTTAAACAAGGCAACTAAGTGCAGTATGAAATAATGCAATGGAGAAGAGTCGAGAACTCGAGATACATGCATTGACATATTCAATTACCCAACTAATGACTAGGGTGTTGCCTTCAAGGTGTTGGAATCTTAGTGGCTAGTTTAAGTTTACTTGGATTAGATGGGAGATCTGCCTTCCCTTGTACCTTCATACATGTTATTGCTACAAGACAAGAAGATCCCTTTCTACCTCCCAGTGTTATCAAGATCTCTTGGCCCCTCCTCAAACTGCGATCTAGGTCCCCGACTTGAAATATGATTCATTTGGGATTTGAATCTCTATTTATAGCATCCTAAAGTATAAAGGAGAAAAAGATCTTTTGTTTTAAAAGTTACAACTTCAATTCTTAAATTAGGATTATTAGTAACTATATGAGACTTTCAAGCTACTCTCAAATGTTATTAAATTCTGTACATTATTCAATTTCCAAAATCATTCATTGTATAAAGTTCAATTTTCAAAACTCTCTCTCTCTCTCACGCGTGTGCGCGCACACACACACACACAGAGTAAAGGAGGAATACATAGATATGCATACACACACGCGCACACACACATGTATAACCAAAGTGACATGAATAAAATTGACCATCGACCAGATTAGCGAACTAACTAAACCTATACCCATAACGTACCATGTACCAAGTAAAACACTAAAGCATCGTCCCTGTACCCATACCACGTATCACATACCAAAGGGAACCACGCTCTAGGTAAAATTGCTACCACATTTTTAAAATTATAGCCTAAAAGGGGTGAGAGGAGGAAGACACTTTAAACCAGGTTGTAGAAAAGTTAGCTGATGGGTTTTCCTTGGAGAGTTTTGGAATAAGAAGAGCTTGTTCTTGAATGGCTTGTTAGTGGGGTGTGAGGTGACTAAAATGTGTTTTTCTAGTTTAAGAAGCGAGAGCACTCTTTCAATAATGAGGACAGTCATGATTGTTGTTTAGCCCGAATCTTAGATCTCTAGAAGATTCAAGAGGTTAGAAAATTCAAATTATGAAAAGATCAGATTAGCTAGTAAACTTCATGGCTAGTTCCAGTTACAAGTCTTTAGGGTATACGAGATTGTTATGGAATGAGATGTTTCTATAACAAGCAATGCTGCACATATATTAGAGGTTTGGAAGGCAATAACAAGAAAAGAGGAGTGGAGGAGATATCGTTCAAGACCAAACTGAGTATGATGATGCTTTAGGAGACCTAAATAGTGTCATATAAAGTCCCACCCTCGGGTAGCCTAGTTGGTAAGGGCGAACTTGTGGTTAGGCGCACGATCACGGGTTCGATTCCTGCTAGGACAACCTAAGATTCAAATGGGGGCCGTGGCGGTGGGTTGCTGCACTAGTCTCTCCCAGGGGTTTAGGTTCCATGAATCCATGGGTGGGTCCAAAGGGCCCCCATTATTAAAACAAATAACAAATAAAAAAAAAAGTGTCATACATAGAAGGGCGTGACTGGTTGTTTGGATTGGAAAATAAAATTGATGCTAACTCCTTGTAGTGGGTATAATAGGAGCTATCCTTCTTGTTTGTGATTGCTTTGTAGTGGAGGGTCTTGATGAGATCATTGGGTATCTTTCCTTCATGTTTAAATCCATGTTTGAATGACGTCAATCATGTTGTAAGCTTATTGCTAATCATGGCTCTAATGATCTTAAAATGAGAGTTGAGGGTATGAATCATCTTAGGAGTTTATAGGATAGAGCTTTCATTTCTTGATGTCTATGAAAGTGATTTAACATGACTAGGTGCCTAGGCATTAAGAGAGGGTTTTTTTTTTTTTTTTTTTTTTTTTTTGGGGGGGGGGGGGGGGGGGGGGGGGGGGTTTGGGGTCACAATCACTAAAAGATATCATTCATAATGTCTACTTGATGAATTAACAAGATTTCGCTCAGGAGTGTGTAGCATTGTGTTTTAATTTTTTGATGTCTACACAAGGGCTTCAACATAGTTCTCACAAGTCCAAAGAACTGCTTTAGTCTTTTGAAATGAGTAATGGATATGTCCTACGGCATAGATTGTGGTTTCCCTTGCATTCTAAGAGAACCAAAAAGCAGATGGCCCATGATTTATTTATTTATTTATTTCTTTTGGGGGTGGGGGTGTTGGACATGCTGCTGCAGCAGATCATTTTTGTTCTTGTATTCTTATGCTTATTTATTTATTTCCAACAAAAACGACTTTTATATTAATCAAGTGGTGAAATTATAGTAAAATAAACAAACTAATACATTTTATAGTTGCGTACTTTGACATGGACAAGGCAAAAGTATCATCTATGAAGCAGGTGGTGCTTCACAAATCATAATCATATTCTGCCATGCATATCAATAATGCACATTGATGAACATCCATATGCATGATCTAAATGCTGTTTGAACTCTGGATCATCTTAGTATTTGGTTCTCACACTCTTAGTTCTATTCTTCCTTTGCTTCCCAATCTTGGACATGGATATACTTCACTTCAGGTTGAAGTTTGGGTTAGGCTGTGTTTGGGTGAGGAATTTGGAAAAAACTGTTTCTAAAATGATGGGTTTCCAAGGTTAGAATTTTCAAGTGGGATTTTTAAAGTTGCTTGTTTGGCTGAAATTTTTGAAAGTTGGAATTACTAATGGAATTTTGCAACTTCCCTGTTTAAAAGATGGAATTTGTCCAAATTCCACCTATATAGATGAATTTCTAGACAGAATTTGACCTTCAAATTCCAAGTTAAAGCTTTGTCTAGAACTTCAGAAATTCCAAGTTTAGCTAGCCAAACATGGAATTTGGTTTTAAGAATTTCGACAAATTCTGTTTTAAACACAAAAATTCTGCCTAGAAATTCCTTACCCAAATACACTCGTCATCAATATCGGTTTTAGCCTAAATAGAGACCAAATATTGTACTGTCATTATTATTGGTCATAGTTTAAATAGAAACAAAATATTATACTCTCTGTATATAATAAGATATGGGATATTTGTATATTAAAATGTCAAGAATAGTTAAAAGTTTGTATAGTTAAAAGTTTATAATTGTTTGAATTCGAAACAAAATCTTGATTGTTATAATATGATGGTAAATATTACAGTCTTGCTTAATGTTTTACCTTGCAAGAGTGTGTGTGTGTGGGTGGGGAGGGGGGGGGGGGAGAGAGAGAGAGAGAGAGAGAGAGAGAGAGAGAGAGAGAGAGAGAGAAGGATCATGAGTGGGAGAAGGAGAGGGAGAGGGATGTAGGGAGGGAGGGAGGGAGGGAGGGAAGGAGCAAGCAAGATGGGGATAGAGAGATATAGTTTTGACCAGACCAGATTGTTGCTGATTCGAGGCTTTGAGTGGTTTGACCATTTTGTTATCTAATTCTTTCAATTAGAAAATACTTTTCCAAAGTGAGGTTTCTCAAAATCTAGAAACCTGATTGGTCGGTGCATCAATTGTCGGTTTAGGTTTCAATTGACAACATTAATATATACTTCTTTCTAACATTTGTAAAACTCCTGTTTTAATAAACTGCTCATTGCCATATCATTTGTAAATGAATATTTTATTGAAGCATCCTTATTTGATTGGATGTGGATGCCCTTTTTAGAATACTCTTGCACTTGGAAGTAGTATAAGGGTATATCTTTACATTAACTAAAATTAATTTATTATAATCTTTTCATTTATGGCCCAGCTTAACTAATTTTTCCCTGTCCCTTGGGTACCTATTGCAGCTGGAAGATGGCAGTAAAAGAGGGGGTAATTTAATTTTGTTTCCTCCTTCCGACCGACAAACTCAGGAGTTTCACTTGCACACAATGATGCAAGATATTGCTGCCTCACTGTTGATGGAATTTGAAAAATGGGTTCTTCAGGCAGAATCTGCTGGAACTATTCTGAAGACACCTTTAGATTCCCAAGCCAGTCTCAGCTCAGAGGAGGTTTATGTTTAGGTGTCCTAAGGATTTGAATTTTTATCTCTTTTTTTAATACCTACTTAAGCTTAAATTGAGCCTGATAATGTGTTTATAGTTGCAACTTAATCATTCTGATACGAAAAAAATTGCAGGTCATCAAGGCCAAAAAACGGAGACTTGGCCGTGCACAGAAGACTATTGGGGACTACTGTTTGTTAGCAGGGTCACCTGTCGATGCCAATGCCCATTATTCTACTGCATTAGAACTTGCTAGGTTGACGGGAGATTATTTCTGGTATGCTGGGGCATTGGAGGGTAGCGTTTGTGCCTTACTGGTAAGGGTCCTTTTTAAACTAAATTAAATATCACTTTGTAAATAGTAACCTCATAGATATTTTCATTCTGTAAGTACAGAGTGTTGGTAATGTGTTAACCTTGCTGAAAATTTTGGGATTTGGGAATTATTGTGTGTTTGGTATAATTTGGAATTGGGGAGTTAATTGATAATACTGTGTGAAAAGCTGGAGGATCAGTTGATAAGAAAAAATTTGGCAAGTTATTTCTGGAATTACTTGGGAAAAAAATTAAGCAGGGTATAATAAATCACATGCTAGGAAAATAGATGCAACTCTTTCCAATTGTTCAGAATATTCAGGAATTGTAGGAATTATTTGGTGTGATTTGCCATGTTTATGAAGGATAAGAATTACTTGAAATCTTTGAATAATGCATATTGTTTATGCATTATTAAAAGTTGCGAATAAATTATGATTTGATTTATGTTAAACTATGATTTGATTTATGTTAAATTTGTCACCATTTTGTTCTTAAGTCTTAACTCAATGAGACAATTAAGAAGTTCTGGCGGATTTGATGTGTGAATAGTAGAATGATAGACCAATGGAAGTCAAGTGGTAGTTCTAAAACTGTGTTGTAATATGTAATGTGGTGATACACTGATACTGTGTTTTGGAACAAAAGTATAATTAGATAGATTTGGTTCTAGGAGTTACTTGGTTGGCAGGTTCAGGGCCTTTCTCGCTGGGCAAGCGCATCCAATTCTAAAGTCCTTTCCTCAAAGACTTCTCGTTCAGTTGCTTGAAAGATAGAGAAAAACTTTCTAAATGAAAAGGTTCTTTTGCCATTGGTCATTATTCTAGTATGGTGCCACAAATTCACAAGTTGATCCTAAGTAATCGTTGTTGTTCATTGGATTCTGGAGGAACTACTTCGTTAGGATTGGGGAATTGCTGCAATTCTTCTTGAATAGCTTGGATTCTCCCGTCAAGAGTCACTTTGAAAGTTGTCCTAATTAAATAATAATAACATTCTATTCTAATGCATCTGTTAGATTTATTATTTTTATTGTTTTACAGTGTTTATTATTCCTTTATTTCTTGAAGGGTAGTTTTGTACTTGGACTTATCTTTCTTATATAAAAACAATATGTTAGAACGTGAAGGGTTAATTGATTAAAACCCTAAACCTTTTTCCTTCATCTTCTTCTCTTTTCTCTCTCTCTCATATCTAACCTAAATCCTATTTTACAACTCAACTTGGTATCAGAGCATGTCGTTCTTGGGCCTATTGAGCCCGTCTTTATTGTCCATGTGGCCATTTGAATCTTATTAAGCCTGCACGTGAAGGGGAGTGTTGGAAATATACCACATCCTACATCGATTAAATATCGAGTTAAACATGTCTTCATATACCTGTTTGGGCCCTCCACCATAGTTCAAAGTCTCGATCGTCTTGAATGAGATCTTGACGAGACGATTTGATCTCGCCACTGGCCGAGATGAGAAATCCCACCGGTACAAATATATTCAATGGATACTCTTTCTCGGACGACACAAGCGTGATCTCGCTCGATACGAGGCGTTACGCACAAGATCCCGTTGACACAATGAGTTTCGGATGAGATATCACACATCTTGTGCGAGATTATAACAGATCTGGTCAAGGATCGAGCACTCAAGGGCCGACTGATGAGTGGGTTCTTCCGGCGCAGGGGTACTTGACAAGTGAGTTCTTCTGGCGCAGGGGTGCTCGTTAAGTGGGTTTGAGCTTTGTCTCGAGTTCACAATGTCGAAATCCAGCAAGAGAGAGAGAGAGAGAGAGAGAGAGAGAGAGAGAGTGAGAACCTGCTGTTATGGTAGCTGTCGACGTGCATCGCCATCGCCAGTGCCGTGATCGTCTTCTTCTTCTTCTCTTCTTAATTTCTCTATTTTTCATTTTTTGTGTCGGTTCGTCAGTTTGGACGAAGGCTGAGTGAGTGGCTGGGCTTCTTATAAATACAACATATTTTTTTATTTTTTGACCGTATAAGGCTTGGACCCTTTGACCCATTGTAAATTACAACCTGGTCCTTCTTTTTTTTTTTTTGTTTTGTTATTTCTAAGAAAGAAATATCTTATATTATAAGATTGTTTAATTTATAAAAATTACCCAACAATTTTAGTATTTTCAAAACATTATTTTTCATCTTCATAAGCAAGTAGGTAGTTTTAAAAGGTCATCATTTGTGATTTATAAGTTATTTTTAATATTTTTAATTTACTTCTTTTAATATAGTAATAAATAATAGTCATACTTTTTATTTCAAAAGAGAAAAAACACTTATTAAATATTATGTATTCTATAGTAAAACAATACGCTAAGGCTTGTTTTAGTGTACTTAACCATAGTAGGTGCCCAAAGTTAATTGTTTTGCTTATTTGATGGTTCCAATGTGTTTTTGATATTTTTTTTTTGTGATTTTTCTATTATTTTTTTTGGATTTTATTGAACACTCTTTCATGCGTAAAGTTGCATCTCACACGAGACGCGACATGTTGGACGAGACCGAGATGAACGAGACCGAAACAAGACGGTGACCGAGACCGAGACTTTGAACCATGCCCTCCACTTATAAGCTTAGGCTTATAAGTTGGAAACTTAACAAGTTGAGTTGTAAACTAGGGTTTATGTTAGATATGAGAGAGAGAAAAAGAGAAGAAGATGAAGAAGAAAGTTTTAGGGTTTTAATCAATTAACCCTTCACCTTCTAACATATTGTTTTTATATAAGAAAGATAAGTCCGGCACCCAAAGAGACTACCCCAAGCAACAAACTTGAGGCAAATTCCCAAAAATTTGAGTTTCAAAAAATCACACTAAAATCTGGGAAAAGTATAAGAAAATTCAAAAATCATACCAAACGACCTTGGATCGCGACGAAACTTCACCAGAAATTTTCCCTAGGTGAGTCGACCAAATTGGGGAGATCAAATCACCCTGCTGACGTCATATGCTGACGTTAGCATCTACTCTGATGATGTCAGCAGGTCTGTGTTGATGATTTTTTGCTGTGCTCCTATTCTATTTTTCAGATTTGTCACACAAGAATCGATTAGGAGGCTCTAATACCAAGTTAAGTTTCCAACTTGTAAGCCTAAGCTTATAAGTGGAGGGCCCAAACAGGTATATGAAGACATGTTTAACTCGATATTTAATCGATGTGGGATGTGGTATATTTCCAACAGCATCTTTGTGATGGTGATGTGGAGTATGTTGATAGGAAAAGGAAAGTGGAATTTATTTGGGGTATTCTTTGGATAGCAATGATCGTATTTTATATAAGGGTACTATAATAATTTATTATATTTTGGAACAAGCCTGTTTGTATAAATTAGAAGGCTGTTAGAATTAGAAACTTAGTTAATTTGGGGAGCAAGTTATTAGAACTCTATAAATAGGATTGTAATAATCTAATAGGGTGGTAGAATTTTGGAATAAAAATCGAGTGTGGATCTCAAACAAACCCTCACGGATGAGGGTTTTTTCTCCTCTCCTCTTTCTCTCTCTCACACACAACATTCTTATTTTTTAAAGTTACCATTCACACTATTGCTCATGATACTACTATTCATGGCACTGTTCATGGCATTGTCACTATCAATATTTTAAAAGGCATGGGCGTAAGGCGGGGTGTTTTTCCTCTCGTGGGGCAGGGGGCATAAGCCTCACAAGTTTTTAATTTATATATATATATATTAAAAAAAATATTAATATCTAAAAATAGTGGGAAAAAAATACATAAGGAGTAAAATTTATTCAAAAAGTGACCTATTTTAATTTTTTTTACATATTATTAAATTGAAAGCATTATATAAAAATATTAAATATATTTTTTGCAATAGAAACTTACTATTGTCCTTTATGGTCCAACCAACCAAGATATAAAATGTTCATATAACCTAAATTCAAAGTGTTCTTGGAGGTGAGCACTACAAATAGTTGTCATCACCATCGTCGGTCAATTATCTTTTCCCTAACCTGTCATTGTTGCAGTCGCTAACTGGTTGTGCAGTCTGCTTAACCTAGATTTTTAGTCAAATGGCCAACCGTTAAGTTGATTGTGGTAAATTTACTAAATAAAAAGAGTTGTTCCTCTTAAGAGTTGCAATTTGGTCTAATGAGGTGTATTCCTATTACCATGGGGCGCCAAAGGTGTACCTCACATGCATAGGGCATGTGCACCAGGGAAAGAGCATACGCTAAAAAGGAGTTCTGCCTTTTTTTTAAGCCCCAGGGCGTTTTTGGCTTGTCTGCCCTCGGGGCGAGCCCCGGGCGAGTTTTTAGAACACTGGTCACTATTCTTTTCACGGTTTCTAAACCCTAACAAAAGCCTTTCCCTGGGTTATGTTCCCTAAAAAAAGCCTTCCCGCTTGTGCTTCATCAGTTCTGGTATCAAAGCCTAATTTTTGTTTTAGGTGTCACTGATTTTTTTAAAACCATGATAAAAAAAAAAAAAATGGAGGAAATTGTTGCTCTATCGAAAAAATTTGTTGCTCCATCTCAGAAGTTAGACATCCATTATGCTGGAACTAAGGGAAATCTCAATACTTTGAGGGCTGAGTTTGATACTTTCAAAACTCAGGGGAGATAACTATCAAAACACTTCATTGAGCACAAGGATTGAGGAGTATATCGTCTTCAGGCCCTTCAACTAGGCCAACCCTTAAGCCTACTACAAAATCTTTGGCACCACCACCCTCCATAGTAGTGTTGCAAGTGGTTCCTACAATGGAGAGAGATCATGAATGTGACGTTGAGGATGTATTAAACTTGAAAATTATCCCTGCTATTGATTTATTCATTCCAAACAAATTTAGCTATATGATGGAAGGGATAGATTCTCAACTGTTTTGCCTATTGCTTCCAACCGAGAAAATGAATGTCGCATCAACTCCAAGTTTCAACACCTGTTCTACGGATATAAATTCAGTTTGAGGACTTCCATACTTAGACATTATAAAACTTGATGTCGAGCTTTCTCCAATGTGGGGAAGAATAATGCGAATCATGTTAACCAGAAAAGGGAAAATTTGGATTGTTTTTGGATTATTCTTTGTAAGGAGCGATTTTATTTCATATAAGGGTAATTAAGTAATTTAATAAATTTAGTAACGGGCCAGCCTTATGGGCTTTATGCTTTTATAGGTTGGGCCTAAGAGACTCATGAAAGAAGTAATTAGAAGCCTATTGATTTTATTATATTTTGGAATGGGCCAGCCCTATGGGCTTTGTCTAATGCTAATTTTACTTGGTCTAATTTGGTGTGTAATAGGTTGGATCAATTTCCTTTTTCTTTGGAATGGGAGGATTTATTTCCTTGTCTTATTCAGGAAGCACTACCTAGAGTAGTTTCAGATCATTATCCCATTGCGTTAGAAAGTGGTCATTTCAACTGGGGTCCTACTCCTTTTAGGTTTGAAAATATGTGGTTAGAGCATCATTTGTTCAAAAATGTGTTTTGAAGGTTGGTGGAATGAAAGTCTAGTTCAAGGCTGGGAGGGTTATAAGTTTATGCAAAGGTTGAAATGGATTAACTAGAAAATCAAGGAATGGAACAAAGAAGTGTTCGGACTTCCGAGATATTTGATAGTTGAAATGTTTTATTTAAGAATTGATGAATTGGATTGTCTTGAAGAGGGTGGTGTGATGAACAATGATTTTAGGAAGGAGAGACAGGAACTTAAGGAAAAGTTTCAGGAAATTGTTTTCGAAGAGAAATTCTGCAGTGTCAAAAGGCAATGGTTAAGTGGTTAAAAGAAGGAGATAATCATATTAAATCTTCTTTCATAAACTGGCTTATGGAAAAAGAAAGAAGAATTTTATTAAGAGGTTGGAAGTTGGGAATGGTGTGGTGGTTGAGGTGCAAGGGCAGAATGTTAATGAAAATTTTAAATTTTTTCTCTTCCTTGTACTCTTCTAATGAAGTGGAGAGACCGGGTCTAAAAGGTTTAGAGTGGAGTCCAATCGGAGTTTCTAGTGCTTCAAGGTTGGATAGACCTTTTGAAATGGAAGAAATTAGCAGTTTTTAAGTGTTGTAGGGGTAAGGCGCCAAGCCTGGATGGGTACATAGTGGCAGTTTTTAAGGATTGTTTGGAGATTGTCAAGGGAGATTTGTTGAAAGTTTTTGTAGAATTTTTCAATAGTGGTGTGGTAAATGTATGGACTAGTTCATCATTTATTTGTCTCATTCCTAAAAAAGGTGATTTGTTGAAGATTAATGATTTTAGGCCTATAAGTTTAGTTTCTTCTTTGCACAAGATTTTGGCAAAAGTTTTATCTAAAAGATTGGGAGAGGTTTTAGGTGAGACTATTTTTTAGAGTGAGGAAGTATTTGTGGAGGGGCGTTAGATCTTGGACGTGGTCGTAGTAGCTAATAAAGCATCTGAAGAGTATAAGTCAATGAAAAAGGAGGATGTTTAATTTAAGGTTGATTTTGAAAGGCCTATGATGATGTGAACTAATCTTGTAGATTTTGTATTGGTAAAGAAAGGTTGGGGAAGTGGATTCATGAGTGATTTGTCTTATACAAATTTTTCTATTGCGGTCAATGGTAAGCCAGGAAATACTTTTTATGCACTATGGGTTTGAGATAAGGTGACCTGTTTTCTCCATTTATGTTTATGGTAGTTGTAGATGTTTTTAGTAGGCTTATGGATAGAGCAAAAGAGGTGGGTTTTGTGGAGGCTTTTGAGATTGGAAGGGATAAGGTTTCTGTTTATCATCTACAATTTGCAGATGAAATTTTGTTTTTTGTTCTTGGAAAGAATCCAAGTTTTTGAAATTACAATCTTGCAATTTTTGGAGTTAGTGCTAGGTTTGAAGGTTAATGTGAGTAAGACTTGTGTTGTTGGTCTCAATTGTGATAATAATATAATTCATAGGCTTGTTGCTTCATTGGAATGTTTTGTAGGTGAGTGGCTATTGACTTATTTGGGGCTTCCTTTGGAGGGAAATCCATGCTTTGAATCTTTTTGGAATTTCGTTATTGATAAATTGGGGAAAAGACTGTATGGATGGAGGAAAGCCTTAATTTCAAAAGGGGGTAGGTTAATTTTGGTTCTGATGTACTCATTTGGACTGTCAAAGGGGAAGGCTGTCTTATTTTCCAGCAACTGTCTTCAGTAGTTTAGCTTATACATTTGTTTCCTTGAGTTTACATGTAATTAGAGAATTAGCTAAAGGGGTAATAAGGTCATTTTACAAGTTTTATGCCTATAAATGAGGATTTGTCCAGCAGAAGAGTAGTTTTTTTCCCGAGAATATTCATTCACAACAACAGTTGTAAGAGCTTAGGCTCAATTTCTCTCCAATAATCAATGAATCCTTTGAATTTCCTTCAATTTCTCTCTGTTTCTCTCATTTTCTAGCATTTCCTTAGCTAGATTGCTTTATTTTTTGGTGCGATTTCATCAGGTTCAAGCTGTTTTGTCTAGTATTCCAATTTGTTAGTTGTTCTCTTTTTAGAATGTATATTAGTGTTGCAAAGAAACTACTCCCTCCGCCCCATATAGATAGGCCATTTTTGCAACTTTTTTTGTCCCAAAATATTTATCCCATAGTTATTAAACCTGGACCGGAAATTGACCTGTTCTAGAGGTCGGGTCATTGGTTCAACCATCGCATTATCGGTTGGACTGGTCTTATATTTAAAAATTAAATAAATATTTAAAATAAATATAAAAATAAAATATTACTAAATAAAATGAAGAAAAGTCTACGATTTGTTAATTTTTACTAATTATATATTATTTGAAATACATTTTATTTGGGATGAGTTACACTTAGACATTAAATAATATATATTTTGCTTCCTTTCATAACATCAGCATGTGGTCTAACAGTTAGAAACCACTATAACTCACTTTGAGTTTGTTAACGTCCACGTTTCAACACCTGTGGCTTGCATAAAGTGGATTTTTTGTTAAATACATCACTCACTCGTGAGTAATGTAACCGGTCCAACTGGTCTGGTTTTACACTGGTTCATATAAAAAACCACCAGTTCAAGCGGTTTAAGACAGGTTAAATGCATTTTTGATCCAATTGCATAACCGAACTGGATAGGGGCCGGTTCACCGGTCGGACCGGCTGGTCCGGTCTGGGTTTAATAACTATGATTTATCCATTTTGAAAAGTCAAATCATAATTTTTTTTGAACTTCCTATATTACCCCTTGTTATTTCGATAATTACTTTCAACGCAAAACCCAATAAAAGTAAGAGACTGGTACTTTTGGGAAAATAGAGTTTAATAAATGATAAGTCAATGAAATAATGATTTTTCTTAAACTACGTGTTTTGTCAAATATGGCCTATCTTTGTGGGAGTATGGGACGGAGAGAGTAGAAAAGATGATGAGGAAATTTTTAAGGTTATGGAAGGGCACGTAGATCATTTGGTTGGTTGGGATGTTGTTTCTCGTTCAATGGCAAAGGGAAGGCTTAGATTGGGCAATCTTATTGAGAGGAATGTTGTTTTAACTAGAAAATGGTTATGGAGGTTTCCCCTTGAGTCCAATTTTTTATGGTGTGTTGTAACTAAGAGCAAGTATAGGATTCAGGATAATGGTAGGGATTCTCATATGGGTAGCAGAGCTTCAACTAGATGTCTTTGGAAATTCATTTCCTAGGGTTTACCTCGTTTTTTGGAGTTTACTAGTCTTCTTGTGGGAAGGGGTGATAAGATTCATTTTTGGAAGATGTTTGGCAAGGAATTAGTCTTTCTTTACCTTGTTTCCTCGGTTGTGTAATCTATCATTCGCTCATAATGTGTACATCTCTTCTATGGTCTCTTTTTCATTTCCTCATACTTGGGATTTTAAGTTTTGCCGCAATCTTAATGATAGGGAATGCTATGAATTTTCTTCTTTGCTTGATGGAGTTTGCCTAAGAAATTCAGCCTTTTAACAAGAGAAGGCGGTCAGCTCATTCTTGAGGTGTTTTTTCTTGCAAATCTTTCTTTGATGTTTTGGTCGATGATTCAAGTATTTCCTTTTTATCTCCTTTGATGATTTGAAAAGCTGAAGTGCCCTTTAAGGTTCTAGTGTTTTCATGGGCTGCTGATCACAAGAGAATCAATACCAATGATATGTTCGAGAGGAGAAGACCTTTTGTTATCTACCTCAGTGGTGCATCATGTGTGGACAGGAGGTTGAGTTTGTAGATCATCTTTTTTTGCATAAGGCTTGTGGGTTGTGGCATAGACTTGTTTGGATCGCTATTACATGGACTCAGAAGAAGAAGAAGAAGAAGAGGGAAGAGAGAGAGAGAAGGTACATATCTGTTTTGTTGAGGTTGGCCGTAGGTTGTTGCTGGAAAATGGTTATCAGAAAGTGGTTGTAATAGCTGCAAGTGATTCTGCCCGAGGAGGAAGGTAGTAGCCATTGTCGGAGAGCAGTCGCTGCAACTCGAGGGTTTCTCTCGAAACTCCTTCTCCTTGTTATGTTATTCTTTTTTCATTAAAGTCTTTGTACTTCTTCTATTTTGAGAAATGACCAAAGATTAATACTTTTATTTAAGCCCCAAAACTGGTTATTATGAAAATAGCCCATAAAATTATAATCTTTTCAAATTTACCCCTCATCATATTTACCTTATATTATTTATATATATACACAAACATACATGTATCCCCATACCTGTACCCATTTTTTGGATCCTTTTTGGCTGAGACCCCGTATCCTAAATTTAGAAATTTGATGAATCCGACACATGGATACACACCTACATTCGATACCCGAGTCCATGTAACATAGGTCCAGATTAGTGGTGAGAATTGGGTTACTCTGGGTTCCTTTCCATAGATGTTTGAGATTGGTTTTGGGGGTTTTGGGAGGGACAAGAAAGGAGCTACATTGTAGAGATGTGCTGTGCTTGCACTTTTTTGGGTCATTTGGTTGGAGAGGAATGTGAGAATTGTCGACGAAAAAGAAAAATTGTTGGATGGGTTATGGAATAGAGTTTATTTTCTAGCTTCTTTTGGGCTTTGATTTCGAAAGCAATTCAAGGGATTCCTTTATTTATCATTAAGTGTGATTGGAAGTTGGTTTGTGCTAGGTAGTTGTTGTTTTGTTTTTTATTGTCTTGGTGTACTTCTTGTCGTCCTTTGTAATTATCTTTATTTTATGAATAAATAAAGTTTCTTTGTTGCTGATAAAAAAAAAAAAAAATACAAAAAACAAAAAATGAAAGAAACAAAAACCAAAAACCAAGTGTACTAGAAATCTATAAAGAGGACTGTAATAACTCAGATAGTGTGGTGGAATTTTGTAATAAAAATTAATTGAGTGTAGAACTCTTAAAGTGTGTGTGGATTTGAAACAAACCCTTGTGGTTGAGGCTCTCTCTCTCTCTCTCTCTCTCTCTCTTATATTTCTCTTGCATTTTTTTTTTTTTTTTGAGTTATTGTTCACAGTTTCTTGTTCGGGGGCATGCTTAATGATATTGTTTCCGAATATTGGTCACAGGTTCACAAACTCTAATCTAAACCTTTAAAATAGCCTTTTCCCAGGCGGCTTATATTGTAGTTTAGGTTAAGTTCTAACCTTGCGCTGCATCAGTTGGTCTTAGAAAGTATGTGAACTATTGAGAATATGGTCAAGCTGTTGCGTAGATTTATTGGCCAAGGTTGATTTCTTGCTTAGGAGATCTGCTATTGATTGATTGATCTTGTTTGTGCTTGCAAAATTTTTGCGCTTGTTTGTTCTTACTTTACTTCACATATCTTAATTTTATTTATTTAGCTATATATAATTATTTTATTAATTTATTTTTTCCAGATAGATCGGATGGGCCAGAAGGACACAGTTTTGGAGGAGGAGGTTAAGTATCGGTACAATAGTGTCATCCTGCATTACAGAAAGTCATTTATACAAGACAACGCTCAGAGGTAATTGATGCTTTAATTTCAATTTTTTTGATGGAATTTTCATGGAGTGACTTCAGTGCTCCGAATTTCTGTCTTAGCAACATATAAAATGTGCATAACAAGTCAAAGGTGGCCAAAAGTAGAGAAGAATGATGATATACAAACATATATGTACTTAAACCAATGCCTAAAAGTTGAAATATGGCTTTGTTGAGTTGGGTTTTGTTGAATATATGATAAATTTTAGTTGACAAATGACTTCTATACAAAAAAAATTGTCTCACTAAAATATCTTAAAGTTGTTCTATTTTGTTTCTTTACCTTTTTTAATCTTCTCCATTTGTCTTCTATAATGTAGTGTTAATATGGGAACATAGAAAACCTAAGCTATATACCTTTTTTGGATAGCATTTGCTAGCCTAGGGCTACTCCCCCAGTCCCACTAGAGTTTGGGCTTAGACTATTTATTAGTGTATTAAAAATTTAATCAACAACCTCCTTGATGAAAATAAATATGTAGTTATTAAATTTTCTCAAGAACAACTATGCAGTTTCTCTTTCCTTTTAAGGTTACCAAATTCAGTTGAATGATCTTTGTTAGCTTGTTATACATTATTGGTGCATTCCGAACAGATTAAGCTTTTTGGGGTATAGTGATAGACTGGTAGTTTAACAATCTTAAATTGTAAGGTCTTATCTAATAGTTTCCTTATGGAATTAGGAGTTTTGTGCATTTTATTTTTGCGGAAATTACAGCTTCGCCTGCTCAACTTTTATTCAAAAACACTTTGACCCCTTCATATTCGGGAAAATGGCACTTTACACCCTTAGTCAGCCATTTGTTTGGTTTTTTTTTTTTTTTATTACAGAAACTGGTGTGTTTCCCTAAAAATGCTATGAGTGGCTCATGTGCAACACACCAGTTTCCATAAAAAAACCAAATGGATGACTGACGAAGGGTGTAAAGTGCCATTTTCCCGAACATGAGGGGGTCAAAGTGCTTGAAAACAAAACAAGTGTTTTTGAGTGGAAGTTGAGGGGGTGAAGCTGTAATTTCCCATTATTTTTTAACAAGTTTGCAACGTCTCACATCTGCATTCTCCACTTTTTTTAGATTGATTGATTTCCTTTGTTTGCCTTCTCTTGTAATTAGAATGTAATTTTAAGTTCACAATATCCAAACAAAAGTCAAAGTGTTTCCTTTTTTCCCTAGAGAAAAAAAGGCCTCCCATTTTTTTTTTTTTAGGAATAAGTCTTCCAATTGGGAAATTTCATTGAGCCTCCCCACTGTATCAATTTTTATTTATAAGATTACCCAATATAACCAGATAAATGAAATTTCACATTTCCACGTACTCATGCTGGCAATGTTCCATCTAACAATGTTATGGATGAGGTTTTTAAGAAGTTTTGTAAATCTGGAACATCTCACTTGGTATCTTAAGACTTGCTTTTGCAACCAAAGTGGCCATTAAATTTTCACTTGTATAACGTGCCTTATTGTTGTCGTTTATGTGGCCTTGAATTATAAGGTCAGGAATCAGGATGTAGCAGCTTCTTCTATTCGACATCCCCTTTATCTTTCTTTTTTATTTTTTATTTTTTATTTTTTATATATGATAATCCAGCATCATTTTTTTAAATTTTTTTTCTTTTGAGTCTATATCCCATGAAGCTTTTTTCTCTTTGCTTCTTTATCTATACTACCTATAAAAAGATGAATGTAAGAAAAACTTTTGATTGACTAATATACCCTTATTTTAATTTTTAAATACACAACTACCCACCCTTCTTTATATATAGGAAATATAGCAATATGGAAACTATAATTCTAAAACACATACCTTAATATATTCTAAAACACATACCTTAATATATAAAACACAAATAGGAATTCAAAGGAAACCCTAAATCAAATACTCCATTTAATACTATACATATAATCCTAAAACACATTGACTTCGTATCTTCTTCTTCCTCTCATTCTCTAGCAAACAAGAATGACATGTTAGAGGCACACCTACTTCCTAGCGTAGTCACAAACCAAATATCCACATCATAGAGACGATACATGGAGACGATACCGGATCTCAAGGGGCTATTGCGTGAGTGTTTTATACTTTTATTATGTATTTCTTGAAATTTTGTAAGAATTCATATAATGCTGAATTTGTTTGTGGTTGGGGGTGTTTGTTTTCAAAGATTTTGGGTAGACTAGGAAAACCCTTGAATGTGTTTTGATTGTAACGTGGAAATTGTTGGAATGTGTCATATATGTATATGATATATGATAATTATTATTATTATTTTGCTTGAATTTGGTTGTTGATGGGAAGGGAGAGGGGAAAAGAAAAAGGAAAAAAATAAAATGAAAATCTCGATCTCCACTCTCTTTTCAATCTCTAAGTGAACAAAAAAAAATGTAGATGATGATACCATATAAAAATAAAATTGAGAATTTTTTTATAGAAAAAGTAAGAAAAACTATATTATGAGGGATCAATTTCACCTATTAAAAAAATAAATTAAATAATATTTGAAAGCATCAAAAATATAAAATATAGCAAATAAAAATAAAATAATTATGTTTGCTACTTCCCTTTGGAATGCACATCTCAAATTGAAGTAGTAAATTGCCGCAGCCCACGTAAGGTAGTAAAAGACAAATTTGTTACTTTTTTTTTTTTTTGCTACCTCCCTCAAAGATGCTCTTGTATCACACATTAAATTATATTATATCTATACTACCTATAAAAGTTTATACTTTAGAAACACTTTTGATTGACCATTACATCCTTATTTTAAATTTTAAATATTTATAAATTTTTTTATTTAAATAATATTCATGTGCAACACACGTGTGCCCATATCTAGTGGTACTCAAACATCTAATGTGTATCTGTGACCATGCATGTTGACTGCTGTAAATGTCATGCGTCCACCCTTTCATTACCAAAACTGGAGGACATACTTGTTTATTTAAGATCCTTCACACTTCCTGCTGGTAGATTTTGGAATTTTGATAATGTATGTTTTTGGGGAGGATTGACAGATGGACCTTGAGGAGCAAAACGAAGTTGCTTTAAAAAAATTATATTGCCCAAGATTGTTCCATAAGTTTGCTCTTTTGATCAACATATTCATTATATTGTAGCAGAATTTGGCCTGCTTATTTTGAGTTTGTATTCCTCTGAGTCATGATCTTATGAAGATTCTCCACCATTGGGGGATCCATAGTACCAAGTTGTAGCTTAACTTTTTGATGGTTTCTTTGTATGGGTGGAAATCCATTCTTCAGTCAACGATGGTTTCATGGATTAAATTATCCATGATATATCTATGTATCTAGACCCCTCGATACAATATCTAACTAACATATCTTTTTCGCTAAATATCTTTACGATATTGTCGATATTATTCATAAAATCTCGATACATCTATAATTCTTCTTCTTCTTCTTCTTTTTTTTTTTTTTTTTTTCCCACATAGTATTGCCAATATATTGAATATATTGATGATATATTGAGATTTATCGACGATATCGAGATATGCTTAAATTTATGAAGTAACATCTTTCATTTACTCTTTTAAAATATTCATTCCTTCACTCAGTGTGGTACACTTTTTATACCCTACACAATACATACTTGTCTCATACACATTTAAATTGCAATATTTTGATTCTAAATTGTTTATTAGAGTCTAATCATTGTTTCCAGTGTTTCAATGAATATATACATATATTTAACTAACAATATCCATTATATCTCTGAATCGATATCTAAATTTTCGATATATTCATGTATTTAGACGCTCGATATATCCATCGATATCGATAGTTAAGTCCTTAGATGGTTTCTCTACATTAGTGGAGGAAATCCAAGTCCCATATTGAAGGAGCAACATGTTTGCCCTCACTAACAAGTGTTGGGGCTCCGATATTTTTGCAATGATTTAGGAGTTATGGACAACTGTGGGTGTGAGAGGAAGAGAAATGGTTAACCCAGGCTGGGACTTGGACAGCATGTCCATAACTCCTTCATGGTTTCTTGACTCTTTCAATATATAGTTTTCTTAATCTTAAAAATATAGTGCTTTTCACAGTTTATTCATTTCACCATATTTGCAATTACTTGCAAATTATTTTATAATTAATATCTCTTTGTATGCAGAGTCTCTCCCCTAAGCTTTGAACTTGAGGCCACTTTGAAATTGGCAAGATTTCTATGCAGGTAAAGGTTCTTGTTAAGCCTTTGTTTCATTGTGATAAATGCTGCTTGTGTTTTTTGACCTTTTTAACTCAGCTTGTAGGATGAGGAGAGAGGCTTGTCTCAGAGATGAGATCTTTATCTTTAGTGACAATTTTTATGTGTTTTTGTCACACTTTATACAGTTCTGGCTGCATCTTTACTTTTTCTCATTTTATCAACAAGTGTGAGTTGTTGTGACGTTGTTTATTGTAAAGACTTAAAGAGATTACAACATAAGCCAAGGAAGGAGATGAAATTTATCTACTTGTATTAGTAAGCCTTGAGGTTCTGTGGCAAATAATAAGTGTAAAAGTTTTCTGTTGCATATTTGAAATTCCATGTCCTCTTTGCAATATGTTGTCATTCATTTCTATCAAACTTCTATTCATCTATTATATCATGAACAATAACAGTCATGTAGTCCACATGCAATTTGTGTATGTTCCATTCTGATGGAAAGACCACAAACTGTCCCAAGTGAATTTGACAACTTTTCTTCAAAACTGAAAGAGAATAATTGATTATGCTGCATCCTTATACCTGTCTCTTCTTTTTATTTTTTTATTTGTTCTTATTCTTTCAGTGCTTTTTTTCCACAATGCTTTCAAATTAAAGTATCTCTTTTAATTTGCGGTTGGCTTGCTTGTATTCAAGTTTGAGAACTGGTACATTCTTTTGCATTTTTTTAGCTAGTCTGGAATTGATAGAGCTGTTCCATTTTTGGCCTGGATGTAGACTCATCTGTTGTTGCTTGTGACGAGATTTCATGTATTTGTGCTGGGGCTGGCGTAGCTGGGCAGCTTTGGCTTCAATATTCTTTGGAGCCTTTGTTATTTTGTTGCATGTCTTTCTTTGTGTGTATGTATATATATTTTCTTCTTGTTGTTTGCTTATTTTAGTTCTGGTTTTGTTTTGTAGAGGGTCTTTGTTCTCAGTCCCCTTGCTGAGATTGTCCCTCTTGTGTCTTGCTTCGGAAGAGAAAAAGGGGGGGGGGGGGGGGGTTGTTTGAGGTATATATTGTCGGGCCTGGGTTGGAGTGCTGGGTGTAGATGTTTTTGCTTTAGGTGGTGTGGGTGCTTAATGTTGCCAGGTCTGGTATGGTTTGGTGGGGGTTAGTTGCTTTTGTGTATGGGGTGATGTTGTATTCCATTTCTAATTCATTGATATAATCTCTCCCTTTGCTGATAAAAAAAAAAAACTTTGTAGGCTTCAGAATTTGTTGGGGTTATCCAGGAGGCTTATGAGGACAGAAATGACTAACTTAGAGATCCTTAAGGACTTGGTCTTAAGCAATTTCATTTTAATCTTATGAATGTCAGAAGAAAACGGAATTAACAGTCGAGGAAGAAGTGTTAGTTTTAAATATATTAAGCAGTGTTACATTGTCTGTCAAGGTCCACTTTTTCAGGCTGATATTTTCATACTTGTATATCCATATTTCTCTGCATGTGTATGCATATACAGGTTGGGAAAAGTTTGAGATGCAGAGTGCTGAGCTAAGTATTCTTCTGGAACTGTTCATCCAGAACGTTAGTTTCTAATAAAATTTCCTTGTTTTTGGCAGAAGAGAGTTGGCTAAGGAAGTAGTAGAGTTTTTGACTACTGCTGCTGATGGTGCAAAATCTTTAATTGATGCCAGTGACAGACTGATATTATACGTTGAAATAGCTCGTTTATTTGGGACTCTTGGCTATCAGCGAAAAGCTGCCTTTTTTTCGAGGCTGGTAGCTCAGTTGTATCTGCAACAAGAAAACAGATTGGCTGCTATCAGTGCAATGCAAGTTTTGGCAATGACCACAAAAGCATATCGTGTTCAAAGTAGAGCTTCCATTTCCAAGCATTCTCTTCCTAATGTGAGTTTTTGAGTATGAAGTATAAAAAAAAATCTGGTACTTTCTTTCAATACGTATTTTATTGCAACTTATGGCTCACAATTTTGCATTCTGGATATGTAACTGTTGGTAGATGTTGTGATTGTGGTCATCGACCTCGTCACTGATTGCTACTTAATACTAGCTGGTGAGACTTTATTTCTTATCGTCATTGGTTTTTTCTTGTAATTTTTCTTTTCGTGATTGGTTTTTTCGTAGTTATGAGGCTTTTCTCTCCCCCAGCCCCCACGAATCATTTCAGTGTCAGATCTTAACCTGATGAGATTTTAACTAGATAGACACTTGACCCTCCTGGTCATGCTTGGATCCTTATTCCAAACTATCCTGTTTAAATTTTAATGTAGTGATCTACTAAAAGGTGGAACACATTTTTTACAACATCTGGACCATTTAATTTCTCCTGCCTCAATGAAACCTTTATGCAGTGGTCCAGGCATTAAATAAATGACAGAATACATCCTCCTTAAGTCTGGTATGCAAAGCTGGAACTGGAATTGCTTGGGAAATTTAAGGAAGAGATTTTAAGCATTTACATATGAAAAACTCAGAACTAAATAACCCTGTTTTTTTGAAGTAACAAGTACTCCCAATCTTCTCTCAGCCTAGTTGGCATTAAGTACTGGCACCCTCCAAGCAACCTGAAAAAGCAGCAACTAGTACAAACAACTTGTAGGGGAACTCTACCTCGTACTTTGTTACTAGAGTTAGACAGGCACGAGGGCAGTACAAGTAGATGCAAACTACTTCTTGTATCTTTATCATTGTTGCAACAGTACATATCTATCAAAACCATATGAGTACATTGCCCTGGATTGTAATATCTCTCTCCTTTGATGTTAGTTTCTGTGAGATTCTTTCCCTGTTTCCCTATGCCATCATTTTCCTATAAAAGCCTCTCTCAGATGAAAGTATGGACATTCTACAGGAATGAGGTTGCATAACCTCAACACTGTGTGTACATTGTCATGCTATCAGTCTACTGACAATCACATCATTGAGGTAGGATGTTAGAAAGTGAGTGATGGTGAACTTGAAGTTGAGAACTTTTCTTGGTGCAGTGGAATGCTCTTGTTTTAGTGGCATAGTTTGATTTTTAGTGGTGTGTGTGTGTGTGTGTGTGTGTGTATATATATATATATATATATATTTTTTTTTTTTCCCCTTTCGTCTCCCTGTTTAGAATGGAATTTGGTAGTGAAAATGCTGAATCATATTGGGAGTCTGATTCCAGGTTTTTACCTACAGGTACTGCATTCTGTATGAATTAAAGTGTAAATTGCATGTTTTAGACTCATCTGTTTTTCTTTCTTTATGAAAGGAAATTGGATCAAGTCATGCTGATGGCGGGAAAATGCATCACCACTCTGTAGTCTCCCTATTTGAGTCCCAATGGAGCACCCTGCAGATGGTTGTACTAAGAGAGATACTGCTGTCTGCTGTTCGCGCAGGAGATCCTCTGGCTGCATGGAGTGCAGCAGCACGACTACTTAGATCTTACTACCCATTAATAACACCACCTGGGCAAAATGGCCTTGCAAGTGCACTTGCAAATTCAGCTGATAGGCTCCCTTCAGGAACTCGCTGTGCTGATCCTGCCTTGCCTTTCATAAGGTATATCCGTATATGCCAGTGCATTAAGATTTTCATTTCTATTCTCAAATTTTATTTTGGTCCATATCTTCAAACAAAAATTAAGATTTCTTCAGTAATTGATATAGTCCTTGTAATACATCTTTTAAATAAGATTTTCTGCCAGTTGGTGCAAATTTATATCCACCAACTCACCAAGCCACCTGTTGTTATATTGATGATCCAGGAATGCTATATGATGTTGAGAAACTAAGTAACCACTGTTGGTCACTTTGCCAAAAATCTTGTAATCTTGTCAAATTTTTAACAGAGGCAGTCTTTATAGTTTGGTTTCCAATTTCTCTCTCAATTTAAGATATGGAGATCTTTTCTGAAGTCCTCATGGTTCTCTGGATCTGGTATGCGTGCCAGAAGTGTCCTGTTCTTATTGTCACTAAATTGAACTGGTCAAATGAAATTTAGAAGGAAAATACCTCTTTTTCCAAGGGGATAAGGTGGTGGTGCAATCCTTGTGCTGTCTACTGTTTTTCTTTTGGTTTCTTTTTTCCTTTTAAAGACAGGAATTATGCTTCTAAAATAATAGATCCGTCTTAGATGTTGCTCCTATGGCAAGGTCCACCATATTATTTTCCAACCTTGGTATACAGAATGCGATATGCTGTAGCTGCCTTCTGCTTGATGTTGCCATTTTTTCTTAGAAAATATTGAGGTGTTGAATCAGAGTAAACATCCTGATCCTTTAGAGTCATAATTGCTTGTGGGGTCGAGAGTGCATTAGATCTCTTCCCTTCCACCTCAAAGAAGTTCCCCATTACTAAGGATCTTGTAAATCTAACAATTATGTCACAAGGAGAATTCACCTCGCAGATTCTATTTTTCTTTCACTTTAACTTTCTGAGGGAATGGTTAATTATTATTATGTATATATTTTTTTGGTTTCTTCTTCCCTTCATTTTGCTTCTTTTTAGGGTTGGGGTTGGGAGTTGACAGTCTTCCTTCTGGTTGTGTTGTTTTTGTCAAAAATTTTCAAAATCTCCCTCTTAACATAGTGGAGCTAAGAAGCCATAGTTTTATGGTTCTATAGAACCCTAATGTTTACAGCTTAAGATGAATTTCTTATTTAGGTAAATGAAAAAAATGGAGTTAATAAGTGGATTTGTTGCATGACCTAAAATTTTATCCCTTTTTCTCAGCAGGAAAATAGAAATTATTTGGACAGTTTGTAGGAGAGAGCTTTGCCTGTGTTGAAGAAATTTGAATTTTTAAATTTATACATATTCTAAGTTGTATAATAATTGCTTCCAGGTTGCATTCTTTTCCTCTTCATCCCTCGCAAATGGACATTGTAAAACGCAATCCAGCGAGAGAAGATTGGTGGGCAGGATCTGCTCCTTCAGGGCCTTTTATTTATACCCCATTTACCAAAGGAGAGCCAAATGATAGCAGTAAGCAGGAGCTGATTTGGGTTGTTGGAGAACCAGTTCAGGTGTTGGTGGAATTGGCCAACCCTTGTGGCTTTGACTTATTGGTTGATAGTATATATCTCTCTGCACATTCGGGAAACTTTGATGCATTTCCAATTAGTGTGAATCTCCCAACTAATTCATCAAAAGTGATCACATTATCAGGAATTCCAACTTCAGTGGGGCCAGTGACAATTCCTGGATGCACTGTCCATTGTTTTGGTGTTATAACTGAACATCTTTTCAGGGATGTTGATAATCTGCTTCTTGGAGCAGCTCAAGGACTTGTGCTTTCTGATCCTTTTCGTTGCTGTGGATCTGCAAAGTTGAGAAATGTATCTGTTCCAAATATTTCTGTGGTACCCCCACTGCCATTGCTGGTTTCACATGTTGTTGGTGGTGATGGGGCTGTCATTTTATATGAAGGTGAAATTCGTGATGTATGGATAAGTCTTGCTAATGCAGGTACAGTTCCAGTTGAGCAGGCACATATCTCACTATCAGGAAAAAACCAAGATTCTGTTATCTCAGTTGCACATGAAGCGTTAAAATCTGCCCTTCCTTTGAAGCCTGGAGCAGAAGTGACAATACCAGTCACCTTAAAAGCCTGGCAGCTTGGCTTAGTTGACCTTGATACCAATACTAGCAAGAGTGGTTCAGGAAGCATGGGTAGACAATCCAAGGATGGAAGCAGCCCTATGTTGTTGATCCATTACACAGGTAACTATCATAAAAATATCATATTTATTGGATTTATCTTTTGAAACCCTACCTTAAGTTTCTTGTGGTTTTAAAACTAGTTTGTATGTTGTGGTCCCCACGGTCCAACTTTCATGCCATAATTGGGAATAAAGGATCACCCACCCTTGCGTAGCCCAGTTGGTAAGGGCGAACTTGTGATTGTGTGGTCAGGCGCACGGTCTCGGGTTCGATCCTCCACTAGGACAACCCAAGATTTAAGTGGGGGGTGCGGCGGTGGGTTGCTGCGCTAGTCTACCCAGGGTTTAGGTTCCATGGGTGGGTCCAAAGGGCCCTGCTGTGGGATGGTTCTACTGTTATCCAAAAAAAAAAAAAAAATGGGAATAAAGGATCCTGCATGTATTCGTTTCAGATTAGTGACACCACCATGCCATAGTTGACGTATATGACTACTATTTAGGTTTTTTTGGGTTGAATATTAATATCACTTTGGCATCTCAAAATGTATGATGAAGTGTGCTGATGTATTCCTAGTTGTAGATAATTTGCAATGTTGGTTGATGAGACTGCCTGAATGGGTAAAGAAAAATGGAAAAAGTTAGCTTGATGCTAGGAAATTTGCCCAAGCAGGGTCAGGGAGAAAAGGGGGAAGTTGGAGAAAGTCCCGTGCGTATAAAAAATTCTGAATGTCACTGCAACATGTTGTTTATGGGGCATTTCAAAGAATTAGTGGCAAAATAGAATATATCAGGCCAACTTTTAGATGACTGGCATTACCATATTACTATATTAGTCGTTCATTCAGCTGACCTCTTGTACAATGAGGTTTCAATTTAGTGTGGGTGTATTTATCGTTACTGCTTTGAAGATGACACGACAGATGTGGTTATTCACTGGATATTAATGAGATATTCCTGTTTGGAAGGAGCCAAGTATGTGGATGAGTCTTTCTTGCATTATATAGCCTATCCCTGCCCCCACACACCCAACCCCCCCCCCCCCCCCCCCCTCCCCCCCTGCGTGCGCAAAAATAAAAGAAAACAAGGAGAAAAAAAGAAAGAGAGATTAGTTTTTTTTTTTTTTTTTTTTTTTGGGCGGTAAGTAAAGTGAGATTAGTTTTACCAAAGGTTACAATGTACTAATGTTTCAAAGTTCAAGAATTATTTAAATGGCATGGGGAATGATGTAGGGAGGACTGCTTCTAAGTGAACGTAAGCCTGAAATAATCAAAGCATGTCACACAATGGGATCTGGCATGGGCAAGCTTGTTGATTTGCCAAACATATGCTACCTTTCCTGGGTATAAACTAAAGGGGCTGTTTGGCAAACCTGAAAACCTGGCCAGCTGAGGATAAGTCTGGCCAGTTTTGATTTCATACTGTTTGGTAAGTCTGTTTTTCCTACTAAACGGTTCAGCTCTGTTCTGAAAATAAGGCAGAAACATAGTTTTTTCAAACTAACTGTGAGTTGGTTTACTTAAAAACCAGATAACAGTTATGGACTGGATCTAGTCTGATTTAGTTTTTGAAGTTCCCAAATAGGCCCAAAGTTTGAATGAGATTACTAATCAAGGTGGTATTTAGTCATGAATGGGTGGAGATATATTACTCTTATTTTATTTTATAGATAAAAATTATATTGAATAGTGGTTTTTTAATCATTTTCAGCAATTGGGAGATTGAGGAGGATCTTATTTGAAGAATCAGAGTTCACTAAGTGGATCAGTGGATGTGTCCTAAAGTTTAATGCACCTGGTGGCATATTTTGCCATTTTATGATCATACAGAAATTAAAGATTTGTAGAACAGTGGGAAGGCGAGCTATGCACTATTAAGCTGAATGTTGGGAAATTGGGCCACAGAGAAAACTACATACAATAAAGTTGAGAAAAATGATTACAATTGGTAAAGCCATTGCATAGCTTATACTTGTGAATTGTGATAACGTAAGATAGTGTTGATGAAGATTGGAGACTTCACTCATAGATGCGAAGAAGATAAGTAACTGTATCTAGTGAAGTTAATTACAGGGTTGAAGGTCTTAAATAAGGACAGGGGAATGCAGGAACTGACTTGGATGAGATTGTCAGGGTTGTAGGGTTGTGGAGCTCGATTTGTATAGTAAACTCCAAGTAGTTGGAATTTAACTTTGAATTCTCTCAATTTATTGCAATAATGATAATCTTTAATCTCCGCATGTTTTTAAGTTTATTATAAAAAATGTTATTTTTAAATGTGTAGGAACATATATTATAATGTTTAATAAATTTGAGCTTTGACTGTAAGATTTGTCACATATACAAATGATAGCAACCAACTTTTGGTGGCTCCTAGTAGTTTTGATCTTCTGCAAGAAAAATATAGGGGTTTTAATTAATCTAGCCACTCATTTGATTTATTTTTTGTAACTATCATATTTTTCTTATCAACACAAAGATAGAAGTACACACACACACACACACATACACATGTTGGTATATCATATTTTCATGTATGGGTATATATATTCGCGCATGCGCACACACAGAGCGTAGGGTCAAATTATTACATATACTATCATGAAATTTGTGTCTGTCTCCCAATGAGTTTCTTCTTAAGTAATGATTATTTTTTCTTTGCAAACATCATAAATTTATAACTATACAATGGATTATTTCTTATTCATATTTATCAATACTTCGTTGGTTTTTGGTTATTAATGTCATATCCCTAGTGGTTTAAATGTTTCCTCTTGAATTTTTTTGCCTCTTCTAGAAAAGAGTCCACTTCTTGCTAAATTTGTGTTCAATATCCAAAAATTTTTGGCCATATCCTCTTCCATATTAAAGAGATTGTAGTTATGTATAAATTTGATATATTTTAAAGCATACAAAGTTTACGTACTTGGAATTTTTTAAGTTGGAACTTGAAAACTTTAAGTTATCATACAAGATTATATAGTTTTGTCTGCACTTCATGAATCGGTAAGTGGGATAGAATGTCATATCTTAAGAAATATACTTGACATAAACCATACTTTTTATGTTCGATTTATAGAAATGATTATCTGCATCTAATTTTTCATGGAAATGAGCATTACTTATTATGTATTTCACTTATTTAGATATTAGACTTTTCTGTATTATATTCTAATTATTTATTTATTTATTTTTTTGCAAAGTTTATCTTTACAATACAAAATATGTTGCAGTACTTAAACAGACGATATGGGAGTACAGGACATAATTTGACTAGAGTACGGGACATGATTTGACTACCATGATCTCAGCAAAAATTTATGGCTCTTGAACTGCCACTTTTTCCCTAGTAACATAAGCAGATTAATTAGTTACAACTTCTCTGACATAACTTTTAAGTGGACATATTCCTAATTTTCAATTTTATTTATTTTGCTTGTCAGGACCAATGGCAAATCCTGGAGAATCAACAACAAATGGGTCAGTTGTGCCCCCTGGTAGACGCCTGGTTGTTCCCTTGCACGTATGTGTTTTGCAGGGCCTGTCTTTTGTGAAGGCACGTTTGCTTTCAATGGAAATTCCTGCACATGTTGGTGAAGACCTTCCTAGACCAGTTTCAGTGGAGAATAGCTCTACTGAAAAAGTTAATGGTTCTGCAAGTAAGACGGACAGATTGGTAAAGATTGACCCTTATAGAGGAAGTTGGGGACTACGCTTTCTTGAACTTGAGTTATCAAATCCAACCGACGTCGTGTTTGAGATTAGTGTTTCTGTACAGCTGGAAAACTCTAATAGTAAGGATAGCCTTTCTGTTGATTGTAATGCTGCTGAATTGGGTTATCCCAAAACAAGGATTGATAGGGATTACTCTGCGAGGGTGCTGATACCACTGGAGCACTTTAAATTACCTATTCTTGACGGTTCCTTCCTTGTGAAGGATTCCCAGGCAGATGGGGTTACCAGCGGTAGAAGTTCAAGCTTCTCAGAGAAAAATATTAAAGCTGAATTGAATGCTTCTATTAAGAACTTGATTTCTAGAATAAAGGTTAGGTGGCAATCTGGACGGAACAGCTCTGGAGAATTGAATACCAAGGATGCAATACAGGCAGCCCTACAGACATCTATTATGGACATACTGCTTCCAGATCCATTGACGTTTGGCTTCAGGCTTGCTAAAAATGGTTCCGAATCACCAAAAGAATCCAATATTCAAGTTCACACCCCTGGGTCTAAGGGTTCTGTTCTAGCACATGACATGACTCCCATGGAAGTTCTGGTTCGCAATAACACTAAGGAAATGATCAGGATGAGTCTTAGTATTACATGCAGAGATGTAGCTGGAGAGAACTGTGTTGAGGGTAATAAGGCAACTGTCTTATGGGCCGGTAAGGTTCTACCTTTCTTGTCACCTTTGCCAAATATGTAAAATTTTCCTCTTTCCATAGCCTCCTATTGATTTCGTTGTGTATTTTTGTTTCGCTAGTCTCATAAATCTTCCATTTTTTACCTTCCATTTATTGCCAGGTGTTTTGAATGGGATCACCGTAGAGGTTCCCCCACTTCAGGAAATTAAGCATTATTTTTCCTTGTATTTCCTGGTTCCGGGTGAGTACACACTGGTTGCTGCTGCTGTGATTGCTGATACTAATGAAATCCTCAGGGCTCGTGCAAAAACTGATTCACCTGATGAGCCGATCTTTTGTCGTGGGCCTCCATTTCATGTTCGTGTCCTTGGGACTGCATGACTTAACCGAACCAGCTCATATTGATCATGATGAGGTCCTCAAAAATAGATAAGATTGCCAACATCATTGGCTGCGGCATAAGACATACAGCTATTGCCAATTTTTTTTTTTCTCGAGTTCTCTGCAGAGATCTTATTTTATTGTAGTTTGTTCAAAATTAAACCCTTCAAGAATTCATTTGATGTATAATTAGGGTTTTCGTGTGCTTGTAAATTTGTATTCAATAAGTTTCACTTACATAGCAGATTTGTTATTTTGTATGGTATTGTTAAATAAAATCTCATTTTTTAGGATCTTTAGGATTCTATATGGTTGCTTGTTTTGCAAGTTGATTTGATGTTGGGAAGGTCATTGTAGTTGATATTGTTTATCAAGTGATTGAATTAAGCTCAGTATACAAATGTTCAAATATTTGTTCTTGGTGAAGCCTCTTGCTTCTACGTGAGCAACCATCGATTCCAAGTGGCAATGCTCTCCCCGTTGGGGAATATCCGAATATGAAGAATGGTCTGACGTTGGATGCTTGTGGGTGCGGTTAGTGAAGATGGGCTTTGAGCTCAGGCCTTTTAGTACGAAGCCTAGACATAATGTTGTTGTTAGGTTTCTGTTGTAACCAGACCAAAAAAACAACGGACCTAACCAAGTTTGGGCTGGAAATCTCAAATCAAAGGTCAACTTAGGTCAGTGCTCTTCTAGTTCTAATAGGACTCTATTCACATCTCAAGACTTGCTTTTTATTCTTCATTTACTCTACATTCTAAGGTTTTATGAAAAATATAAAATGTTTTTATAAAAATTGATAACGTAATTTACTAGAAAATATCATTTTGAATAATTTTGTAGAATAAAGTTTTTTAAAAATCTATCGTTTAAATAAACTTGGAGCCATTTATTTAACAAAGACTGTAAATGACTAAAAATTCCATTTAAACAACAAATTTTGGAAAAAACTATCTCCTATAAAATTGTTTGAAATGATGTTTTTTAATGGTTAGCACGTTCGGTTTTTATAAAAACCTTTTATATTTTTCAAAAAATCTTAAAGTACAAAATAAGTGGAGATGAAAAACAAGTCTTTGGGTGCCAATAGAGGACCCCCATCCAATACTGATTAGTTTTCATTTTAAAAGCTTCGTGAACACCCAAGT
Organism: Liquidambar formosana; assembly: GCA_039720395.1. Classification (NCBI taxonomy): domain Eukaryota; kingdom Viridiplantae; phylum Streptophyta; class Magnoliopsida; order Saxifragales; family Altingiaceae; genus Liquidambar; species Liquidambar formosana. Next base: position 8,869,625 of record CM077827.1, read on the forward strand.
GTATTACAAGGCTACAAGCCCATGCATTATGTGAATTTATGATCAAATGGGCATCAATATTTTTGGCCTACTAAAAAAAGAGTTGAAGAAAAGTTCCATCGCCTCATCAGTGCTCTAAAATTTTTGAAACCCTGGGGAAAAAAAAAACAAAAAGGAACTTCTGTAAATATGAGCACCTCATCAGGGGGGAAAAAATTGCCATTATGATTTCAACATTATCATGGGCCTCACACGAACCCTTAGAAGCTTAAATTACAGTGGCATTAGTACCACCTGCCTGTAAAATATTTTTTCTAATGATAATCAAGTGAGCATGTGTTGATATAATTTATATCAACATCCGCATTAGGAGTTGTACTTCATGCATTAGTAGGATATGAAGTATATTGGACCAATGCAAGGGGTACAACTCTCAATGCATGGTACTGATATAACTTATATCAACACGTGTTGATGGGAACATAATTGATATATGCATTAGAAGTTGTACCTCACAACCCCCCCACCCCCGCAAAAAAAAAAAAATAATAATAATAATAATCACACTTGATGTACTAACTTACTAATATTTGATTCGTACTCGTTGCAATTTTTTTTTTTTTTTTTTTTTGTTTGTTTGTTTGGTTGGTTGTCTTTCATATCTGAGGATTGTAATGATTGTGATTATACCATGATTTTGATCATTCTTACTCTTGAGGACAAGGTAAGGCTGAATGTTATAATCCTATTAGGTAGGAGAATATTACAGGATCGATTTAATTAGATTGTGGGTGGTTTGGGTTTACTTGCAAGGGATAATTTAATTATTGTAAGTGGAGGTATTAGGTGGCTTTCAGATAGGGAAATACGCTCTCGCGCTTGTATTTTTGTGAGGAGATTTTGCCCCCATTGAAATATTAACATCTACAAGTACTAGTTTTATTTTAGTTTAGGTTCTTACAAATTGATTTGAAGAGAAGCTTCGTGGGGACTGAAAGTGAAACAAGACAGGGGGGAAGCTCCCATGAAAGTGGATGTTGGGAGGAGCACACTTCCTCAAGCGGGTCACCCTTTTATGCCTGCGGACAATCACTTTGTCTGTATACAGCCATAACCATGTTCATCGTTTTGTGAATGTAATTATTGGATGGATTTGTCTGTCGACGACATCAACTGATTTGATCGGATTTTGATTATGGGAATTCAATTCTTGACCCCATCGACCCTAGAGACACGTTTAGTATCCCGCCAAGACGGCTTTTGCCAATCATTCTTGATGTTGAGCACAATCCTTGTTTTGTTTTGTTTTTTTTTTTTTTTTGGCCATTCGTTTTTTCAATATTGTTTTGAGATTAATTGAATTCGTTAAGGAGGCATTGGAGAGGAGTAGCTTTGGTGGAGGGAGAGTGGTGGTCGGAGTTGAAAGATAGAAATTAATTAAGAGGAAACCGCGGAGGATTAAAATTGGAAAGGTGACGCAAAGAATGTGAGAAATGTGGTGCTACATTTTATATATGAAATTAATTGGATATTTGAAGAAAAACCTAACCAGAAATATTGTTGAAGAGGATGGGAATTGCTGAGAAAAGAGTAGAAACGACCTCAGGAGGTTTTATGTTAATGTTACCAATCCCTTGGGAAATTTCCTTTTGGTTTTCCTTTCCTGTAAAAGCTTCAGAAAACTTCTTAGTCACTTAGGGTTTAGTCGTTTTCAAAAAGTTCCTCAGAATTTACTTGAAAATTGGAAATGAATTCCGATGAATTTAAGTTTTCCCATATTTTTCCATACATTTTGTCCACAACTATTCTTAAACAAAGATTGTTCTTAATTTTACCGAACATTCGGAATTGGCAGAAACAATAGAATTAGCCTATCCCTAACCCTAACCCTCCCATATTAACAAATAGGTATCAATGCTTTTTCTTCCCTAACCCTCCCGTATAAACTTGAATTTGAGATTGCTCGATCACTCAACAATTAAATATAATCTCACTGAGCTATCAGGCCATTGATATCAGCTATTAGTTATAACCCATGATTATAACCCATGATTGTTAGTTCAAATTTTGTTTTTGTTCTTACCATTCATCCTCTCATTATCATATAACTAAAGTACAAGACTTAATTAAAATAAGGAATCGAGTATTATTAAAGTAGAATTAATATATTACGGTCATCCAAATCTTAATCTTATTTATTAATGAAGATGGTTCTCAAACATTATATTCTTTTATGAATTAAGAATGTTCTTCATAAGTCCAATGTTGAGACGTTATACCATCACAATGGTAACCCATTTATGGAAATAAAAGAAATAATCCAACATAGATCATTGATTACTTTTGACCTAACTGATATATTGTGATGATTACGTGTCCGATTTTTCTGTTCTTTTTGTTTTTTTTGTCAAACGATAGAAACCCCTTTTTTGCTGTTCAACCCCTACTTCCATTGACTTCCAAATCATTCATCTTACCCAACAAAAATAATACTAATAATTTAGGCACCGTTTGGTTGGGATTATTTTAAGATCTGTTTTGCTTCTAAAAGCTAAAGGTTAGGCAGCGTTTTTGGTGGGACTGGCAGCGGAGGACGCCAGAGCGTGGGTTGATGAGGAGGAGGTGGCTAGTTACTAGGCTGAAGATGGGGAAGGGTCATGTAAGGGATCCAACGGCTGTAATTGGTCTGCTTGGGATGATGATGAGTTGGCAAGATTTTTTAGGGATAATTTGTTTTGAGTTAAAAAAAAAAAAAAAAAATTGTTTTATCAAACATGCTTTTGATTGGTTGCTTTTGCTGAAAAGTAAAAAGCAAAAAAATGAAAGAGATCTTTTTATTTTTTTTTTTAACTTATAAAAAGATCTTAAAATAATCCCAACCAAACGGTGCCTTAAAATTATGGAATTAAATTAACTTAAAAGGGGCATTAGTGGCTCCTAACTTATGTCTAAAAATACAAAAGATCTTGAGTTCAATTTCTCGTTTTCTCTTGAGTCGGTCATTAATCGGATTTATCTCAAGTCTCTCTTCTTCATTTTTAAATTTTTTTTTTTTTTTTAACGATAAAATCTACCTCTAATCCTAATCTCCTAAAAACAACAAATGGGTATCGATGCAGAAAATATTGTATTTCTACTTGATATTGAGGGATTAGTTGGATCAAAATTTGGATAACTTTGATGTCAACCTCTTGCTACCTTTGGTCCCTGGAGATTGCCGAGTACCCCAATCCCAAGCAACAATAAAGTAAAGGGAAGACCATGAAATAAAATAAATCCTCAATTCTTTTTCTTCCTTTTGAAACTTTGGTAGTCAACAATCATGTTGAAAATTTCCAAACACTGACATAAAATACTATATTCTCTCACTGCCATTAGAAAAAAATATGTCAGAAAATTTCTCACAAGTCCTCAAGTATTCATGCTTGTAGCCTATCTTCATTCTTGCTTCATGTTGAATTTGTTGATTCCTCCTCTCTCTCTCTCTCTCTCTCTCTCTCTCTCTCTCTCTGTATAAGATGTGTGTGTGGCTGTGTGTAGCATCAACATCATGCAACAGGAGATATGCTGGCATCTGTATAGTATTCGTCTCTAAGAATAGGCCAGCATCATCCAAGTATGCAAATGGTTGTGACATCACAGAACGGCAAAATAAAAAAAAACACAGGAACATCATCAATCCCATGCTCATGTCCTCTGATGCCTTTTCCTCATCTATCATGTCACCTACATGGCTTCATTACCTTGTGGGTGCTCTTCCTTTTCTTGTTCTGTATTTTCCCCTTTTTCTTCTTTTGAACATTTTTTTTTACTTCTTTTATCAGATTTACAGGTTCACACGCACCTTCAGAAGAGCGTGCATTACACGCTTCGTATTACGGGGACACCAACTAGAACGGTCAAATTGTCCCCACTTGCTGGAGAGAGTGTTCACCACGCGCTTAAGTCCATGTGGTATTGGAATTCCTCAAACCCCAAGAGGAACTACAGTTTACTCTTTTTTTTTTTTTTTGGCCTTTTCTCTCTTGTTGTGAATCCGCATTGGATGAGGATGCTCTCATACCCTTTTTTTTCTTATGAGCTTTCCCTTTTTTAAGCTTCCATAGGCAATATATATATATATATATATATATATATATATTTTTCGCAACCATGAACATTATCATTTGGTTGCATCAAATCCATTGCCTATATATATGAATTCAACAAAAATTATGTTAAAATGAGTCCACAATGTACTAGTGTAACAAAATTAAGTAATAGGCACTTTTTATTATAAGAGTTGATGTTTTATGATAAAATTTTAGGTGGAATCCTTGTTGAACCCTCTATCCTAAGGTACAGCAAGCATCTTAGGATTTATGTGATATTTTCATAATTTTTTTTTTGGGGGGGTAGCTTCTCAATATGCCATAAGGGTGCCCTCATTTTAGGTTTTTTTTTTTTTTTTTTTTTTTTTTTTTTTTAATTTTTAATTTTTTATTTAAGAATAATTTGATTAAATTTAAAGACATATTAAACCCTCCACCCCCACTCTCCCCAAAATAATAATAATAATAATAATAATAATAGAACTTCCACAAAATTTGATTTCTTATTTCGTAAGTTCCTAACAGAAGTAACTTGAAAGGCTGTGCAGAGATTAAATTAAGGTGGAAGGAGGGCTTTGGGTATTGACCATGCATTAATTAAGGGCATTGATTGAATAAATAGCAAGATGTATACTATACAAGGTTTTGAGGACCCCATTTTTCACTCCCTCTTTTCTTTTTTTCTTTTTTTTCTTTTTTTTTGGGTTGGGGAGTTTTGTAGAAAGGAAAAGAGGGGGGGGGGGGGGGGGGGGGGGACACTAGATTAATTGAGAGATAAGTGGATGCGTGGTCCATGCAAAAATGCTTTTAAAGTGCTTGTGTGGTCCATGCAAGATGGCCTAAATTTGAGGGTAAAGTAAGGAAAAGGGTTATGAGGTGGGGGGGAAGGTGGGTTATGAATACCATCATGGGACAAAAGCCATCCAAGCTTGAGAAACCTCTCTTTTCAAAAGGTTCCAAAACCCCAAACAAGTCATGAACAACATCAGAATTGACTCCCATACTCTCAAATCCAGGCTTTTGATGATGTTAAAACCTCCACATGTCTGTGATAAGCCACTAGAGCATCTTGTGTGCACATAATGTGATTGAAGCCAATTCATGCATGTCCCTATTATTCATTATGGAAATTCTTCAGAGCCACCTTTAGTAAAATTCCCACGCAATAACCCCAAAAGAAAAAAAAATAAAAATAAAAATTGTTCCAATAGATACCATCCTCCTTTATTCTGTATAATCATTTTAGCAACAAATGCGTCTTGCAAAGAAAAGATAGAAGGAGTACAAAAATGAAAGTCTTGAACAACCACATTTCCATCATTATGGATAAGGCGATCACATCGTTTGTGGGGGCAACACCATTGTCACGCGTAACGGAATTAGACACCTCCAATGTTGATACATTGAAACAAATGGGCTAAGAGGCAATTCAATATTCTATGTACATTGCCATAAAGTTTGTGATGTGAACTGTACGTTTTGTCTATTCCTCCCACTATGGGTAAAGGTGTAGGAAAAAAAACGCCAATCTCTGCCAAAGTTCTCTTTGGTCCCCCATGACATGGAATTAGGTCTGGTCAAGGCTCGTGATGAGCCTTAGAAATTCCATTCAGACTAGATTTTTTTTCTTATTGGATTCGTCCGACTGAAAAAAAATGATTCAATGAATATGATTTATGTCTGAGTTGATCAATGATGCCTTTTGGAAAAGAGGGGCTCCGGCCATTGTTTTTTACAAAGCATGGCTGTTGTTTGCCATGGCCAAATTCATGGAGAGCTATTTGTACATAAAATAATCCAACAAAAACTCTGAGGAGGAGGAATTCTATCTCCATGGAACGTCCAAACATGCACTTACTGATCTGTAATCGAAGTTAATGATTTATAGATAATTAACCATTCTTCCTTTAATTTCTCTGCCTTCTGTATATAATGAAGCATCTTTAATCTTATACAACCTACAACCTGAAAACTAGTTCAACCTAACACGTGCCACGATTAAAATTAATGAAATTAGAGACTATATTCTAAATATTTGTCTACGTGCCATAGACAAGGGACAGTTTGAATTTTGTGCATGACCCCATGAGTTTTCAAGATTCGTCGGTGATGTTACAAGGATGCCACCGACCATTGATAATTAGATTAGACCTAACCCTAACTTCTGCGGACTTATTCTTGCAATGACAGTCTTCAATGTAAAAGACACACACACACGCACACACAAAAGGAAGATTTTTCATGCCAAATATTTCAACAATTGGACGATACTATGCAGTACTAGTATAAATATTAATCATATAGAGCCCATGTGTTTAGTTCACTAATCATCAGATTACTGTTAAGTGCTAATTAGGTGATCATGAACCCGTGCTCCACGTGGAGTCATCACGAAAAAATGTCGGGAGGTTCATATATATGAAAAGTTGACACAGGATTTCCACTCTACACTATGGCTTGATTGTGATGGAGCTTTGGTTCTTTTCTCTCAAAGAGTACGTGATTCCATTTTAGGGATTGAATTTGTACCGTACCGTAAAATGCTAATGAGAATATAGTTGAATGACAATTCCATCGAAAGCGATATATATAAATCAAATTCACCATATATGCAAAAAGAATAAACTGTAATCATATATATATATATATATATATATAGATATATTCATATTTATATGGCACAAGAAGTAATTATAGATATTCATATGGCATGAGATGTTCTAATATTATGACTTAAATCTTTTAGGAGGATTCCGATTAATTATCGAGTATCAATTTGAAACCATCGAACATTATATAGGAAGAATAAGGTTCATATGCAGGATAAGGACATAGGTGCGAGTGTTTCTCATACGTAAAAGTTTATGTTACTAAGGCACTAGCGGTGAACCTGTGCGATGCAGGGGATAAGATGCAAATATTTTTTGATACTTGAAAATGTATATATTTTTAGAATTTATTTATTTATATTGTCAACAAATTTGAATATATTAAAGGTAGCTGCTATATACGACTGTTTAAATACCTGTTTTGTACCCCTTTAATTTGGAACATATTTTTAATGTCTTGGTAACGAGCTGTTTGTGTTTGTGGTTTCAAACCACTCCAATTGTACATACCAACAATATAAAAAAAAAAAAAAAAAATTAAAGCAATTAAATAGAAGCTTTAGATTTGGACAATAAGAAATCTAATTACTCACCCAAATAAATAAAATAAAAAAGAAATCTAATTGATGATGATCACTTATCCAAGAAAAAAAAAATGATGATGATGACAAATAATGAATGAGATATCAAGCCTCTATGTGAAATTGGAAACCCATTTTCATGCTTTATCAATATGGAAACCCTCTCGTATTCTCACCTAAATATGAGCACATTCACAAATGTTACTTCAAGTAGATATTTTGAACTACCTATTGATTTTATAAGTTATAACTAAACAACATAGTATCATGTTTAGGAATTTTGGAAGGGGACTAGGCCAGTTGTCACAGGGCCAAATTTTCACAAGGAATTTTCAACCTATATGCGGCACTAAGTCTACCTATTTAGTCAGCCTAGTAAATGAAAATCATAGATAATGTAAGCAACAGCCTAAGCACAACACAGTTTTTCGAGCAAATACCCAACCTTTATTCTTAACTCAAGAATACAAGGATCTTAGCCTTAGCATACACCATCACAGCAATCTAAAATGTGCTTTGGTGTATGCCATGGCAATAATATTTATACAGGAGCATTGGCGGTTACAGCCCAACCGCCCAAGGGCCTTGCTGTTGACAACCCCAACAGCCTAGGGAAACATAACCAATGAACAAATGCCAACTCGTGTATCGCAGTTTTGCCTAACTGCCTATGCTGATCTGGAATGTCTAAGCCTAGCCAACTACCCACCTTGATGTCTGAAACATCAGCCAATCAAGGAGGAATGTCTGAGCATCCACCATAACTACCAGCAATAGCCTTTGTCTGGCCTGACATTGGTCCCCCTTGTCTAGGGATGCATGCACCACATCAGCAATAAGCCAACTGCCAACATGTGCCTTGACATGCCCATGAATTGCTGTTGTGCGTGCATTGGCTGCTTAGCCAATTCGCAGATGTTGTGCTTGGTCCTGTGGTCATGCTATGCTATGCCTACGCATGTGCCACAACCCTTGTGCCAACAAGTGTGCGAGACAAGCCTCGTGGCCGTGTCCCTTTGATCCGTCATAGTAAGGTGTCGCCCAACCCCTTGCAAAGCCAACTATAGCCAACTGATTGTCATACCCCATTTTTGCACCACTTTACTAGGGTTCATTATTTCATGTAGGTTTTTGTTTTGTTTTCAAGTCTAGTCACTTGCATTAGTTTTTTAGGGTCATAAGGACAATGGATATGAATTTTGGTTCAATTTGGAGTTGATCTTGAGGGATAATAACAACCTTTGTGACTTAAGGGGTATAATCGTCTTTTAGGCCACAAACGTTTCATTTGACCTTGAAATGATGTCCAAATTGTCAATTGGAATTCATATTGATGCATATGAGGTATTTCTAGGTTCAATTTGATGAATTAGTGGCTTAGAGTTAAAATGGCTCGATATGGTTCAAGTTGGTTAATTGACCCCCCTCTTCGGGTTAGCTCAAATTAACTCTTAATTACCAACCAATTCTTTTCAAATTAACTTTAATTAGTCATCATTTTATCCCTAAAAGTGTTTTAAAAAGTTTAATTTTGATATGGAAAGCATTTGGTTTGATCTTAGTGCATACCTATGCTTTACAAAGGTAGTATATAGCGGTTAACTGCTTTTATAAAACTTAACCATGCTCCCATGGTTAGTGGTTTTTATGCTTAAATGTTTAAAAATGTATTCCTCATTGAAACACGGTCGTTTTGGCTTTTATTTCATCAAAATCGGAGTTAATTTGACCCCTAAAACACTCCTAGAAGGCAATAAAGTCCAAAAAAAGAGAAAAAACTGAAGCAGGCTCGAGTGACCACCCAACCCCGGGCGGCTAGCCACCCAAGCCCTGGTGGTCACTTGAGGCCACTCTCCTGTTTTAGCTGAAGCGGGATTCTCCTTCCTATTTTGACGGTTTTGGACGAGTTTCCTTCTAATTTTTGATAACTTTTGAGCTTCTTAAGCACCAAAGGAGTCTCTAATAACCCTTGGATTAATTTTCAGGGTTTTAATCCTAGCCATTGATTTATCATAATGAAACTCTATAAATACCCCCTATGCTTCAGCACTAGAGGAGGCAACTAGGAGCCACTTTACGCATTAAACCTGAGTTTTTGAGAGAGAATAAGAAGGAGAGAGATGAAAGAAAGTTGAAGTTCTTGTTGTAGCCTTGAAGAAACTTGGTTCAAGTCATTCACAAGAGAAAAAGAGAGTCCCTATAGCAACAAAGGAAGCTATCCTAAGGTAAAACCTCCCTCTATTTATGTTGAATATAAGTTTTCTTATAGAATAGACTTATTGCATGTTAAAGATAGCTTTTTTATCATGTGTGGATGCTTTAGTTAGTTAATATACATGAAATAATTGCTGTTCACGATGAGATTAGCGTGTTTTAGGTTTATTTCATAAGATTTTAAGCATGTTTGTGAGTTTAGGGTTTCTATTGTCCTTATTTCATGTAAGTTGCATATAGCATGATAGCTTAGGGTTTTTTATTGTTTTTTCTTCATAGTTGCTGTATATGTGTTGCATATAGAGTAACTATGATATTTCTTGCATTCATATAGTGGATTTTAGGGTTTTTATGCATGTCATGGTTCTAGGATTGAATTAGGGTTTGTGTTTATTCACTATTTCTGCTGTTCGTATGATTAGTGGATGAATATTGGTCTTAATACTATTCTGTCCAAATTTCTATTTCTTTCTTTTTGTTTTGTTTTGAGCACGTGTAAGGGTACAAACTGGGGTGATAATCGCTTTATTGCAAATAAGGCCGTTATTGCTTATGCTTACTAATGATTGGAGTAATTGCATAAGGTAAGTAGGGTGTGGAAGTGCCCTAATTAACTTCTTTCTTCCTTAAGTTTTTTCTTCTCCCTCTTTGGGATTATTTTTTAATATGAACATATGGTGAATATCAAGAGTTTCCTTGTCAAATAAATACATTTTTATCAAAGTTTTCATCCTGTGAAAGTTTTTTTCAAATTCAAACTATTCAATACATTCTTTCTCTTTTAAATAAGGAAACTTAGGGTTTTTACCATAGGTTTATATTAGGATCTAACCCTAATTCTTTTCGAACTACGTAGACTCTGATCCATGTATTTCGTTGCATGGTACGTAGGCGCTTTGAGGTTCAAGTCCGCCCTAGGATCTAAGTATCCTAGGTTTTTTTTCTCTTTCTTTTTTTTTTTCTTTTATTTATTTTATTTGATTATGCATGGATGAATGAATGAAATATATGATATGCATGCTTTCTTGATATGATATACTTGCTGATTTTTGTATGGTAAGACGTTAATTTAGCCCGAATAAACTAAGAGACCGAAAGGGTGACATGGGTGCCAATAGGCTTTGCCTAGAACCTTCCCATGTCATAACTTAGCCTCCGAATCCCTAGTTCTCTTTGGTTTCCAAAAAGACTGTTTTTGCCATTCCTTTTTTAAACATGGAGTCATTCAAATTGTTTTCTTAAAACAAAGTGTTTTTAGGATTTTCCTTGTTTCCTTTAAAAAATGAGATGGCGACTCCTTTTCTTTTTCAAACTTATCTTTTATTTTTCTTTTCAATCCTTATGGGTCACTTTTTTGGGGTTCACACTGATGTTAGAGCAATCTGCTATGACAGGGCCGCGCATGGCCTTGGTGCTATCCCATAACAGGCACCTAGCTTTAATCACCACCCCCTTAAAGAGCCCTTAAGACGATCGTTGGACCAATAGGGTTTTACATTAATTAGGACGAAAAGGCATAACGGGTCCCACAATTAATTCCTGCATCCCAGAATCATGAAACTCCAGCAACACACTCATGATATCATAAAATATCTTAACTAATTTTGTGAACCCGAAATAATATAATTTCATAATATTTACCAAACTGCCACTGCCACTGCCACTGCCACTGTTTGAATGCTTCTAAGGCCCATGGCTTGGCCAACCTTGGCTAACTATGGCCATATAAAGCTACATACAAACTTTGTCGCAACACTTGAATTTCTAAGGCATGCTGTTAGACCTAAAGGTTTTCAACCAAGGGCATATCCGAGATTTTGATGATAACAAAAGATCGATGTAAGTTCTAATGATTTAAATGTCAAGAACATGATCAAAGCTAGGTAATCAAGATCAAATTGTTTCAAACATAAGCTCAAGGATCAAATGACTCAAGAATATGCACTCAATAGCTCAACCAAGTCATGGAACTCAAGGCTCGTGTCCAAAGCGTCAAGGAAACTCAAGCATGATGCAACAAGAGCGTAAAAAGCTAGAAATGGACCTACAAGCACCTCAAGCCATGCAATCATCGTCAATGAGACTCCTTTAGGCTATAAGTGAGGTTTTAGGTTCCAAAATGTAAATAATTGCTCATGACTTTGCTTTATTGACCTAGAAGGACTTTAGGACCCTCAATTGAACTATATTTATCATTCATAAGAGGCCTAAGTTAATAGAAATTGGTCCTAGTGTTGAAATCACATGAAAACAAGGCTAAACCTTGAGAATCCAAGGTTTAGTCGACTACATCATGGATGTAGTCGACTAAATCATGTGATATAAGCCTAATTTGACTACTGATATTTGTAGTCGACTAAATGAGGAGATTTAGTCGACTAAATCATGTAGATATGTCATATTTTCACTACTGATATTTCTAGTCGACTACATGGGGACTTTTAGTCGACTAAATGACTCGAATGAACTGTAACGGCTAGTTTTTTTAAAGCCAAATGAAGCATTAATTGCCACCAAACGGCTCTTTCTCGGCATTTAATGCTTGCAACGGCCATTTTAGGCCATATGGGTATAAATACAATCCTTCAAACTCATTTATGAGTATCCATACAAGAGCAATCAATCCCATCCTTTGAAAAAGAGCTTTCAAGCCCTAATTCTTAAAAGAGCATTCAATTGAGCAATTATTAGAAGTTTGTTGAGCTTTCAAGAGTTGTATTTACTGCTAGAGTGATTGTTTACAACAAACCAACTTCAAATTCAAGTGTTGTAAGAGTTGTGTGAACCCTAGTGAGACAAGAGAGATTTGTCTTGAAGAGAGCTTCTCTTTGTAAAAGGTCTGATCTCCACCCTTGAAGGAGATTGTCATAGTGGATTATGGAATCCTCAAGCGGGGCTCTTGAGGCGAGGACGTAGGCGGGAAGGCCGAACCTCGTTAATATCTTGTGTTTGCATTCTCTAACTCCTTCTTATTATTGCTTATTGTTGCATTTTCTATTGATTGCAATAATCTGAATTTTAGTTAGTTATAATTATTTTTAATTGGCTATAAACCCTATTCACCCCCCCTCTAGGGTTTTACTCTTGGGATAACACATGCCTCCCTCATGCCTTGGCCTCGGGTTAGTATGGCTGCCATATGCCGCCACATGCCAAGCCCTTAGCCTAGCCAAAAGCTAAAGTGCTAACAAACCACTCCTACTAGAAGAGCCCGACATCTTCGTCAAAATAGTTGCTAAGTAATCCCGAATCTGTTTCTCAAACTGCCATAGTGTTGTATCCCTTTCCCAATTTGCTTCAGCAGTTGGGACACCCTTCCAATGTACTAAATAATCTGTCCGCCTATTCTTCTTACTTTGTCTAAGCGTTTGATAGTTTAGAATCTTCTCCACCTCCTATTCAAACTGTTTTCTGATAGTAGGCGGGGCTTAAGTACTTTGCACCCTTGCCAGATCTTGGTCCACAAAGAAAGGCTTTAGGAAACTTTTATGGAAAGTAGAATGTAACTTCAACCGTTCTAGTAACTTCAATCGATAAGCAACATTGCGGACTTTCTTGATCACCTCAAAGGGACTATCATATTTCGGCACCAACCCTAGATGAACTGTTTTGCTACTGATTTTCTTCCAAATCTGAGGCGTTAGCTTCAACAAAACCTTATCCCTAATTTGGAATTCAAGAGTTCTCCTCCTTTTATCAGCATATTTCTTTATGCGTCTGATAGCTTTCTTCAAGCTGTCTTTTGCTTCCTCCATTAATTCTTGTTTGAAGCGAGCAAACCTATAAGCCGCTAGACAATTGCCCCCTGTGCGCTGCTTGGCCACTTTATGTGGAGTAAGCGGTTGCTGGCCACTTGCCAACTTAAAAGGACTCATCTCTGTTGATGAACTCTTGTGCAGGTTGTAACAAAATTGTGCAGAGTCCATAAGATCCACTTAATTCTTCTGATTTGCAGTAATATAGTGTCTCAAATACTCTTCCAACAGAACATTGATCTGCTCGATTTGACCGTCTATTTGTGGATGGTTGGTTGTGGAGAACTTCAATTCTAACCCCATCAAACCAAAGAGTGCTGTCCAAAACCGTCCAGTGAACTAAGTATCTTGATTACTAATGATATCTTCTAGCAGCCCCCAGTACATGACCAGGTTCCGATAGAAAAGATTGGCTGCTTCCTTTGCAGGACTAAGCATGTAGTGCAGGGATGAAAATAGCATACTTAGAGAACCTATCCACGAGTACTAGAATTGAGTAAAACCCATGAACTTTAGGTAGTCCCACAATAAAGTCCATGGAAACGCTTTGCCACGGTTTATTTGGAATTGGTAATAGCTACAATAAACCTACTTCCTTTTTTCTTTCAGTCTTGTTTAGTTGGCATACAAGATAAGTCCGTACATGGCCCTTAACGTCTTCCTACATTTTAAGCTAATAAGAAATTCTAGACAGCAAAGCATAAGTACGTTCAATACCTGGGTAACCAGCCCATTGTGCATCATGACTTCTCTCATAAGAGTTCTCTACGCAAACCACCACTACTAAGAACATATAATTTCCCATCATGAGCATAGAGAAGGCCATCATCCACCTAATATCGTCTTATACCTCCATCTTTCACTTGTTGTATGAGTTTGTTGAATGTAGGATCATTTATAGACTTTTTCTTGATCTTTTCTAGAAAATCTGTCTCTATGTGAGTCAAGGCCACAACAATTTCCTCAGCATGCTTGCAACTAAGGGCATCTACAACTTGGTTATGCTTTCTAGGCCTGTGCACCCATACATAATCAAATTCAGCAAAGAACTCCTACCATCTAGCCTGTTTTGAATTCAACTTCTTCTGAGTTTTGAAGTAAGTGTTGGCAACATTATCTGTCACGATCACAAAGTGAGTTCCCAACAAGTAATGCTTCCAAATATATAAACAATGAATGACTGCAGTTATCTCTTTCGCATGAGTTGTATAACGCTATTTTGACTCCTTCAATTTTTGACTTTCAAAAGCCATACGGTGCCCTTCCTAGACCAACACCCCTCCCAGCGCTCTGTTTGATGCATCTGTTTGTACCTCAAATAGCAAATCAAAATCTGGCAGTCGTAAGACTGGTTCACTTGCTACTGCTTGTTTGAGTTTATTAAATGCATCTTGATATGCTGCAGTCCAATCCCACTTCCGATCCTTTTTTAGCAAATCTGTCAAGGCAGTCACCTTCTTGAATTAGCCTTGAATGAATCTATGATAGTAATTGGCCAAACCTAGAAAACTTCGTAAATCTGACACATTCTTTGGTGGGAGCCAGTTAAGAATGGCTTCACGTTCTTAGTATCCATCCTAACTTCACCCTTCCTTACCCAGTTCCCCAAGAACATAATTTCATTCTTTGTAAACTCATATTTTTCCATTTTAACATACAACTGATACTGCCTCAATCGGTCCAGTACCTTGTTCAAATGAATAATATGTTCATCTATCCCCCTTCTATAGATAATAATATCATCTAAGTAAACAACCACAAAACGATCGATATAGTCATAAAAGGCATCATTCATTAGATTGCAGAAAGTAGTCGGGGCATTGGTTAACCCAAACGGCATTACAAGGAACTTATATGATCCATAACGAGTTACACAAGTTGTTTTCTCCTCATCTCCTTTTGCTATTCTAACTTGCCAATAACTTGATCTGAGGTCCAACTTAGTAAAAGCAGAAGCCTTTGACAATTTGTTGGACAAATCTGCCACAAGAGGAATTGGATGTTTATTCTTTATAGTTACCTTGTTCAAAGCCCGATAGTCCATGCACATCCTTAGGATCCACCTTGTTTTTTCTAGAAGAGCATAGGAGCGTCGTATAGTGCCTTTAATGGCTGAGTGAAACCAGACTCCAAGAGTTCCTCCAACTGTTTGTGCAATTCAACCAACTCCAAAGGGGTCATCCTGTATGGAGCTTATGTTGGGGGTCTAGACCTAGGAATTAGTTCGATTTTATGGTCAACAGCATGTCTAGGAGAGAAAGTTTTGGGAAGTTATGGAGGAAGTACATCAGCATATTCCTTCAACAATCCAGCCATTACATCTGGGACTTCCACCATTTTGTCAGCCTTGATCTCTACTAATACTGTCAAGTAAGTCTGTTCTCTTTTCCACAAACCTGTTTTCAATTGCACATTAGATAACAACTCTGCCTTGCGTTTCCTTTTGTCCTTTACTTTGTCTGTAGCCCCAATTGCAGGCACAAAGTAAGGCTGCTTTTCGTTGCCAATTAACAATCCACCAAGATGAGGCATTAATGCGACTCTAGCCTATACAAAGAACTCGTTGCCAAGAATTATATCAAATTCATCTAATGGTACTGACATAAGGCTACACTTACCTTGCCAACTACCAATTTCCATGTTAACACCATGAGTCATTCCCTCGATTGGTTTTGCCTCACTGTTGTCGGCTTTGATTCTGCTAGAGTTCTTAACAATGTTCAAGCCAAGTTTTATTGCTTCACAAATAGCAACAAAATTATGTGTGGCACCAATATCAACCATCGCCATCACATCCTTCCCGTTCACTTTTGTTGGAACATACATTAATCCTTTTTGAGAAGGCTACTCAAATCGGATAGCATTAATTAGTTGAAGAGAGTTCACCTTAGATGGACCATCAAAGTCTGAATCGTCTCTTGCCTGGTCATTCGTAGCAACAAGGGCATTGAGTTTCTCCTTCTTTAGACAGTCCCTGGCATGATTAGGTCCATTACAAATGTAACAACCAGAGTTGTTGGTGTTACCCTTCTTACTCTGTTGTCCCTCTGTAGTAAAACTAAAATTCTCACCGCTCTTCTTCTTCTTCTTCTTGCCAGCCTTTCTGTTGTCTTTGGCTTTACCCTTTCCCTTGTTCTTAGGATCAGACTTCTCCTTTTTGGATGAAGAAGATTTGATTTTATAGTCAACAAGGCAATCTGTCGTAGCCATCGCAGAAGGAAGATCACGAACTCCTTGTCTCTTGAGTTCTGTATGTGCCCAAACCTGCAACCCAGACATGAAATTAAACAATTTGTCCTCCTTTGACATATTTTTAATATCTAGCATCAAGGAACTGAATGCCTTGACATAACTTCGAACAGTACAATCATGCTTCAACTTTTTTAACGCATCCCGAGCCATCCACGATGTGTTGGTTGGGAGGAACTAATCTTTCAATTCCTTTCGAAGAGTTTCCCACGTAGTAATCTCAACCCGCATTTCGTCCCCTATTCTGGTTCTCCACCAAAGTTTAGCATCTTCCATCAGATACATGCTAGTTATCGTCACCATCTCTTCTTCTAGAATATAGGCAGCCTTAAAGTATTGCTCCATGTCCCAAAGAAAGTTCTCCAGTTCTTTCGCACTTCGATCACTAGTAAAATATTTCGGTTTAAAAACTTTTACTTTTGAGGGGCCATCCCCACCACCAGTTCGAGGTCGTGCTGCCGCACGTTTGATAAGAACAACATCATCCTCGACACCTTGTAACCATGCCTTCATACCATCCTTCACTAAACATATATCAGCAGCAAGTTCAGTGAACTTTGTTTCTACTGCACTAATGTGTTCCGTGAAGGACTGCTGAAAGTTTGTTAAATCACCAAGTAATTCGTTCCATCTGAATAGAGAGAGTGACTTCAGTTCTCTAGTAGGAACCCCAAGATAGTTCTTGATTTTATCGATACGATCCTTCATTGACCAGCCATGATCGTCTAGAACCGCATTCTGATACTAATTACCACAGGGCCAAATTTTCGTTATGAATTTTCAGCTTATATGCGGCACTAAGTCTGCCTAGTCAATTAAAAGCTTAGATAATTTAAGCAACAGCCAGGCACAACACAGCTTTTCAGGCAAATGCCTGTGAACCCATAAAAGCGGCCCATAAGGATTGACGAAAAAAGGAGGGGGAATTAGGTTTGAAAAAGAAAAAGGAGTTGCCACCTTATGTTTTAAAGGAAATAAGGAAAACCCTAAAAACACTTTGTTTAAAGAAAACAATTTGAATGATTCTATGTTTTAAAAAGGAAAGGCAAAAACAGTCTTCTGAAAACCAAAGAAATCGGGGATTAGCAAGCTTAAGCAATAAGGAAGAAAAAGGTGAATTAGGGCACCTTCACACCCTACTTACCTTATGCAATTACTCCAAGCATTAGCAAGCTTAAGCAATAACGGCCTTATTTGCAATAAAGCGATTATCACCCCTGTTTGCACCATTACACGTGCTCAAAACAATCCAAAAAAAAGAAAATAAAAATCTGGACAGAATAGTATTAAGGCCTAAATCATCCACTAATCATGCATATAACACAAATAGTGAAATAATATAAACCCTAATGCAAACCTAATCCCATGACATGCATAAAAAAAACCCTAGAATCCACTAACATGAATGAAAAAATATTGTAGTTATTCTATATGCAAGACATACATAACAACCATGAAGAAAAATCAACCAAAAAAGCCTATGCTAACATGCTATATGAAATGAATCTAAAACAAGGACAATTGAAACCCTAAACTCATAATCATGCTTAAAAAGCTATAGAATAGCTCTAAAACATGCATAACTCTTCCTTTGCTGCTGTGGGAACTCTCTCTTACTTTTGTAAATGACTTGAACCAAGTTTCTTCAAAGCTACAGCAAGAACTCCAACTCTCCTTCAGTTCTCTCTCTTTTATTCTCTCTCACAAATTCAAGTTTAATACATAAAGTGTCTCTTAATTGCCTCCCCTAGTGCTGAAGCATAGGGGGTATTTATAGAGTTTTATTAGGAAAAATCAATGGTTAGAATTAAAACCCTAAAAATTAATCCAAGGGTTATTAGAGACTCCCCTGGTGCTTAAGGAACTCAAAAGTTACCAAAAAATTAGAAGGAAACTCGTCCAAAAGAGTCAAATCCATCAAAATAGGAAGGAGAATCCCGCTTCAGCAAAAATAGGTAAGTGTGCTCGGGTGACTAGCCACATGGGCCTAGGCGGCTAGCCGCTCGGGACTGGGTGGGTCACCTAAGCCCGCTTCAGTTTTTCTCTTTTTCTGGACAATATTTCCTTCTAGGAGTGTTTCAGGAGTCAAATTAACTCCGATTTTGATGAAATAAAAGCCAAAACAACTATATTTCAATGAGGAATACATTTTAAAATATTTTAGGGTGAAAGCCACTAACCATGGGTGCATGGTTAGGTTTTACAAAGGTGGTTAATTGCTATACTCTACTATTGCTAAGCATAGGTATGCATATAAGATTGATCCAAATGATTTCCAAACCAAAATTAAACTTTCCAAAACACTTTTATGGATAAAATAATGACTAATTAAAGTCCTTTTGAAAAGAATTGATCAGTAATTGTGAGTCTATTTGAGCTAACCTGAAAAAGGTCAATTAACCAACTTGGACCATATTGAGCCATTTTAATCCTAAGCGATTGATTCATCAAATTGAACCTAAAAATACCTCATATGCATCAATATGAACTCTAATTGACAATTTGGAAATCATTTTAAAGTCAAATGAAAAGTTTGTGACTTAAAAGACGATTATGCTCCTCAAGTTACAAAAACTCTTATTAACCCTCAAGATCAACTCCAAATTGAACCAAAATTCATATCTATTATGCTTGTGACTCTAGAAAACTAAAGCAAGTGACTAGACTAAAAAATGAAGTAAAAACCTACATGAAATGACAAGCTCTAGTAAGGTGGTGCAAAAATGGGATGTGACAGAAGCCCCTCATTGGCAAACAAGTTACACTTGTGAGCCAATGATAAAAGAACAACCCATTTTTGCCTAAAAGCTTGGTGAAATCACACACTATCACACACATGAATATGAGGAAATATATTCAACTCATAGTGACTCAGAGAGATGAGGAAAATTCAATCTTGTGAGATTGAAAGTTGAGATGTGAAATGAGAAACATATTCAACCCATTATGATTGAATATATGAATCATGGAGATTGAGATTGAAAATTGAAATGGAGAAATATATTCAACCCATTACGGTTGAATATATTTGAACTATTGAGATTGAAAAAATCGATAAATGAGATGAAGAAATATATTCAAACCATTGCGAGTGAATATATTTGCACCACTGAGATTGAAATATTGACAATTAAGATAAAAGTATCCTCAGGAATTTTGAAGAACTCCTCAATTGAAAAAGGTGATCCACATGAGTTCCACTGAACTCTCCACACATAAAGGTACCCCTTATGAGTAAAGGTAAATACATCGGATGAGTATGGGTGAATACTCGGAATGAGTAAGGGTGAATACTATGGACGAGTAGAGGTGACTACTTGGAGTGAGTACATGTGAATACTCAGATACGAGTACATGTGAATACTTAGGGTGAGTACAGGTGGATACTCGAAGTGAATACATGTGAATACTTGAAGTGAGTATATGTGAATACTCAGGGATGAGTACATGTAAATACTTGGAGTGAGTATATGTCAATACTCGAGGTGAGTACATGTAAATACTTGGGGTGAGTATATGTGAATACTCAGAGTGAGTACATATGAATACTCAGGGACGAGTAGAGGTGAATACTCAGGGATAAGTATATGTGAATACTTGAAGTGAGTACATGTGAATACTCAGGGATGAGTACATGTGAATACTCAGAGTGAGTGCATGTGAATACAGGCTGAGTAGATGTGGATAATTGGGTTCAATGCATGTGAATACTTAAAGTGAGTATATGTTAATACTCAGGGTGAGTACATGTGAATACTCGGAAGAGCCTATGAATTAAGACACTAGTTAAGTGAGAGTCACTATTTATAAGACAGGAATGGTATAGAGACTAAGCCAACACCATATGGAGAGAAACTATCAACCACACAACCAAAAACGAAAACTAGTCAAATATGATCATGGGAAAATGAACCTCAAAAACTCAACGAACACTGCATATTACTAATGCAAACATCAACTAATCAATCAACTCAAGTAAAATTGATTCACACAGATTTATTAGCACAAGTTTATGCACAGAAAGATTATCTAGAAATGGTTTTGCAAACCCATTATTATTTTCATTCTCATTCTTTTTCCTTAAAGACACCTTTGCATATTTAGCACAATCATGGAATTTTTCAAAAATGTTCTTATAAAATTATGGTCAAGCCTTCTTAAAAAGTAATACATTTCAGGTGGATTGGGTCAAACCCATAAATTCTTTTTCAAGTTATAGGAATAGAGTGGAATCACATCTTCTTCTCTTCTTCTTTCTTCACTTCTTTTTTTTCAAAATCCTAACTTTTGCCTAGATTGCCCTTGTGGGTTTTCAACTTAGCAGGGTTGCCCTAATTTTTGCCTAGGCCGCCTTTTCAGGTTTTCAATGGCTCTTCTTCTTTTCCTTTCTTTTTTTTTTCTTTTTTTTTGTTTTACTTTTTTCCTTTTCTCTTTAGCGCAAAGAAATTCAACTTATGAAGCCCCAGTCCATTCTCTTCATTAATTCATTCAAGTTCTCTGAACAAAACAAACCAGGCCTAGCACATGCTCAATTTTTCCTTCAATAAGCATAATCTGCTCCTGGGTTCATAACACATTCATGTTTTTCGATTGAGCACAATAAATCAGCCCCAATCTCACGAAATTGCATGCCTATAGCTAAGGTAAATTATTTCATAGTGGTTACTACTACCCCTTTTCCATCATTAAATCCATGGTAAGAGTTTAAGTCAAAAGGTAAGAAGATATAGAATTTGATGGACCCTACAATTGAATCATTATGACTGAATACTTTTAAAGGACGAGATCTACGACCATGAGAAACACACAAGAGGCGAAGGAGGAAAGTGGAGGGACATCCGAAGGACTCAAACCAAACAAGAACAAGAAGAATAATCAGATTAACTTTCTCAGCAGCATGTAGTATTTTAGTTCACTAATTTGATAAATGAGACTGTTTCCTTTTGACTTAGTGACAAAGAATTGCCTTCAATGGTTGATTATATGTAAGGCTCCTTTCTTTATCTCTTTTTTTCTTTTTTCAATGAATTGGACCACACCCAAAGTAACTTTATGGGCTGCCTACATATCTCCACATTGATCTTCACAAGACATTTAAAAGAAACATTTCTTTTTTGGTAGAGAATCAGGTCTTCGTAGTTCAAGAGATTCACTTTTCTTTTTCATCATTTTTTCTTCTCTTTTTTTTTCTTTTTTTTTTTTTTTTTTTCAAAAGCCCTAACTTTTGCCTAGGTTGCCTTTTCAGGTTTTCAACCTAGTGGGCTTAGGCTTTACACATAACCACATAGGGACCACCTTTGCTTGGCTTAAACTTCTCCCGCGAGTTACGAACATGGGTTGTAGTCTTCTTTGATCATAAAACTTTCTCTTGATTGTTATTGATTCTCCTTCTAGAGGCTTTTGGATGTTAATCCCCTCCCTTTTCTTTTTTTACTTTTTTCTTTTTTGTGCTCTTTTTTCTTCTTTTTTTTTTTTTTTGTTGTCACAATTTTTGCTTTCGACTTTTTTTTTTTTTCCTTTTAAGAGAGAAGGAAATAAACATTTCTAAAAGCTCACAACATGGTAGTTGATTTCTTCTTTTGATCTTTGAATTGTTTCTTACAACGGTTTCAAGATCTTCTCGAGTTGCTTGGCCCATTTCTTCTCGTAGTGTATTGGGCGGGTGGTCCCTTATGTTTACCATTTTTGGCTTTCCCATGTTTCTTAGTCAATTAGTCACAGTTTATTCATCATTCTTTGTGTTTGCTCCTTTAGTGGAAGGATTTTTTGAGCCTCTTAGCAAATATTCTCATGCCACTTTGATTGTCAATTAATTGATGAGAAAAGAATTAGAAAGACAATGGAATTCTTGAAATCAAACATTTTATGAAAGGAATGAAGAAGAACATATTGAAAATCTTAACTTGACAATTATTAGGACTCAAAAGACTCAGAACTTCAAAAGACATTTGACTTGGACATCGAAAACAATTAGCTAAAGAAAGTAAACAAATCCTAAATCTACTCTAGGGAATATAACACAAACTCTTTATCATGGACAATCATGACAAAATTGGTTCAATAGTAAACACTAAATGGATTGTCTTTAGAGTGGACAATTGGGTGCCTTAGGTGGAAAGACAATTCCCTTATCAAAGAGGTCTTGGATTTTATGTTTCAACCTTGGGCATCGATCAGTGCTATACCCCTTGCCTTTGTGGAAGTCACAATACTCATTCTCTTTAAAGCTACAGGGCAATGGATTAGGCAATGGTGTCGGGTCAAGGGGTTAAAGCAAACCTTTCACCTTCAACTTCTCAAAAATATCGCTCAATGGCATGTAGAATTCAGTGTATTGGCAGGACTGTTGGGGAGATATGGCATTGACATGCCTATGTGTCTTTCCATTACTTCCAGTTCGAGAGTTCCTTGATTTCTCCTCTTCCTCAATTTTACGTCACCAATGGCATCTTTTACTTGAGTTCCAGCCATAATTAATGCCTTAAAGTTTAGAAAATAACTTGCAAATAGATGTTTATAGTAGATAGGGAGAAGGTTTTTTACTACTATCTAAATCTGTTCTTCTTCATCGGGTCAGTTTGCTATCTGAGAAGCCTTTTGTCTCCACCTTCTAATGAATGTGAAGAAGGTCTCATTAACCCCTTGTTTTGTAGTCTCCAAATCTCTCCGAGTCACATCCACTTCTGTATTATACTTGTAATGCTGTGAGAACTCATTGCATATATCCTCCCAAGTTCGAGTCCTAGTATCCTCCAATGCCAAGAACCACTTCAATGCAGAAGTTGCCAATGTCTCATAGAACATTTGAGCCAATAGCTCATCGCTTGCTCCTCGAGAGTGCATAGCTCGCACAGACATCTTTAAATGGATCCTTGGGGCAGCTCGTCCCATCAAATTTTTCTAACTATGGCATCTTGAATTGTAGTGGAATGCGAGCTTGTGGGAACAAGGACAATGTGTGCACATCCACCATATCATCGGTCCTACAAATCCCCTTTACGATTTTCTCCAAAGCTTCCACCTTGCTAGCTAATGTAGAGTCCTTTGTTACCTTAAGTGCAGCTTTCCCTTTGTCCTCTTTTTCTAAGTTGACAGTCTCAGGTTTTGAACTACCCTCCCCTTTTGTCTTAGTGTTCTCATTGGATTAAGGTCCATCTTTAGTGCCAGACCCATGAGGTGCACTCGAAGAATAGGTCTTAGAACCATTGTTTTGTTCTAGATCTGCCATCTTCTGTTAATTATCTTGAGCCAGTTTCAATGTTGTTTTAGAGGTCTTTGAGGTATAGTCCAGGTTTGCCATAATGGCTTTCAAACAAGCCTCAAGGTCAAAATTCCTTTTACTAGTCCCTTCGTCAGCCATCTTAGGTTCAAAATTTGAGTCCAACCTTAATAAGTTGTCACGGGTTTAATCCAGCCCCCCTTCAAGAACAAAATTTCCTTTTTAGGCTATGACCAAAACATTTTAACAATATTTCCATGACTGCACTAAATTGATTAGTGTGATCTTATAAAGCATTCTCGTAGTTAAACATCTCACCTCCAAGGGTATCTTGAAATGTGAGGTGACGTACTAAGGATATGAAGGTGAGTCACTTAACCTTAGGTTCAAACCATTAACCGTCACAAAACTATCAAGAGTCACTTTCCCCTAAGTGTAGGCAAACTATGAGATAGGTCTAAACACGATATCTCCTTAGTTATACACCTCATCCTTAAAAGTGTCCCTTAAGACAAAGGGTGAGGTGTCGTACTAAAGACATAAACATGAATGAGCCTCTACTTCTTAACTCTTAATCAAAAACTTTACTCCAAACAAGCCCCTATTAGTTTATTTAAAAGCCCATGATTAAATGGTCTTAGCTTATATACCTTTAATTAGTCCATCCCTCCTTTAAAGAGTTCCTTGAGTAAAGGGCGGAGGTATATAGGTGAGACCATATATTAAGTGTCGATCATTATTCATGGTTAAAATAATCCTAAGTATACAACACAACTTATGAGCATAGCAATACAACACAAGCACGGTATGATATCATTTACAATCAAGTGTGGGTGCATAATGGTGAACCAATAGTGTCCTATAAGGCCCACTACATGTACTACAAAAGGATAGGCTAGGGTCCTTCACTTGTTTGAACCAATCTTTATACCTAACTACATGTGGCATCAGGAACGCCGCATGGGTCCAGCAGTACGTGATTGATTAATTTAATATACCTTAAAGCAAGCCCAAAGGTACTAGGCAAAGGAGGTTGATAGTTTTCGCCCCAACACTTGGAATCATGAAAACTAAGGTTGAAACTAGGCCAATCGTTAGCAAGGATACATCGAGGGACAATCGAGCCTATCATGCAACAAGTTGCGTACACAATGCAATAAAATAAAGCACACAATCAAGCGGATGCATGTGATTGATTTTAATTAAATATAAGAAATTTGTTTAGCCCAATTAAACTTTATAGAGTCTAGCCCACAATTCCCCAATGGAGTCGCCAAACTATGAACCCATGAAAGCAGCCCACAAAGATTGAAGAAAAAGAAGGGGGAATTAGGTTTGAAAAAGAAAAAGAAGTCGCCACCTTATTTTTTAAAGGAAATAAGGAAAACCCTAAAAACACTTTATTTTAAAGAAAACAATTTGAATGACTCCATGTTTTGAAAAGGAAAGGGAAAAACAGGTCTTTTGAAAACCAAAGAAATCGGGGATTTGGAGGCTAAGTTATGACATGGGAAGGTTCTAGGCAAAGTCTATAGGCACCCATGTCACCCTTAGTTTATTTGGACAAAATTAAGATCTTTTCCACAGCAAAGACCAACAAGTATATCACATCAAGAAAGTATGCAAATATCCATTCATGTATGCATAATAAACAAATAAAATAAAGAAAACAAAACGAAACGAAAAATTAGGATACTTGGATCCTAGAACGGACTTGAACCTCGAAACGAGCGCCTATATACCATGCAATGAAATACATGGATCAAAGTCCACGTAGTTCGATTAGAATTAGGGTTAAATCCTAATATAAACCTATGGTAAAAACCCTAAGTTTCCTTTTTTGAAAGATAGAAAGTGTATTGAATAATCCAAATTTGAAAACTTCCATAGGATGGAAACTTTGCTAAAAAGGTATTTATTTAACAAGGATTCTTTTGGAAACTACCATAGATTCATATTAGAAAGTAGCCCTAAGGAGGGAGAAGAGAAAGAATAAAGAAGAAAAAGGTGAATTAGGAAACCTTCACACCCTACTTACCTTATGCAATTACTCCAAACATTAGCAAGCTTAAGCAACAACGGCCTATTTGCAATAAAGCGATTATCACCCCTGTTTGCACCATTACACGTGCTCAAAACAATCCAAAAAGAAAAAATACAAATATGGACAAAATAGTATTAAGGCCTAAATCATCCACTAATCATGCATATAACACAAACAATGAAATAATATAAACCCTAATGCAAACCTAATCCCATGACATGCATAAAAAAACCCTAGAATCCACTAACATGAATGAAAAAGTATCATAGTTATTCTATATGCAAGACATACATAACAACCATGAAGAAAAATCAACAAAAAAGCCTAAGCTAACATGCTATATGAAACTAATCTAAAACAAGGACAATAGAAACCCTAAACTCATAATCATGCTTAAAAACTTATAGAATAGTTCTAAAACATGCATAACTCATGATGAACAGTATTTAAACCATGTATATTAACTAACTAAGTATTAATACATGATAAAAACCTAACTTTAACATGCAATAGCACTATCCTATAAGAAACCCTAATTTAAGCTTGAATAAAAGGAGGTTTTACCTTAGGAAAGCTTCCCTTGCTGTTATTAACCCTCAAGATGAACTCCAAATTGAACCAAAATTCATATCCATTATCCTTATGACTCTAGAAAATTAATGCATATGACTAGACTAAAAAACAAACCAAAAACCTACATGAAATGACAAGCCCTAGTAAGGTGGTGCAAAAATGGGGTGTGACAATGCCCAACCTTTATTCTTAACTCAAGAATACAAGAATCCCAGCTTTAGCATACACCGTTACAGCAATCCAAAACGTACTCTGGTGTATGCCATGGCAATAATATTTATACAGGAGCATTGGTGCTTACAGCCCAACCGCCCAAGGGCTTTACTATTGACAACCTCAACAACCTAGGGAAACATAACCAATGAACAAATGCTAACTCGTGCATAGCAGTTTTGCCCAACTACCTATGCTGATTTGGAATGTCCAAGCCTAGCCAACTGCCCACTTTGATGTCTGAAACATTAGCCAATTAAGGAGGAATGTCTGAGTATCCACCATAATTACCAGTAGTAGCCTTTGTCTGGCCTGGCCTGGGTCCCCCTTGTCTAAGGATGCATACACCACATCAGCAATAAGCCAACTACCAATATGTGCCTTGCCATGCCCATGAATTGCTGCTGTGCGTGCATTGGCTACTTAGCCAATCCGCAAATGCTGTGCTTGGTCCGTGTTGATGCTATGCCATACCTACGCATGTGCCACAGCCCTTGTGCCAACGAGTGTGCCAGACAAGCCCCGTGGTCGTGTCCTTTTGATCCATCATATCAAGTTGTTGCCCAACCGCTTGCAAAGCCAACCATAGCCAACTGATGTTCAAGCAACCTGCCATGCCAGGGCGGCGCATGGCCTAGGTGCTACCCCATGGCAGGCACCTAGCTTCAATTAGCTCCTCTAAAAAGCCCTTAAGATGATCG
Organism: Liquidambar formosana; assembly: GCA_039720395.1. NCBI lineage: Eukaryota > Viridiplantae > Streptophyta > Magnoliopsida > Saxifragales > Altingiaceae > Liquidambar > Liquidambar formosana. The sequence continues at coordinate 8,896,853 of CM077827.1, forward strand.
TCGGACCGATAGGGTTTTACATCAATTATGACGAAAAGGCATAATGGGTCTCACAATTAATTCTTGTATCCAAAATCATGAAACTCCACCAACACACTCATGAGATCATAAAAAAGTATCTTAATTAATTTTATGAACCTGAAATAATACAATTTCACAATATTTTCCAAATTGCCATTGCCACTGTTTGAACGCTGCTAAGGCCTATGGCTTTGCCAACCTTGGCCAACCATGGGCATATCAAGCTACATACAAACTTTGCTGCAACAGTTGGATTTCTAAGGCATGCTTCCCTCATGCCTTGGCCTTGGGTTGGCATGGTTGCCATATGCCGCTTCATGCCAAGCCCTTGACCTAGCCAAAAGTTAAGGTGCTAACACCAGTCCATTACCCTTTATGTTATCTGGTTTTACCATAATGAATGCGCAATTGATTTAGAAATTAAACTCATATTTATGCCTTATTTTTGCACAAATGTTGAACAACACTTCAAGGAAATAAAAAATCATCAAACAATGGTGAAATTAAGATCGAATTTTTATGTTTCTCATTGTTTCTAAATTTTCATATGATACTTAAATTTTAAAGTTTTGCTTCTTTGATCGCCATTAGTAATATATATATGGGGTTTCTCACGTGGCATGGGGGTGGCTTTCACATATGTGGGACTCACTCGGTTATGTAAGGTGGTGTCACACTAACTGTCAAAGTAGTACTTTTCTAAATTTGACTATGAAATAGGGTGGTTTTTTTTTTTTTGCCAAACAATAGGATATATACCCACACAGAATTAAAATCAAAATTGTAAATCTCACACCCTTATCAAAGTGGAACATATCATTAGAACTAAAGGCAATTAGCAACTATAAATGCTTTCACAAAGGAAACAACTCCTAAAGTTCATGAAACACCATCTTGACATAAACAAATAAAGTCAAAGTGAAATGTTGATCCCCGATATTCAATAGGATCACAGTCATAATGTTAGTAGCTCAACTGTGGGTGGTGTTATCATTACTCTTCCTCAACCCGGAGCCTCCGTAAATAATTTTGTTTATTAAAATAGTCCCACCCCACGATAAGAAGAGGACAAAGACAAAGGCAAAGACAAACCTAACACAGGACATTTTCTACTCAATCACAGTCTTGTTTTCTACTTAAAAAAGTGGGTCCCACCCTAATTTAATATATAAAAGATAATCTCAAGCCCACCAAACACAAAGCCCTATTGTTATTATTATTATTATCCCCTTATTATTTATTTATTTATTATATGATTATTATTTTTATTATTATCATGTTTGACCTGCTGATTACTTATATTATTAGTGTTATTATACTGTTGGCTTGCTAATCAATTTTTTTTTTAAATAATAATAATAATGATACTGTATGTAAGCATTTTACCATATGGGACACAAATAGGACTCCTTTCGTTTGCTCGTGAAAAACGTGTGGGTCCACATCCACCATCCAACAAAGACACGTGGTGATATCGGATTGGAAAGTGAAGTGATCACACTACAAGCCCCACGTTCGGCAGGAAAGACGGTGGATAATGCCCCCACGAAACCGGGGTTCCCGTTTTTGGCTTGGCTGTTGACACGTGTTAAAGATTCAACTATTCACAGACTGTCCAGATATTTTTGGTTCTTGATAAATTTCTGGTCATTTTTTTTTTTTTTTTTTTTTTCGGTTTGAAGTTCTTGATAAATTTCACCTCCGGCATTTACATCCCAAGGTTTTGGATCCTAACTAATCTCCCATTATTGTGCAGTTGGCTATTTTTACTGTATAAAACAGTAAATATAAAATCGATGACAAGTGGATATAGAAGAGAAATGGATGACCGTTGGACATTGGATGTCAAGTATATCTCTCAAATTTCAATCCTCTGTTTCTTCTCTTTGTCACATGTCATCGATCCTCATACAGTAACTTCACCAAATCTAAATCCATTTTTAAACCCATGCATCATAGAGTGAGAAAAAGAATTCTCCATTTAAAAACCTTTACTCCCAAACATTAACCTTTTGTCATTTGTGCTACCCACGTGGTTTCCCTCTTATACGTGTTCTTAAGGTTACACAGGAAAAATGAACAAACACAGACACAATATGCTAAATTCCATTTTTCAAAATTGGGTCAATTCCAACTTTTTTTTGACTTATCAAATATTGAAATCACAAAATTTTCGGTGAAAAACTTTGAATATTTTTACTAGAACTGCGAACTCCACGTCAACCTGATATTAAGGTCAAAGATTATGATCAAATTAGCGTGATCGCTTCAAAACTTTTCTTCTAGATCTTATCCAAATTTGGAGTTATGAATTTCTTCTCTTAAATTAGTAATCCCAAATAATTATAGCATACTAAACTCTTCTAAGACTTTCCTCTCTTAAATTAGTAATCCCAAACAAATATATAAAGAAAGTTCTGATCAATCAAAATAAGCTCAACTTCCAAATCTGTCACCGGCCGTAGACAAGCAGCAAAATTTAATAAAGAAAGTTTTCAGTTTTTTGTGATCTCATTTTTGTTGTCCCCGTAACAAGTTCATTTATAAACTACCTTCTTAGGTGAAGGAATTATAGGATTATCTCTAATTATAAAATGATCTTAATGATAGTTAGAATTTGATAGTTTTAATTAAATAGCATCATTAATGATCTTAATGGTTTTAAATATAGCATTGGCTTCCCACAACCCTCCTTTTTCTTTTCATTTTTTCTTTTTTTTTTTTTTTTTTTTTGGCCAACTAATGGATCAAGGTGCAGTGGTGACTTTGGCTAGTAATGTTACTAATCGTAATTGCCTTGATGTACTCGTAATTGCCTTTTAAATATTAAACCATGTGTAAAAAATGTACGCTTGGTTAATTATGTTTGGATGATTAAAGAACAAACCAATTATTGTCAAACGTTTTCCATGCATGCATGCATGGTTTATTTTTTTAATTTTATTTTTTTACTCTGTGTAATCACATTGGTAATAATAGGATTTGGTTATGTCCTAAAAATGGATGCACTTGCTGCTCTTATCTACCTGTCTCATGATAAGAGAATGTCACTCTTTATATATCTTTATATACCTGTTTAGGTCCTCCACTTATAATCATAGACTTGTAAGTTTGAAACTTCACGTAATCCATAAAATGCACTAAATTATCTCCAAGAAATCATCTATATATATATATATATATATATATATATATATATATTGTATTTTGTGAATTCAACCGTTGGATTAAATAGCCTTCTCATGTAAGAATTCCATACCAAAAATTAAGTTGATCTGAAATTGATTGTTTTTTTTTTATCCAAAACGTGCATTTTTTAATAAATAATAATCGTTCATTTATGGACATTTCGAATGAAACAGCTCTTAATCTTAAATCAACTTAATTTTTGGCATGCATGAGCAACATATGAATCAAATTTAATCTAATAGTTGGTTTAGACAAATACAAATAGCTTGTAAGAGTTTTGAAGTGCACTTGATGCAAAATTGCATCAAGTGCACCTAATAATAGAAGGACTTTATATATATATATATATATTATCAGGTGCACTTGATTTAACTTTACATCAAGTGCACTGCAAAACTCTTAATTGCAACTTATATTTTTTGGAAGCTATTGTTGGATTAAATAGTTTCTCATGTAGGCGATCCATGCCAAAAATTAAGTTGATCCAAAACCGATTGTTATTTGATCCAAAACTTACATTTTTCAATCAATAACAATTGCTCATTTATGGACATTTATGGATGAAGCAGCGCGCTCTTAATCTCGGATCAACATGATTGTTGGTATACATTACCTACATATAAATCAAAATTAATCAAACGGCTGGTTTTAAAATTTATGAGTCGCAGTTAAGAGTTTTAGAATATACTTGATGCAAAATTACATCAAGTGCACTTGATAATAAAATACAACTATCTTGATCAAATTAGCAAGTGTTGATATAAGTTATATTAGCACCATACATTGGGAGTTGTACCCCGTACATTGGCCTAATGCACCCCGTAATTTTAATGCATAAGGTATAACCCCTAATGTAAATATTGATATAAATCACATCAGTACATGCTTCGTCATGGTAAAAGACTATATATATATATATATATATATATATATATATATATATATAAACCCGTAGAGATGGATGATACGTATAGTGAAACAAAGGAATAGAAATACATGGGCAGGATGGTAGATGGAAAGAAGTCAAGAACATCATGATATGTCCTTGAGATAGAGGGACACCGACAATGAGACATTTCCCAAAAACTTACGTCAGCCCTTTTATTGGGTGGCCTGGGCGTTCGCCTGACGGCAGGGGGTCAGACCTGGTAGAGGGTGGGGGGGACCAATGCTTTTATGCTTATATACGCTTATGTATAGGCTAATAATAGTTGGACAGTTGCTATGAACTTCAAACAGTACCAACCCCAACTGGTCCCCTCCCCACTTATCACTCTTACTTTCTGGGCCCTACCAATTTAGGGGACCACCAACAACATACACAGTATTCTTATCCAAAAAAAAAAAAAAAAAAACACACAATATGTGTAAAGTGTGTTGTATATTGGGGCACCCTTATTTATTTAAATCTTTTCAAGATTTTGAAAAAAAATTAAGAAAAAATGTTTTCATGAAAAGAGATTATGTTATTCATTAGAAAATATCATTTTTAATAATTTTGTAAAATAAAGTGTTTTTTAAAATATGTTTTTTAAGTAAATTTTTTGATCAATTATAGTTTTTGTTTCATTTTTATAAAATGTTTCATGAAAAATGATTAAAATATACACTTCAATAACATCTTTTGGAAAAACTTAGGTCTACAAGGTTATTCACATTAATATTTTCCAGTACATAACTCTCTTAGTTTTCATAAAACATTAAAAATTTTAAAATAAGTAGGGGTGTACATAAAAATTTTTTGGTAATAGCAATAGCTGTACCTTTCTATATTACATGACTGAACATCTAATATACATATACATATGTATATAAAAGTAATGTTCAGGGAATCCATGTGGCGTTTTTTTATGCAACCAGCATGGTGCTTTCTTTGATTTTCTAAATTCCTTTTATTTTATAATGAGTCATACATTCTTATTTGGAAAAACACAATCTTTCTTAAATACATAATTATCAAACGTTACCTAGCTAACTCTCCTTCTTCACCGTCTTTTCTCTTCTCTATTTTGCATTGTCCTTCCCTCACCCTCTCTCCATAGTATTCAGCCTTCCCTCACTCACTCTATGGAGCAATATACTATAAGCAAGTACTTTTTGGTAGCATGTTTAATTTATATTTTATCTCGTATCTTTGGAGATCTCATCCAGCGTGCATGCTCATTCTTTGACACATTATCCATTTTAATTTCAGACAAACACACGTTTTTAACTTCATTTTTTTCTTCTGTTTTTTTCCTCCCAACGCTTGCTTTGTTGAGAATACTCAAAAAAGTTTTATATAATCAATTTAGCCCTTACTTTTTCAATCAAAGCACATTATATATTAAAAACATTGGAAACATTTTTTATATTTTTTTGAGAAAAAATAATGTCAATGACTCGATCTGTAACTTGATGGCATCTCTCTCACTCTTGCTATGGAGAGATATTGGATTTGAATATCAAATTGATAAAAGATTAGGAGTCGTAGGACTCACCAACAAAACAGGGTGTAGGATTTTAAACAAACCCCTCTCCCAAATTTATTTATAAATAAAAAAAATAAAGCAAACAAAGACAAAAGTGAACGATGGCTCACATATTAAATTCGTTAAATTAGATTAATTAATTTTCAGGTACTTTAATATATAGATTAAATGGCCCCATTAAATAGTAGGTTTCAACAACATCAAAGAGTAGATAATTGGTTCTTAAGATTCATATACGTCTTAATAAGCAAAAGGTCTTAAGTTTGACTTCTCAACTCCTTTTTAATATAACGACTTAGGTATAGACTGATGCATAATAGGCGATGGCCTTATTTGTGTCCGATAAGGATTGTCATTTTCACAACATGATACATGCATGTATATTTTCAACTATGATGGATTAAAATGTGCCTGGATACAGTTAATCAAAGTTGATGAAGAATTTTAGTAAACATTATCGAATGAGATAGAATAACTTCTTCTAAGTTTATAGTCAACACAAATCACAGGTACAAATGTCAAAAAATTAAATTACGGATCAGGTGAGGATCTCAACTTATAAATCTCATGGCAAAACTTATTTCCAGTATTTTTTTTCTTTTATCCTAATGTAATGCCACAGTGCTATTCGTGTCATTTTTTTTCCCCAACTCTTAAACTCATGTGAATCTCATTTTACAAAGTTGTACCCTCTATTTGGTTCGTGGATTTTACCATGGAAAAAAAGGGAAGGGAAAAAAAATACGGAGGAAAGAAAATGAAAGGAAAATATGGTATCATACCAAGTCAAAATTACTTCAATTATTGTTCTTTAACAATTTTCCTTTTGCAACTAAATAAGAAAAAGTACAATTCCTCATATTTTATTTTTTTTCCTTGATAAAATCCTATGAACCAAATAGAGCCGTAAAGAAAATAGAGAAAGAAAATTTTACCGAGAGTAGTATTTTCTTTAATTGTAGTATTTAATATCTCCAATTGGGTTTACTTTGAATATTAACTAGCTAGGTGGTGATCTTATTTGTATTTAGCGGATTAATTGGGCCAAGACAAAAATAAATAAATAAATAAAAAGGAAGAAGACATTTCTTAATATTTGATCATAGTATGGGACCGATCTTTATTATTTATTTATTTATTATGGGGGGTTGTAAATGGCCTTTTAAGTTGGATCATTGACATGGGCCTGTGATTTATTTATTATTATTATTATTATTATTTTGCTACAATAGGTATTAAGACTTTTGATTCAACTACTCTTTCAAAATACCAACAAATCATCTCCAGCTCAGGTATTAAATACTGCACAAAATAAACTCTGCTGATGAAGAATCTTAAGAGAATAAGAGGCCAAATCCCACAACACCTCCCATAACTTTCAAAGACACGTAGTCAAACGCAACACCTTGCATACATTACTAATTGGAGATCGAGTCACAGAAAACATAGTTTAATTAGGTGAGGTGATTGGATGGGTGAATCAAAAGCCTAGACCAGGTCAGATTTTTCATTAGACCGGTTTGACTGGTTGGTTTTTTGTTGATCCGACTAATATGTTTTTGATAATCAATTCCCGCCGGTTACTTTGGTCTTTTGGACACAGTGGGCAAGGAGTTCACCCCTGAATGGACCTACTCTCACTTGCGCTTCCAAAAGCTCCAGCCTTCTATCACTTCTTCTTCTTCTGTCACTTTATGAATCTTAATCTTGAATATTTAAAGTAATTATTTAATTTCAACGTGTCCGTTTCAGTTCTTATATTCTTTCTTTCTTAACTAAGAAAATAGTTAATAAATTTGGAATTTTGAAATTGATATAATCTTTTTGAGTCTTAAACACTCATTAGAACTCACGACCCTAGTACGTTCAGCTGCTTACTCATTGTTTCACAAAATCACAAGTAAAAACAGAGTAAACTGGACGTTTATGATGTCTTTTCAAGGAAAAAAAAATATAACACATGCTTTTGGTTTTTTGTTTTTTCTTTTCAAAATTCCATTTTTGATAATTATTTCTAACTATGACAAAAACAACTGATCTTTATTCTGGGGTAAGTCTTAAATGTAATCGTAATGTGATTATATCGTATTATGAGCCAATAAGAGTAGAGTAAAGTGAAACTGGCTCGTAATGCTACATCAATCGTATCACAGTTACGTATAATCTTTTCTCCTCTGGGTAGATTATTATTCGCTTCGTTCTTAAATTATTAGTCTTTTTTTTTTTTTTTTTGGATGTTTCAAAATTATTTTCACATTAAAAAAATCAATATTTTCAATATTTTTTCTTTAATTTCCTAAATTATTGTTCTCTTCTTCTTCTTCTTCTTCTTCTTCCTCCTTTCTTTTTTTTTTTTGTATACTTGAGAGCAAAATTAGAATGTCAATCAAAACATATATATTGATGTAAAATCATTAATCCTGTAATTGCCAATGTATGTGAGACGGGAAGACTGCATATGCCTACGAGATTAATCAAGTGCAAAGCACTTGAAACCTTATGATATTTATATACTTTTTCCATTTCAAATTGACTGTCCCCTTTGAAAAAACACGTTTTTTAAGAAAACCCTATTAAATACTTTTACATCAATGCACATGTTTTGAAATTTTAATTTTGCCCAGTGTGCAAAATATTAGAAAAAATAAAGAATACCTTTTTAAGGGTATTTTAAGAAATAAATAAAAACGAACCAATGACTTTTGAATTATGACAATATTTTTGAAACATCCCAACAAAGAAAGTAAGCCACTTATATTGAAATGGAGGGAGTAAAAAAAAAAAAAAGTGCGTATTTTTAAAAGAGATGATCAATTAGGATAAGAAGGAGTTTTATTATTTATTATTTATTATTTTAATTTTTTGATAATTGATAAAATTTACTCATACTTCTAATCCCTAATTTGAACAAATAAATATCAATGCTCTTTTATAAACTTGAGATTACTTACTCAATAAGTGAAAAAACTATTATTCCATGATCCTCTCTGGGTAGATTCACCTTACACATGCAATGTTTTTTTATTTTTTGGCGGGGTGGGGTGTTTTGTTTTGTTTTTGGTTGTGGGCATAGAGGATTACAGTGCGCCGGCGGCGGACACATGAAAAGTCCAGGGGAAGCCTTGAGCTGTCAGAGAAGTCAAAATTCCCGAGTGGTCCCACTTCCTTAAATCACTCCAGGTGTACGTGGGAGATTCATTTCAGCAAGGCGCGTGCTTCAAAATGGTCCCCACTTGTGGTCCAGGCTATGGAATTGCGACGCGTGTCACCTTGTCGTTGTCCCGCGAGAGTGGCGACGTGATTCATGGTCCCCCCGCTATTCCTCGCGATGTGTCTCTTTCTTATCTTTACTCAGAAGCCACAACCGGTTGTTTACTGGCTATAGCCGGTGGCAGGGAGGACCAACTGTATTGTCGACAACTGACAACTGTTGGACGGTATCATTAAATTAAATCATTGTCTCTTAGTTAGGAGCTTAAGACTGATAATTACTACGTGATTTTATACAACGTGGAATGCACGCTCTACCTTTTCTTGTGTGCGGAGCTACGTATTATGACCTCTATATTTTTCACATTTTGCATGGAAGAATATGGCTATGATGAGAGTATCCTCATCCTTATTGTTATGTGCTCTTTCCAAAATTTTTTGATATTTACTAATTTAGGCATGTAGTTTAACACATGCATCATGGATGATGGTCAAATAAACACTGTACTGATATAACTTATATCAGTATTTGCAATAAGAATTGTATCTCATTCATTAATGAATTATAGATATTTGGACCAATGCATTATGTACAACTTACAATATATGATGCTTATATAACTTATATTAATACGTGTTGACTTGACCGATACTGCATGTACCATTATATATATGGTATATCACATTGAGTTTGTTTTACTAATATATATTCAACCAAAAATATGTTAAGATGTATCCACACAACTTAGTCAAAGTTTGCGTAGAATTTTTATAAAATACTAGAATGAGAGGGAATGTAAACTTTTCGATTTGATCAATGCATACAATTATATTAAGTGGTGTTTTAGGAAAATGTTACAATTCTCAATTTTTTTTTTCTTTTTGTTTTATTGAACATGTGTCCCATCTCATGTGAAAGATAATGAATTTCTTTTTTTTTAAAATGGAATTATAGCGCTACTCATATTTTATAGTAAAATTATGTACCTCAAACTTTATATAATTAAGCTTCTTTATCCAACGATGAAATTCGTGTCTTGATAATCATATATACAGCTACTATGAAAATTGGAGGAGCTTGTCAATAGAAATATTGGGGCTCTCTCTTCAAAGATTTTTCTAACATAAATATCTTAAGTTATGTATTTTTCAGTGTCAAAAAAATAATAATGGTGGGGTCATTACTCTTGAACATACAGAAACATATTCAAAATGTGAACCTCAAGAAGTTTTACAAACACGTGTTCTTCTCTTGATGATTATCATTAATTTGTGTTCTAGTGCAGTCTATCATTGCAATAGTAATGATGAATTGGTTTGTGGATTTATATATATATATATTTTTTTTTTTAAAAAAAAAATTGAAAGGTTAATGCCCACTTAATTTAATTTTTTTTTTTTTTTTTTTTTTTTTTTTGAGAAGTATTGTTCCACATGAAAATTTTTCATACATTTAAATTAGACCTAGGTGTCAATGATAGTCTCAGAAAGCATCGTTCGTACGTAGTAGGGTCTACACACACATGCGCAGCATCTATAGTAGGGTCTAGTGATGTATGGTAAGCATTTTAGTAATTGGCACTTAACATGTGGCTTGTGAACTGATCGTATGGTGATACAGTACTATTTACTTAATTTTTATGAGATATAATAGACCCTTAGGCCAAATACAACAATTCCCCAACACCCCCCCCCCCCCCCCCCCAAAAAAAAAAAAAAAAAAAAAAAAGAAGGAAAAAAAAAATTCTATAATTTATCAACTTAGCATCGTTCTTCCACAAGATGCAGAATCTTCTCTGTCTTTATCATTTCCATTTTCATCATCTTCTCTCTCTCTCTAAAAATTCAATTTAATATATAGTTTCATTGGAAATTCTTAAATTTTCTAAAATTGCTATCTATAAATTTTCAAAAGCTTCATTGTATCCTAAAGGTGATTCAAGAATATTTTCGCAAACTAAATTGAGTTGAAACAAAAAAAACAAAATAAAATCTACCTCTGTGTCTTAAAGATGTATGGCGATATTTTAATGTATTCATTTCTAACATCATGGGATGGTGCACTTACTAATTTCTATCATTTCGTTAGTTAGGTGGGAACACATATGGGTAAGAAAAGCCTCCTCTTTGATCACGTGTCCGCATGTGTGTATTTTTTGTTGTTATGTCAATGAAAGTCATAAATAATAGAGTTGAGTCTTCCTTGTATGACTTTGATCTATGTGTATCATGTGAGTAGTACCATCAAATTTCGACTTTGTATGATCATAGAAGGTCTAGAGAAATTTTTTGTAATGAAGTTGACCGATTTTTTTTTCTTTTAACTCTTAACACTAATAATTAAGAATCAAAGTTTTTGGAATATCCTAGGTATATATAAAACATTGGTAGGAGATATTTGATTACTTTCATGATCATTAAAAGCAGTTGATTGGATTGATCATCATTTAAAGCATTAATGTTGAAGCAACCAAAATTATTACAATCAATAATCCTTCCTCCTATAATTTAAACCTTCTCATGAATCAAAAAAAAAAAAAAAAACCATAAAGCTACCCAACCCCATCGAATTGATATAAGTCTTGTTGTTACCTTTCTCATTAGACTAATCAGGTCTTTTATTTATAGTTTTTATTTTGTATAAAACTTATGATCTGCCAACCGCCCTCCAATAAAATTAAAATTTTTAAAAAAAAAAAGGATAAAAGGAAAAATAAACTTATGATCATTATTTTGGAAAATTAAAATCAATAATTTAAGAACAGAGAAAAACTAGTATGAGGGTGCCAAGCCTCATGGGTGTAGTACAAGCTGCGAGTATATCTCTACTTTAGCCTTCTTAGGAATACTGCACAACCCTCTAAGGGCATGGTTTGCTTATTCGGGTGAGATAAACTCAATGTGGCACATGATGCTCTTAGGCAAAACAATTTTATCATAGAAAGTCCATCTTTTCCCCAAATATTAATGTGTGAAGACGAATTTGCATAGTTTGATTGTCACTTTTATTACCTCCTCTTACCACCCAATGACGAAGCCATATAAGGACGACCGAGAGGAGCAATCCCTACTTAAACATTCTTTTATTTTAATTTTTATAGAAGATGATTTGAACTTTTGGAGTATTAATGAATTGAACTCATTAATTTTTATTTTTATTTGTATATCAATCTTTCTCATTTTGCCTTAACTCACTCAATTTCTATCATTTTCATTTGAACTCAGATACACTTTTCTCTCACTATATATATATATATATATATATATATATAGGATGATGATCAGGTAAGCACGTTCTAATATAATTTATATCAACACCCACATTGGGAATTGTACCTTGTGCATTAGTAGGATATGAGGTATATTGGATTAATGCAAGGGGTACAGCCCCTAATGCATGGTACTGATATAACATATCAACACGTGCTAATGGAACATTAGTGGGACATGAGGCATATTGGACCAATGCAAGAGGTACAATCCTCAATGTATGGTGCTGATATAATTTACATCAATACGTGCTGATAGGAACATAATAGTATATATTATGTTTCTATCAGCACATGTTGATATAAGTTATATCAGCACCATGCATTGGGGGTTGTACCCTTTGCATTGGCCTAATGTACTCCGTAACCCACCCACTAATGTAGGAGGTACAACTTCCAATGCGGATGTTGATATAAGTTATATCAGCATATACTTACCTAATCATCATCCTATATATATATATATATATATATATATATATATCAATTTGTATCTATATCTAACATATAATTCAATTTACTTGCTCATAACTTACTTGCTCATAATATTGACACTGATCCTAAAATTTGCAGTTACTACTAGAAAAGGCTTTGTCAATTATGAAGATTGTGAAGAATCAATGATTAATTCAACCGAATATGAGAAACGAATGGATGAGTAATAATTTGGTTATATATATTGATCAAGATATATTTAATGACATTAATAGTGAGGCAATCTTACAACACTTCAATAACATAAAAACTCATCAAGAATAATCAGAAAGACATTGAATAGAATATTATCCATTGATATTCGAGCATTTATGTTTAATATTGATTGAAAATTTTCTTTGACCCTGTTTTATCATTTTTTTTTTTTTTGGCTTTTTGTAAAAGAGCATATTCAATGAATTTATTTATTCATCAATTTATATTATTTTATTATCTCATTTTGCAACTAATTTCTTATTTATTTTATTTATTCACTTATCCAAAAGAAAAAAAAATCTTTATTTATATCATTAAATGCTGATGATGACTAATGAGATTACAATTTCAACTAAACTTATCTAGTTGAGTAATATTTTAATGAAAACTTGACACAAAACTGTAAAAATAAAGTTTAAAACTTGACTAATTTCGAATAAGATATATATATATATATATATATATATATATATATTGTTTTTCTTTTCTTTGAATCAAAGCTTGTTGAGCGGCGCGGAGCAGGCTCGAGCAGTTGACCCCGCATCTACATCACGTAGAAAAAATGAACCCACTCCCAGCATACGATGGTCCATCACCACCCGAACCCTGCAACCCTACCTACATAAAACGCTTGGTGCCAAACGTAATCCTCACGCGCTACACCCTCAATAAACCAAAAATTATCAAACCATCAGTTCCGCCACGCTATCGAACTCTCCACCGTCCGATCACATCTTCCCAACCCCCAAATCAACCGACGACCTATAAACACCAGGTCCACGCACGTACAGCTTTTTAAAACCTTTTCTTTCCCCACACACACACCCACAAAATTTAATTCGGCGGCGTCATTTAGCCGTAGCTGCCTCCCCCGTACATTCAAACCCACCCCTTTTGTAATCTCCTGTTTTCCGATCACTTTTCCGGCCCTCAATACCACCACTCCTCCAAAACCACCTCTCTCTCTCTCTCTCTACACTGTTTCTCTCTCTAAACCACTTTCCAGAACCGTTCTCGAATTGTCGAATCCAATATTTCTGTAGTTAGTCATATCGTCGCCTCACACACTCTCTCTCTCTCCTGAATTTCTGTTCTTGTCATGCTACTGTGCTAGTGCAAGACCAGATTATCCTCTCTCTCTCTCTCTCTCTCTCTCTATATATATATATATATATATATCATGTGAGCATATGAGTATACATTGACTGATAAACCATATATAGGCTCGACTCCTCATTTCTCTCACTGGTCTCTGTGCATCATCGTTTCTCTCACTGGTTTCTCTCTCTCTCTCTCTATATATACACACATACATATATACACATCCATACACATATAGCCGTCTCTTTGTTTCTCTCACTAGACTCTCTATCGTCGTTTCTCTGATTAGTCTCCTCTCTCTCTCTCTCTCTCTCGATATGGCGATGAAGTCATCGTGGTTTTGAGAATCGCTTCATCCATGGCGTACCACAACCATCTCTCACAAGACCTACCGCTCCAGCATTTCGCAGACCAACACTTGAGCGAGAACACCTCCGTCCTCCGAACCATACTACCGGACCAACTCGCACACTCCTCACCGGAAGCCACAACGAAGCCGCCCGAACCGCAGCTCGGAACCGGACCGACGTGGCTCAGCAACGCCATCCTCCGTCAGCAGAACCAGTACGGCGACAACAATTTCCTCAACCTCCACACCAATTCCGCCGCGGTCTCCAACGACTCGATGATCGCCGCCACTGCGATGTCGCACGAATCGGCCGATTTGGAGAACAACAATAATAGTAACAGGACGAACAAGAACGGCGGCGTCGGGGGGGAAGGCGGAGGAGGAGAGATGGCGTTGGAGAGCGAGGTCGGCGGTGGTGGTGGCGGTGGAGGTGTTGATGGAGTAGTGAATTGGCAGAATGCGAGGTACAAGGCTGATATTTTGGCGCATCCGTTGTACGAGCAGTTGTTGTCGGCGCATGTCTCGTGCTTGCGCATCGCAACGCCGGTGGATCAGTTGCCAAGGATCGATGCGCAGCTGGCACAGTCCCAGCATGTTGTGGCCAAGTATTCAACTCTTGGACATGGAAATCAGGGGATGGTTGGTGAGGACAAAGAGCTTGATCAGTTTATGGTGAGTTTTAAGCTTTATTTTCTCTGTTCTTGTGTTGTCTTCTTGATTGATATATTGGTCTCTTTTTTTCCTTTTTTTTTTTCCTCTAATTTTTTGTTTGATATATATATATGTGTGTGTGTGTGTGTGTGTGCGCGCGTGTATTTTTTGTAGTGGTTTTATTAAATTGGTGGTGGTATATGAGGTTTTTATGAACTGAAGAGGAATTTATGGTGTGTGTGGGATTCAATTAAATGTTTTGATGGTAATACTTGGTTTGTTTGATGTGCTTTAATGCATTTCCAGTTTGGTTTCTTGATTTGGATTCTTGTGATGATTTTTCAATTGATATGGCTATAGATAATTCGATTAATAGCGATTTGGCAAGGTAGAAATTTCCCTTGCAGGGCATTTGTCCGCGGATATTGATTTTATGGTTCTTGTGAGTGTATTTTCTTGGTGATCTCTGCACGGACAGATGAATTTGGGGCATCAAGTGGGAAATTTCAGATTTTGGACTTGTTCTGGTGATTGTTAGGTAGGCATGTACCAATTTCACTACAGCGGGAATGTTTAATGGCTAACAATGAGATGAATTTGATGTTTGCTGGTCACTTCAATTGGAGTCTGAGTGCAAGTTTGATGGCTGTAACTAGGAATTTCCAACAGATGATGCCTCTTTTCCAACAGATGATGCCTCTTTTGTTGGAGTAATTTCTTGCAAAAGCTTGTATCTTTAATGGCCCAGAATTATTTGGCTGAAGTCTTTAATCACGGGCCTTGTCTATTTGGGTAGTAGATAACGTGTGAGGGAAGCTGTGATTGGTTATATAAAGCATACCTCATAAGTCATGTCGGTCACCTTTTAACTTATGAATTGTTGATGCCTTAGAAGCCTTGAATTCTATTAATTTGAATTTGTACTGGATTTGGGCTAGTCGACAGGTCAAGAATAGTGAACCTATAAACTTACATGGAAAAGAGCTTGATGCTAGACACAAAGAATTTAATAGTGCTGCCTCAATGAGTGAAGACAACAGAATGCTCCGCCTGCTAGTGATGGAGGTTACCATGAAATGAGTTTTTCCTAAGACCCAACTGTGGGGAAGTGTCACTCTCAACCTTGGGTACTACAAAAATCCATTACCAATCCTTTAAGAGTGACAAAATAAGGCCCTATATTGACATGGAATAGAAACTACTACTCTCTCCAAGAAAACCTGTTTTCCTGTTAAGACACACTAAAAGAATCCTAACATTTAAGTGTGAACTTAATTGAGGGAACTGTGATTAAAAACTTAATCTGATTTTAGCTACTCATCAAGGGAATTCTTTTGTTTCATATCCTTTATAAAGATTGAATATGTCAGTGAAGTTTTTTAGATATCAATGTGTAAATTCAGGTTGCAAAATTTGGAGACTGATTATGATATGATTGAAAGAAAGAACCTTTTTAACTGTGAACCTAAAAGAGTGAAACTGTGAAGCAGTGTGTCTCTTTGTTTTATTCTTTTATTCTTTTTTTTTTTTTTTTTGGCTACAAAGCAGTGTCATTGTCAGGCAGAAAGTCAAATCTGAGATATATGAGTGGGCAAAACAATTACAGTGCTTGAAAGTGATTTGCAATATATCAAAGCAGTGTCCTGCACACTTTATGGTTACTTCTCTGTTTTCAGCCCTAGTGAAAAATTCAAAGTATACGTGATGTCTAATCGAGTAAATTAAAGGCATGTAACAATTAGTGGTTTATTTAAATAATTTTCTATTAAGGCTGATATATTTTAACCATTAGGGTGACGGGTTCTACTACTAGTTTCCACTGGATACCCTCACTCCCTCAGGGTATTTACTTAGAGTTATAAAATTTCTCCAATTTTTCAATTTTTTATTTTTTTTATTTTTTATTTTATTTTTATAATGAATTTCAAATGCCTATTTGGAAACAAGAAGCTTTGTTCAGGTTCTCCTCTCTATAAAAAACCTGGATAAATTGGAAGGAGATTTTTTATTTTTTATTTATCACGTATTGTTATTTTTAAGGGGATTTTTTCTCTGCTTTAAACTTTTGTAATTTGTGTTTTCAGAGACTTGGCTATGTTACAGGGAATCTTGTACACTTCAAGTTTCTTTATTCTTAAGGTATCATATGTTATGCAAACATTCTTTCAATGAAATTGAAGGCCTTAAGAAGTACTTGAAAGTGGAGTTTCCTAATATTAAAAATCATTTTTGTTTCCTAGAAGTTTGTGTCTGTGGAACTGGATATAAAAAGTTAGAAATGGCATTCTCAAAGGTAAATTTGTTATTGGGATGGTTGATAGGTAGATTCAGGGAGAGTGAGGTGAGTTATTTAAGCTTGTGACATGTGAGTCGATGAGATAGTAAAGGGGAGACTGGGAATTAAGGCAAGTAAAGAAATTGAGGTATGGCAGGAAGAGAAGAGATCCAGAGAGAATGAGAATGTTGTTGGTCCTTGTAATTCTCAAAATTTCAATCTCTATGAATGAGCCATGGATGAATTTTATATAAGGATTAGGGGCCTAAAGTGGCAGAATTTTGTTCAACTGTTTGTTTTGCATTTCAAACAATAAGATTTCTGTTCCCTTAAGTCTTCATTGTTGAACGTCTAATCTCTTTTAGGATCTTTAGCCCAACGTCAAGATTGTACAAGGCTTTTCTGTAAGAAAATAAATTTCTCATAGTAATTAAAATGTCAAAGTGATGACTTCACAACCCTGGTTAAAGTTCCAGATGAAGTTAGCTTTTAGTCAGTGCAGTCTCCCTACGGCCTACCTTGAGTGTTGAAACTGAGAATTTAACCAAAACTTAAACTCTCAACTGTACTGAGTACTGATAATTAAAGTGTCAAAGTGATGACTTCACAACCTTGGTTAAAGTTCAAGATGAAGTTAGCTTTTAGTCAGTGCAGTCTCCTACTGCCTACCTTGAGTGTTGAAACTAAGAATTTAACCAAAACTTAAATTCTCAACTGTACTGAGTACTGGATGTATGCAAAGGAGCATCTGGAAAGTAAAGGGGCATGCTTTTTCTTTTCAGTAAATTATTTTTTTGTTGAGTGGAATTAATTGACAAAATGGAATAGTCTCTGTCTCAACTATTGGTTATTTGTTTAAAAAATTAGATGAAATAAACTTTGCAACCCTTAGTTCATCCAGGAATGGCGTAACAGTCAATTATGCTTATAACACTTCCAATTGTATTCCTCATGATCTCCTGCAGTCCCTATGGCTTTCTCGTAAAATGATGCCATTCAATGCTTTTTGGGTGTTATTTGATGGAATAACCTGTTCAATATTTAACTATAAATTTGTATTTGATGATAGTATCACAGTTTTGATCTTTTTCTCTCTTGATAATGTAGACACATTATGTTCTGTTACTCTGTTCCTTTAAAGAACAACTGCAACAACATGTCCGTGTCCATGCAATGGAAGCAGTGATGGCTTGCTGGGAGATTGAGCAATCCCTACAAAGCTTAACAGGTGATGTTCTGTTATTTTTATCCTATCTGGATTTGTTTAATTCGAACGAATGTTGAGATACCCATACTAAATTATTCAGTCCCCAAAAAATCCAAATTCCTGAATAATTTCAAAGAATCCTTAGGGGCATGTGTAGGTGGTGAAACTACCAAGGTGTTTGGACTAATTAATTTCAAAGCTTAACAGATGATGTTCTGTTATTTTTATCCTATCTGGATTTGTTTAATTCGATCCACACTAAATTATTCAGTCCCAAAAAAATCCAAATTCTTGATTAATTTCAAAGAATCCTTAGGGACATGTCACATGTGTAGGTAGTGAAACTACAAAGGTGATTGGACAAATTAATTGATCCACACACACATCAAGTAATTTCTCAACAGATATCTTACTAGGTCAGACTGTTAATTTAATTGATTGCAGTGAGAAAGTATCAAATGATGTAGGCACCCTACTCCAAGGTAATAATTTAATGCTTACTTTTACAAATGTTGACGTTCACTTTCAATGCCTATGTCACTAAAGGGTACAAGGAAAAAAAAACATGGTTGAAAATCCTGTAAACATGAAGCAAGGCACCAATTCTGTAAACTAGGAGTGCAACTCGGTCTGGGACAGAGGGAAATCTGGATTGGACCAAACTAATTTGGTCCTTTAGGGCCTATTTGGGAACTTAAAAAACTGGATCAAACTAGGTCCACTCCATAACTATTATCTGGTTTTTAAATAAATCAACTCACAGTTGGTTTGAAAAAAAACTGTGTTGAACTGTTTAGCAGGACAAAGAGACTTACTAAACAGTATGAAAACAAAACTGGCCAAACTTATCCTTAGTTGGCCTTGGCCAAGTTTTTAGGTTTGCCAAATAGTCCCTTAAAAAATGAACAGGAATTGGATTGAAAATAGTATTGGACCGAACCAAGAAAAAACAGTTTTGTTTGGTCCGGTTCTTAGTTTTTTTTTTCTTTTGGTAAAAGGTAAGAACTTTATCGGATAAGTATTATTATTCATTGAATAATACTTATATATGAAATATAATATATTAACATTAACATATATATATATATATATACACAGTTATGTTCCCATCAGCATGTGTTGATATAAGTTATATCAGCACCTTGCATTGGGGGTTGTACACCTTGCATTGGTCCAATGTACCTCATATCCCACCAATGCACAAGGTACAACTCCCAATGCGGGTATTGATATAAGTTATATCAGCACGTGCTTACCTAATCATTGTCCTATATATATACTTATAAATATTTCAGTTCTCGAGAATTGGGTCCGGTTCGGTTCTGAAACTCCCTAAACCATGGACCGGATCAAATTGATCGGTTCTTATAAATTTCAAACTAGAACTGGACCAAATATTGTTTGGACTAGATCAAATTGCTTGGATTGGGCCGGTCCTCGGGTTTACCCAAACCAACTTGCACCCCTACCGTAAACAGTCAGCTTACTATCTCATTACTCTTAGGCTCTTAGCTACTTATGTACTCAAATAAATTTTATAATGATTTCTAATGTAATGGTATTAGATTCAGATCCGCATCAAATGAAACTTTGAAGTGTGAAAAAGGTAATTTAAAAACAATTTTTAATGACTGAAATTATCACCAGAGGGAAATTGTTGCATAAAAAATAATAGTTTTTATCAGTGCTTTTGCCCCCCACACAAACCGCTGAAGAAAATGTTATCACTCCCTAGGCAATAGATACTTACTCAAAGATGTGAATCCCTTGATTTTCATTGGAGTAGCCTGACAAAATGGGTCACATGCTACTGTAGTTATATCTCAAACAAGAGTTAGCCTTTCTACTTGGTTCATCTTGAGGGGTTCTCCCTGTTCTCTCCCCTCATTCATATCAAAATCAGATATAGAGGTATGTGAGATATTATCAACAATCAACTTTGGCACCTTTTCTGTTGGGTTATGTAGATGATGTCTAGAGTTGTTCATGAAACTATTTTTTTCTATATGCTGACTATGGCGAATCATATGCATAATCTTTTTACATGAAGAAGCTGTGCCATTTTATTCTCAATTTTATTTCCAATGCCACTGTGCAGCCATTCTACATTATGATTTATGACAAAAAATGCATGGAATCACCGTCACTGGTTTTAATTTTGACAATTCATCTGCTATTTTGGTTTTTTGCGAATTAGTTTCAAAGTATTGCGCATGTTCTGGAAAGCTTGTCCTGATGACTATATCTTGCTAGTATCAGTAAAATGTGCACTTGCTTTGTATATCAAACTGTAATATCCATGCACTTTGTAATCATAAATTACTGAAGCTACTGGTTCTCTACATGATGGATAAGCAGGAGTTTCTCCAGGTGAAGGCACAGGTGCAACGATGTCTGATGATGATGATGACCAGGTAGATAGTGACACCAACTTGTTTGATGGAAGTTTGGAGGGTCCAGACAGCATGGGATTTGGTCCTCTTATCCCAACAGAGAGTGAAAGATCCTTGATGGAGCGTGTAAGGCAAGAGCTGAAGCATGAACTGAAACAGGTAAGGAAAATTATTTGATTGTAAATTGCTTGTTTTGTTCATTTCAATGTTGCCAACTAGTAATTTGGTTTTTTTATAGGGTTACAAGGAGAAAATTGTGGACATAAGGGAGGAAATTTTACGGAAGAGAAGAGCAGGAAAACTCCCTGGTGACACCACCTCCGTCTTAAAATCTTGGTGGCAGTCACATGCGAAGTGGCCATACCCCACAGTAAGTGTTGGCTTATCACTCCTTTAGATTTCATTTGACAGTGATTGAGAGGCAGCTTGTGAGCTTTGGTTTAAATTGAGTCTCTTGACCCTCTTTGAATCCTACTAATTTTACATTTTAATTAGGCAAAGCCCTCATGGGTATGTGCTGACTGGCTATTAACTGCCAAGTGTAGGTCAGAAGTCATTAGACACTAAACCATGCTTATGGCTTCTGACGTGATCAAAGGTTTTTTTTTTTTTTTTTTTTTCAATTTTATGTTTGTCTTTGTATAACCCAAGTTCATAGGCTATGAGATGAAACTGCTTTCCCCAAACCATTAGTGCACTCATCATATAATCCAAACTCTTCAACTAACTTTTCAGTTTTGAACTCCTTAATTACCATGGTTGTTTTGATATCTTTTCAGGAGGAAGATAAGGCAAGGTTGGTACAGGAAACTGGCTTGCAATTAAAGCAGATAAATAATTGGTTCATCAATCAGAGGAAGAGAAACTGGCACAGTAATCCTTCGACTTCGACAGTCCTGAAGAGTAAACGCAAAAGGTATTTTGATTATAATATGTATTATTGTTGATTTAAATTTCTTATGGGCTTTCAACCAACCTTAATTTGAAAAAGAAGTAATGCAGGTGAAAACAGCGGTGATCGTTTCATGTAAATGGAGGGAAAATACAAAATCCGATCTCCTCATAAGCCCTCTGTTCATCCTCTCACTCCATTTATAAATCGAACATCATACTAAATAGAGAATGTGACAACGGTATATGGCTGCACTCTGGGGTTCAAGCCAAAGAAACATAATTTTGCTTTTAAAGGAAAAAGGCTGACATGGAAAAAGAGGCGGTGATGATGAACTTAATTCATGCTACTTTACAGGTATGCCCAAAGGCTCGCTAGTGGTGTAAATGATTTGATGCCATATCATTAAAAAAAAAAAATTTAGAATTTATGAATATATTACTGAAACTGAATTGAATAGTTTTCCAAGCATTGATGGATTAGTGATTTTTGTTTACCTTTTTCATATCTGTGAATAAGAATAGTGATGGATTTGTGGGTTTACAGTGTAATAATCTATTGCATGATTCCTTATAGTTATGCTAGTGATTATAGCTTTTTTGGATTGTGGTGTAGAGTTAGATTTGTGAAATGCCCTCTTCTTTCTTTCATTTTTTTTTTTTTTTTTTTCCCGATTATGCTTTATCAATTCTCTTGAGATATTAGTGCTACAGATGTATCTGATGCCCAACTTTCCTAGTTAATTTGCGATTTCGAAATTGAAATAATATATTTAATCAGGGTCCAAATGGCCTGATGTGGCAATGATATGGCAATGATGATGATGATGATGTGTCTATCAAAAGTGATGTAGGAACATTGTTTTGTGGTGGTATGCTGTGAAATTATTTTTGAAGCTTAAGGTAGTCCTCTTAATTAGTCATTAAAATATTTGTTAATGTGCCTTTGTTTTGTTGTTTGAGTATTGGAGTTTAATGACCAAAGATTTGGTGGGTTTTTGGTTTTTAAAATTTACAAGGGAAGATATTGGTCATCAGCAAAAATATGTGTTAACACACGCACCTGAGGGGTGGATTGGTTGGTCTTGGAATCTCTTGCTAAGTAAGAGATCTTAGATTCAATTCTCATCACTCTTTCTTAGGGTCACCCAATGGACTTTGTCCTGTAATTCGCCCTTGTTTGGGTTTGGATTTTGGATTAGCACGAAAACCTCATTAGGAAATGTACAAAGGCTGTTTATCTTGTTTTGTTTTGGTTTTTTTTTTTTCCTTTTTGGGGGTGGGGGGCTGCGAGACAAAGGCTGTGTTATTCAGTGAAAGTTGATATGGAGATTAAATAGTTATATTTGGGCCACTTTTTCTGATGGTTGGGCCATTTATGTACAGCATGTGTACATCAGCTTTGTTAGGATTATAAACAAGTTGAACCGAATTGAGTGACAAGCTGTTCGAGCTTGATTTCATAAATTAACGAGCTTAAAAACAGATTTGAGAATGGTTTGTTCATCTTATCGCAGCTTCAGTAGTTTGGTTATTCAAAGTCTTAATAGTCTTATTGAGTTGAATAGTAATCTCCTCGTGCGTATTTTAATAAAATAACATAACTAAAAAATAAGTTAGAACACACCTCATTTTTATTAAATGTGACTTTAAACGAAATTTTTTATTAAGCTGGTTCTTGTGCCAACCCAAGGGGCTTGGTTAATGCATTTTCTTAATTGAAAATAAGAAGGTAAGACTGGAGGTAAAAAAATAATGTTTTAAATATGGGAAATTTTGTAATTTGAAAAGGTCAGACCAAATCTATGAAAGAAAAATGAATCAAATGGACCATGTGCAAACATTTGGCAATTTCCAAGCCCAGGAAACATAGTTTCCCATCAGTTCCCATATTCATGCTATCAAGATTTTTAATTTACTGGGCAAGCCTAGTGATGAGAGAGGGTGAGATATATGATAGGATTAGAATAGGATAAGAGTTCAAACCTCTCCAATAGTATCCCAAATAATAATAATAATAATAATAATAATAATAAAACTAGCATTTTTGTAACATGAACTGAATGAGCCTCTACCACTAATCCATTTTCTAGATAGCGTCTAAGGCTGTAGAACGAGCCGAGCTACCCAAGATTGGCTTAGTAAAAGGCGAGCTCGATCTTGTTCGTGAAATCAACGACTCAATCTCAAACATTATTTTAAACTCATTAATTTATTGAGCCAAGCTCGAGTAGAGTATTATTTGGCTCGGTAAGCTTATTAATGGTTTAAACAACAAAACTATCCGACGGCTTGAGATTGGCTCAGTTAAAAACTTGTTTGTGAAAATAAACGAACCAATCATAAACATCATTATGAGTGCGTTAATTTAACGAGCCAAGCTTGAATAACCTACTATTCAGATCAACTCAACTCGTTTACGCTCCTGAGAGGAAAAAGGAAAATTTGTTATCAATTACTCATCATTTTTTTTTAATTTTTATTTTTTTAAAGGAAGGTTTTGGCCTTTTGGGTAAACCTTAGGCTCTTATAAGACTCCATAATTCATACGAATCAAGTAAGACCAAGGTCCATAAGAATTACATCAGCGAAACACAATAGTAGTTATCTAAAAGATATGACCAACTGTCAATGGCTTTTAAGTCTAATGACATGTTATATCCCAATTAAGGTGGGTAGTTTGTAGAGATCTTGGTTTCTACTTTGCGTGGGGTGCGTATGTTGATGTGTGTGTTCTCTTATCGTTTGTCCAAAAATAATTAAAATAAAAGGCATTGCCAAATAGGGATACAGGAAATAATATGGAGCCATAATTTAGGAAAAATTTTGAAGACGACTGAAAAACCTAATGAAATGTCACAATACTGATTTGATTATTGCCCATACTTTTTCTTCTAACAATCTTTTTGACCTCTTGCGAAAAATTCTAAGGGGCTGTTTCGCAAAACTGAACACCTAGGTCAATTGAGGATAAGTTTGGCCAATTTTTAGTTTTGCACTGTTTGGTACATCTTTTTTTCCTACTAATCAATTCACTTTGTTATGAAAATAAGACATAAACACAGTTTTTTTTTTTTTAAAACCAATTGACTTGTTAAAAACTAGATAACAGTTATGGACCAAACACAATCTGGTCCAGTTTTTGAAATTCCCAAATAGGCTCTCAACACTGCAGTAGGCTAGCAAATTTTGATAAAGTAAGCAGTAAGAATTTCTCCAATAGATATATGGGGAATCTGAAAAGTGAATAGATTTATTATCTAAATGCTACACATGACACTTTGGCCAAACCAAAAAAAAAAAAAAAAAAAAAAACAAAACAAAGCAAATTTTCCATAGCATTCTCACCAGGGTGTGTTGGGGATTCACAATAAAATTATAAAAAACAAAATTACTGTAAAAAATAATAATGAAACAATATTATCGTAAAAGCGAAGTGGTGGGTTGAGGCACGGGTATCTCGCTTTCTTTAAGACGATTTATGCATCTGCAGAAACTAGTTCGATGGAACAGGTTCACTAACACGTTGTCCCCAGGATACAACAACCCAACCACTTACACTGTAGGCTCAACAAATTTGTACTATTTGAAGAGCAAAAGCTCCACACAATACACTTTAATTTACTTCACCCTTATGAAACTAGTAGATATATATATATATATATATATATATATAGAGAGAGAGAGAGAGAGAGAGAGAGAGAGAGAGAGAGAGAGAGAGAGCCTCGGTCGATGATGATACTCACAAAGCCTCAACGGCTAGTCTGGCTAATAAAAACACAAGAAGATCCTTAACTGACCTTAACAACTCAAATGGCTCTCTCAAGCCTTTAAGGCCCTAGTAAACCCCATGTAACCTATGCATTAAAACATATAGGAATGCATGTAACCTCTCCAATAAAAATATGTTATAGTGTGAACGCCGAAAATCGATTCGGGGGATTCAAGTTTCGTTCCATTCTTAAAAGAGTTTCAAAATGTAATCAGTCGCCACCTCATTTTTAGGGTACAAGGAAACCACTAAAAGATTTGTTTTGTAAAAACAAGTTTAACCCAATATAATGGAAAATAGGCAAGTCTTGAACCAAAAATAAGGATTCGGGGGTTAGGTTACAAAATGGGAAGGTTCCGAGCCACAGCTCGTAGGCACTCATTTCGCCCTATAAATCGGTCTCATTTATTGATTGGGTTTAATTAATTTCAACCATGCAATATAACTAAAAATTATGAAAATTAAAAGATAAAATCTAAGCTAAGTTGGACTTGCGTTCAAGTGAGCGGTCTATGTACTTACGAAAATCAAAGTCTACGTAGTTCAAACAAATCATTTAGGGGAAGAATTTCACTCCTCGTAGGACTTTATTAGAATCCAATCCATAATCAAACTCTTATTTTGAAAACAACTTTCTTTGATAAAAACAACTTTGGTTTGATAAACTAGTTTGATTTAGGATTGAAAGCTAATAATATCCCACGATAACAAAACTTAAGGGAGCATGCAATATCACCTTAGCAATTACATTATGGCATAAATTAGAACATCATGAATAAAGGTTAAGAGTTATACCTGATAGAACTGAGGCAGGGCTCTATTGAGGGCCTAAGGTTGGGAGTCAGAAGTCGGGCAGAGCTCCGACGCCTCCTAGCTTGCTAGAATGGATCGCTTGCTAGAGGATACTAATAAGGAATGTTCTTCACTAACTATTAAGCCTAAGCTCTTCTTAGAATGAGTCTCAAGTGAGGGGATACTAATAAGGAATGTTCACCTCACGCTTAAGAGCTCAAGCTCTTCATTTGCTTAAGAAAACTCTATTAAGACTTGATGTAGAATGAGGGAAGGGAAGGACCCCTATTTATAGTTGAGGGTGGATGGAATGGATGGCTAGGATTATATCTAGGTAGGAATGATCCAAATTCTCAAAATGACCCTCAAAAGTTTATTTATATCTCAAACTCTTCAAAAATTCGGAGAAAATCCGAGTTAATTCGCAGATAATACCAAAAAAATGAAGAGATAAGCCAAAATGACTCGAGTGACCAACTAGGCACCCTTGGTGGCTGTTTGGGCACATAGGGTGGCCGTTTGGGCTGCCTTGGGTGGCCATAGGGCCACTAGGGGGGGGGGGGTTTTGGCCTATTTTGGCCCTCCTTTTGTGCTTTATTATCCTTGAAGGCTATGTATCGGCTCCATTTTAAATTCCAAATTCATTGATTTTAGATTTAGAACGGCCATGGATCAATTATCTACTTCAAATTTGATTAAAACATTCCTAATTGAGACACACTTGGTCAATTAATCAAGGGTTAAGCCCATATGGCTCATAGAGGTCAATTGAAGTTCACCGGGGTAACATTAGGGTTTGACCCTAATGGAGTCCTAGTTGCAATCAAACTCTTCCAAAAATAATTCTAAGCATTAATGCACCTTAATTAAGACTCAATTGATATTAATGAAACATTAATTTGACCCATTTGGATCAAATTAAGAAGCAATTATAAGAAAAACCGATGAAGGGAGTCAAACCGAACCTACTTTGGATCATTCTTAATTAAACCTTATCCAATGCTAACCAAACTTTAAACTAAGTCTACAAATGACATCCTGAGGTCATTAGGATCATCCCGGAATGAATTTGGTAAGAATTGAATATCGAATAAGAATTATGCAAGTGAAATGACATAAATGCCCTCCTAAGTCGCAAAAGTTCTTTTTAGCTATGAAAACGTAACCAATTTGAACCTCGGAAGATACCATGGATTCTATGGGATGTATAGAGTCTAATTAAAAAGGTTTGGTTCCAAATGATGTAAAAACTTACATATGATAATGCTCCTAAGGTGGAAAGGTTAAAAAGAAGGTGGATTAAAATGGGGTGTCTACATATAGCCATCCTTAATGCAAATAATGCTAGCCAACGGATATGTGATAATTATTAAAATATATTTTTTTATTAAAATAATCTAACAATCCCCCACTTATTTTAAGAAAAATAAAATAACACATATCAGGTGAAGATAGACTATTGTGCTTAATGAAAGGTAGCGATGCCTTTAAATCTTCACTTAAGTGAGTCGCAATTCTTGGACTAGAGCCTAGTAGTGAATCAAGTCTTGAACTATGATTACTTTTAGTATACAAAAAATTACAGTCACACACATGCACAATTCAGGTGTCAACTTGAACTTTTTTAAGCCAGCACGTTATATACGTGTTACACCCTATTTTTGCACCACCTTACTAGGGTTTGTCATTTCATGTAGGTTTTTGTTTTGTTTTCAAGTTTAGTCACTTGCATGAGTTGTTTAGAGTCATAAGGATAATGGATATGAATTTTGGTTCAATTTGGAGTTGATCTTAAGGGTTAATAAGAGCTTTTGTGACTTGAGAGGCATAATCGTCTTTTAGGTCACAAACTTTTCATTTGACTTTGAAATGATCTCTAAATTGTCACTTGGAGTTCATATTGATGCATATAAGGTATTTCTAGGTTCAATTTGATGAATCAATGATTTAAGGTTAAAATGACTCAATATGGTCCAAGTTGGTTAATTGATCCCTTTCGGGTTAGCTCAATTCAACTCACAATTACCCATCAATTCTTTTCAAATTGACTTTAATTAATCTTTATTTTATCCCTAAAAGTGTTTTGGAATGTTTAATTTTTGTTTGGAAAACATTTGGGTTGATCCTATGTGCATACCTATGTTTTGCAATGGTAGTGCATAGCGGTTAACCACTTTTGTAAAACCTAACCATGCACCCATGGTTAGTGGTTTTCACTCTAATATGTTTTAAAAATGTATTCCTTATCAAAACACGATCGTTTTGGCTTTTATTTCATCAAAATTGAAGTTAATTTGACCTCTAAAACACTCATAGAAGGAAAGAGTGTCCAGAAAAAAGAAAAAACTAAAGCAAGCTCGGGTGACCACCCAACCCCGGGTGGCTAGCCGCACAGGCCCTGGTGGTTACCCAAGATCACTTCCCTATTTTGTGCTGAAGCGAGATTCCTTCCCTATTTTGACGGATCGGAATTCTTTTGGACAAGTTTGCTTATAATTTTTGGTAACTTTTGAGTTCTTTAAGCACCAAGGGAGTCTTTAATAACCTTTGGATTAATTTTTAGAGTTTTAATTCTATCCATTAATTGATTTATCATAATTAAACTCCATAAATACCCCACTATGTTTCAGCATTAGGGGGCCACTTTTTGTGCATTAAACTAAGTTCTAAGAGAGAGGGAATTAAAGGAGAGTTAGAGTTTCTGCTGTAACCTTGAAGAAGCTTGATTCAAATCATTCATAAGTAAAGGAGAGAGTCTCTACAGCAGCAAAGGAAGCTTTCCTAGGGTAAATACCTCATCCATTAGTGCTTAAACTAGGGTTTCTTATAGAATAGCCTATGGCATGCTAAAGTTAGGATTTTTATCATGTGTAGAGGCTTTAGTTAGTTAATATACATGAAATAAATTATGTTCATCATGAGTTATGCATGTTTTAGGTTTATTTGATAGGATTTAAAGCATGATTGTGAGTTTAGGGTTTTCATTGTCCTTATTTCATGTTAGTTGCATATAGCATGCTAGACTAGGATTTTTGTTTGATTTCTTTTCATGGTTGTTATATATGTCTTGCATATAGAATAACTATGATAATTTTTGCACTCATATTAGTGGATTTCTAGGTGTTTATACATGTCATGAAATTAGGGTTGCATTAGGGTTTATATTAGTTCATTATTTGTGTTGTTTACATGACTAATAGATGATTTTAGGCCTTAATACTATTCTGTCCAGATTTCTATTTTCTTCTTTTTGGCTTTGTTTTGAGCACGTGTAAGGTGCAAATAGGTGTGATAATCGCTTTATTGCAAATAAGGCTGCTATTGCTTAATTTTGCTAATACTTGGAGCAAATTGCACAAGGTAAGTAGGGTCTGAAAGTGCCCTAACTCTTTTCCTTAATCTTTTTCTTCTCCCTTATTAGAGTTATTTCTTAATATGAATCTATGGTAGTTTCCAAAAGAGTCATTGTTAAATAAAATACATTTTTATCAAAGTTTCCATCTTGTGGATGTTTTCAAATATGGGTTACTTAATAAATTTTCTACCTTTCAAATAAGGAAACTCAGGGTTTTTATCATAGGTTTATATTAGGATTTAATTCTAATTCTTATCGAACTATGTGGACTTTGATCCATATATTTCTATGCATGGTATGTAGGCGCTCATTATGAGATTCAAGTCCGTCCTAGGATCCAAGTATCTTAGTTTTTTCTTTCTTTTCTTTATTTCTTTTTTATTTCCTTATGTGGATGGATGAATATATGATATGCATGCAATTCTTGATGTGATATACTTGCTGATTTTTTAGTGGAATGAGACTTTAATTTAGCCCAAATAAACTAAAAGACCGAAAGGGTGACATGGGTGCCTATAAGCTTTACCTAGAACCTTCCCATGTCATAACTTAGCCTCCAAATCCTAGTTTCTTTGGTTTCCAAAAGACTGTTTTTGGCTATTCCTTTTTAAACATGGAGTCAGTCAATTGTTTTCTTTAAAACAAAGCGTTTTTAGGGTTTTTCTTGTTTCCTTTAAAAAATAAGGTGGCGACTCCTTTTTTCTTTTCAAACCAATCTAATCTTTTTCAATTATGTGGGCCACTTTTTGGGGTTCACAATACGGCCTTGTGCTTAATCCTAGTTTCATGAGCAATTTAGAGAACAAGCCAAATTCTCATACGAAGCATCCCCACTCCCACTCTCACATAGGTAAAATTTGTCAAGGATGCTTCTATAACTATGACATCCCACTCATAAGAGTTACAAATTTTATTAAGAGATAATCTCATCCTTATATCCGTTACAGAATTGATGCACCTACACCATAGGGATAGACCAAGAGTATAAACTCTAATTGTGCATCTCACCACCAACCAATTCTATGATTCATTTTTCCTTTTGAACCCAGTTTTTGGGATCTCCAATCCCTGGGTTGGGTATCCTCATAGGCGATTTATATTCTATTAGCTTTAATCGTCTCATCCCCTTGATGTAATCTAAATAATTTCTCTAGCTATAGCTTTTGATCATTGTCTCAATATAACTTCACAGTATACTACATATTTGGATTTCTCATTATAATAATTATATGGGCTTTGCCAATTACAGCAGTAGTCTCACAAATATAATAAGACAGGCGGTGATTAATTTAATTTACATATATATCTCAAATAATATTTCACAAAATCTGCCTGTTTCTTCATTAACTGAGGCCAAAGTTATAAGCTTGCCTTTTTGGTGGACTTTTCAACAAATATATAGTTCCACCTCCCAATATACATATAGTCAATGGTAAACACAAAATCATTCAATTTGAAGTTTCAATCATCATCACTATACCTTTAAGTATAGTGGATATCTCTAATATAATAAGTTACAGTTAGTAGTCTAAAGAACTACTTCACTACAATTCGTTAATCCCCACTATCTATGGATTTAAAGGGACATAACCACATTTGCAATATAGAATATTTTTATCCCTTCTATTTATAAGAGACTTGCACACAATAGATATATTGAGAAAATTCTATAGCTGAAAACATTTTTGCATTAAAGAATGCCACTATGCCTCCATAGCTCAAAATATAAACATTTGTTTATTAGGCCAGCATCCACATAACACATGACATAAAAAGATTATTCACTTTATTCATATAAATTGCATTTCTCAATATAATCCATACAAGTCAACTAAATAGTGACGTTTTATAATTTCCAACAGCAATAAAATTTAATGTTTAACTGGTTACAAAAACAAACAATTAGTTTGTTAGAAAATGATTAAATCTCATCACTGGAAAGATAAAATCAAATATGTCAAACTTTGTAACCAAAATAAAACAACTAATTTATTTATCTGACAATGTTGCATTTTCAAAAAATATTTCCCTTTAATCTTTGCATGCCTCAGACAATGTATGTCACTAAAAACACAGAATACTATCATTATCCAACTCTCAAGGGAAAATGAAAATACCACATCATTCACCTTTCCATGTATACCAATCACACCTATGGCCATAACCCTGGCCTTGCAATATGACGATAACAATATAAGAAATGTCGATCGAATTGAATCTATAATTGCTTTGTTTGTAAAACAAAGAATTACTAGTGATATAAATAGCACTTTGGTCATGTCAACATTGGAGCTAGGTGTGGAAATGGTAACTTCTGAGTTGAACAAAAGACGGCTCAATAGCAATGGTGACCATAGCATTATACTTCCCTTGCCCTAGGAGAATAAGATACAATATCTTTTATAGATCAAGCACTTAGGCATATGAAAACAAAGAAACCAATTAAAGAGAAATAAGCAAATTTGCATAGCAATTAATAACAATCTTTCCATTGATATATATATATTCATATTACCGTGGTATGGGCCCACTTAGCAAAACACCTTCCCAGCAATGATGCACATGCATTCACGGATAGATAGGAAAATAGAAAGTAACTTATATAAACTATCCAAAAGCAAAAGATCATCCCATCAAGGCCTAACAAAATTACATCCATATGCAATACTCAACCAGCTCGAGAATATTAGAAAGACCACAAAAATCAAATAATTACACAATCGTTGCATAAATCAAACCATTAGATATTCATTTTTTGATGGAATCATATCCTAGATCTATTGTTTGTGGCACATATGCAATAAGTACTACCAGTCACTTTACGAATATCAATTCACACACAATAATATGAATCTTAGCCACTCGCTAAACAAGATGTAAAAAATTCATTTTGCATGTATAAATATTTTTTCCTTCAAAAGTTTCCTTGTTCTATGAATTGACAAGTGGTCCAGATTCAAACCCTTTAAATAAGATTCTTTGGTCCTTGGATCTCTACCCCAAATCTTTACAGATACTAACATTTGGCATTCTAAAAGTACCAAGAAAATTTTTAATTTCAGCATAATTTAAAAACAATATAATCTATCAAATTCTTAATATCCTAGGATTCTTAGAAATAAGAATTCATGCGACCTAAGGTAACATAATTTCCTTCCAGGCGAATCGTTTTAAAATTGTTGGGGATTCACAATAAAATTATAAATAAAAAAATTACTATAAAAAATAATAATGAAACAATATTATTGCAAAAGCGAAGTGGTAGGTTAAGGCACAGGTATCTCGCTTTCTTTAAAACGATTCGTGCCTTTGAGGAAGCTAATCTGATACAGCAGGTTCACAAACATGTTGTCACGACAGCCTAATCACTTACACTGTAGGTTTAACAAATCTGCACTATTCAAAGAAGAAAAGCTCCACATAATACACCTTTTACTTCACCCTTATGAAACTAGTATATATAAATATATATAATATATAATATATAAATATATATAATATATAAATACTGTACACATATATATAGCTATAAGAATAGATGGAGAGCCTCAGCCGATGATGATACTCACAAAGCCTTAACGGCTAGTCTGGCTAATAAAAACACATGAAGATCCTTATCCGACCTTAACAACTCAAACGGCTCTCTCAAGCCTTTAAGGCCCAAGTAAACCCCCATGTAACCTATGCATTAAAACATATAGGAATGCGACCATGTAACCTCTCCAATAAAAATACGTTATAGCCATCTTTAATGCAAATAATGCTAGCCAACGGATATGAGATAATTATTAAAATATATTTTTTTATTAAAATAATCTAACAGGGTGCACCATGACTCTATACATAATCAGATTTACTAACATTTATTCAAATTGAGATGAATCCACTTAAACTAATGAGAAATTAATCAACTAAAGTAATGCTACGCATGTTCAAGACTCAACAAAGGTATTTAATCATGAAATAATTGTAAAAATCATAACTATCATTACTGAAAATTAATGGTAAATGAAACTAAAACCCCCAAAAAAAAAAAAAATTGTAATAAACAAATTGTAGAAACAACTAGGGAAGAAAAGAAGGAAAAAAAAAGAAAAAAAACCATTAGCAAGATTCAATCAACAAGCCGCCGGATCAATCACGACCCAATTCACCATTATTTATCTTGATTGGAGCGGCAAATCGAGCTGAAAAACCAAGATGTGCACCATCTACCTCCCTATCGATGACGCCGTCATCGAAATTAAGAGCATAACTACGAGGATCATATTGAAACTGATGCATCCTTCTCTTATTGTTATTATTATTATTATTATTATTATTACAATATCCTCTAAACCTGCGAATAAAATTCTTCCACTTTGGCCCAGCCACCACCTCCGAAACCTGCTTCACCTTCTTCACTTTCTCCACAAACCAACTCTCTCTTTTCTCCCCCTGCTGCTGCAAAAGATATCTGTATGAGCCGTGTTTCCTTCTAAAGCAAAGTTGCCATAACCAGCCACAGCCACATCCTGTGAAAGTCTCTTCATAATCATCTTCCACGCAGTCATCATTCTCTTCTAATGGCGAAAGTTCGCTAATGGAGGCTGCCTTCTCTTGTGGGGTGGCCATGAGAGAGAGAGAGAGAGAGAGAGAGAGTGCAAGGTAAATACCAAATGCAGCCTCTGTAAATATCCAAAACTTGGAATATGAATTATGTAGATGACATGCATGTCAATTTATAAGGGAAACAGAAGTCCAATTAGAGGAGACCACGTGGCATGTAAGCATGTTGTTGTCATTTCCTAGGCAAGTGTATGTTGTCATTGGGCAGCCATTGACCTATTCTGGAATCATATATAATGAATTAATCAATGTTTCAAAAGTGTCTAATTAAGTTGAAATTGGTGAATAATGTTTCGCCGGCCCTATAGCAGCTGTGGCTTATGCGATATCCCTTAAAAGACAGTTAAGTCTCAACACCTGTTTTGTCTTATCACTTGGATTTTGGATTTAGTTTTCAAACATGTTGTTTGTTCTCGTTGGTTATTTTTATTTCGTACAATAATACATAAAGTTGTTGTGTAAATACCGATGGCATGATAGTCTAGCGGCATTTGTCTCATTTGTTATGCGAGTGCTTTTGGATTCAAGTTTATAAAAAACATTGATATACACCTGTCGATATTAAAGACAGGTTAGAGATAAGGGTAAATTCTATCGATTGTCAAAAAAGAAAAAAATTTATTGTATAAACAGTTAAACAATCCTTCTCAATTCTCCCTAAACCCTTTTCTTTTCTTTTC
Source organism: Liquidambar formosana (assembly GCA_039720395.1). Lineage (NCBI taxonomy): Eukaryota > Viridiplantae > Streptophyta > Magnoliopsida > Saxifragales > Altingiaceae > Liquidambar > Liquidambar formosana. Next base: position 8,931,777 of record CM077827.1, read on the forward strand.
TTTTTTTTTTTTTTTTTTTTTTCTTTTTTTTTGTGGGGGGTGTTTAAATAGGGGGAATTTTATATTGGTCGGATTACGGGGAAATAATTACAGTTAGTAGTCATTTTTAGTTAAGTTAGTAGTCATTTATTAAAAAATTAGGAGAAAATAGCACTGAATTCGAACTGTAATTATTTTTACATGACCAATCTAAAATTCCCCCTTTTAAATATTCCACTGTCTTAGATTATATTTCTACCACAACTCATTTTTATTTTATTTTATTTTATGTGTGGAAAAGACTATTACAAACTTCCTCTGTCATAAGCCCATGAGCTTCCCTACCCTATAGTTGTGTTACACATCCTAATTCTTAAACAATGCAAGCACCTAGTCATTGGATGGGGGATCATAGGGGAGTCCACTCTATATATATATCTTTTGAATCTTTTATCTTTAGATTACATTGGCCAAATGTCACTCCTTGAATCTTGATTGTACCATACGTGCAATGCAAATCCTAATGCATGTTTGTTCTCTCTTTTGATTTTTTGCTATAAGGTTGAATTATCGGAAAGTCCTAACATGATGACAGTTGTATGCATCAACCATATGTATTTAAAAGGAAAGCTTGTGACAAGGCAATGAGGTTGCCATCATGATATCCTTACTCTTTTTTAGTTGGTTGCTCTGTTGTGAATATGATTTTATTAATATCTTAAATTCTCGTACTCATGCGGGGTTAATCAAGTCGTCATGTGGCTCTTGGCGTATTTTCTAAAGGTCATTAATTCGGTTCCTTGTATCTATTGTTACTTGTGCGAGTATAAAGTTAGCATGTCACATAGGCCTTTAGAAAATTGGTATGGACAGAATACTCCTATATTAATTATAATAATAATAAAATCAACACCAACTAAGGAACAATCCAAAATTGTGTTGATGACCTAGTGATAATTTGTGCCTACTAAGGCACCAAGGATGTGTATTCAAATTTACTCCATATAATTAAAACCATGTTGTATGCCTGCGTGAAGGAATCAAAACTGGTAGTTGGAAACAACAAAAGATGCCCTTTTTTTTTCCCATCAATTTTTTAAGCCATGGAAGTGCCACCATGTTTTCATCTCTTCTAATATAAGCCAGCTCTTGCACCAACTAAAAAATAAAAAAATATAGCCAGCTCATAATCTTCTTCGTGTATGCAACTAATCATTAATGCTAATAACATAGGGGGAATTTTAGATTGGTCAGCTTACAGGAAAATAATTACAGTTAGTAGTCATTGTTAGTTAAGTTAGTAGTCATTTAGTAAGAAGTTAGTAGCATTTTGCACTAAACTGTAATTAGTTTCCCACAGCCCGACGAATCTAAAATTCCCCCAATAAAGTATGGTGTACAATTTTCAAATCAATATCGATCATAATTTGGCTTTTGTTTTTTCCTTTTTTTTTTTTGTTTTTTTTCTCCCCTCCGAGTCGAGATGGTAAGGCTGGCTGGAGTCATGCAGTGACTCAATCCTACCCTCAAATGCCATAAAGCCGACCTGTACCAGTACAATGGCTTTGGCTCCTAATTGTTCCTACCATTTGTGGTCACAGGTCCATTTTCCACTGGAGTCATGATTTTCTGGGCTTGAGTCTGGTTTGGTGAGACTGAGTGTAGAGTGCATACCAAAATTGATTTGGCTCGAATCATTTGACTTCTAATGAGAGAAAAACTACTTTCAATTTGAACCACTCATGTCTTGGCTGGTCGCCTGAACTTGATGCCAATGATAGAATAATAACTATCTATAAAGGAAAATGTGTTTTGTTTAATATTTATTTATTTATTTAAGGTTCTGAGGTTCGGCTTCTAATTTTCTATTTGGTCAACTATTGGTCTGACTTATTCTAAGTGTTAATCGATGCAAAGTGGATGATTGCTTTACTCGTGTTCAATTGATTAGTCGTGTCGAACGTCTGGATACTCTTGTTGGCAAAAGCGGAGGGTGTGTAAATACTTAGTGCCAAAAGTCGAATACTTGGTTCACCAAATAAATTCATTGATTTTCCTTCTTGGCTGGCTAATGTAATAGTAACAAATTGGAAATTAATGAAAACATTGACTACCCTTTTGTTTTAAATTAGAAGAAGGATTTTGTAATACCCATAAACTAATTCAATACGGGTCCATTTGAGTCTCCAAATGGAAATTAAGCAATTCAATGTTTTTTACATAGTATTGAAAGCACAAATCCATCACCTTAAATTGAAAATTTTAAGAAAATGATGGTTATCAATTTATCATCACAAATAAGAGTATATTTTTCAAGTTTACCAAAAAAAAAAAAATTGAATATATCTTCAAAATACTGGCATTTTATGATTTTCTAAGAATTGATCTTATTTCTTATAATATCAACCATAGTAATTACTCCAACTTAGCCCAAGCTAACCCCCTACAATGCACAAAGCGCTCGCAAGGCCATACATTCAATAGTGAGAAAGCAGACTCAAACTCGTGACCTCCAACTCATGAACTGAGATCCTTTATCTTCTACGTTACCCTCTCATATTGATAAATTTGTATCTTCAATATTATAAAATATATTGAATTATTTAATTTTCATTTGGATACTCAAAGCCTTAAAGGGTCTTAAATTTATTCAACATACAGAGTTGCAGGTTTCTGCAGTTAGGCCTCTGGCCAAATCGGTCCAAATTGAGCTTACAGCGAGGTGGCTGACTCATCAGTTGGGTTAGGTTGCGCACAAGCTTAATTTATTTTTGAGCTTGAACCTAAGTTTGGGCTGGGCTTGGCCCGGAAGGACAACCGCAAAATCACTACTCTAAAAACTCTTTTTGTTACTCCTTGTTTCTCCTAGGAGTATATTTATTATAGGAATTTAGTTTTGCAATTGGTAATTTAATAAATGTATAAAAATAGTTAACAAAAAAAGGTATATATATTTGATATAAGGAGGTTCCAAATGCTTATGCACTCAATTAATTCTTTGGGCACATGTACTCCCTTGGTCCCACATACACCTAGGGCTACAACCTGAGTGGATTCTACCTGCCCAACTCGAGCTTAACTTAGTCAATGGGCGTCATTCGGCATCACTTTAAAAGGATTTGGATTTAGTGCAGGTTTGCACTTTAATTGTACTATGTAGTAGTTGTCGGATAAGTGACACATTGCAAGGGGAAGGCAAGAACGGCTGAGATTTGTTCCATTAGCAGTTCATGGCGTCGCGCAACTCACGACAAATTCTTCTCTCAAATCCCTGCCATTCCTACCTTCTCCTTGCAACATGTCGCTCATCCAACAGCTACTGCACAATGCAGTTAAAGTGCAAAACTACACTAAATTCGACTCTCACTTTATAATAGTTTGGGTTGGCATTGGATTAGGAAAACTCCAACCAGGCTTCAATTTGTGTTGAGCTTGGGCAAAGGGGTTAGGCAACTTGACCAACCCATACTCAATGTGTATAATGTATAATAAATATTTTTTATATTATTTATGTTATTTGCAAAAATTATGACATGTTAAATGATTTCTTTGTGCACCTTAGTTTTATGGTAGAGATACACACACACAATCCTCCCATTTATATTTAACCATAATTTCTAATTAGGGATGTAAAATGGGTTGCCCTACTCTTCATGCGGACTAGATTGGGCTCGAATTGAGCCTAGTCAAGCTTTAATATTATTTGGGTCAGGTTCAGGCTGAATCAAAGAAAAAAACCTAAGCTCGAGTCTTGTCTTGAGCTTAAAACATGCTTTAGGCTTATGTTGGGGATCGGGTTGGGCCTAATTCGAGCTAACTTTTTCTTATGATTTTTTTACTAAAGAACATTTAAACTCTACAAAGTTTATATACATAAAATGTTTATAAATTATAAAAACATTTGCAAACATTATATCGATTTAATAACCTTTATAATTTATAATAAAACATTTGCAAAAGGATCATTGGCTAAAATATATTAATTCTATTAATTTTTTTATTTAAAAAAGGAAGATATAAATATAATAGTTGAGTGTTGTTTCTTGTTTGTTTGTAGTATTTGTAAATTTTATATCATTATTTTTAATCTCATGCAAATCTAATAATAAATATAAGTCATTTAGTTATATAATAATAGTATATAATTTAATATAAAATGGGCTAATTTCGGGTTGGGCTTCAAGCTGGGCTAGGCCACAAATCCCAAGTCTAAGCTCACCCATCTTAAGGGCCCGGCTATTGCCACCCCCCATTTTGATTAGTAGCCCTCCACTGATTTCTAACCCCCTTCCCCCCCCCCCCCCCCCCCCCCCAATTTTTTATAAACACCCTACTAAAGTATGAAAATACTTCTAACCAAATAAAGGATTATTAGACAAATTCATTAGTAAACCCTTCACCCCACCCCCTGTTCGGTCTTAAGAAATTGAACAATATTTATATCGTTAGTTATTTAAAACCGAACATCCATATATTCAGCAGTCGTATGGAACCAAACATGTACGTAATATTTGGTTATATATAACCAAACTATATGTATTAGTAGCTTCATAATTCAAAAGGACATATTCGGTCATGTTAAACCGAATGTATATTGTTCGACCTTATAATACTGAACATTACTATATTGTTCGTATAATCAGTAGCGAACAAGCGTGAATCTATATTGAAAAAAAGAATGATTTTGCTTACTATCAACGCAAAATCCATATCTCATGACTATCAATATCATCCCAAATTACTCTTTCGTTGTCCATTGCTCATAAAAAACGTAAAAGCTACTAAAAATGGGAGTGCCTATGGATTTTTGCTTAGGGGTGATTGTGAGAGAGTGAGGGATGAGGATAATACATTGGTTTGTGATAGAATGATGGAAGTGAGGGATGGGGTATATTGTGTTAGGTTTAGGTGGGGGTAGGAAAAAAAATGTATTTAGATTTTTAATACTAATGTCCTTTTTGGTAATTTTGACTAAGAGTATTGTGAGTGTCGTGTCCTAACCACACTGGATCGGGAGTATACCACTAGCCAGGAGAACTAACACAGAAAAGAGTCGTCACCCGATTTGGTTTTGGGAACCGATTTTTCACCCTTAGCAAGGGTCTAACTCGTCATAACCAGAGAATTTGAGGTTCGGAGTTAGGGGACGTTGTTGGGAAGGTGTTAGGCACCCAATAACGCCCAGCCGGAGCCAGCTCCCACACGTGTTTTGTTGGCTTTAATTAACAAGAATTATCAATTGGATTTACCCTATTCATGCGATATGCAATTTAATTTAAATGATATCATGCAATGATGGCAAATAAATAAATAAATGGACTATACAAAGAATCAACACAATAAAGGGCCAATCTAAAGAAGGATACAAAAATAAAGAAAGAGTCAAATAAATAAATAAATAGACAAGTAAGAAAATAAAGTATAAGAGGAAATAATCTACTAATAATGAAAGGAAAACAAATAAGTAAAGAAATAAGCAAATAAGTAAGGAAGACAATAAAAATAAATAAAAGAATGGCTTAAATAAAGAACTAATTTAGAGAGAGAAATAAATAAAATATGGAACTAATCTAAATAAAGAAATGATAATAAAAGAAGATTGACACAAAGAAAGAAAGATATGTGAGGGATAAATAAATATGGTAATAACTTAAATTAGGGAATAGATAAAATATGAAATCAAATAAGTACGGAATGAACAACATAGAATAAATATAATAAAAGAGTCAACCGATCATACAAAGGAAGTACGTACGCAAAATCGTAAAGTGTGTACGCACTTTCGATTTATGCATACATACATTCTATCACGGAACCCCGAAATTAATGATATGCTTCCACAACTAATAAAATATGTAAATATATAAAAGAACTATGATAATCAAGTCCTAAATCTATATGCATAAAACTAGAAAGATTAAAATGGTAAAAATAAAATTAATAAGGAATAAATCAAAATGAACTAAGAAAAAGAAATTTTAATCTAATAAATGAAAATAGATATGTAGAGATGAATACACCTATTCTATTATGCGGTTACATAAATTAATCAATGCAGAAAATTACTAATTATGTGGAAGACGAAATAAATAAAAATCAAAAGGGAAAACTAAATAAATAAATTTAATAAGAAATGAGAAACAACTAAACAAAGTAAATATACAATCAGGGGGGAAAGAGAATCATGTAAATAACATGTTTGAATATTCGAAAATAATAACAGGCTATCTCGAATAATGGAGAAATAGATGGAAAAGTAAGCATTACCCTTAGGTTGGGTGGTGTGTAGGACGAAACTTTGATGAACTCTTCCCTTTAAACCTCTATGATCGCAGCCCTCTTTCTTTCTCTTAGCTTTTAGGGTTTGTAGAAGTGGTGGTTAGGGTTTGTAGAGATGGTTTAGAGAATGGTGGTGGCTAGAGAATAGTTGTCGTCCCCTTTCCAGTTTGAAAGTGCTATATTTATAGAGGCAGTATTAGGGTGTTGAGGAAAGCTAGGTTAGAGTTTCTGCCTTCTCTAGCCATCACAGGGTGACTACAAAGTAGGTCAAACCTTCATAAGGTAACAAAGGGAATACCAAAATGGAGGGAAAAATCCGGATTTGGGAGTTAATGTGCATACGCACAATTGAAAGGTGCGTACATATAACTGAATTGTATATACGTACAAATATCTAATTGTGGGCTTCTACGGGTTGGGCTTCGATTGTGATCACATCAGCTCCTCAAGGATCATTCATCAATTATTTCAAACTAGATCACTCTTCATCATTGGGCTTAAAAAAGGTGGACTTGAAATATTTAAGCGGTACAAAATGGGGTGTCAAGAAGTATTTCTAATAAAATAAAATGGGGGACTGTTGATCAAGATGGGGGGGGGGGGATTGCAATAGCCGTTCCCCACTTCCCCCCATCTTAATGATCAGGCTAAAATTGGGCCGAGCCTAAACAAGCTTCAAATTGAATTTAGCCCCTTTTTTTGGGTTAGGCCAAGGTGGGCCATGGGCCAATGGCCAAATTTACACCCCTATTTTTAATGTATGTTTCAAAAATTAAAATAAGCCAATCCACCCAATCCAAGCCTAGAAAATTGAGCTCAAGTTGCCCATTGAGTTACTTAGGTTGATCTCCCAACCCACCCAAATTGCATGCACCTAACAATTATAAGACAAAAGCTATGGGGTGGGCTTAAAGAAAAGTGGTGAGAGTTGAATTCAATATCTTTTGTTTGGCAAAAAACCCTAGGACCATTCGGTCTACCCCTTAAGATTACCACAATGGCAAATTTAAGTAAGGATTAATATTTTAAAATCTAGGATAATCTTCATAATAATAGGCCTATTTGGGAACTTCAAAAATTGGATCAAACTAGGTCTAATTCTTTACTATTATCCTGTTTTTAAATATACCAACTCACAGTTGACTTGAAAAAAAATTGTGTTTAAGCCTTATTTTTAGTACAAAACTATACTGTTTAGTAGGGAAAAGAGACTTACCAAATAATATGAAATAAAAATTGACTACACTTGTTCTCAACTGGCCAAATTTTCAGATTTGTCAAACAATCCCAATATGTGTGATTTTAAAGTGTACACAAGAAAAATGAATACCTTTTAGAATAGTGAAGGTAAAATAGAGTTAAAATTTTGAAATTGATTATGTTTAAAAGTTTGTGTAAAAGCTAATTATTATGAATAAGACAACTTATTTTGGGATTCAAATTTCAAGTGGGCCATTCATCTATACTAGTATATATATATATACTACCTATAAAAGTTTGTATCTTAGAAAAACATTTCATTGACCATTACACCATTATTTTAAATTTTAAATACTTATTTATCCCTTATATTTAATTTAACCAATTAAGAATGTTTATTTTCAAGCAAAAAAGAAGGAAAAAAAATGAGGAAAAAAAAAAGATAATGACTTTCACTTCATGAATTCTACACAGTCTCCACTACTATGCATGTTTTCTAACCAACTTCTTATTCCTACCATAACTCCTAGCCATGGAAAGAACTTTAATTTATTGTGTTGAGCGTCCATTCTAATAACTTAAATCAACAAAAACTAACAAATAATTAAATTTTCATGTTTTATATATATATATATATATATATATATATATTAATTTATTAATTTTCATAGATATTTTATTATTTAAATATTATTCATGCACAACGCATGTGCACCCATATTTAGTTGCTCTAAAAGTGTGGAAAATAGTCAAAGAAATTTGCATTTGGATTAAACCCTTAAATCAAATTGGGATAAAATTAAGCCAGGGAGACTGAGAGTAGGATTAGCATGGGTCAAGGATTGGATCCCCTCCAATTGTACCCAAAAAAAGAAAAAAAAAAAGAAGAAATGAGATAAAATTAGTTGTAAATAACTAAATATAGAATTCAAAAAATTTGATTGTTTTAAGTACTTCAATCAATTCAACTAAAACTTGACTGCCAATGCCCATGTGATTTAGTGACACTTTCCTATGGATGAGGTTCTTGGTATGAGTCTTTGGAATAGTAAAATGATGTTTCTCCTAATATTTTTTATTTTTTTTTATTTTTCTGGTCAGCACTCAGCACCGTCCCTACTTTGAAGTTCGAAGCCACACCACTCCTAATCGTCTACTACATCTATTGGAGGAGTGTAGGACTAAAAATAAAAATTAATAATACCACGTATGTGCTATGACTCTTACCATATCAAAAATGAGATATCATCAATTCATCATCATCTCCAATATGCCTAATCCCTCGGTACATCATTGGACTTTGGTTTGGCACTAGGGTCTACGGGATTTCCAGAAAATCTAGGGCTTTCAAACCACTTATTAGCAAATCCGTGGGATTAGGGATGCTACGTCACTTCTTTTGTGTTGAGTGTTGACAATTTTATTCTAAAAATACTTCAATTAATATATTACAATTTAAAAATTAAAAATAATAATCACTTTTACTTTTAATATACGGGTTAAACCTCCTGAAATTATATATAAAAAATCCTTCTAAAGTTCTAAATTTTTTTCTTTATTATTATTGTTATGTCAAAGTTAAATCCCAATCCTTTTTCTTTTTTTAAGCCTAATTTTCATTATAAATCGAATGAGGCCCATCCAAATCACAGCCCACAGAAAATCCAGTTTCACACCTAATTTTATCTCTCTCTCTCTCTCTCTCTATATATATATATATATATATATAGGATGATGATCAGGTAAGTACGTGTTGATATGACTTATATCAACACTCCCGTATTGGGAATTGTACCTTGTGCATTAATAGGATATAAGATACATTAGACCAATATAAGAAGTATAACCCCCAATACATGGTGCTGATATAACTTATATCAACACTTGCTGATGGGAATTTCCCACTGCATTTATATTTATTACTCCATATAATTTTGGATAAATATGTATAATTTTTTATACATCAAATTCCTGTATATACATTGATAAATGATAAGTATTGAAGAGTACTGAATTTTTTTATCTTCAATCTACACTTCATATTCAACCACAGCGAAAACAAACCCAGATTCTCAACTACACTCAACAATCTGCCTCGGAACCACCACCGCTGTCGTCGGCGGCGGCGACGCCGGCAATCTCGCCGAGAAGCTCCTCAGCGGGAACTCGTCGACTCCAGTGTCGTCATAGCCCTCGTCGAAGTTAAGAGCGTAACTCAACGGGTCGTACCTGAACTCCGCCGAGGGCCGCCGGCTCTTGCCGATCCGTGAGATCAGATTCCGGCACTTCTCCCTGATCTCCGGCAACTCGCGAGCCGTCGACTTTAGCCACGTGGACGACGATCTGATCAATCGGGGCTTCGAGAAGGTCTCTAGCGTTTCGTGACGGCTGGGACAGCATGAGAAGCATATAGTTGATTTGAGCTTGTGTCTCAGAGATGAAGATTCACGTTCATCTTCCATAGACAGAACTTGAAAGTTTATATAGAGAGAGAGTATGTGTATGTGTGTGTGTTTTTCTAGAGAGAGAAAGTGAGGAGGATGGAGGAAGGAGAAATGAGATGGTGTGTGTATTTATAGGTTGGTAGGGAAAAGTGGGGACCAATTGAAAAAGGAAAAAACGGATGGATAAGGACGGAATTGCTTCTGAACGCCACTGGAAAAAGCGGAGAAACCGTGGGACGTGCTGAATCCGCGTTAGAGGACAGACGGTGAGGCAGTTTGGGCGTTTTCCCCATTTTATGGAATATATATAAATTTTAAAGAATCAAATGCTTGAATTTTTTATTTTTTTTCACAACCAATAGAAAATTTTTTTTATTTGTTTTTATTTTTATTTTTACAACACATAGAATTTACCCATTCTATTAACCCTAATATCAACAAATAAGTAATAATATTTTTTCATAATCTTGAATCCAAAATACTCCCTTAATAAGTGACGAGAATGCCATTAAATTATCATGACATGCTTGAATTTTTTGCTTGTTCTTTTTCTTTTCTATCTTCTCATTTGATTGGTTTAGTGTTGCAAGAAAAATTAAATTGGTATAGACTATAGAAGTATAGATTAGGAAAATACATTTCTGTTTAAGGATAAAATTAAAACCAAATAGAAGTAATTTCAAAACCAAACAATATTATAAAAAATCCAAACCGAATCAAAGTATTCATGCAGATTATTTAAAACAACTAATCTACTCGAGCTCAATTTAAGATTAACTTAATAAGAGACTACTCATTCTTAAACTAAACAAATCAAACTCAAACCTTACTTTTAAGTTCATTAATTTAATGAGTCAAGTTTGTGTACTCGGATTGACTTGACTTATTTACAATCTTATAATTTACCGTCAATTTCATAAGCGGTGCACTAACAAAGTGATTTACCATCAAGCCTCACTTTAGGGCTTATTTTAGTTGATTTTGAAGGCAAGGTACTAAAGTGAATCTAACTTAAGATCTAAGATAATTTTTAATAATTTGCCCCGAAATTTAAGACGCGGAGGCCCTATCATCTTTTAAATCAAGACAAAATAAAATGAAACAGAGGTCCTGTGATGCCCGTGGCCTGTTCTGGTATTGTAAAGCTTATCACACGAGATTGTCTCGTGTGGTGGTTTAGAGAGAAAGAGACCGGTTTTCTTTATTAAGTCAAATTATGAGCTGTATAGTCTCTCATTCTCACCTCCATCCTAAAAAGCAAGTGGATTACGTTTCTCCATGTCAAAAGAAAATTTTTAAAAAACCAAAGCAAAATTAATATATCTACAAGCATCATCAACCACGAGGCAAAAATGAGATGAAACTATTTTTACTTGATGTGTTAAAAGTAAATGTCTTAATGGGTGATGCATTTGGTGAGCTAAATATAACTTGAAGCAAATCTTGAGTTATATTTTAAAGTTGTTTGGTTCCCAAAAATGATAATAAACCACGCTTTTATTTTGTAGCTCACCATAAAAAATTGACTTGCCTATCAAGATTCGTCTTTCTTCTTGGGGTATTACCATTTTTTCCAGATGCATGCTGTGCCATCTTCAAATTGAAAGTAAAGGCCATCTCAATTTTTAATGTCCCTTCACAGTCACAGTTTTAGGGAGAATTACTCATATTTGTTATGTTAATTGGCCCCTCATTTCTGGTTAAATGAACTCTAATGGGCGGTTCATAATTCAGAAGGAAATTCCTTTTGCTCTATTGTGAAAAAACTTGCTTAGGCAGCTACTATCTACGACATTTTGAGGGAAAGAAATAGTCGCGTCCATGGCAACAATCACTCTTGTACTAATGTAATTTTTTGTAATATTGTCAAAGAAGTTAGGTATAGATTGTCAAATTCTAAAAGACCAATTGATAATCCTAAGATTATTTTTTGTGCCAGTTATGGTTTTAGTTTTGCCCCACCTCAATTGTAATTTCTTGGTGCTTTACCAAGATTGTTTTCTTTTCCTTTTCTTTTAATGATATTCTTACTTACCCAGAAAAAAAAAAATCAAAAGAAAAAAAAAAATCAAAATCAAAATCTTGAGTTATATTTTTCTCAAGAAATGGTTCACAAGAAATTGTGCTACATTATTCTCTAAAATATAGTTGGAAGTAGAGTCAAAGGTGGGTGAGACAAAAAAAAAAAAAAAAATGACTTGCATGTATTGGAGTAGTAACTTTTTTCATGTGATGCATTTTTTGTAGTACCCCGAAATCCCAGATCGCCTGACTAGAAAAAGTGATTGCGCTATATATGTAAACTTTACTCCCTAACTAGTATGACGCGTTTTAAAGTTGTGAGGGGTAACACAAAGCGAACAATATCATGTTAGTGGTGGGTCTGAGGCATTACAATTGGTATTAGAGTTGGACCAGCCTTGTGGTGTGTGGGCCACGCTGGGACCATACTAATGCACCCTTAGTGCATCCTACTCGGTAGACTAGTATGAAGCGTTTTAAAACCGTGAGGATAACCTAAAGCGGACAATGTCATGCTAGTAGTAGAGGCAAGGTGTTACAATTTTATTATAGTAATGCATTTTTACACCGTAACGATACAAAAAATGCATATAGCTCACCTAAATGTTTCATATGGTTGGAGATGCTTTGACAAAAGAATACTGCTAAACTACACCAAATTAATAAATTTATTGTATTCATCCATATCTGATGTGAATTTTGTACTCCTTTCATCCCACAAAGACATGCAATTCATTTTTATATTATTTTTGTCTTTTTTTTTTTAAAACAAAATATTTGTCTAATTTGAAAAATCAAATCATAAATTTTTTGAACTTTCTTAGAGCATCTCCAATAGAGATGTTAATTTTATTTTATTTATTTATTTATTTTTTTATGTCAAATACAAAATGAAAGCCTCTGTGACAATTTGAAGGTTTACATTGATCACTCCATCCGATATACCAAATTCGAAAGTTTGCTCAAAACAAATCATTCCACCCAATATGTCAAATACATAATTAAAGCAATCAAATCTTAAAATGGTTAAATTTGAAATAAAATAATCAAAACAATATAAAGGCATATGACATTGACGGATGTCATATTAGCAATGGCAATTTGATTGGAGATAAATTTTAAACTTGACATGTCTTTTATAGTTATTTTTTGTGCTGACTGTGGAATTTGACATCTCATTTGAATATGATCCTGTACTACTCTTTGTTATTTTAAGAATTATTTTCAACATAACCAAATCCCAAGAGAAAGATAATAAGCTATTGGAAAGAAAAAATTTAATTCATGACAACTTAATGCATTGATGGTTTTTTCTTAATATGGGCGTTTTGTCAAAGATGATCTATCTACCGTCTTTATTATTGTTATTTTTACGTTAAACAAAAAAATTTATAAATGCTGAATTTATTATTGCTACATCAGCTTGTAAGATGAATGTTTGAATACATCCACCGTCTTTATTTATTTCCCTCCAAAATCTTGTTTTACCGCATGCCTCTACTTGAATAGAAATACTGGAGGCAATGCCAGATCATTTATTGGAAAATCTTGCAAGGCAATGACTCATGAATGAAATGTAGCGTATGCGAGGAACAATGCTTAAGGGCTAAGGGCCACTATTGGCTATGAAGTATGGACAACATTTGTCTAAGCATGTTATTGAACGATTTATGAAAGGTATGGAGGGTCGGAATTTTGCATTTTACGTAATTGAGTTCTTTGACAAGTTATTCAACAAAAAAAATGAAAAAAAAGATGACCCTTTATCAGTACAATGGCTTTGGCTCCTAATTGTTCCTACCATTTGTGGTCACAGGTTCATTTTCCACTGGAGTCATGATTCTCTGGGCTTGAGTCTGGTTTAGTGAGACTGAGTGTAGAGTGCATACCAAAATTGATTTGGCTCCAATCATTTGACTTCAAATGAGAGAAAAACTACTCTCAGTTTGAACCAGTCATGTCTCGGCTGGTCGCATGAACTTGATGCCAATGATAGAAAGTAACTATCTATAAAGGAAAATGTGTTTTGTTTAATATTTATTTATTTATTTAAAGTTTTGGGGTTCAGCTTCTAATTTTCACATTTGGATTCAGTGCTGAGGGGTGTTTTCTCGGCACCGTACTGAGGTGCCAAGGAATGCAACACGTGAAAAAAATTTCACCTGATAAAACGACCCCATTCAAATGTGTTTAGTCTCCCAAACACACTGTTAATGGCACATCTCATCGTTAACCCAAAATCGCCCAAAAACGCTGTGTTTTGCCCTCTGCCATCTCCCTGCCATTCTTGAAACCCAAAAAAACCCACCGCACCTGTTTCAGCCCCCTCCAAAACCCCAACTTCGGCTCCCTCTCCGATGAAACCATCCTTGCCGCACCGCCTCCCCCACCATCTCCTAATGCCGCCCCCTTCACATCAACACACCAAAACCATGGAGGTAGTAGATCTCAAAAAACAACAACCAAAAAAAAAGGGAAAAAAAAAAAAATCAGAGAAGGAGAAAGGAAGAAGTAGCAGCAACGGGCTAGAACCCACCACTGGCGAGGTGTTGACGTCCCACCGCCTCCCCCCACCAACACTCGCCGGCACTGCCTCCTTCAAGATCAAGACCCCTAAATTGTTATAAAAAATAAAAATAAAAATAAACAGAACAAGAGAACTCATGACGATAGTGAACCGATGTCGATAAACTTCAACCCCCCACCGATTGCCAACAACCATGTTTCTTGAAGCAGATCTGAATCCCACCGATTCCTTCAACCAGAGTCACCGGCGGCAAGGGAGGTGACGATAGTGAACCAATGGCTCGTGGAAACCGGCGATGGCAGGTGGAACTAGGTTTAACGGTGAGGGTTCAATTTGCGAACCAGATCTGGCTTTCTGGTTGCAACTTGCGAACCTAGATCTGGCTCGATGGTCGACGGTGTGGATTCGACGGTGATGGTGCAATTTGCACTTCACGATGACTTAATGCTGGTGTGTCGACGATTGTGGTCGACGCAATGTCTCATTGGTGAGGGTCTAGCGGGGTTATGGCTGACGACTTGAGAGAGGGATGGAATGGTGGCTTCGACTTTGTGCAAGCAGGGCCACGACGAGGTTGAACAAGTAACACCACGGCGGGGTAGATCCGACTGGGCGCGGTTAAAATTCGGGGATGCGATGAAGGAGGGAAATGGATTAATTGCCCATGGGTTTGCAACGATGCCAGCGATAAGATGACCAATCCCAGGCGAGAATGGCAGGTGAAATCGCAGATCTCTTTTGGGTTATACTGGTAAAATGCAGCGTTTTCCATATAACGGAGAGCACTGCCGTTAAGGTTGTGTTTGAGAGTTAAAAAGTAGATGCCTGGGGTCGTTTTATCAAATGGAGTTGTTTTAGCCGTCACATGAGGCGCTCCACCACGTGTCGTAATCTGGAGGCATTCAGCATGGTGCCAAGAAAACACTCCCTCGGCGCTGAATCCGAAAGCTTAATTTTCTCTTTGGTCAACTATTGGTCTGACTTATTCTAAGCATTAATCGATGTAGAGTAGATGATAGCTTTACCTATGTTCAATTGATTAATTGTGTCACACATCTCAATACTCTTGTTGGCAAAAGCGGAGGGTGTGCGAATACTTAGATTGCAAAAGTCAAATACGTGGTTCACCAAATAAATTCACCAATATTCTTTATTGGCTGGTTCAGGTCATAGTAACAAATTGGAAATTAATGAAAACATTGATTACCCTTTTGTTTTATATTAAAAGAAAGATTTTGTAATACCCCATAAACTAATTCAATACGGGTCCATTTGGGTCCCCAAATGGAAATTAAGCAATTCAATGTTTTTTACATAGTACTGAAGGTATAAATCCATCACCTTAAATTGAAAATTTTAAAAAAATGATGGTTATCAATTTATCATCACAAATAAGAGTATATTTTTCAAGTTTACCCAACAAAAAAAAAGAAGAAAAAAGAGGAGTATATTTTCAAAATACTGGTATTTCATGATTTTCTAGAAATTGATCTTGTTACTTATAATATCAATTATAGTACTGGCTCCATTTTAGTCCAAACTAACTCCCGTAATACACAAACCGCTCGCAAGGCCATACATTCAACAGTGAGAAAGCAGAGACTCAAACTTGGGACTTCTAACTCTTGAATTGAGATCCTTTATCTTTTACGCTACCCCTATCATATTGATAAATTTGTATCTTCAATATTATAAAATATATTCAATTATTTAATTTTGTTTTGAATACTCAAAGGATCTTAAATTTATTCAAATATACCTAGCAATACTCATTTAAAAGTTCAGTTTCTAGGTGTTTGAGGTGCAGCTAGGCACTTCAATAAATTGCTCGAGCACAGAGTTGCAAGTTTCTATAGTTAGGCCCCTGGCCAAATTGGTCCAAATTGAGTTTACAGCGAGGTGGCTGACTCATCATTGGGTTAGGCTACGCATAAGCTTAATTTATTTTGGAGCTTGAACCTAAGTTTGGGCTGGTCTTGGCCTGAAAAGATGACCACAAAATCACTACTTTAAAAACTCTTCTTGTTACTCTTTGTTTCTCCTAGGGTTATATTTGTTAAGGTAAAATGCAAAAATCCTTCTTCTATTATTACCTATTTTGCATGATACCCCCCTTTAAAAAACAAAACCTACCAAAAAACCCCCTATATTGTGCCAGGGGGTATGCCATTAACAGCGATGTTAAATGTCCATTATACCCTTGTAGGGAAAAATATTAAAATATTAGTATTTGACATCTTTTCAGTGTGCTAAAGGGCATTATTGTCATAAAATTATGTTAACCTCATCACGTGCCAGTCACGTGCATTTTTCCTGTTAACTTACCTAACAGAATGTGTATGGAAGGAGCTTTTTTTCAACCCTACACAATATGGGGGGTTTTTTTGTGGGTTTTTTTTAGAAGGGGTATCCTGCAAAATGAGTAATAATAGATAGGGGTTTTCTGCATTGTACCCTATTTATTATAGGAATTTAGTTTTGTAATTGGTAATTAAATAAATGTCTACAAAGTATAGTTAACAAAAAAAAGGTAAATGGAACTAGTATTTGATACAAGGAAGTTCTAAAATGCTTATGCACTCAATTAATCCTTTGGGCACATGTACACCCTTGGTCCCACATACACTTAGGGCTACAACTTGCGTGGATTGAACCTGCCGAACTCGAACCTAACTTAGTCAATGGGCATGGTTGGGCATCACTTTATAATAGATTGGGTTGAGATTTGATTGGAAAACTCCAACCAGGCTTCAATTCGTGTTGAGGTTGGGCAAATGAGTTAGGTAAATCGACTAACCCATACTCGATGTATATAATGTATAATAAATATTTTTTTATATTTTGGGGAAAAATGTAGAAAACTACCCCTAAGTTTAGGGTAGATTTTAATTTGCTACCCCCAAATTTAAAAAGCGTCAATTAAGTACCCAAACTTTCAAATGTTTTCAATTTGGGGCCCACCGTAACCCACTTCTTTAATGGAATAATATCACATGACATGCACATGATATTGTTAGTAGACTTTTAAGACAAAATGGCCCTTTGTCCAATGAAATGACAATTTTTCCCTTTTGACCAAGTAACTACAATTGATTTGACCCCTCTCTCGTCTTCCATACCTAACAATTCTGATCTCTTTACCTAATAGTTCCCCAACTTTGGCTAACTCCATTTTTCCAGTATAAGAGAATTCTTTTCCAACTAGCCTCTTTCAAATAGGTCTTTGTTTTGTTTTGTTTTGTTTTTTTTTCATTTTCATTTTCATTTTTCTATTCTTCTTCAATGTTAGAAAAAATTCTCTATTTTCATTTTATTTTTCTAGCCAAGTTTCGACTTCACCGACTTGCTCTTCTCTCTCCTGTCTTCCCTCTTCTTCTCTCTTTTTCTTTTTTTCCCCCCTTCGCTAACTTTCTCTCCTTCTCCTCCCTCTACGATTTTCCTTCTCCCTCCTAATCTACATTTCCTCTCTCTATTTTTATTTTTCCAGCTAATTTCCAATATCACCAGCATGCTCTTCTCTCTCCTGTCTTCCTTCTTCTTCTTCTTCTTCTTCTTCTCTCTCTCTTCTTTTTTATTTTATTATTATTATTATTATTATCTCTTTACTTACTTTCTCCCTCCCCTCCTTCCACGATCGAGCCCCTTTGATTAAACCCCCTACTCAAGTTGAAACCAATGATACCCTCAAATTGATAGCACGAAAACCCCTTTATCACCAAAGATTAAAACCTTCTAATGCCAGCGAATATCGTTGTGAGAAACCCTTAACCACCGAAGTAATCGCAGAACGCTGTCAAGAGGAACTTAAGTATCACTCTTAAGAAAAGCAACCGGGGTAAACCCTCGAATGCTACTATGAACAACCCTTGAATTTTCACTATGCAAAAACCCTTGTGACGTCGTCGCGAAGAAACCTTTAACTCGTAAATGGTGGTGATGTCATGGAGAAGACCTCCAATAATGGAGATTCTATAGGGACAAGGGGTGGTTGCTCCAATCAGACATAAACCCTTCCCCTTCTTTGTTAGGATTATGCCCTAGAGCCAATTATAGAGATGATTGTGTAGGGATTAGAAACAATCATTTTATTTTATTTATGTATGTCACATTTATTATTGATCTAATAAAAGGGCTTATTCTATTATGTTTATATACATCATTTATATTTACATAATATATCCATGGAGTTAGAATTGAGAATATGGAATTACAAAGAGCTGTAATTTTGAGACTATAAATATATCTTTGTACTAAACTCCTAAAACATTCCTAGTTGAAGGTTCACTATGATGGACAGCAATGAACCATAGGACTAGCACTTGTTAGGTTGACTCTTTAGGAGGATAGCTAGCCTCAAGCTATTTGTGTGAAGATACTACAACCAACAAGTGGGTGCCTATTACAAGAATAGGTACACTGAATGTGACCAAAGATATGAGATTAACTGAATGGAGTTTTAACCTCCTTGTCAATTAGTTTCTCATTGTTATAGTGGTACAAGTAATCCTTAGACCTTAGACACCATAGTTGTTTTATACATGTAGCTTTAGAAGTTTAATAACACTAAGTGCAGATCCTTATATGGGTCTGTAAGGGTGTTCATTGGCCCTACTGCTATAGGTATGAAGGTATGTGAGTGATCAACAAGGAATCCATTATTCTTAGGAAAAAGAGAGAGAATATTTCATATAGTATTCATAATACAACTCATTTAGTCCATGGCCATGGCAATATGAATATAGAAAGGAGCTTCCATAAGTTCATCATTGAGTTGATATCTATAAATGAGTATAAAGTAATTGAACTAGGGACTTGATAGACTTCCATGTTCTATTAGTTTAATTTGAGACATTGTGTAAATGGAAGGATGTAATTGTAACCTATAAACTATAACAGAAGGGTTCTTTGTTAGATACTTATTCACCTCATTAAGGGCAACACCATGAACCATATGCTAGGTATTATTCATGGTTAGTAGAAGCCCTAATTGATATAAGTGAGTTATAATTAATTAGGGAATTGGAAGAGGTTCCAATTAGACCCTAACTGGAAAGAGTTCCATTGTGCACACCTTATGCTATACCTACTACTTGAAGATGTGGACCTAATGGGTCACACACTGATCATGCTAAGAGAGCTTTAAAGTCTATGAGAGAAAGGGTTTTAGTGAATAAAGAATAGTTCTTTAAGGGTCTATTTTGTATTCGATATAAATATAGGAGTTATTGTGTAATTAAAAGTAATTACACAAAACCCTATTAGGGTTTCTCCTTATGGCCAGCCCTCCTTAGTGGCCATATATAAGTCACACTTATGTGTGACTTAGCATAAGTTTTCACTCTCCCTAAGCCTAGCCGTCCAAGGTGTTGGAGACTCTCTTCTCTCTCTCTCTTCTCTTCTACACCTCTAGCAATAACAAGGAAAGGACTTGAAGCTCTAGTTAGGTGTGGATACCGTTGGAGGCAATACACTTGGATTGCTACTATGCTGTTGTTCGGATTCGAAGCTTGGAGCAAAAAGGAGAAGACAATTAAAATGTAAGTGTTTTAACCCTCTTTGTAGTTAGGGTTTTGTTTTTGGTATTATGTATAGTTAGATTCATGGGCTGTGGAATCGTAGGAAAAATTTTTGTATTCTGCACTTAGATTTTTCTCCTCTTCCTCTAGTGTAACCCCAGCCAAATCTAGGTATCTTGAAACCTTACCTACTACTATGTGAATGTGACCTACGGGATAGGTTTTGATCACCACCAAACCCATGCAATGCTTATGGGGCTGGAGCCCTCACCACTTTCGTATATGAACTTACCAACAAAAAAAAAAAAAGAAAAGGAGGTGGAACGATGATAGTGGAAAAAGAGGGGAGTCAACGATGGATGGAGCATGGGTTTGGTGGAAGAAGAAGGGAGTCAGAGGAATGGAAGAGCATTAACAGAAATAAATAAATAACCAAAACGACACCGTTCGCAATGTTGGGAATCGAACTAGAAGGAAAACAAAGTGCGGAATGAATTGATAAACAAAAATTTTCCTAATTGATCCCTTAACCCATGAATCCAATTATGCTTAAACATAAACAAAACCCTAACTAGAAGAAGGTAGAATTACTTACAGTTTGATTTATCTTCTCCTTTTTGTTCCAAGTTTTGAATCCGGACAACAAAGAACGAGCAGTCCAAGTGTACTGCCTCCAACAGTATCCACACCTAGCTAGAACTTTAAGTCTTTCCTTCCTTCCTTCCTTCTTCCTTGTTGTTGCTAGAGGTAGAGAAGAGAAGAGAGAAAGAAGAGAGCCTCCAAGAGTGGACGGCTAGGGTTTTTGTGCCTCAAATTATGATGACATCACATCATAATGTGATATATATATCCCACACTAAAGGAGCCAGCCATAGGGAGAAATCCCTTTAAGGTTTTAATGCAATTCCTCTAAATTACATTATAACCCCTCTAATTTATATCAAATACAAATTTGGCCCTTAAAGAACTTTTCTTTAATCACTTATGCCCTTTCTTTCATAGACTTTAAAACTCTCTTAGCATGATCATTGTGTGGCCCATTGGATTCACATCATCAAGTAGTAGAAATAGCACGAGGTGTGCACAATGGAACTCTTTCCATTAAGGGTTTAATTGAAACTTCTTCTAATTCTTTAATTAATTATAACTTATTTATATCAATTAGGGCTTCTACTAACTATGAGTAACACCTAGCATATGGCTCATGGTGTGATCCTTAATGAGGTGAATAAGTATTTAACAAAGAACCCTTCTGTTATAGTTTATAGGTTATAATTACATCCTTCCATATACACAATGTCTCCAATTGAACTAATAGAACATGGAAGTCTGTCAAGTCCTTAGTTCAATTCCTTTATACTCAATCATGAATATCAACTCAGTAATGATCTTATGGAAACTCCTTTCATATTCATTCTACCATGGGCCCATGGATTTAATGAGTTATATCACTAAATGATATATGAAACATTCTCTCTCTTTTTCTTAAGAATGATGGATTCCTTGTTGATCACTCACATGCCTTCGCACACATAGCAGTAGGGCCAATGAACACCCTTATAGGCCCTTAGAAGGATTTGCACTTAATGTTATCAAACTTCTAAAGCTATATGCATAAGACAACTATGGTATCTCAGGTCTGAGAATTACTTGTACCACTATAACAATGAGAAACTAATTGACAGCAAGTTAAAACTCCATTCAGTTTATCTCATATCTTTGGTCACATTCAGTGTATCTATTCTTATAATAAGCACCCACTTATTGGTTGTAGTGTCTCCACATAAATAGCTTGAGACTAGCTATCCTCCTATAAAGTCAACCTAACAAATACTAGTCCTATAGTTCATTACTGTCCATCAAAGTGAACCTTCAACTAGGAATGCTTTAGGAGTTTAGTACAAAGATATATTTACAGTCTCAAAATTACGACCCTTTGTAATTTCATATTTTCAACTCTAACTCGATGGACATATTATGTAAATATAAATGATACATATAAACATAATAGAATAAGCCCTTTTATTAAATCAATAATAAATGTGACATATATAAATGAAATCAAATTATTGTTCCTAATCCCTAAACAATCATCTTTATGATTGGCTTTGGGCATAATGCTAACACGCAATCCCTTCTAAGATAAGGGTAATAACGTCTTTTAGTGGTCGCCGTTAATACTGTTATATATTTTCTATCAACCAAATGTCTGGGTACCTAATTGACCATTTTAAATTTTGGATACCAAACTGAAACCTACCCCAAACTTAGGGGTAGTTTTCTACATTTTACCCTATATTTTTTATGTTATTTATAAAAATAATGACATATTAAATGATTGGTATGTGCACCCCCTTAGGTTTATGGTAGATATATGCACACACAATCCTCCCATTTATATTTAGCAATAATTTTTATTTAGGGATATAAAATGGGTTGTGTTACTCTTCATGTGGTCTAGGCTGAGCTCGAGTTGGGTCTAGTCGGGTTTTAGTATTATTTGGGTCGGGTTTGGGTTAGGTCAAAGAAAAAATGACAAACTACATATTAGTGTCACTAACTTTACCCCAAATTTCAATGTGGTGTATAAACTTTTAATTTGTTCAATTTAGTGCACTAACTATACATTAGTGTTTCCGTGTAGGTAAACATGGGACGGCCGTTTAGTTTACTAACAGAGACTTCACATGTGTTTACGTGGCGATCCATGTGGCGCTGACATGGCATCCCTGGTGGAGTCTCCCCAGGAGAAATTACATATTAGTGTCACTAACTTTACCCCAAATTTCAATATGGTACATAAACTTTTAATTTGTCCAATTTAATGCACTAACTATACATTAGTGCTTCAATGTGGGTAAACATAGGACGACTGTTTACTTTACTAATGGGGACCTCATGTGCCCTCACATGGTGGCCCATCTTGCATTGATGTGGCATTCCTGGTGGAGTCTCCCCATTTTTTCCCACCATTTGCATCTCATGTGCGCAGTATCTGAGAGATTACTTACATTAATGACTCCTTATGATCTAGGGCTTCTGACCTAAGAATAAGAATGGTGGTGGGATGGGGGACTGCAAGGAGTTGCTTTGCTTCCACATCGATTGCGAACTGATCCGAAGAATGGTAAAGATTATCTTCGAGACTGGTGGTGGGGGTGTGTTGACACCCCATTTTATACCTCCTGACATTTCGGACTACCTTAAGCCTAATGATGAAAGGTGGTGTCAAATAGAACTATACGAGTGAATCCTAAAAAATCGATGTGATCACAGCTCAAAATCAGCACAAAACCATAGCCCATGATCATACGTGCATCTCCCATGAACGTACGTGCATCACCCAAAATTTGCAAAAATCAGCATTTCCCAAATTCTCTCCTTTACCTTACAATGACCAAGCTCGATGCCAGCTACCTTGTGGCGGCTGGAAACATAGATACCTTGCAATTAAACCCTAAAACTCACCTATAAATACCCTACTTTTCAACCTTAAAAGGGGGGAATTTTCCTAAGCCTCCATCTCACTTTTCTTTAGCCTACCCAATCTTCCTCAGCTAACACTCCCAGAAATCCTAAAAAACCAATTGCTGTGATCACGAGAAGTCCAGAAGGAAGAGCTCGTGAAGTTATTGCCACTACCCAAACCTGAGGATAATCATTCCTGCTTTAACTCTTGTTTTCTTATCACTTCAGTATGTTTATTGATTAATCTTCATGAAATGGGCTTAGGATTCCTTATGTATTTCTTTCATTTGACATACATAATGAGCATTTGATGATTTAAGGTATGATTTAGGGCATACTTAAAGCATGTAGACTAGGATTGAATAGCATATATTCATTTGCTTATTACTTTCCTGAATATAGGCATGATTATGCTATATGGTCGAATTGATTCATTAATTTTCGCATTTCTTTCATATATTATCTCTCAATATTTAGATCTAAAATGTTCTTATTGCTTTTAAAGCATGCTTAGATGGTTTATGTGCATATACTAATCATTTGTAGGCCTGTACAAACATAATAGCTGCATAATAGGTCAAAATCTACATTTTGGCACACTCTGGGTTTTGAGTATGTACATACGTACATCACATATGCACGTATGTGCTTGTGACATGCACATACGTGTATACCATATTCTGGGAAACTAATCCTTGTTTTGCAGGCTATGTAAGTATAATTCGACTCTATTAAATGCTCTTGTTTTCTGTGTATATATTTATTTATACTGTTTTATTTTGATTTCTTATCTCTTTCATCATTGCGTGCCATTAATTGAATTCAATTATATAAGTGCTTGAATAACGGTCAAATTTAGTTGAGTCCTTTTTAATTAAAGCTAATAAATACATGTGGGGGTCGGATTTCGGCCGGGTGTAGATGGATGCCTAACACCTTCCCATCCGTGTACATTAGCTTTGAACTTTGATTCTTTTGGTAATGATGAGTTGGGCCTTGCTAGGGGTCAATTGATTTCCGAAGCCAAATTAGGTGGCGACTCCCTATCCACGCTAATCATCCGTGGTTAGTGGCATACTTCCGAGCAAGCGTGGTCTAGGACACGGCGTTCACAAGGTAGGGGACGCAAAGGTTTGGGGTGTAACACTTATAATTTTTAAATAGGGTATTAAGGGTTTAATTTGTGGTTAGCATGGTTAATCCCACGATTTGTTGGATGACCTCATGTATGGGTAATCCATGTATATGATAATATGATGTTGAATGTGTTTTGATGCTAGTTTTGATGCATCAAATATCTTAAGTGTGCGTTTGGCCTTATTTGCAACTTAAAGGTTTAAACTGCTGAAATTTGGTTAAGTGTTGGGGAAAAATGAATTTTCGTAAATCTTCGTTTTTAAAAATAATTTTTTGCGGTAATGGAAGTTTATAATGTTATAAGACTTCTGTGATTTTATGGGAATTTACTAGCATGTTTGGATCAGAGTCCTCACATGTTTGTTTTAGAAAAATCTATCGGGAGACGGATTTTGTACTAAAACTGGGAACTTAGATTTTGATATACTTGGAATTTGATTTTTCTGATATTTTATTTGGATTCAAATTGAGGGTTATTTGCTTATTTTTATTAAATAACTTAAAGTAAAATGGAGAATAAAAGAATGGAGAAGATTACTTAAATGTTTTGAATGAAAATAAGGCTGTGGAGTGTATTTTGTCTGTTTGAGTTGACTGAAGTGTGATTTCAGTTGACTGAATTACATAGAAGTTGAGAGTTCCAATTCTGGGATTTTCAGTCGACTGAATTGGTCTGATGGCTTGTTTGTGCTGAAATGATGCATGTGCCCTTTTAAGGTTATAAAACCACTTCAACCCCAACTTGTAACCCTCATTCCTGTATTTTAGGGTGAGAGAGAGGGAGAGAGAGAGAGCTTAGGAGAGCTCTTAGATGTACGGAGGAGAGAGACTTTTTCTACTTTTGCTTGGATTTCGTGCATAGGGGCTTGGATTTCAACATTTCTAGCTTAGATTCACTTATGGTTTACCTCCATTTCGGATTTGAGAGGTAACTTCTCATACATAAGGCTAGGGTTTGCATTTCTTTTGGGTTTTAGTCATCATATCCTCATATCTTGTGTTTATTTATGCAATTTATGAGGTTTGGTTGCATCTTAGAGTTGGAATCTCCATTCTATTCATCAACCAAGTTATTTGGGAGCTAGGGCTTGGATTGGAAGCTTGCATGTGCATTCTGAGGCCTGGATTCCACACCCACAACATCAAGATTGTATTTTTCTACACGTTTTATGGAGGTAGGTGCAATTGATATAGGTTTAAACTATTGACATAATAATATGATATATATTATCATAGTATTTGGTATTTTTGGACCTAGAATATATATATATAAATGATTTGCAGAGTAAACCTTGAAATGGAACTTTGGGTATTTGATGATATAAATTGGAAATTATGTTTATTGAGAAATTTGGGTTATTCTATGTGTTTGGGGAATTATAAATATAGGAATTTTATGATTATTTCCATGTGGGTAATTGATATTTTGAAGGTAGGATTTTTAAGGTTGAAATCGTATAAGGGTATTTATGTTGTTATCATAATTTGGTGTAATTATGAGATTATTTGATTATGGCACATTTTGGAGATGATTTTAGTTAAAATCATTTTATGGTTTATTATGTTGCATGTTGGGTATAACCATGCACAAATGGACTTAATAATCAACTTGGTAATGTTTAGCGCTATTGGAACTAGGACTACTGCGGTCTCGAAAAAAAGGGACGTCGTGCTGTGCTTTCCTATTTTCTAGTCCTGGGCTACTTGGTGTTGTTTCGAATCCGATTTCTGCGGTCCCAGGTAGGGATGTCGTGTTGTGTTGTCCTAAATGATAAGGCTACTGTGGTCCCAGGTAGGGATGTCTTGCTGTATTGTTCTCTTGGAGGTTGGGTTGTGATTCCTCCATTCCATGCGCG
The DNA here is from genome assembly GCA_039720395.1 of Liquidambar formosana. Lineage (NCBI taxonomy): Eukaryota > Viridiplantae > Streptophyta > Magnoliopsida > Saxifragales > Altingiaceae > Liquidambar > Liquidambar formosana. The sequence continues at coordinate 8,958,205 of CM077827.1, forward strand.
ATGGCCCTTTTGTGGGAAAGTTGCTTAATTGATGGAATTAATGTAAAATGGACATGAGTCACATGCATTGAGTATTATGCATTATTTGTTTTAAGTTATAGATTATAACTTATTTTGGATTTGCAATATACTTGGCTAGTATATTTTGATTTAAATGATATAATGGGATTTTATATATATCATTGCTTTAGTTTACTATGTATCTACTGAGTTGTTAAACTCACACTTATTTTTTAAAATGTTTTTCAATATTATAGGATATGATTTATAAAGTTTATGCAGAGGCACGCTTACTTGGGATTTATTAATGTGGTTTATTAATTAATGTATTTTCATGGGATAAATGAATGTATTTCATTAATTTTTATTTGGCCAATGGCCAATGTAAATGTAAATTTAATCAGGGTTGTAATTTTAATTATTTAATGTTGTATATATGTGGAAATGCGATGCATGGGATGATACCACACTTATGGATGATATGGAAATTTTTATGAATGAATTTTATAACAGGTTTTTCTTGAAGGTATGTCCTATCTATGGATGGGTCATATCTGAAAAGGGAAAAAGTTTCAAAATGGTTGAGATTTTGACATGTGTCATCCACGTTTTATCAAAGGATTTATTAAAATAAAGCTTGTTTTATTACTATTGATCATGGCTTAATTAATTTGGGTCGCAACATGGGAAGGGGAGAGAATAAGGAAAGGATAGAAGGTGGAATTAGGGTTAGGGAGAGGGTGTTAACACCCCGTTTTGTGCCGCCTAAATATTCCAAGCCCACTCCTTTAAGCCCGGTGATGAAGGGTAGCCCAACTTGAAATGACTAACAAGTAATCTCCAAAGAGCTGATGTGATCGCAGTCGCAGCTTGGCCCAAAGAAGCCCAGCCCATTCCTTTGCGTACGCACCTTTAATTTGTGCAGTACGCACCTTACATTTATGCGTACGCATGTTAATATTCCAGAATTCGAATTTTTCCCCCCATTTCCCCTGTTGCCTTATATGGATGGAGCCTACTGCACATCCAGCCGGTGATGGCTGGGAACCAGAGAAACCCTAGCTTCATACCCCGAAACCCTAATCTTTCGCTTATAAAAGGACCACTTCCGCATTGAACGAGAGGATCTTGGCCACCATTACCTGAAAAACCCGCACAAACCCTAGAACCATCAACCCGAATTCAGGACATAGCGGCTGCGATTGCGGAAGCTTAGAGGAGAGAATTTGTTAGCGTATTCATTGGGATTCACCCGAACCTGAGGGTAACATTTTCTTTTACATTCATTTCCTCAATCTTAGAATAACCATTAATTATTTTCCCAAGCATATACATAGTTTCATTAAATGCCATGATTTCAAATTCAGTCGAACGTTTTCAGTTAAATATTTCACAAATGGATTTACGCTTCATATTATGTCTTAGCATGTCTAAGTATCCTTTAAATGTGGCCTCACATGTTCATCGGCATAATGTTTTAAGTGCATAAATCCATGTTCGAGTTTACAATGGGATCATAAATGATAGGGCATCTCTGTGTAAAATAGGAATCTGCACGTTACATCATTTTTACAGCATTGCATAAGTAACATAGAAGATTTGAATGCATACTGCCTGTTTCTTTGAATCTGCCATTATTTGTACGTACGTTCAAATTAAAGATGCGTACGCACCTTATATTTGTGCGTACATTATTTAAGATGCCGTGCTAACCCATTTTTGCAGGCAGTGATAAGTTCTTCCCCTCTTCTTCTTTCATAGCCGCTGCCTATTCTGTGCACCAATTTTTATCTTCTGTTTAGTATTTATTTGTATATTTTTTATTCATATAATGACATCCTGTGTGCCATTGTTGTTCGATATATCTGTCGCATGAATAGGGTTGAACCCAATTGATATTTCCCATTAATTAAAGCCAACAAGATGCGTGTGGAGGCTGGATTCAGCTGGGCATTGCCGAGTGCCTAACACCTTCCCAACAACGTACCTTAACTCTGAACCTTAATTCTTTGGGTAATGACGAGTGGGCCTCTTGCTAGGGGTCAATCGGTTCCCGGGGCCAAACCGGGTGGCGACTCCCTCTTCGCCTTAATCATCCGTGGTTAGCGGCGTACTCCCGAGCCGGAGCGTGGTTCAGAATGCGGTGCTCACATTGGCGACTCCACTGGGGACAGAGAGTTAGACTCCAAAGTGTTTGTTGGCTTTAGTTAATTAGAAATTTTAATTGGGTGAGACCAAATTGCACACACACGCACGATCTTGGCACTTTATTACCCCTCGATGGAAGTCTGATTAGGGACCCGGGATCCACTCGATCCTATGGGCAACTCGGCTCAGCACCATCAGCCCATGGCCTGTGCCACTAACCTGTGATAAGTTAGTGAGTACGTTAACGGGTTGCTCTTTGAGCACCTTAGCCTAGGTGACCCTTGAAGGAGATACCCTATTCTGACCTACCACAATAGTGACCCCCGAGGCCTTTACCGGACCTTGCATGAATGTGTGTTGCATCGTATGTCATGTTGCATTCATTTTCTAGTGCGGGTATGGGACGAGGCCCACCTTAATGTAAATTTTCCGAGTTTGAGCTTGTTTGAGGGAAGATTATGTGGCAATGTAATTGGACCTGGGCCCGTCAGACTAATGAAAAAAAAAAAAAAGAAAAAAGATCCATTGGGCTTATGATCCAAGTGAGTTGTGATATATATGTATCTTGGGCTCAAATAAAGAGAATTTACATATGAGTTGGATCTATTAGTGATAAAGGACTAGGGATCCGTGGGGGGTAGCCATGACCTTCTAAGCTAGGCCAAAGTCCAAGCACCATTGCATCCAAAGCCCGGCGAGAGGAAAGTGAGGTGAGAAGTAAATCTGTAGTGGGACCAAACCCACAAAAAGAAAAAAAAAAAAGAGGAAAAAAAAAAAATGAAGAAAAAAGAGAAAGAGGTTTGGATCCCAAATGAGTGCATTGTAATGGGCCAAGGATGAAATGATGTTTTCGACTTCATAAGAGAGGTCTACCTATCATCGAACCTTTGAAGATTTAGTAAACATGATAAGGTTTGATGATGAGGTATGACATGGGTAAAATACTTGAAAAGGAAAACTTTAAATTAGGGGAGGTACTCATTCGTGCTCATTCTCCTTTCAGCAAGATTGATTCGACACCAAGAACATCATTTAGTTGTGTTTGGGCTCGATCTCTAACCACCAACATGCTTAGGAGGGTTGCAACAAGCAGAATGGCAGAACAAGTAACTCTAACTGATATCCTTGAACAGATGAGAAGCGACAAAGCCGAAATGAGGGGCTTCATGAATGAGATGAGGGATCATGTTACCAAGCTGGAAAAGGGGAAAGGAAAGTCAGGAGAAGAAGAACAACCTGAGACTGAGGAAAAAGGGGAACCTAAGGGAAATGAAGAGGAACACCCAAGATGGGAAGATGACGACTACGAGGACTACTTAAAGAGGAAAGAAGCCAAAGAAAAGGATGCCCGGGTAGAGAAACTGGCAGCAGAAAATGCCGACATGAAGGCTCGGATGGACCGGATGCAGACGGCATGGCAGAAATCGCAAGGCATGGATGACTACATGTACTCTATGGCAGGAATCACGACCGAGTCAAAAGTAAAACTTCCCCCGAAATTCAAGATAGCTGATTATGAGAAGTTTGATGGCACCGGTGATCCCAAACAGCACTTGCGCCAATACCTGAGTATCGCTAAGATGAGGGGATTAACCCCTGACCAAGTTTTGTATGCCTTCCCTTTGTCCCTCTCGTCGGATGCTTCAAAATGGTACTACGCCCTCGACCCAAAGGTCGCAGACTCTGGGGAACAACTCGCTTCGGAATTCACCAACAAGTATACTTACAACACTATGCTGGATGTCACCTTGAGGGACCTGGAGATGACGAGGCAGAAACCGGATGAGACGTTTTCTGAATTTTTGACCCGGTGGAGAGCTAAAGCTGTCAAAATGGTAAATAGACCCACTGAAATCGACCAGATAAACATCATCCTGAGGAATTTGATGCTCGTTTACTTCGACCGCAGTTGACTTCTTCGGTTATGAATTTTGAACAGTTGTACCAATGTGGAACTCGCATCGAAGATGCCATCCATTGTGGTCAGGTGGACAGGCAGAAGAAGACATATAGTTCTGGTAGTGGCAGTGGAAACGGAGGCAATAGAATGGGTGGCGGAACCTAAACACAGGCCACGGTAGGGGCCGTCCAACAAGCCCAAGCAGCACAGAAGCTTCCAAAGGTATACCACGACCTGGGAGTCCCATTGTCAAAACCTTTGGTCAATCTGAACAAAAAAGGGGCATTTAAAGCCATTGGAACCTAGGGCGCTACCCAACCCTATTTCCCCGCACTGGAGACAGAACGAGTTTTGCGATTTCCACCAGCGCATCGGTCACAGAACCGATAATTGGATGCGTCTGAAAAATGAAATCCAAGATTTGATTGATTCGGGGAAGCTACCACCGCCAAGCAGCGACAAGCCTAACATACAGAGTAACCCGCTCCCGGATTTCAGAAATACACCACCCCCAGCATTTATGAATCTGATCAGTTGTGTAAATGAGATCGAGGACTCGTCCGAATTCATTCTAATGATCGGTACAAAGAAGGCTCCGTGGGAAGATTACGATAGTGAAGAAGAGGATATCTGGGCAGAAATGAAAAAGGATTCCATGCATCTGACTCGCTCCGGGAGACACTTCAAGCCCGGATTTCTGGAAGCAGATCACCTGAGCCGAGAAATGAACCAGGAGGCAGACGTCGACAAAGTAAGGGAGAGAATGGGGCTCCTGGGAGAAGAAGAAGAGGAAGATCGGGTCCTAAAACAGCTAAAAAAGACGCAGGCAAGCATAAGCATTTGGGGTTTGATAACTGCCTCAAAGAAGCATCGTCAAGTCCTGCTGGATGCTTTAGCACAAAAGGAGGTGCCAATGGAAACTACCCTTGAACAAGTGTTGTCCCTCATGGGAGTGAGCTCGATAAACAAAGCCGTGATGACCTTCTCCCAAGAGGATTTGCCAGTTGAAGGGTTCGAGCACGCAAAGCCGCTATATATCTGATCGTGTCAAAATCAATTACCCGTAGGATGCAAAAATTTGTATATAGTGGTAGTACGGGTGTCGTACCTACAGGGACTGTACTGGGATTATTTTAATTTTGAAAACTGAATACTAAAATAATTCACAAAGATGATTTTTGTAGTTTTGAACTTTATATAATGCAAGCAAAATAAATTTATATTTTCTTCAAGAAAGGAAATACTTAGGGTCTCGAATCCACCACTAATCTTGTATAAAAATGCACTTATTGTAACGTGTTTCAAGAAATTATTATTTAGTATGAGCAAGACTCATTGTAGCTACAAGCCCAATGACATCATCAAGAAAGATTCATATATTTGTAAATTAGGCATAACTCATCAAAGATATAGCATGAACCGTCTCACCTACTCTACTCTAAACTAATTTGTGAGCACGACTCATCTTGTCTAAGCATGAATCATCTTAATCTCCAAATATATGTACAGTGAAAACCATTGCATAACCATTGTATTTAAAATCACAGAAATTAAACACAATTTGAGATAAAAACATTAAAACCAATTGTATCAATAATACAATCCTCCTAGTTATGCAATCCTCATACACAAATAATCAAATCAACAACACAATACAATAAAATACACCATACTTGATTAGGGCTTCATCTCCCCCCTAAGACAAAGATTAGTTGGCCATGTAGATAACCAAGAACTAGTCTCTCTCCTTTGCCACCTTTGTACCTCCTCCTCTTTTTCTCTCCTTTTCCTCCCTTTTGTTATGTGAATTCCCTTGGTATTTATAGGAGATGGGGGAAGGATCCAGCTGATCCAACAAGTCAAAAGCAATGCCCACTTTCTTTGAATTCTTGGTTGCCCATGTTCTCACTTTGACAAATGCTGCCAGATTCAGATTTTTGTAAATAAGTCCACTTCCAGCTCATTTTTGACTTGGAAGACGTTTGAATCAGGAAATGCCATAAACTAAACAATTGTATCTCTTTAAGTCCTCTTTCTAGAGCCACAAATTTCACCCAAATCGGATATGGGAATCACAAGTTATGGCCAGATTACCAAAACTTGGTCAATCTGTCCAGATTTGCTGCTGATTTTGGGATCATGAATTTCTTTGCCTAACTTTGAATTTCAGATGCTCAAATCTTCAAAATTGTTGACCCAACTCTTGTTGCAGCTCCATGAAATTTTAGGTAGGTGAGAAACCCATTTCAAGTTGTATTTATTAGCTTAAGTAGTCCTGATTGTCATCTTTTCTGATATAAACTCTACAGCCCTGCAATAAATCAAGAACACTTTAAACACACAAAATTAAATATAATAAAATAACTAGAAAATATAAATTAGGGAGTAATTTCAATGAATATTTTGTGCTTATCAATATCACTGTAGAATGTAAAGACCTAAAGATACCGGTAGTTCTGGTTGATAATGAGTCAGCATTAAATGTTTGCCCAATGCGTACTGCAACAAAATTGGGAATAACAGAGGAAAATCTCTCACCGTCTGCAGTAACAGTCAGAGGATATGACAATGGTTGCCGAAGTGTGATGGGGACTTTCAAGATAATATGCAAAGTGGGACCAGTAGAATCAGCAGTTGAATTTTGTGTCATGGACATCCCTACCAACTATAACTTGCTATTAGGAAGGACTTGGCTACACCCTCTACAGGCAGTCCCTTCCACTGTGCATCAGAAAATCAAGTTGCCATGGGGTAGGGGCATCCTGGTAATTCATGGGGATAGGGAGATCACCGAGCAGGTCTTGAGGATAAAAGAGGAGAGCAATGAGATGGAATGGAGGGGCTTTGAATTCATACAGGTGATTGACAGAGTAGATACAGAAAAGGAGAAAGTGTCCCCAGATTTTGGGGAAAACATCAATCACATCGTGGCCCACATCATGAAGAAATTTGTATACATGCCCGGCATGGGGTTAGGAAAGAGAGGAGATGGCATCGCTGAATTCCTAGAATTTGATATGCAGAACAATTGTAGGGGACTCGGGTACACAGGCGAGAACAAGGAACATTTTCCCAAAAATGTTGATACACTTAGCGAGAATTTCGTAAAAGAAGGAGAAGATTTCCCTTATTGCGGATTCCCCGAACCATGGATGAATCAGAGGAGTGGGAAGAAGGAGATGGGGCTGGAAGTATTTTTCCAAGAAAAATTAACCCTCAGAGACACAAGCTTGGAGACTGTTAAGACCCCTGAAGAACAGGATTGGGTTGAGAATGTGGATCAGGCAAGCTGGGATCTCCTGTTGTCGGCCAAAAACAATGAGGACGTGCTGGTCTTGAGTGGGAATGCTAGAACTGTTAACCCTTCCGAGTTCATCTCTGCGGCTGATGGGAACACTAATGCTTAGATTTGGGAACACGAGGCTGAAATCACCTATAGTGTCAAAATAAATAAAAAGTCTGCCCTTTCTAGGGTCAAGCCAAGGTCTGGGAACGAGTCTGTTGCTAAAAAATCCACCAATGTAACCCAAATTTCTGATGATGCAATAAAATCTGATTTTGCTTATTTGAATGAGTCCCCCAATGACGAGGTTAATCCAATGCATGACCTTCTAAATCCAAAGGAGTTAGTTAATAGGGAACAAGATGGGAAAATCGAACCTATCAAAGAAGAAACTATTGTTATTAATATAGGCACCACAGAAAATCCCAAAAACATACAAATTGGCTCCACCCTAACTATGCATGAACAGGTAAGCCTATCGGCCCTTTTACAAGAATTTCAGGACGAGTTCGCATGGTCATATGAGGACATGCCCGGCATAGACCCAGAAATCGCTCAGCACCACATCCCCATTTGAGATGGAGCAAAACCAGTAAAGCAGAGATTGAGGAGAATGTCACCAAAATGGTCATTGAAGGTCAAAGAAGAGGTTACGAAGTTGCTAAAGGTAGGGTTTATAAAAGCTGTGGATTAAGCCGACTGGATAGCAAACATAGTGCCTGTGCCAAAGAAGGACGGGCGGGTTCGGGTTTGCATAGACTATAGGGATCTTAATAAAGCTTGTCCAAAAGACGACTTCCCATAGCCACATAGTAGATGTTCTGGTGGACAACACTGCGGGGAGCGCATTGATGTCATTTATGGATGGTTTCTCGGGATATAATCAGATACGGATGGCACTAGCAGATATGGGCAAAACGACCTTTACCACCAGATGGGGCACTTACTGTTACACGGTCATGCCATTCGGGTTAAAAAACGCTGGAGCCACCTATCAAAGGATGGCCACAACTTTGCTACATGATATGATGCACCAGGAAGTTGAGGTGTACGTGGATGATATGATTGTGAAAGCAGAGACTCGAAAGGGACATTTGGAAAACTTGAGGAAGTTCTTTGGGCGAATACGAATATACAGTTTAAGGTTGAATCCCTAGAAATGCACTTTCGGGGTCACGTCGGGGAAGTTACTAGGGTATATTGTGAGCAGTAGAGGTATCGAAGTGGATCCACTCAAGGTAAATGCGATCTTAGAGATGCCACCTCCTGGTACGGAGAAGGAAGTCAGAGGGTTCTTAAGAAAATTGCAGTATATAAGCCGGTTTATCGCAAAACTCACCCCAACCTGTGAACCGATCTTTAAGTTGCTCAGGAAGGGAGAGTCCGAAGGAGTGGAATGAGCAGTGCCAGGAAGCCTTCGACACCATCAAGAAGTATCTATTGAACCCACTAATATTGGTCCCCCCTCGTCCTGGAAAACCTCTACTATTATACTTGTTTCTTTTTTAGGAAGCTTTGGGAAGTATGTTAGCACAAGAGGACGATCGAAGCTGTGAACGGGCTATATACTACTTGAGCAAGAAGCTATAGGGGTATGAGGCGAGATAGAATGCCATAGAAAAATCTTGCTTCGCATTGGTTTGGGCTGTGCAAAGGTTGAGGCACATCTTGTTAAGTTTCGAGGTCTGGGTTATAGCCAGAATGGATCCACTCAAGTATTTGGTTGAAAAGCCCATGTTGAACGGACGGTTATCACGATGGTTGGCTTTATTGGCCCAGTTTGAACTCATATACCTAACGCAAAAATCCATTAAAGGAAGGGCAATCTCGGAATATTGCGCTGAGAATCCGGTCCCAGGGCAGGCTTTGAACGATGAATTTCCTGATGAAGACCTCTTTGTTATAGATTGCGTTGGACCATGGAAGATGTACTTCGATGGGGCTTCTAATCAATATGGAGATGGGGTGGGAGTTCTTTTAATTACTCCAGATGGTCCCATATGCCACTATCGTTTAAATTGAACTTCCCAAACTCAAATAACACAGTAGAGTATGAGGCGTGCATTGCAGGTCTAGAGGCATTATTGGTGCTAGGAGCAGAGGAGGTAGAAGTATATGGGGATTCGGCTTTAGTAATTTCCCAGGTTCAGAGGATTTGGAAAACCTGAGAAGAGCATTTGAAGCCTTATCAGAGCTACTTAGAGAAGTTAGCACAGAAATTCCAGAAGATAACATTTACCCCACTTCCTCGGATCCACAACCAGTTCGTGGATGCTTTGGCCACTTTAGCTTCATTAATCCGAATACCTTGCGGAACCCAGATAGAGCCATTGGTCGTCCAGCAAAAGTCTAGGCCAGCGCACGAAAAAATGATTGCATTGATTGACAGGGAGCTCGATGATGGAAATACTTGGTACCATGATGTTTGGAACCTCTTGGAAAAAAGGGAATACCCTGTAGGAGCTGATAAGAAAGGACGAAGGGCATTACGATTGTTCGCTACACAGTTCATCATTTGCGGAGGGAAATTGTTCAAAAGATCTTATGACGGAATTCATCTGTTGTGTGTCGATCAGAACATCGGGGAGACCTTAATGAGGGAGGTTCACGAGGGGGAATGCGGGCCACACATGAACAGAAGAATGCTAGCCAAAAATCTTATGAGGTTGGGGTACTATTGGAGTACCATGGAGAACAATTGCGTAAAGTATGTTCGAAAATGTCATCAGTGCCAGATATATTCCAGTTCCAACTACATGCCGCCAGTTGAGTTGCATCAGTTAAGTGCCCCTTGGCCATTCTCTGCATGGGGTATAGATATTATCAGAGAAATCAAACCAGCTGCTACGGGAGGATACAAGTATATCCTAGTGGCCATTGATTATTTCACCATGTGGGCAGAAGCAGCTGCCTACACAGAATTGAAATCCAAGCAAGTGGCTAAGTTCATAGAAACCAATATCGTCTGTCGTTATGGGGTACCACATGAGATTATCTCGGATCATGGCACACAATTCGAGGATGAGGTCAAGCGCATGTTCAAGAAATACAAAATCCAGCACCACCAGTCTTCCCCTTATAGGCCACAAACCAACGGAGCTGTCGAAGCCGCCAACAAGAACGTTAAGACCATCCTGGAAAAGTCGGCCGTAACTTACAAAGATTGGGCTGAAAAATTGCCGTATGCGTTGTGGGGATATAAGACGTCCGTAAGAACCTCCACGGGAGCAACCCCATACTCATTGGTATACGGGATAGAGGCTGTTTTGCCCATAGAGATGGAAGTGCAATCGCTGCGGGTAGCGATAAAGAGTGGAATTCCAGAAGTAGATTGGATACAGGAAAGATATGAGCAGTTGGCATTGTTAGAAGAAAAGAGGTTAAAAGCATCCTATCATGTGCAAGGTTATCAACGCCGTGTGGCCCGAACTTTTAACAAAAGAGTTAGACCACGGAACTTAAAAGAAAGGGATTTGGTACTCAAGGAATTTCGGGCACCAGTATTTGACCCCCGCAGAAAATTCAAGCCAAACTGGATGGGGCCTTACATCATTAAGACAATTCTTCTCGGAGGTGCTATTAAGCTTATGGACGGAGATAGTAATGAGTTCACTCATCCAATCAACATGGATAGGCTTCGCAAGTATTATGTATAGGAAAAGGTGTGCCAACTTTGTGTAATGCGGTGCTCATATTAATATAATAATTCTTCATTGATAATGGTAAAGATCAGTACATCTTTTGATGCTTATTTGTTAACTCATAAGAAAGGAAAGGAAATGCATAAATGAAACCAAATCATCTGAGCTCATTCACTAAGTAGAATTATCTTTTGCCCTCTTGTTCACTCCCTCTTCATCTTCAGCATCCCTCTTCCGCTTGTATGTCTCTTCAGCTTCCACTTCTTTCTCCATGTCAGCAGCCAGCCATGTGTAGTAACTTCCCGATGGACTGATCACTTTGGGGGCTGAGATACGCCAATATACGGCTTGGTTGTGCCACTCATCCTCGATACGCTTTACTATCCTAGGGGACCATGGGTAAGTATACCCGAGATGCCAATATTTGATAGGTTCTTGCTTTTCCCCATATTGGCGATGGATACAGAGGGGCGAGTAGAAAGAGACCTCCTTAAGACCGACCATCATAACGCAGTAAGAGAGCACAAGCTTCTTTACAGCATAAGTGACTCGCCACCAGGGGCAATGCCATGAGATTGCGTGACAAGGAATGGTATCCAGCATCTCTTGAGTCTCCTCGACAAACAGAAAAGGAGCTTGTAGCTTTCGGTAGCGATAGTGCTGAGGATGATAAGTCCAGATGCTTATCTTTGGCTCAGCAACTAACCGCAGGCGTTAGTACAGCCAAATCTGCCAAAAGGAGAGAAACAGCGGTTATAAATGTGCGTACGCACATTTAAAATAAACGTACGCACATTTACTATATGCGTACGCACATTTACTATATGCGTACGCACATCCAGGCAAATTCCAGGAAAGAAAAAAAAATGGTGGATGGGAAAGACAGGGGATCTCTCAGGAACCTGCAGTAAGAGGGGACTGCCATCAAAGGAAAAGCTCTCAGTGCGCACAACTCGATCCAAACCGTTGAGAGTACCAGCAAGAATCATCATACTCGGGTTGAAACTTCTTATCTCAGTAAGAGAGCGAATAATGAAGGTCTCTATCTTGTTCTGCTCCTCCAAAAAGAAAAGAGTGGCCAAAGCACAAATGCATGCAGCACGCAAATAGAAGACGCGAGCCTCCCCGGTGGGCATTGGGTGGTTGATAAAGTACTGCGACAAGGAAGGGACGTCGATACAAAAATCCTTTACCCATTGCTTCACCAGCCTCGTAGAGAGTCCGAGAAACCGAAGCAACGTCATCTGCGGCGACCTTTTCCGTCACCGGCACAAGCAAACCATTAAAGGTAGTACGTCCCAGTATCCCGCCGAAATCCTCAATGTTCGGGCATAGCTCGTTACAGTTGAACCGGAACACATGGCGAGACGGGTGCCAAAATTCAGCAGCCACATGAAGGAAAGGGTAGTTGATATCCATCTGACAGTAATGAAAGATGCATGGCAGGCCAAAGAGTTCATTGAATTCAGCCTTGGCCGAATCGCTGAACGACGTTAGCCACCGGGCAATCGCTTTGCTAAGTTAGGAGGCCTCCATGAATTCTAACTCGTGGAGAGGGAGGCGCAAGGCCAAGCTTGGGTTTATAGGCAGTACCAGGGTTTCCTGGTTTTGTTTTTGGAAAGTATGAAAATAGGGAAGTAAGGGTAAATATGCGTACGCACATTTGAAAGGTACGTACGCACCTAATGTTTGTGCGTACGCATATTTCATACCAGCATTCTGATATGTGCATACGCATATATGTTTTATGCGTATGCATATTTGCTACGATTATTTGAAGATGTTTTAGGCAGTTTTGACTCTTCGAGTGCTCGACACATCGACTTGCTTTGCAATATTGGCGGGATGGTTAAACTCATGGCATAATTGAAACACAACAAGACAATGATAAAAGATTTCAAGTTATTGCAAAATGATATCATCCACACAAGAAAAGGAAGGAGAAATGAGTAACATGAGTGCACAACCTCAAATGCAAAGTTTAAAATAAGTTTGATTCACGAAATAAAAGAAAAAAAAAACAGTCAAGAGTCTGAGGCAGCATCGCTGTCCTCACCACCATCATCATCGTCGCCGCTCTCGGCATCCTCACCATGACCATTCGCCTCCTCCCGAGCTATGACTAGCTGAAGGGACAAGTCCGTCACCATCAGCTTCAGGCTGCCCACTAGATGGATCAGGTCTGACACCTCCGGGATAGTAGGCTGTCCAGAATAAACAAGGATGGGATCGCGTTAGGACATGCATAGCATTTTAACATATGTTTAAATATAGGGTAGGATGTTGCATACCGCACGGACACCCTCGGGCATGGGATAGCCGAGACAGGAAGACGCCCTGGGAACCATCCGCTCCCCTGGAACGCCCCTTGTCTCATGGAAGGGCATGTACCATCCCGGATACACAGGGTCCACAGCCCCGAAAGATAACGCATGTGGGTCCTACAACAACGCGTGTCATAAGATCAGATAGCAAAATTAAAGTGAAAGGGAAGAAAGAACGGAATAATGACCCACCGTCAAGGGCATGGAAAGGCTCGGCATGAGCTGCTCTCTGGTGAAAAGCTCGTAATCAAAATCCTCTCCCATCAGTCTGTCCGTATATGCGATCCCACCTTGCCAGATGGCCAAATCCTCGTCACTACACTGGTAAGGGAATGCAATATACGGGGGAAGATCCAATGGCACGCGAGGAATCAGGCCCATATCGGCGTTGAACTGCCAGGCCACTCTCTCCGCCAGATAGAAAGAGCGGGCGCTAGCATACTCAAACACCTGTGACACTGAGGTGAGCTCCCACGCCGTAGTGTCATGCTCAACTGGGGGCAAAGGCGCCTCATCTTCCTAGGGGCGGGGAATGATCTGCAAATACAGAAAGAATCAGGAAAGGAAATGAAAAAAAAAAAAAAAAAACAAACAAACAAAGAAACGTAGGATCGCGAGTAATTCTTATCCTCTCGACCACCATCTTGTCGAGAAACCTGCGGGAGCTCAGATGCTGTCGCATGCTCACTATAGGAACTCCCTCCTCCTCGACCTCTTTCCGGAGGTACCTATGGACCCATAGCTATGACATCATAAGAACGCGAATGAGCTGACAGAATAAAACATGATGAGCAAAGAAGCTACAAAAAATAAGGGAAATAAAGAATCTTACCACCCACATTCTCCAGTAGCTAAGCATGGAGTTGATGGCACCCCTGCTCAGTGAATCCATAGCAGATATCAGATGAGCGTAAATAGCTGCGCCCCAATAGAAACAGTCGGCTGTCTCCAAGTCCTCCAAAGCCAGCAACCATCCGAAGGAAATGGTCTGCGAAGAATTGGGGACTAGATAGGCCCCCAGAAGAAACATGATATAAGCTCGCACCATGTGAGCTCGGTGCTCAGGAGTATCCTGTAGATAGGAGAGATATGCATCATGTAAGCTGGGGCAAGTAAATGGAAGAACTGGTGAAGGCTATGCCCAGTAGCCGCACTAAAATCTCTGCTCGCTCGTCTGCATCGTGGTCGAAAGAGAAGGGCTCCCTGGTCATACACAGCCCAGACTAATCGATAAAAATCGTAAGGGGTCATCGTCAGCTCTCACCCTCCGATATGCAACGTATGTGTGGTGTCCCACCACCTCTCGGCTAGGCAGTGGACTATCGCCCTAGGGGTGCGCACGTTCACGTCAGCTATGATTGCAGAGAAACCGACGTCGTTGACCAAAGCTTTGGTCTCGCCGGTGAGCTGATTCCACCAAGCGCCTGTCTTGGTGAAGCTACCCCTTGTCACGAGCTTGGGCGGAAGCTGCCATAAGAAAAGTCACAGGTAAGTATATAGCTCAGGTACGCACATTTTCAATTCCTGCATAATGGAAATGCACGTACGCGTAAATGTAACCAGCTTACGCAGGTTAGATTTATACGTACCCACATTTTCTATTCCTGCTACAATGGAAATGCACGTACTCATAAATGTAACCAGCTTACGCAGGTTAAATTTACGTGTACGCACATTTCCTGTTTGAAATTCGTCATCATCTCCATGATTTCCCGCCTCCATCCCAATCAATCAAGGTCATATTTTTCTACTCCAGGCCACTCAAGTCACTCGCCATTAGCGTTTTTTTAGTCATTCGCAATGGGTTTCGCACCCCTAATCTAGATTAAAATGCGAAAAAAAAATATATATATACGAAAGTGGGTGAGAGTCGTACCATTCTTTGGCGCGTATAGTTGGACAGGTGCTCCTTGGGACGGTGCACTATCCTCATCACTTCGTTCACTATCTGCTTCGGAGCCCATCGCTTTACCGCCGGTTTGCCCTCCTCATCGCCTTGCGCACCCTCATGTCGTGCTTGTTTGGGAGCCATATGTTTGCTGTGGGTATCAGAGAATGAGAAGGAGTAGGGTTTGGTAGGAGAGGAAGGAGGGGGTGTAGGGTTTTATGGGAAGAGGAGAGAGAGAGAGAGGGAGAGAATTGTGGGTGAGTAATTTTCAGAGAAAATGGAGGGGAGGGGTGTCGGTTTCGCGAAGAAGAAGAACAGTCCAGGCGAAATGGCGTCGTTCCGTTTTTTATTTTCTGACATCAAGTAAATATGCGTACGCACATTCACTTTGCGCGTACATATATTTATATCCCACGTACGCATGTTAATTTTATATGTACGCATTTTTAATATGACAGACCTCTTGTTTGTGCTCTAGGCACATGAACCATGCCACGTGCAAATCATTTGACCATACCTCGGGTGTTCAGTGCCACATTTCAAAATTCAGCTCATTAAGTCATCCGTTATCTGAGATTCAACCCGCGAATTTCTCGATTCCACCCGTGAATCATCTGTCATCAGAAATCCAACCCATGGATTTCTCGATTCCACCCGTGAATCATCTGTCATCAGAAATCCAACCCGTGGTTTTCTCGATTCCACCCGTGAATCATAACATGAAATCCAACCCGTGGATTTCTCGATTCCATCCGTGAATCATCCATTATCAAAAATTCAACCTGCGAATTTTTCGATTCCGCCCGTGAATCATCCGTTATCAGAAATTCAACCCGCGAATTTCTCGATTCCACCCGTAAATTATCCGTTATCAGAAATTCAACCCGCGAATTTCTCGATTCCACCTCCGAATCATCCATTATCAGAAATTCAACCCCCGAATTTCTCAATTTCACTTGCGAATCGTCTGTCATCCGAGATTCAACCCGTGGATTTCTCGATTCCACCCGCGAATCATTTAATCCGCAACATCAATTCAACTTATTATCGTTTTTCACGGACTTTCTCGTGCCCCGAAAAGTCAATACCACACATAAGAACTACGTTAGGTCTGATCTCCGAAAAGAGTATGTAGGAAAGTAGGTTTGTTGCCTGATTCGACCGCATCTCATCTTATGCATGTATCAGCATTTGTTCCAAGGACTTAAAATATTAGCCGGCCAAAATGGATTGTTTCTAATCTTTCAGTTCTATTCACCCTACGAATAGAGCTGAAAGAAGGGGCAACTGTTAACACCCCGTTTTGTGCCGCCTAAATATTACAAGCCCACCCCTTTAAGCTCGGTGATGAAGGGTAGCCCAACTTGAAATGACTAACAAGTAATCTCCAAAGAGCTGATGTGATCGCAGTCGCAGCCTGGCCCAAAGAAGCCCAACCCATTCCTTTGTGTGTACGTACCTTTAATTTGTGCGTACGCACCTTACCTTTATGGGTACGCATGTTAATATTCCATAATTCGAATTTTTCCCCCCATTTCCCCTGTTGCCTTATATGGATGGAGCCTACTGCACATCCAACCGGTGACGGCTGGGAACCAGAGAAACCCTAGCCTCATACCCTGAAACCCTAATCCTTCGCTTATAAAAGGACCACTTCCGCATTGAATGAGAGGATCTTGGCCACCATTACCCGAAAAACCCGCACAAACCCTAGAACCATCAACCCGAATCTGGACATAGCGGCTGCGATTGCGGAGGCTTAGAGAAGAGAATTTGTTAGCGTATTCATTGGGATTCACCTGAACCTGAGGGTAATATTTTCTTTTACATTCATTTCCTTAATCTTAGAATAACTATTAATTATTTTCCCAAGCATATACATAGTTTCATTAAATGCCATGATTTCAGATTCAGTCAAACGTTTTCAGTTAAATATTTCACAAATGGATTTACGCTTCATATTATATCTTAGCATGTCTAAGTATCCTTTAAATGTGGCCTCACATGTTCATCGGCATAATGTTTTAAGTGCATAAATCCATGTTCGAGTTTACAATGGGATCATAAATGATAGGGCATCTCTGTGTAAAATAGGAATCTGCACGGTACATCATTTTTACAGCATTGCAGAAGTAACATAGAAGATTCGAATGCGTATTGCCTGTTTCCTTGAATCTGCCACTATTTGTACATACGTTCAAATTAAAGATGCGTACTCACTTTATATTTGTGCGTACGTATATTTAAGATGCCGTGCTAACCCATTTTTGCAGGCAGTGATAAGTTCTTCCCCTCTTCTTCTTTCATAGCCGCTGCCTATTCTGTGCACCAATTTTTATCTTCTATTTAGTATTTATTTGTATATTTTTTATTCATATAATGACATCCTGTGTGCCATTGTTGTTTGATATATCTGTTGCATAAATAGGGGTTGAACCCAATTGATATTTCCCATTAATTAAAGCCAACAAGATGCGTGTGGAGCCCGGATTCAGCCGGGCGTTGCCGGGTGCCTAACACCTTCCCGACAACGTACCTTAACTCCGAACCTTAATTCTTTGGGTAATGACGAGTGGGCCTCTTGCTAGGGGTCAATCGGTTCCCGGGGCCAAACCGGGTGGCGACTCCCTCTCCACCCTAATCATCCGTGGTTAGCGGCGTACTCCCGAGCCGTGGCATGGTTCAGAATGCGGCGCTTACAGAGGGGGAGAGGGAAGACTCCATTTCTTTAAAGAAGTCATTAATGTGGCATTAAGGGTGGAGGAGAATGGCAAAAGAGGAAGACTCTCATGTCACACAAGTGGCACCCGTATGTCTATCTTTCTAAGGTGGCAATGGTGGTGGTGGTAGTGGTGGTGGCAGTGGTGGAAGACATGGTGGACATCTTACTGCTTTCAATAGTAGCCTTTCTTCTCTTCAGATAGAAGGGATTGTAATTACATATGTTAGGAAAGGGAAAAGGGAAATGGAAAATGGTAATGGGAGGGAAAGCGGGATTTCCTATGCTCTATCGTTTCTGACTATGGATGGGTCCGTCGAAACAGCTTTAATGGAGACTCCACCAGCGATACCAGGTCATCGGCGATAGATGGGCCACCACATGAGCGCATGTGAGGTCCTTGTTAGTGAATTAAATAGCCATCCCATGTTTACCCACATTGAAACATCAATGTATAGTTAGTGCATTAAATTGGACAAATTAAAAGTTTATGTACCACATTGAAATTTGGAGTAAAATTAGTGACACTAATATGTAATTTCTCCTAGGAAGACTCTACCAGGGATGCCACATTAGCACCACATGGATTGCCACGTCAGCGCATGTGAGGCCTCCGTTAGTAAACTAAACGACTGTCCCATGTTTACCCACAATGAAACACTAATGTATAGTTAGTGCACTAAATTGGACAAATTAAAAGTTTATACACCACATTGAAATTTAGGGTAAAGTTAGTAACACTAATATGTAGTTTGTCTAAGAAAAAAATCTACCTGGCCTCAAGCTCAAGACATGCTTTGGGTTTATATCAGTGGACGGATTGGGCCTAATTTGGACTAATTTTTTCTTATGATTTATTTACTAAATAACATTTAAACTCTATAAAGTTTATATAAGTAAAATGCTCATAAATTATAAAAACATTTGTAAACATTATATTGATTTAACAACCTTTAAAATTTATAATGAGACATTTGCAAAAGGATCATTGGCTAAAATATATTAATTCTATTAATTATTTAATAAATTAAAAAAAAAGTAAAAAGAAAAAAAGGAAGACATAAATATAATAGTTGAGTATTGTTTCTTGTTTGTTTGAAGTATTTGAAAATTTTATATCATTATTTTTAATCTCATGCAAATCTAACAATAAATATAACTTATACAGTTATATAATGATAGTATTTAATTTAATATAAAATGGACTAACTTCAGGTTGGGCTTTGAGCTGGGCTGGGCCACAAATCCCAAGTCTAAGCTCACTTATCGGGAACGACTATTGCAACCCCACAAAGGGATAAGCCACCCCACCTGATATCTTCACCTCCCAAATATATATACCCACCCCTTTAAAAGACTAAAACACCCCTCTTCTAAATAACCCTAACCCTCACCCACCCCTTCACCCACCCCACTCCCCCCCCCCACATGAGACGGTGACGGTGACGGGAGATTCTTCCCCTTCCCTCTCCTTCTCCTCTTCTCTCTCCTTCTCCTCTTCTTTCTTCTTCTTCTTTTTTTTTTTTTTCTTTCCTTCCTTTGCTCGTCAGATCTGTGGGGGGAGGTTTTTTTTTCAAAACCTCCATTTTTTCTGGTGGGGTGGGGTGCGGGCGACGGGAGGTTCTTCCTCTTCTCCTCTTCTTTCTTTCTTTCTTTCTTTTCTTTTTTTTTTTTTTTTCTTTTTTTTTGCCCTTTGCTGCTGGTCAGATCCGTGTGTTTCCGGCAAGGGAGGTTTTTTTTTTCAAAACCTCCATTTTTTCCGGTGGGGTGGGGTGGGGTGCCGGCGACGGGAAGTTCTTCCTCTTCTCCTCTTCTTTCTTTCTTTTTTTTCCTTTGTTGCTGGTCAGATCTGTGTGTTTCCGGCAAGGGAGGTTTTTTTTCAAAACCTCCATTTTTTCCAGTCGGGTGGGGTGCCGGCGACGGGAGGGAAGAGAAAGAAAAGGAAAGAAAAAAAAGAGGGCTGCGGGGAGGGAAGAGGAGAAGAAAAGGAAAAAAAAAGGAAAAAAAAAAAAAAAAAAAAAAAAGAAGAGAAGAAGAGACTGCAGACGGGAGGGGGGCTGCCCTCGCCATCGCCGGTGGGCTGTCAGATCTGTGTTTTCTGGCAAAGATCTGTATTTTCCGACAAAGGGTACTTAAGCCCTTTTTAGTAATTTTGTATAATAATTTTTTTAATTAAAAAATTAGAGGGGGCAACTTATCCCTTTGGGGGGTTGCAATAGCCGTTCCCTCGCCCATCTTAATGATCAGGCTAAGATAGGGTCGAGCTTAAACAAGCTTCAGACTAAAAGTGGCCCAATTTTTTGGGTTAGGCCAAGGTGGGCCATGGGCCAATGGCCAATTTTACACCCCTATTTTTAATTTATGTTTCAAAAATCAAAAGAAGCCAATCCAACCAATCCAAGCCTTGAAAATTGAGCTCAGGTTGCCCATTGAGTTACTTAGATTGATCTCCCAACCCATCCAAGTTGCATGCACCTAACAATTATAAGACAAAGGCTATGGGGGTGGGCTTGAGGAAAAGTAGGGAGAGTTGAATTCAAAATCTTTTGTTTGGTAAGAGACCCTAGGACCACTTGGCTGGTCTACCCCTTAAGATTACCACAATGGAAAATTTAAGTAAAGATTGATATTTTAAAATCTAGGATAATCTTCATAATGATCAAACTAGGTCTATTTCTTTACTCTTATTCGGTTTTTAAATAAACCAACTCACAGTTTGTTTGAAAAAAATTGTATTTATGTCTTATTTTCAGTATAAAACTGAACTGTTTGACAAGGAAAATAGATTTACTAAATAGTATGAAATCAAAACTAGCTAGACTTATTCTCAAGTGGCCAAATTTTCAGGTTTGTCAAACAGCACTAATATGTGTGATTTTATAGTGTACATAAGAAAAATTAATACCTTTTAGAATAGTCAAGGTAAAATGGAGTTAAAATTTTGAAATTGATTATGTTTAAAAGTTTGTGTAAAAGTTAATTATTATGAATAAGGCCACTAATTTTGGGATTCAAATTTCAAGTGGGCCATTCATTGCTCTAAAATATTGGAAGACAGTTGAAGAAATCTGCATTTGGATTAAACCCTTGAATCAAATTGGGATAAAATTAAGCCATTAGGACTAGTTTAGTGGTGAGGGAGGCTTGAGAGTAGGATTAGCATAGGTCAGGGATTAGATCCCCTCCAATTGTACCCAAAAAAATAAAAAAGAGATAAAATTAGTTTTAAATAACTAAATATAGAATTCAAAAAATCTGATTGTTTTAAGTACTTCAATTAATTCAACTAAAACTTGACTGCCAACGCCCATGTGATTTAGTGACACTTCTTCTTCCCTTTGTGGATGAGGTTCTTGGTATGAGTCTTTCGAATAGTAAAATGATATTTCTCCTTATTTTTTTTATCTTTTTTATTTTTATGGTCAACACACAGCACCATCCCTACTTTGAAGTTTGAACCCACACCACTCCTAATCGTCTACTACATCTATTGTAGGAGTGTAGGACTAAAAATAAAAATTAATAATACCACATATGTGCCATGGCTCTTAGCATATCAAAAATGAGATATCATCAATTCATCATCATCTCCAATATGCCTAATCCCTCGTTATATCACTGGACTTTGGTTTGGCACTACGGTCTACCGGATTTCCAGAAAATCTAGGGCTTTCAAACCACTTATTGGCAAATCCGTGGGATTAGGGATGCTAGGTCACTTCTTTTGTGTTGAGTGTTGATAATTTTATTCTAAAAATTAGAATGAATCCGCGCAATGGGATATCAAACTATAACTTCATTTAAAGTATTTATATAAGCACCAAAATCAGAATATAAGGTTAATAACACCAAAAATATCAGGAATTGAATATCAACCAACTTGACATAAAAAAAAAACACATAATGACAGCTCAATTATCACAAAAATTCCAATCCCAAATGTGTCAACATCAGAAATTGTCACATGATTAGTTTGAAAAAGTTGAAGGAAAAGCAACATCACTCTTTATAATCTTTTAAAAATTGTTAAATTTTCTGTCGTTTCCACAAAAATTTAATTCAATAGGGTGGATCCCTTCTTAAAGTTAAAAATTAAAATAGCTAAAGTCCCATCCCCATATACTGGAAAACCTAGATTCCTTATTAAAGCTGGACATCTCCTCTTTTACATGGCTTATGAAAACCCGACACATACTGTTGTTTTAATTCCGCGTATGCCCATCACGTAGCACACCAACATTATCCATCACACATTCAGGCATTTATGTCCTCCCCTTCTCCCTTAACATTTTACAATTAAAGCCTGCCAACCTCCCTATCTGGCTTTGTTTTTTTAACTGGAAAAAATTGATGGAGTCAAAATGCAAAACCCACAAAAGAAAAAAAAATCTGAAAAATCTTGAATTTATCTACATTAATGGAGCCAAATGCAAAACACACAACCAAACAAAAATATTAACTTTGCCACCTAGATTTCGACTAACCTATTTGATTGTGCAAATGAAATTTCTCAACAAACGAAATTAGAAACCACAACAATAGCCTATGACAAAGATGGAAGCTTTGACCGAAATAAATCCCGATGGTAAAAATGTTAGTTGAGAGAGTAGTTCAGCAGGTGTTTGAAGAAGGTTGGAACATGGGGGGGAGGGGGGAGAGAGAGAGAGAGAGAAAGAGAGAGACGAGAAGAGGAAATTTAAAGTGGAAGAGGTATTTCATGTTTGAAATTTGAAAAGGGCAAAAAATAGGAGAGGGAAGATAGAAGGAAGTACTGTACGGGGAAGTGAGGAAGAGGAGAGAAGAAGGAGAATAGAGAAAAGGGAAGGAGAATGGTTGTACGAGGAAGGGGAAAAAAAAAAGAAGGGAAATGGGAAATGGGAAAGGAAGAAGGAAAGTAGGAAGGCCTATACAGGGAAGGGAAAAAAAAAAAAAAAGAAAAAAAAAAGGGGAAGGGATAGGGGAAAGTAAGAGTAAAGAGCCTAGGGATGGTAATTTTGACCCGCCCCATAGGAGCCCCGCCCCGCCCCACCCTCATAGGGGCAGGTTTTTTTGAATTTTTTCGGTTCTCGGTTCGGGTATGGGTTTTTTTTTAAAAAAAATTTTCATTAGGTGCGATTCGGTTTTGGTATTTACTAGCCCCGACCCATAGAACCAAACCGATCCGTAGAACCGCCCCGCCCCACCTATCCTTTTACAATTTTACCCTTATATATATATAACCTATAAGTTTAAGTCTTTAACCCAAAAAAACCCTAGCCCCCCCCCCCCCCACTCCACTGAGATCCCTATCTCTTGGTCTTTCCCTCATTCAGTCACTCTCTCCCTCCCTCATTTAGTCACTCTCTTCCTCCCTCATGCAACAAGCTCACTCACCACTGGCAGTTCACCCTCAGTCCGGCAATCGCTCGTCGTCCGTCGTCCATCGTCCGCTGTCCACCGTCCATCATCCGTCATCCGCCGTCCACCATCCACCGTCTGCCAAGTGCCGACACTGGTTCCCCACCTCACCCTCACTGGCCTCCTCACCTCAATACCTCACCTTTATGGAGTCACAATCTCACGGACCTTGCCCTAATGTCTCAGATCTACACCAAATCAGTACACTTTCTCTCACTGTGGTTCCTCGCTTTCTCTCGCTAGATCTACACCAGATCTACCTTGGTTGCCTCACTTTCTCTCGCCGTGGTTGCTCACTTTCTCTCACCAGATCTACACCAGATCTGCCTTGGTTGGTTGCTTGGGCGGAGTGGGGCGGGGCGGGGATGGGAATGGTTCTTAGTTTCTCTGCCTCGTCAGGTTTAGGGGCGGGTTTAGGCATATGGTTTCAATGTTAGGGTTGGGGATGGTATATGGTCGACCCGCTCCTGACCTGCCCCATTGCCATTCCTAAAAGAGCCAAAGACGGAAGGCCTGTACAGACAAAAAAAAAAGAAATGTAGAAAAAGAAAAGGGGATAAAGAGTTGCTGACATCATAGTGTGGGCCCAAAAATAGGAGAACCACGTCAGTTATCAATCATAATACTGATGTCAGAACTGCTAATTATAGTATATAATAGATTCTTCAATTAATATTAATAATCGAGTACATGCGATGTGTGTGCAACACATCTTTTCAAGTTTTCACTCCATCAGTAGAATTGCTATGTCAGTTTCTAAGTTTTAAGACCGCATACGTGTGTGTGGAAGAGAATTAAGAGGAAACAGTTTGTGATGCGTTTTTCAAAGTTAGTAAAATTACCAAATTGTTTGTTAGCTTTATTAACTTATAAAGATATTTTAGTATTTTCAGATGCAGTCCAACCACAAAGGAAATTAGCTTTATATAGTAATATAGATATTACAATTTAAAAATTAAAAATAATAATATCACTTTTACTTTTGATAATTTCACTTCAATTAATATATTGTAGGAGGAGCGTTGACGATTTGCCCATGAGGACAATCCAATTTCTTTACCAGCCACCGTGACCAACTCACTTAATATGAGTAGAGTCGAAGTCGAGTAGACATCCACTGTTACCACTTGGTGTCTCCCTTTCTTGTTACCATACTAACAAGCTGACACGTAGCAAAAACCAACTTTAAGCAAACGGCAAAATGTTTGGCCCCCTTCCTCCATTAGTCTAATTTATGGTAATAAAAATATAGGTTAAAAATAGAAAGATAAATTGATCTGTCAATAAAGGAAAAACCAAGAAAAAGGTAAATATTTTATTCTTAGTCAAGAATACTCTGTATCGTCTCTTCGATCGTGAACAGCCCCTCTATCTCTTGAGTACTTGATTTGTCGAAAAAAAAGAAATTTGAGTAATGACTTTGGATCTAGTTGTTTCCATCTCTTGAGTAGAAGATTTGCAGATCTAATCAACTTCACACAGTAAAAAAATGGGGTTTCTTAGGTGAGTAGCTACATCGTTAGCCACCATAGTTTTTGACATCACAAGTTTTGATGGAGTGGAAAAAAAAAAAAGTTGCAAATAGAAAAGGAGAGAGAGGGAGAGGCTAGGGAGAGAGAAAGGGAGAGGAGAAAGAGAGGGAACGATATTTGTACTGAGAGTGTGAATATAGTACATAGAAGGGTATTTTGGTCCTAAGGATTGTGACCTAGGGCTGCGTAAGAATTTTCAAGGGACTGATGCCCACATAAGTCTTAAAATTTGAATTTGTGGCCAAAGCCCCTTATTTTTAATTTAAAAACTTGGGGGCCACATGTGTAACTCCTCTCACCTCCATGAGTGATAATGAGAATTGTGTAGTACAGGATAAACAACAATGTTCTACTGATCTTACGTAGACAAATTAATAGATGAAGTTAAAATTCAATTCTTTCATCAAGGTGCTCACATAACGATTTTCTAATTAATTCCAATGAACGACAATTAATATTGACACTGATTTTTAAATATGTAAATTGTTTAAATAACATTACAACCATTTTTATAATAGAAAAATTACGTGAAAAAAGTATGAAACATTATGGAGATTTATCGTAGTTCATCCTAGAATATAAAATAAACATGAATTTATACATACCCTACCCTAGGACATGGGAATCATACTAAGGACTCATACATAATGTTTTAATTATAAAGAGGTCCACACGGCTTAATCACACACAACAATCAAACTGTGAAACAATATTGAATGATTCATCTATTAACTTTGACTCTAAGTGTCGGCCATTTCAAATATTTTTTGTTGATTAAAATAAAGTGGCATCTGTCTCAAAATAATATGTTTGAATTTACACATTTTCTTCACAAAATGATAAATAAATAAAAAATGAAAGAAAGAAAGAAATGTTGGGCCCGGGTATTGAATAAACAATTTTCATGAAGATGAGGGAGGGATAGGAAATAGCGTAGCTCCTCCTTTGACTCAATTTAGAAAACCGGTCTGATTTTTCTTCCATTACACCAAAAAAAAAAAAAAAACAAAACGTCACACTTCCGTGTGGATAAGCTTGACAATAGAAAAAGGCCAAGGACATCCTATTAAACAACTTTCCAATTAAGCGGCGGGTCCATCCTACAGATTTATAGGACATCCTATTTTTATTTTTCTCTTTGGCAATATTCAAGCTTTCTATATTGTGAGAATTAAGATTAAAAACACTCACTTTGCTTGAAAAATTGAAGAAAGAAAATCAAAGAAGATTTGAAAAAAAATTATTGTTTTGTGAAAGCATTTTTTGAAAACGACCTTTTTTTTAATCTATCCCCAAAATATATATATAATTTATTTATCTCTGGGACCACCAAGTCCAGTTGATTTCTATTTTGTCCCAAAGATCAAAAGGCAACAAAAAAGAGTGAATTTAATATTTATTTTCCTCCAATTTCTCACTAACCAAACAAATTCAGCACCTTAGTTTAATTTTTATTTATTTTTTGGGGCGATTTAATTTATCACCTTAAATTGAATGACGAAACGCCCAGCTGTCCCTCCAACTTACGCGGAATTAACAAAAACTACCCTACGGACGTCCCACGGATTTTTCGCTTTTCCAGCTATTGTAAATGCCACGTCAACCACGTCCATATCCGTCCTTCTAATCCTTCTTCTGCCCCTTCCTTGTAACGTATAAATACCCCCACCCAAATCATCCTCGTCCTCATCCTCACTTTTCTAGTTTTCTCTCTAAAAGCAAGAACGCACACACTCAAGAGTCTCTCTCTCTCTCTCTCTCTCTCTCTCTCTCTACCTTCAAGTTCTGTCAATGGAGGATGAACGTGAATCTACATCTCTAAAACAGAAGCTCAAATCAACTATCTGCTTCTTCTGCTGTCTCAGCCGTCACGAAGCCCTGGAACCCCTCTCGAAGTCCCGAACGATCAGATCATCGTCCACGTGGCTAAAATCAACAGCTCGCGAGTTGCCGGAGATTAAAGAGAAGTGCCGGAATCTGTTCCCGCGAATCGGCAAGAGCCGGCGGCACTCGGCCGATTTCAAGTACGACCCGTTGAGTTACGCCCTCAACTTCGACGAAGGATATGACGATTCTCGAATCGACGAGTTCCCGCTGAGGAACTTCTTGGCGAGATTGCCGGCGTCGCCGGTGCCTGCAGCAGCGGGGATGGTTTCGAGGGAGATTGTTGCGTGTAGTTGAGAAATAGGACGCCGTGAGATTGGAAAGTTGAGGACTCTTTTTTCAGTCTTGATTCTTGAATGTGAATGTACAGAATTTTCGAGATATAGTATATAAAAATGAAATTACTATTTATATATTGGAAATGATAATAATAATTCATTCATATATGAAACTGAATTTGCTGTGGGCTGTGATTTGGATGGGCCTAAGTTTGATGATTTTATAATTAAAATTAATCAGCCTAGGAAGAATCTTCTTCAAATCCGATTGTTATAAAGTTTAATTAAATTTTAAAAACCTATAACTCATGACTAAAAGCTTACGTTGATTTCTTTTTTTAATACACTTTAAAAGAAAAAAATTACCAGGAATATCCTGTGATTTTTAAAACACTAGCTTGATTCATACTAAAATGGCATATTAAATGGTCGGGTTCAAATAAATAGTGTAATATTACTATTTTAAAATTTGTAATTTTGAAATTTGAATTAAAAAAATCAATTGAGAAGCAACAAAATATGGAGTATTTATCTTCTATAATAGCAGATTCCAAAGTAGTAATGATGGTTGGTGGATGTGGATCATGTAGTGTTGGAGATGGGGTTTATTTTTTTTTATTTTTTATTTTTTCCAAACGATAGAAGATAAATATATTCAAGAAAACCCGAAGAGATTATAAAGATGAAGGCACATCCTCCTCAAGATAGGGGGACAGCCAAGAAGGGTGGGGGGCGCGGGGGGGGGGGGGGGGGGGGGGTTCAATCCATACATCAAAGACATCCACCCTAAGTGCAAACTTTGCCACTACATTTGCTGGCCAGTTACACTTCCTAGGCGCATAGCTAAATTCCTCACAACATGCTTTTCTAGCCAATTGTTTGATATCTTTACTCACAATCTCCACCTCTATTGACATGCTCTTACTTTTCTTCAAACCATCTATAGCACCTTTTGCATTAGTCTCAACCACTAGGCCCTTTATACTGGTATCTAACGCAAATTGAAGTCCTTCACGAAGGGCTATTGCTTCCACTATCTGTGCACTACCCATATACTGGAATTTTTTAGCCATCCCTGCAATAAACATTCCACGTTCATCTCTAATCAAATTTCCCACTCCTTCTATACCATCTTTTGCCACCAAGCCCCATCAGTATTGATTTTGAATAGAGATCCCATCGGGAGGCACCACCTTTGCACACGACTCTTTCCACTATCGGATTCATTGAACCCAGATCCTAAGTCCATCCCTTGATTCACTGCTATGTTGTACTCTAAGGCATCTACTGACGATTTCAAAATCACATCCCCTGGAGACCATATTTTACCAGCGAAACTCTTATCATTGCGCGCCTTCCAAATTTGCCATAATATGAACACCATTAAACGTATCAATTATGGTTGTGACTCCTCCTCCTTCCATTTTTCTATTAGAGCTTCCACATATTGAATGAATGAAGGCCTAGATATTGATCCACTATCCAATTGGAGCTGACTCCCCATACTAGACAACTCATGCAAACTGATAGTAGAAAAATAAGTGTGGAATTGTCTCATCTTCCCCACAAAAAGGACAACTTCCTTTCCAGCCCAGTGCCCAATGTGTCAATTTGATCCCCATCGGTAAAACCTCCTGTGCACATTTCCATAGAAAGTGATGTAACTTCCTTGGGATTTGGATACCCCATAGAGATTACCAAAATTTTTTATCAAGGTCTCGTCTACTACATTCACCCTCAAAACCTATTTGAAAGAACTCCATTCCTAGCAAGCATTCTAGAAATAGTATAGCTTGATTTAACCGAGTACCTACCATTTAAAGTGTAATGCCATATCAGTTTGTCCCTCCTGTCCATCCACGACACCGGCATCTAAAGAACCATAATAGCCTATTTTCCTTCCAATAATTGTCTTACTAAATGTTCATTCCAGCATTTCCTATCCACATCCAACAGTTCTAACACCCATGTAATAGGTGTACCATCAGGAGGCTTAGACTTAACTTTAAAAGAAATCGATTCCGAAAGCCACAAAACATTCTAGATATTCACACTCTTTCCATTACCAATCCGCCATCTGACTCCTACTTGCAAAATTTTCCTCCCTTCAAGTAAACTCCTCCACACCCATGAAGCATTATTACCCAATTTTGCTTCCAAAAAGCTTGATTTGTGGTAATATTTACCCTAGTAAAGTCTCTTTAACATGGAAAAAGGCTTAGTCATTAGTCTCCAACCTTGTCTAGCAAGCATAGCCAAATTAAAACCTTATAGCTCTCTAAAACCCAATCCCCCATAACCCTTTGCATCTATTAATTTATCCCATCGAAGCCCAGTGTATCCTCCTTTTATTCTCTCTATTCCCCTACCAAAACTGAGTTAAACACGAGCTAATTTTCTTACACAAGCCCACAGGTAGCTTGAAGCAAGCCATGGCAAAATTAGGCGTGGCTAGTGTCACGGATTTGAGGACCACTTCTTTCCTCGCCTGGGATAACAAATTCTCCTTCCAACCAGATATTCTGCCCTCCACTTTTTCCCGAATGGATGCAAATAAAGATTTTTTTTTTTACTGCCCAATAATTGTTAACAGCCCCAAATACTTTTCTTGACCAGCTATATTCCGAATCCCCAATCTTTTAGCCAAATCACTCCTAATGCATTGTGGAGTGTTCTTACTGAAGAAAACAGATGACTTTTGGAAGTTAATAAGTAGGACTGAAGCTACACCATAGATACGAAGAATGTCCTATAGACATGCATATTCCCGATCATTGGCTTTGCAAAAAATAATGGAATCATCAGCAAAGAACAAGTGGTTGATAGGTGGACTCGTTCTTGATATTTTAACTCCTGTGAGATACCCTTCTGACTTAGTTGCATACAACATTGCCGTTAGACCTTCTGCACAGATCAAGAATAGATATGGAGATAATGGATCCCTTTGATGTAGGCCTCTGGTAGGTTGGATAAACCCTTTGCTCTGTCCATTGACTAGAAAGGAACTACGAGGCTGTTGAAACACATGCCATAATCCACTCAATCCACTTACTAACAAATACCTAATTTGTGCATCATGGCCTCCAAGAAATCCCATTCAACTCTATCATATGCCTTCCTCATGTCTAATTTTATTTCCATTCTAGTAATTTTTCGATGTCCTCCTACCTTTGAGCAAGTGCATTACCTCATGAGCCATTAATATATTATCTATGATTTGGCGTCCTGGCACGAAAGCACTCTGATTCTCACTAAAAACATCAGGAAGCACTAGTCGCAATCGATTTGCTAAAGCTTTTGCAATAATCTTGTATGAGACATTACACAAGCTAATAGGACACAGCTGACTCATGTTCATTCGGCATTTTACTATTGGGATTAGAACAACATTGGTAAAATTAATAAACTTCAGTAATTTACCTTGAATGGAAGAAGTTCTGCACTGCCTCAGTAATGCCATGTCCCACGATGTGCTAGTAGCTCTGAAAAAATTTTGCTGACATCCCAACCGGTCCGGGGGCTTTGTTGGAACCAATTTGGAAAACAGTTAACTGGAAAGCGGCTGACTGTATTTCAGCAGGCAAGAACTCTCATGTTGGAGATGGGTTTAGTGGGGTAGAATTAATTTGATGGATAATGGGAACTTCTCATTTTTTTTCTCTCAAGTTCGGTTTGACTGATACAAAATGGATAGATAGATGTTACTATTGTTATGAAAACTATTCCCCAAGTTGGTGTTAGATAGTCGGACGTTTCAATTCAATTTAACTCAATCAAATCTTAATTCATATATAGTTGGGTGTCGGGCTTCTGCCGAGTTGATTTGGA
Organism: Liquidambar formosana; assembly: GCA_039720395.1. Taxonomy (NCBI): domain Eukaryota; kingdom Viridiplantae; phylum Streptophyta; class Magnoliopsida; order Saxifragales; family Altingiaceae; genus Liquidambar; species Liquidambar formosana. The sequence continues at coordinate 8,989,027 of CM077827.1, forward strand.
GGGAAAAAATATGTAAGAATTTCATTCATTTCTTGTTAGTAATGAGTCATTTTCTTTTCTTTCTTGATGAGAAAATATGAGAATGTATAATAAAATTCCACTAATGCAAGACGAAGGAATATTTTTATTTTTTATTTTTGGTAGATACAAAACCAGGAATTGTCACTATGTTAACTGCCTTGTTTTTTCAATAAATGAATGGTCACAATCCAATCCACGTGGAAAATTAACATATTACTATTATCTTTTATGAATTTGGCTATTTGGGTACATCTAAGAGCATTTCCAGCAGTGAGCTATAACCTATACTATTGCTATATTATAACATTTAACACAAGTTATACTGCTCCAATGGTCGGTGTGCTAAAAACCTATGCTAAAAATAATAATAACTCACCCTGTGCCAAATATAGCACAAGGGTGAGCTATTGCTATATTTGCCATGTCAGCTCTCCCTCCATTTCTCAAAAACCAAACATATTAGCAACTGTGAATAATACTGAAATCTTATATATAAAAAATAAAAAATAAAAAAGCAGAAAACATACCCTTTTTTTAAATTTTAATTTAATTTTTTTTTTGTTGGAACAATGGAGGTTAGAAGATGGTAGTTGGTAGTTTATAAATTAAAAAAAAAATGGAGGAAATTGATGTTGTGGCAAAAAATAGAACACTATGTCATTCGCACCATTGGAGCACCTTGTGTTAAATTATAGCATTTGGCACTGTAACATGTGCTAAAATAGCAATAGCATAAGTACTTTAGCTCACATCATTGGAGATGCTCTAAGAACATCATAATTGAATAACGTACTATATCTACTTTATCACTATGAAACCTTCCCCTCAAAGTAGAAGAGTTCACCTTTTAAGAATTAAGACGGAAGATATGTCATTAGGCCAACATGCCATTAGTAGTGGGTATCCTGCTCCTTAAAAACCTATAAATATAAATAAATAAAGACACTGTAAATATGAATTGCATAATGCTCAGTAATAGCAAGAGTTTTGAAACCAACAATTTTTTTTTTTTTTTTTTTTCACATAACTTGTTAAAAAACTCAATTGCATAAATTGCAAAATTCCGACTCTCCATACCTTTCATAAATTGTTCAATAACATGCTTAGAAAAATGTTGTTCATATTTCATAGCCCTGCTTTTAGGCAAAAGTAGAAGAAAATCAGAAGTTACAAATAACTGAAGAAAATTAGTCTCTGTTTGGAAACTCTATTTCAAAAGTACTGTTGGAAGCTGAAAGTGATTTTTTGTCTGTTTGGAAAGAACATTTGCTGAAGTTGTTATAATCTTTAATTGACTGAACTGTCTCTTATAATAAATTATTTTTTTTATGTTTTTTTTTATTCTATTTAGTATTAGTAGTTTTTTTTTTTTTAATTTTTTTTATTTTATTTTTATATTTAATGATGGAGGGTATCTTAGGCCCATACTTTATCGAAATTTGAGCTATGGTGAGGCGTTAAAACGACAACCTCTGGAAAACACACACAATACTTCACAAGAGTTGACTGTACTCCACCAACCCAACAAATGTGTGTTAAAAGGGATTTTGCTTACAATTATTTTTTATTTTATTTTATTTTTTTGTTGTTGTTTTTCGCGCTTAAACAGGGAAAAAAAAAAAAAAATAGAGCATGAATTTTCCCGCATGGTCATTGAATTTTCCCAGTCGTTGACAATGACTGGGAAAACTGCATATTTTGTCAATGACTGGGAAAGCTGCTGGCATTCTTAATCATATAAAACTGTGTTGAGATGGGCATTCTTAATCATAAAAAAGTTATTAAACATGGATCCACAACAACAGGGAGCAGGAACTCAGCCTAGGACTCGAGGAGGAGGACGCAATTTGATAACCACTCTCATTGCTCTGCTTTGTTCTATCGCCATGGTAGAATATGCATATATGTATATCGTGTTCTAGGGTTTATTGTGCTTGAGTTTAATGAATTGTTTGCTTACTACTACTACTACCAGTTATAGTACGTACTTCTCATTGATCACTATGTTATGCTTGGCTTTTGCAGTTTCTGATATAGAGCCATGTATCTGGGATAGAAACTGAAGTTATCATACGATTTAGAGGTTCAAAAATTGAAGTTTTGATGATAAAGATGAATTTGGGAACTTTTCTTATTCAGGTTCCAACTGAAGTTATCATACGATTTAGGGGTTCAAGAATTAAAGTTTTGATAATAAGGATGAATTTTGGAACTTTTGTTATTCAGGTTCCATTTTACTTGAGCTGAGAATCTTGGATGAAGTATTTTGTATTTCATGTTCGCTGTAATCTGATCTGAAAATAATGCATAAGTACTTTATAGAATGGATTATGGTCATTTGTCCTTGTTTTCATGGTAATTATATTTCACGTATCGAACACCAACACCCTCATTTTTTCCGGCTAGCCCCTTTTAAACAGGTCATCGTCTTCTTCTTCTTCCTCTTCGTCTTTTTCTTTTTCATTTTTCGTTCTTCATTTTATTTTTCCATTCTTCTTATGCCATGTTTGTTTGGTTTGAACCACCACCGCTGTCGGCGGCGACGCCGGCAATCTCGTCGAGAAGCTCCTCAGCGGGAACTCGTCGACTCTAGCGTCGTCATAGCCCTCGTTGAAGTTAAGAGCGTAACTCAACGGGTCGTACCTGAACTCAGCTGAGGGCTGCCAGCTCTTGCCGATCCATGAGATCAGATTCCGGCACTTCTCCCTGATCTCCGGCAACTTGCCAGCCGTCGACTTTAGCCACGTGGACGACGATCTGATCAATCGGGGCTTCGAGAAAATCTCTAGCGTTTCGTGACGGTTGGGACAGCATGAGAAGCATATAGTTGATTTGAGCTTATGTCTCATAGATGAAGATTCGCGTTCATCTTCCATAGACAGAACTTGAAGGTATATAGAGAGAGAGAGTATGTGTATGTGTGCGTGTTTTTCTAGAGAGAGAAAGTGAGGAGGATGGATGGGAGGAGGAAGGAGGAAGGAGAAATGAGATGGTGTGTGTAGGGAAAAAAACGGATGGATAAGGACGGAATTGCTTCTGAACGTCACTGGAAAAGCGGAGAGACCGGGGGACGTGATGAATCCGCGTTAAGAGGAGAGACGGTGAGGGAGTTTGGGCATTTTCTCCATTTTATGGAAGATATATATTTTAAAAAATCAAATACTTGATTTTATTTTATTTTTTCTTATTTTTCACAATCAATAGAATTTTATTTATTGTTTTACAACTCATAGATTTTACCCATTCCACTAACCCCAATATTAACAAATAAGTATAAATATTTTTTCATAATCTTGAATTCCAAATCATTCACTCAATAAGTAATTAATGATGATGACATTAGGCTATCATGGCATCTAGGATACTTGATCTTTTTGGTTGCTCTTTTTCTTTTTATTTCTTCTCATATGATTGGTTTAGTGTTGCCAAGAAAAATTAAATTGGTGTAGAAGTATAGATCAGGAAAATACTGTGACTCCACATGTTTTCGTTTAAGGATAAAATTAAAACCAAATAAAAGTAATTTCAAAACCGAACAATATCATAAAAAATCCAAACCGAATCAAAGTATTCATGTAGAATACTACTTAACTCATTAAATTCATTATTATTATTTAAAACAACTAATCTACTCAAGCTCAATTTAAGATTAACTTAATAAAAGACTTAACCCGCTGTTAAACTAAACAAGTCCAACTTAAAAATTAAAATAGCTAAGTCCCATCCCCATATAGTGGAAAACCTAGATTCCTTATTAAAGTTAGACGTCTCCTCTTTTACGTGGATTACGAAAACCCGACGCATACGGTGGTTTTAATTCCACGTAAGCCCATTACGTAGCACACCAACATTATCCCTACCACAGTCAGGTATATGTAGTAGTGTCGGACCATTTAATGGCAGTACTGATGTCAGCATAAATGAATAGGTACCATGAGGACAATCCAAGTTGTTTACTTACCAGCCCCCACGACGAGGACACGTGGTAGTGTAGGGACAATGTAATCCCTTTGCCACATACCCTATTCGTCAAAAAGTACTAAAAGGGTAGCTAGCAATTCCCCATAAATATCATGACACAGAAAATGTAAAACCACGAAGGCATGAACCATGGATCCACAACAACAGGGAGCAGGAGCTCAGCCTAGGACTCAAGGAGGAGGATGCAATTTGATAACCACTCTCATTGCTATGCTTTGTTCTATCGCCGTAGAATATGCATATATGTATATCATATTCTAGGGTTTATAATGCTTGAGTTTGACAAATAAGTAAATATTTTTTCATAATCTTGAATTTTAAATCGCTCACTCAATAAGTAATGATGATGCCATTAGAGCATCTTCAATGGTGAGTTATGTGGTGTGCTATTGCTATATTATAGCATTTAGCACAAATTGGGATGCTCCAATGGTGAGCTAAATGCATGTGCTAAATATATCAATAGCTCATCCTTGTGCTATATTTGGCACAACGGTGAGCTATTGCTATATTTGCCATGTCAACTTTTCCTCCCTTTCTCAACAACCAAACACACCAGCAACTTCTTTTCTTCCATTTTTTCTTCCAAAATTTTCTTAGTAACCAAATAGCCCATAAATAAATACAATATTTTCAAAAATACTATTGAAATCTTATATATTTTATAATAAAAAAAAAATCAGAAAGCATATCATTTTTTTTAACTCATTCATCTCACTCAAACAACATTGCATTTGATCCATGATATACCTCATTCATTATCTCTTACGAGACCTTAAATCTGTGGAAATAGTTGAAGTTGTGGCAAAAAATAGCACACTACATTTATTTGCATCATTGGAGCACATTGTGCTAAATTATAGCATTGGATACTGTAGCATGTGCTAAAATAGCAATAGCACACCTCATTTAGCTCACATGGCTGGAGATGCTCTTAGGCTATCATGGCATCTAGGATACTTGATCTTTTTTATTGCTCTTTTTCTTTTTATTTCTTCTCATTGATTGGTTTAGTGTTGCAAGAAAAATTAAATTGGTATAGAAGTATAGATTAGGAAAATACATTTCGGTTTAAGAATAAAATTAAAACCATATAGAAGTAATTTCAAAACCAAACAATATCATGAAAAATCCAAACTGAATCAAAGTATTCATGTAGAGTACTACTTAACTCATTAAATTCATTATTATTATTTAAAACAACTAATCTACTTGAGCTCAATTTAAGATTAACTTAATAAAAAACTTTCAACTCATTCTTAAACTAAACAAGTCAAACTCAAACCTTATGTTAAGTTTTTTAATGTAATGAGCCAAGTTTGTGTACTCAGATTAACTTATTTACAATCTTATAATTTACCGTCAATTTCATGAGCGGTGCACTAACAAAGTGATTTACCATCAAGCCTTACTTTATGGTTTATTTTAGTTGATTTTGAAGTCAATGTATTAAAGTGAATCTAACTTAAGATCTAAGATAATTTTCCAAAATTTACCTGGAAATTTAAGAGGGGAAGGCCTATCATCTTTTAAATCAAGACAAATAAAATGAAACAGAGGTCCTTCGATGCCCTTGGCCTTTTTTGGTATAGTAAAGCTTATCCCACGAGATTAATGTTGCGTGTGGTGGTTTAGAGAGAAAGAGACCAGTTTTCCCTTTTTCTTTTTTTTGGTTAAATGGGGCCAAAGCCCAAGCAAAACAGAAAAACTACACCAATCTGGGGGTAGCAACACCTCTAACATCAGCAAGAAGAAACTTAACAACATCTGGAGGGGGATCCTTAAAAATGGAGATCCCACTAGTCAAACCATGGCTTAGATTAGCCAAGCAGTCAGCTGCAAAATGACTCTCTCTATAAGTATGGTCCATCGTGCAAAGCCACTCACGGTGAAGGAGAGCTCCTTACAAGCTTCAACCAATGGCCTAAGGGAGCTGCAATTATCAAGAGACTTATGGAGAAGGTGCACAACAACCGTCGAATCAACAGCCACCTTGACTTTGCAGAAGCCTTCAGCCCAGACAATAGATAAACCATGAAAAAGAGCCCAAAGCTTGGCCATGGTGACAGAGCAGACACCAATGTTGATACCAAAACCCACAATCCACTACCCAGCATTATCACGGATCAACCCTCCTCCAAAAGAAGCCCCCAGATTTCCCTTAGAACTCCCATCGGTATTTAATTTCACCCATCTTGAGGAAGGAAAAGACCAAGCAACAAGGCAAATTTTCTTGGAAGGCTTCAAAACCTCAAGCCTTTGACTTTCCACCCATTCTTGAACTCTCATCAAGATGAGCTCCTTAGGATTATTAGCCATAATAAAATAAGGCTAGAAAATCCTCTTATTGCACCAATTCCAAGTAAGCCAAATGGAAAAAGAAAAGACTATTTGCCAAGAGAAAGAGCCCATAGCCTTCTTACAAACCTTTTGAATATTACTGTTAATCCAAACTCTTAGATTAGAATTAAAGAAATTAGAATGAGAATTCTCTAGGAGAAGGTTCTTCCAAATCTTACTAGCCATCTCACAGTCACGGAGAACATGAATGGAATTCTCAGCACATTGCCCACAAGAGCTGCATAAATCATCTTGAGAGAGATGTCTCTCCTTCTGAACTTTATTCGTAAGTAATTTTCCTATCTAGCCAACCACAAAAATTATTTAACCTTAGAAGGGCACTTACTTTTCCAAAGGAGAGACCAAGCATTATCCTGGCTGACAAGAAAGATATTGGCAGCAATAGAATAGGCTGACTGTAAGCTAAATTTGCCATCTGAAGAATTCCAGCAAGGCACATCCTCTTCCCTATTTTCTTTAAAGGAATGAATAGCACGGATTTTATTAATAACAGAGGGAGAAAGCAAATGCTCAAATTTAGACCATAACCAATTCCCAGAACCATCAATGTAGTCTTCAATAAGAGTATTTAGCTCCTCCTCAGGCACAGGAAGCAAAGAAATATCACTTAGGATATCATCACCCACCCAAAGATCCAACCAGAACTTGATCTTGCTACCATTGCCTAACACCCATTTGAAACCAGCTCTGATGACTTCTTTTCCCTTAAGGATACATTTCCAAGAGTAGGACTCTTGCCCAAAAGCAACATAATCCATAAGAGATTTATCCTTCAGGTATTTGCCTCTAAGGATATTAGCCCAAAGGGCATTAGGCTCCGTGATCAGCTTCCATCCCATACGAGCCATATAGCTAATGTTGACAGCACCCATACTCCGAATGCCAAGGCCACCAAGGGACTTGGGACGACACACCTTATCCTAAGCAACAAGGTGCACCCTAATTCTGTTATCAGAGTTCTCCCAAATAAATTTATGGTTGGCTCTATCAACATGATCACAAATGCTCACAGGAATTTTGTAGGTTTGCATAGTATACGCAGGAATGGCTAAAGTGATAGATTGAACCAACAAAGCCCTCCCAACCATAGATAATTGGTCCACCTTCCAGCCAGCAAGTCTAGATTGAACTTTCTCCAAAATATGGTAATAAGTATCTTTAGAAACTCTCTTATGAATCAAAGGAACTCCCAGATATCTCCCTAAATCAGCTGTTAAAGGGATCTCACAAAGATTGCTGATCTCGCGCGCTAAACTTCTAGAAGCATTGGAAGAGATGAAGAGTTTAGATTTCATCAGGTTAACTTCTTGCCCAGACATACCACAAAAACGATTAAGGCAGTCCATAACTACCTCAATCTATTCCAAAGAAGCCTCCACAAAAAGAACTAAGTCATCAGCAAAAAACAGATGAGAAATAGGGGGGCAATTCCTACTAATCTTGACGGCTTTCCAATTCTTACCACTAACTGCCTCATTAATCAAATGAGAAAGCTTTTCAATGCATAAAACAAAAAAGTAGGGGGAAAGAGGATCTCCCTACCTTAACCCTCTACCTGGAGTAAATTTATCAGTAATCTCACCATTCCACAGCACAGCAAGATCAAAAGAAGTAACACAACTCAAGGAAAGAGAAACCCATTTATCAGGAAGCCCAACTTCCTCAAGGACCATCTTCAAAAAAACCTAGCTGATTTGGTCATAAGCCTTAGACTAATCAATTTTTAAAGCCATTAAATCCTTCTTCTCCTTCTTCTTTCTCATAAAATGAATAACTTCTTGAGTAATAAGAATATTGTCGCTAGTTAGTCTCCCAGGAATGAAACTGCTCTAGGTAGGAGAAATTAACTTGGAAATCATTGGTCTAAGCTTGGCAATAAGGATCTTAGAAATGATTTGGTAGAGACATTGCAAAGACTAATAGGCCGAAATTAGGACCAGTTTTCTTTATTGAGTCAAATTATGAGCTATATAGTCTCTCATTCTCACGCCCATCCTAAAAAGTAAGTGGATTACGTTTCTCCATGTCACAAGAAAAATTTTAAAAAACAAAAAACAAGAAACCCAAAAAATACAAAAAAAAAAAAAAAACGCCAAAACAAAATTAATATATCTATAAGCATCATCATGAGGTAAAATATGAAGTAAAACTATTTTTTGCTTCACGTATGAAAAATAAGTGTTCTAATGGATGATGCATTTGGTGAGTCAAATATAATGTGAAGCAAATCTTGAGTTATACTATAGGGTTGTCTGGTTCTCAAAAGCGATAAAAAAGCATGCTTTTATTTTGTGGCTCATCATCAAGAATAGACTTGCCTATCAAGATCATCTTTTTTCTTGGGGTATTAACCCTTTTTCCAGATGTGTGCTGTGCCATCTCCAAGTTGAGAGTAGTGATCATCTCTTTTTTAAATGTCCCTTCAGTGTCACAGTTTGCCGAAGAATTCTTCATCTTTGCTAATAACTTGCTTGGACAACTATTATCTACAACATTTGGAGAGAAAGAAATAACCGCGCCCATGGCAATAATCCCTTTTGTGCTAATATAATTTTTTGTAATATTGTCAAAGAAGTTAGGTATAGATCGTCAAGTTCTAAAAACCAGTTGATAGTCTTAGGACTAGTATTTTTTGTGCCAATTGGGGTTTTAGTTTTGCCACGCTGTAGACACCCCATTTTGTACCACCCAATCAGATCTGAGATCACCCGAGTTGGAATCCCGATGATGAGGTTTATTGTGTGCCCCGAGAAATCGATAAAGCAATTCCCAACGAGACGCTTAGATTGCAAGTTGAGAACTTCTCTGTATACCCCTCACGTACGCATATGATTCTAATGCGTACGCATTATGCGTACGCAACAGTAAGGTATGCGTACGCATCATCTGTCACTTCCCCATTTTCCAGCACCGATGTTTTCACCCAAGTCTGATCAGCATGGGGTAGAGAGAAAAGACTTCGGCGACCACTTGAATTTGAAATGTATGGGGAACAAAACAAGGGAACCAGCCGGTTGCTGATTTCCTGGGTCGCACAGATATGATTTTGGTTTTTAGTGAAGAGAACCGACTTACCGCAGTCTATAAATAAAGACTCTTCTGAATAGGAAAAGGGGGGGGTTCGAGTGAATAACCCTGGAAGATTGATAAATCAGTGAGAAAAAACCAGTCAGGAACTAAGGGAGAAAAAGAATTGAAATCATCCATCAAGCAAACATTCAAACACTAGAAAACCAGAAAGAAACCAAGGGAATTTACAGCTGCAATCTAAGGCGATAAGGCGGGAATTGTTGCATCGATATCGGAGGCACTCAAACCTGAGGGTAAGTTATTCTCATTCTAATGTTTATTATTCTTGCTTTTAACACTAGAGAATACATTGAGGATTAGCTATTATATACCCAGTAGATAGGTATCACTAATTATTTTGTTACTTTGTACGGACCGGATAGTCGCCGGGTTGGAAATCCCAGACTTTGAACTCAAATATGACCATGATTCTGTAAATATCTGTGTAAATAAGTTATGCATGCTGGTAGTATACTATGGGAACTGTAATCTAGGTTTTGAATCATTGAATATGGTTAAGAAATGATTGAGATAAGCTAGAAAGAAGTTGGTCTCTGACAAAATGAAAATTGACGTGGATACTTTCAGCCCGTGCCCAGGGTAGAGGAAAGAACATAGTACACTCATGCGTACGCATTATGGTATGTTGCGTACGCACGTGTGTGCGTGTGCATTCGTTAGTGTTGCGTACGCACCATGCGTACTCATTATCCCATATTGCATACACACCTGTCACTACTCTTTCAATTAACTTCAGTTATTATCATGTCTCTTTTTAATATTAAATATTTCTGATGATTTACCCTGGTTTTGGCTAGTTCATTAAATGTAACTTGTATATATTATTTCATTAAATGGTAACCTGTATATCTTATTTCCTGTATATCCTGATTTGCTATGTATTATAGCCTCTTTCTCACTTTACTCACATCATTTTTCATATGATTAGCATGACATTTCATATATTGTGTGCTTATGGATGAAATTCAACTAAATTTTCTGGATTAAATATAGCCAACAATCGTTTACGGAGGCCGATTTTTTTTATCGGGCATTGTCGGGTGCTTAACACCTTCCCAACAGTGTACCTTAGCTCCGAACTCTGGATCTCTGGTTCGAATTCGTTGAATTTGAGATTGAATTACCCAGAATGATATGATTAGTTCCCAAGGCTGACTTGGGTGGCGACTCCTGATACGCTAGTGCTTCGCAATAGCATTATACGTCCTAAAGGGCCGCACTAGCCCGCGGCGCTTACAGTGGCGACTCCACTGGGGAGCTGAACTTTGCTAAAGAGTTAGACTCCATGTGAATGATTGTTGGCTTTAATTAAACCGGAATATTCAATTGAGTAGAACTAAATAATTGCACATACGGGCACAATTACCCTTATACCCTCGATGACAGTCTGACGAAAAGTACCGGGCCCCATTCGCGCCTATGGTTACTGGGAGTTAGCATCATCAACCCACGGCCTGTGCCACTAGCCTGTAATAAGCTTGTGAGTACGTTAACGGATTGCTCATTGAGCATCCTAGCCTGGGTGACCTTTGAAGGAGAAGTACCCTGCTGACCAGCCACACATGGAAAATTCCTACTTCTGCATAACCCTGCATAAATGCATGTCATTTTGTGTGTCATAATTGCATCCATGATTAGATGTTTATCACGGGTGCGGGGCGTGGTCCACATTAATTATTTATTATTTCAAGTCATGCCCAATATGGGAGAGAAAGTGGGATTTTGCTATTTAGGGGAGGAATCATTATTCCTCAAAAGGTTCAATGCTGGTAGTCATTAGGGGTCCCCTCCACGTGATCACTAGAAAGCTGATGTCCCTTCTATAAGTGGCCACTACCTGCAAATCGATAAGGGGGGTTTGCCATTTTTAGCCCCTGAGATTTCTTCTTATAAACACTCATCATTGTTCCCCTATCAGAGCCTCCTCCCTCACCATGTTTTCTTGGGATTTCTTCATCTTCACTATTCTGTTCACCATACTCTCACTCCAGATGGCCTTCTATTGTGCATGTGTAAAGATTCCATTCCGAAGGATTATTCCATTTCTGGCGCTCATCGCGCTCCTGCTCGTTTTTATGTATCATTTTGAGAGTTAAAAATGTATTTTGTATTTTGGCTTATGGTAGCCAGTAGTGCAGAATATGTAATCTGGTTTTAGCTTGTGAAATATAATATCCTTTTATGTTTGTTTACTCTTCTTCTATACTCTGAGAGAAAAAAAAAGAGGGGAGTGTTCATTAGATTCAAAAAGAAAGAAAAGAGAGAAGAGAGAAACATAAAGAAAAAGAAAAAAAAAGAGAGAGAGAAAAGGTACTACTCCATAGCAACATCCTGGGGAGGGCTGGAAGGACCAGAAGAGTGAATTTGAACTTCGTTTTGGAGCTTTCCCAGTTGCTCCCGAACTTGATCCTCGAGCCCTTCTAGAGCTACAACTCTAGGTGTAACCCCCCTGGCATAAGCATCCACCATCTCCTTCAGAGTCCTGTTCTCCTCTTTCAGGGTCCTTATTGTCCGACTGGACCGCTGAATCTTTCGTTGAAGATTGAGAGTTTGATTGTTAAGCCTTTGGACTTCCCCACTCCTAGTATGCAGGCGCCGGGCCATGCTGGAAGTGACTGTAGTGGCCCGAACACTTAGGGCCATGGCATCCCTCATTAGGTCCATGTCGGACCTTGCATTTAGTATCCTTTCGTCACGAGGAGTAAGGAGCCCTGCAGCTACCGCTACAGCATTTGTATGGTTGTGTATCACAGTATCATTAACTGTGATGGGCTGGTCATAAGTTATGAACATTGGGTGCCAAGTGTCTGGCTGCATATCTGGTGCAGCATTTAAGTCAGGACGGCTGTGAGAGGAAGAAGAAGAAGCCATTGAGTCTGGGATGAAAATTAAGAAAAATGAGGGAGATGGGGGGTTTGAGTTTTCAAATAATTGTGAGATTGCTAATGCTTAATCTCCGTTTATGAAGAAGCTCAAGAGTGAGAGGATATGAGAGTTAATGCATTGTCAGGAGGGCCGACATGCTATCATAAAGCCATACGCTAGTGAAGGTAGGGGATTAATTAATCCCTCGAGCCTTGGGTTATCAGCATGCCGTTGCCGTTTTTTTTGACAAACCGACACTTAGGCTGTCAATCATAGCGTTAGCGTCGGCCGGAGGCCAAGAGCTTTCGAGTAGCTGAGTGAGATAGCAATCCACGAGTTCTGGGCCTGGAAGTTTGGTCACCCAAACACCATTGGACTTAACTTGAAACAGATAACAAATTATGTGGGCCTAGTAAATGTTAGGACTAAATCAGATCCAAGAAGCAAACAAATCCAAACAAATTAAAGGCCAAATTGATTATTCTTTAAGCCTAAAGCCCAGTATATGAGAGATAATGAGCAGCTTTGAAAATTGGGTCCAAGCTTGAAAAAAAAAAAAAGAAATTTGGACTTAGGCCCAAAAGATGCTGATGAGGTGAGAGAATTGTAAATGGGCTTATGTTTAAAGAAATGACCAATTTTGTACATTTATCAAACTTTGGAGCATTCAAAAGATTTAGTAAACATGATGAGGCCCAAAGTATGATAAAAAGGGAATTGGGTAAAGTCATACAGAATAAGTTTCTCACTTGGTAAAAGGATGTGAACTTAAACATTTGCTTTGGCCAAAATTTCAGTAAAAATTGAGCATTCAAGTCGTGTTTGGACTCGTTCACCTACATCCAATCGATTGAGAAGAATAGAACAGATGGCAGAACCAACCCTAGCCGATCTTATGGCTCTGATGCAACAAGAAAAAGCTGAGATGAAAAAAATGGTCGCTGCATTGGTACAAAGGATGGATAACCTAGAGACGGGGGAAAGGAAGCCCAAAGAAGAAAAAGAGCAAAAGTATTCTGAAGGGGAGGAAGAAAAAACTGGAGAAAAAAGCGGCGCCCGAAAGACAGATGAAAATGAGAATGCCTGGGATGATGAAGACTATGCTGACTACACACTCAAGAAAAACGCCAAAGGAAAGAGCAAAGTAGAAGACCCTCGGGTGGACAAACTAGAGGCTGAGAATCAAGAAATGAGAGAGCAAATGGGCCAGATGAAGGCTGCATGGCGTAAATCCCAAGGAATGGATGACTATATGTTCTCCATACCCAACACCGAGTCCATAGCTAAAGCCCAACTTCCTTCTAAATTCAAAATGGCAGATTATGAGAAATTTGATGGGACTGGCGATCCAAAGCAGCACCTCCATCAGTACATGAGCATTACACGAATGAGGGGACTGAATTCAGAGCAGATCTTGCATGCTTTTCCTTTGTCGTTGTCAGGGGATGCATCAAAATGGTATTATGGGTTGGAAGAGAAGATGATTGGATCTTGGGAGGCTTTAGCCCAAGAATTCACAAATAAGTACAACTACAACACTATGCTGGATGTAACACTGCGAGATTTGGAGATGACAAGACAGAGGTCTGATGAACCCTTCTCTGAGTTTATTGGCAGATGGAGGGCAAAGGCGGTAAAATTGACCAACAGGCCAGCTGAGATAGACCAGGTCAATATGGTGCTGAAAAATCTAACATCCGTTTACTTCGATAAAATGTTGACCTCATCTGTTATGGACTTTCAACAATTGTATCAGTGTGGGACAAGAATAGAAGATGCAATCCATAAGGGACAGATAGAAGGCAAGCCCAAAAGAGTATTTGGAGCCAGCAGCAATGTTCCAAATAGTGGAGTTAGAGCCGGTGGGGCTACACAAGCAGCAGTTAGTACCATTCAGCCGACTGAGAAGAAGCCGAGAGTATTTCATGATCTGGGTGTTCCTTTGTCTAAAGCTTTTGCTAACCTGTCAAAACGGGGGTACTTACAAGCATTGGAACCAAGAGCACTCCCGAGTCCCATCCCGTCCAATTGGAGGCAGAATGAATTTTGTGAATTCCATCAACGAATTGGGCACAAGATTGATAATTGCACCCGCTTGAGGCATGAAATCCAAGATATGATAGATTCAGGAAAGCTGCCACCTCCGGGGCCAGAGAAAAAGCCTAATGTACATCAAAACCCCATACCCAATCATGCACCTCCACCATATGCCAACGTGATCGAAGAAGGAAGCAAGAATTGGGACCCATCAGCACTAATAGCCGTATGTGTACCATGGGATGACAGTGATGAAGAAGAGGAGACACGGGGAACAAAGTTTTGGGAAGAAATCAGAGAAGAGATTGAAGGTGAGGATACTATGCATCTCACACGCACAGGGAGACATTTTAAACCACTTTTTTTGGAGGGTGACCACCCAGGAAGAGAGGCAAATCAAGAAGTTGATATAGAAGAACTGAGACAGAAAATTGCAGATGTGGGGAAAGAAGAAGAGGAAGACAGGGTCTTAAAGCAACTGAAAAGAACACAAGCAAACATCAGTCTGTGGGGTTTACTAGTAGCTTCCAAAAACCACAGACAAACGCTCTTGGATGCACTAGCAAGGCATGAGGTATCTGTAGAAACAACACCACAACAGGTACTGTCAATCATGGGAGTTGGGTCTACCAGTAGGGCTGTGTTAGCTTTCTCGAAAGAAGATCTCCCAATTGAAGGCACAGAGCATGCAAAGCCTTTGTACGTTACCGTGGAATGTAAGGATTTGAGAATCCCAGTAGTTCTGATAGACAATGGGTCAGCACTAAATGTGTGTCCTTTGCGCACAGCCACCAGACTGGGAATCTGTAAGGAAGAACTCGCACCATCTGCTATGACAGTAAGAGGGTATGATAATAGCGCAAGAAGTGTGCTTGGAACATTTACAACTACCTGCAAGATGGGACCTACTGAGTCAGTAGTCGAATTTTGTGTAATGGATATACCAGCAAATTATAATCTGCTTCTAGGAAGAACTTGGCTCCATCCGTTAGAAGCTGTTCCATCCACGGTACATCAGAAAATCAAATTACCATGGAAAGGAGGTGTTCTAGTGATTCATGGAGATGGGGAGATAACTGGTCAGGTTCTGGGAATCAAAGAAGGAGAAGAAAACCTGGGATGGAGAGGATTTGAGCTGGTACAAGTGCTGGAAAGGAAGGATACAGATAAGGAAAAAGTTTGCCCAGACTTTGCAGAAGGAGTAAGCCACATGGTGGCACACATCATGAAGAAGATGGGATATATGCCAGGCATGGGCATGGGGAGAAATAGCCAAGGAATCACCGAATTCCCAGATTTTCGAGCACAAAAGAACCGCAAAGGGCTAGGTTATGAGGGAAAAGAAGGGTTCTCACAGAATAAGAACACGCTCAATGGGAATTTTGTCAAAGAAGGAGAAAACTTTCCCTATTGTGGTTTCCCTGAACCCTGGATAGATAAAAGGAGCGGGAAAAGGTTACCTGGACTGGAAGTATTCTTCACAGAAGAGCTGAGAATGGAGTTTGTTCTGAAGGAACCAACCAAGATAGAAATACCGGAAGTGGACTGGGCCGACAATCTGGAACAGGGAGCATGGAACTTGCTACTATCTGATCATGACATGTACATACTTGCCTTGACTGAAGAGGCAGTTGCGGGGGATTTGTCAAAATTGATTAAGGATGCTAATGGAGAAACTAGTACTTGGAGCTGGGAAAAGGGAGCAGAGACTATTGAAAGTGGTGCTCAGGCTATGCTTGATAAAGAGGCCGTTAAAAAAATCCTTGATGTAATCACTCCTTTTACTAATGAAATGAGCTCTGATTTTGCTTATGTTGATATGTCCCTTGACGAATATATTGTACAAATGTCTAAAGACCCTGACTTAAACAAAGCAATTAATGATGAACACGAGAGAAATCTCGAGCCTGTAAAGAATGAAACCATCATGATTAACTTAGGCACTAATGAAAATCCTAAGGAAATACAAATTGGGTCCACTCTGTCTGTACAAGAGCAATCTGATTTCAGCACCTTATTGGAGGAATTCCAAGATGTGTTTGCATGGTCTTATGAAGATATGCCTGGTATAGACCCCGAGATTGTGCAACATCGCATTGACATCAAAGAAGGGTTCAGACCAGTAAAGCAACGTCTAAGAAGAATGCAACCCGAATGGCAAATCAAAGTGAAAGAAGAAGTGTCCAAGCTGTTAAAAGTAGGTTTCATACAGGCAGTAAGTCAAGCTGATTGGATTGCTAACATAGTACCGGTACCAAAGAAAGACGGGCGTGTACGGATGTGTGTAGACTACCGAGATCTCAACAAAGCTTGCCCAAAAGATGATTTCCCTCTCCCACACATTGATGTTTTGGTGGATAACACAGCAGGCAGTGCACTAATGTCATTCATGGATGGATTTTCTGGATACAATCAAATACGGATGGCACCGGAGGACATGACTAAGACTACCTTCACTACTGGATGGGGCACATACTGTTATACAGTTATGCCATTTGGATTGAAGAATGCAGGCGCAACTTATCAACGGATGGCTACCACATTATTGCATGACATGATGCATCGAGAAGTGGAAGTATACGTGGACGATATGATCGTAAAGTCAGAGACTAGGGAAGGTCACTTGCAGAATTTGAGGAAGTTCTTCAAAAGGATCAGGAAATATAAGCTGAGGTTGAATCCACAGAAATGCACTTTCGGGGTAACATCAGGAAAACTGCTGGGGTTCTTGGTAACAAATAGGGGGATAGAGGTAGACTCCACCAAGGTCAAAGCTATCTTAGAAATGCCACCGCCAAAGACGGAAAAAGAAATACGTGGATTTTTAGGGAGGTTGCAGTACATCAGCAGATTTATAGCAAAACTTACTTCAACTTGTGAGCCCATTTTTAAGCTGCTAAGAAAAGGGGAGCCTAAAGAATGGAATGATCAATGCCAACAAGCATTCGAAGCTATAAAAGAATACTTGTTAAACCCACCAATCCTGGTTCCACCTCGTCCTGGAAAACCATTGATGTTGTATTTATCCGTCTTTGAGGAAGCTTTGGGGAGCATGTTGGCACAACGGGATGATCAGGGATGTGAACACGCCATATACTACTTAAGCAAGAAGTTGCATGACTATGAAATAAGATACACGGTGGTAGAGAAATCGTGCTTTGCGTTAGTGTGGGCTGTTCAAAAGTTAAGGCACATCTTGATGAATCACGAAGTCCAAGTAATATGTCGGATGGATCCGCTCAAATACCTATTTGAGAAGCAAACACTCAACGGGCGATTATCGCGATGGCTGTTTTTACTTGCTGGATTCGAGTTGGTTTATGTCACACAGAAAGCGATAAAAGGAGGGGCAGTATCAGATTATTGTGGAAAACATCCGGTGCTAGGGGAAGCCCTTAACGATGATTTCCCCGATGAAAACCTCTTGAACGTCGATTGTTCAAAGACATGGAAGATGTATTTCGATGGAGCATCGAATCAGTATGGAGATGGGATCGGGGTCATTTTGATTACACCAGAAGGATCACACATACCCCTGTCGGTTAAACTAAACTTCCAGAATTCAAACAATACAGCGGAGTATGAAGCCTGCATTGCAGGGTTAGAAGCACTGTTAACACTACAAGTAGAAGAAGTAGAGGTTTTCGGGGACTCCACACTAGTAATTGCTCAAGTCCAGAACATTTGGAAGACCAGGGAAGAACACCTGAAACCCTATCAAAACCACCTCGAAAGACTGACTCATAAATTCCGAAAAATAACCTTCACCCCTTTACCCAGATCTCAGAACCAGTTTGCCGACGCCTTAGCCACATTAGCCTCTTTAATTCATATTCCAGAAGGAGCCCAATTACAACCATTGACCATACAACAGAAATCCCAACCAGCCCATGAAACCACCATTATGGTTATGGAAGGAGAAATTGATGATGGGGAGCCCTGGTACTTCGACATCTTGAATTTTCTGGAACATGGCAAATACCCAGAAGGAGCAAATAAGAAAGATCGTAGAGCGTTGAGGTTGCTAGCAATGCAATACATCTTGTGTGGAGGAAGTCTGTTCAAAAGATCTCCCAATGGTATTCACTTGTTATGCATTAATGAAAAGGTAGCCAAAGTATTAATCAGTGAAGTGCATGAAGGGGAATGTGGCCCTCACATGAATGGGAAGATGCTAGCAAAGAAGATCATTCGGTTAGGATACTATTGGACTACCATGGAAGCAGATTGCGGGAATTATGTACGAAAATGTCATCAATGCCAGGTTTACTCCAACATGCAATACACACCTCCGGTTGAATTGCACCAGTTGACGTCACCTTGGCCATTTTCTGCTTGGGGCATAGACATTATGGGAAAAATCGCCCCTAAAGCTACAGGAGGGTATGAATATATACTAGTGGCAATCGATTACTTCACAAAATGGGTAGAAGCAGAAGCCTATACGGTGTTGAAAGCTAAGCATGTGGCTAAATTCATTGAGACTCACATTATCTGCAGGTATGGAGTGCCGCACGAGGTCATTTCGGACAATGGACTACACTTTCAGGGGGAAGTCCAAGATGTGTTCGAGAAATACAATATTAAACATCACAAATCTTCTCCTTATCGACCTCAGACCAATGGAGCAGTAGAAGCAGCTAATAAGAATATCAAACACATCCTTGAAAAGTCAGCAGAAACTTACAAGGATTGGGCAGAAAAATTACCAAGTGCATTGTGGGGGTATCGAACATCAATAAGGACATCTACTGGGGCAACCCCTTATTCACTGGTATATGGAATGGAAGCAGTGTTACCAGTGGAACTGGAAGTCCAATCGGTAAGGGTCATGGTAGAAGGAAAAATCCCTGAAGCCGAATGGAAAAGAAGCCGCTATGAACAATTGGCGCTGTTAGATGAAACAAGGCTCAAAGCATTATACCATGTGCAAGGGTATCAGAGAAGAGTCGCCAGAGCATTTAACAAAAGAGTGAAGCCGAGGAACTTGAAGGAAGGAGATTTAGTACTCAAGGAGATGCTAACTCGGGTATCAGATCCTAGGGGCAAGTTCAGACCCAACTGGGTGGGCCCATACATTATCAAAACCATACTGCCAGGAGGAGCAGCCAAGTTAATGGACGAAGAAGGGAATGAGTTCACACAGCCCACCAATCTAGACCGACTCCGGAAATACTACATATAGAATGGACTCAATTTTGTGTAAACAATGGGTTGGAATCAGTGCAAAATTTAATTAAGATAGTTTTGTTTATTTAAGTAACTGTTACATCTTGTTGATTGCTTGTACTAAAAAAGGGGAAAGGACATGAAATACAATACGATTGACAAGGTTTATTTCGAATTAGCAAATCATTTCCTCGTCTTTTTTCGATCACAACTACTTTGCCCAATGATCTTCCGTTTGTGCTGGTCATTTGCTTTTTTGGATTCCTCAATATCAGAAGCGAGCCAAGCATAGTAAGACGCTGAAGGGCTGATTAATTTTGGAGCGGTAATAGAATATGTCCGGGCTCTTTGGGGCCATGACTCCCGGATGCGCTCAATAATGCGACCCACAAGAGGACAGACGTATCCCATATGGTCTTTATTCAGAGCTCTCTGGGATTCTCCAAATTGACGCTGAATACGGGGCACCGGGCAGTAGGATATTTCTTTCAGACCAACCAACATTACGCCGTGAGAAAGGATTAAACTTGAAGTCATGTCAGATATTCTCCACCAGGGGCAGAACCACCGGACGTTATGGCAAGAAAGGTTCGAAACTATCGCTTGAAGATTATCCATGTCGGGAAAAGGTTTGATCAAAGGCCTACGGCGATACAATTGCGGCTGATATGTCCAAGGACTCGACTGAGGTTCTGACACAAGTTGAAGACGCTTGAAAAGCCAAATCTGGAGAAAGGACAAAACATTCATACGTACGCATTAGGATAGGATGCGTACGCACATATGCGCACGCACCATATACAATTGCGTACGCAACATATAACGTACGCAATGTAAATTGATGCGTACGCAAGTTGCATCCGCTACATATTTCAATGCGTACGCAACAAAGCAGCAGCACAACTAAAAAAAAAAAAGAAGGGAAGGAGGCAGTAAACTCACCTGCAGCAAAAGGGGACTACCGCCTATGAAGGAAACCTCACCTCTCACGAATTTGCTCAAAGCATTGAGAGTACCAGCTAAAATCATCATGCAAGGATTTTGGACCTTTAAGACTGGAAGAACTCGCAGCAGAGTTGCGTCAACAGAATCAGAATCATCCATGAATAAGTACTTTGCCAAGATACAAAAGCAAGCGGCATTCAATTGGTATTGAGGTTGGTTTTCTGTGCTCGCAGTAGGAAGTTGACGGAAATATGAAATCAAGGACTGCAAGTTTATTCGGGAATCTGAGAACAAGTCACGAGCAACTCTAAAGGAGATACCAAATATGGGAACTAAATCCTCAGCTTTAGCTTGGGCAATTGAGGGTAGCAGGACATGAGTAAAATCGGAACGCCCGAGAATAGCTCCAAACTCCTCCATGGTAGGACACATCTCTGAATTGTTGAAGCGAAACACATGACGGGAAGGATCCCAAAATCCCGCAGCAAATTGAAGAAAGTTCTGATCGATCCGCACTTTGGAGTAATCAAGTAAAGAAGCTAAGTGGAATTGTGTATTCAGCTCCTCGTGAAACTGACGATTAAAAGATTTAATCCAATCAGAAAGAATTGCCATTATCAAGAAATTCTGAAGACAGGCGGTGGAATAAAGAAAATGATTTAAGACATTCAGAATGGTTTGTCGTTACCGAGGACTTTTGAAAGAAGGCGGTGGAATGAAAAGAAAAGGATATTCATGCAGCTGTGTGGGTCCCATGGAGTAGTACCTTGCGTACGCTATCTTGTGTATTGCGTACGCATTATGCGTACGCACACTGTCATTATGCGTACGCAACATGCATAGGCATCAGGTTGTTTTGCATACATCTTTGTGTGGATTTCTGCCAACGGATTTTCACGACAGATACCGAGTCCGAAAGATAGTGATTGTTTGATTCGATCAAGTCGTGGTGGATGGTTTTCAATGAAATATCAGTGATTTATGGGGATTCACGCATATTTTCATATAAACATGCAATTGCTAATGAAAATAAAAAAAAATAAAAAAAAATTAAAAAAAAACTGAAATAAAGGTTGTGGCAGAAATGTTTAAATACACATCCCAAAAAACCAATACAGAAACTGTTCTGAGAAAAGAGAGGGTAAGTAAACAACAACAATCTATCGCCTCTGAGCACTGGATGAGCTGGCACCACCGCGACCACGAGGGGGCTGCATCACGCTCTCCTCATCACCGTCCCCATCATCGTCATCATCATCACTGTCTGAATCACCACCACCACCTCGTCCCGCGCCTCCCCGCAGCTCCAGGATAGTCTGTGACTGATCAATGCATAGCTGCTTGAGTCCGCCTATCATCTGATAGACGAACTCAGTCTCGGGGAGCGTAAGCTAACAGGGAAAAATGGGAAAAACAATTAGGACATGCATACATCACATGATAACCATATTTTTGCAGAAATAGAGAAAACATACCTGGCGTGTACCAGGAGGAATAGGACAGGGATAAGCCGTCATATCCCGCTGGATACGCACATCGCGAACCCGGCCGTTGCGACGGAAGAGTGGAACAGACCAGGAAGGGAATACAGGTGGAAATCCCTTTCCAGGCGCGCCAGCAAAAGGAACCTGACAGAAAAGGAGAAGATAAAGTGAGCATCAAAGATCAAAAACAGGTAAAGGAAACACAGAAATAATCAGAATACCTGATGCCCTACAAGGCGAGGCATGAGCCGCTCACGAGCAAAAGTGGAGTAGCTCTCTGAGGGTCCTAACAGTCTGGAAAGGTAGTGTATACCCTCTCGCCACTCCTCCACATCCGCTGTGCTCATCGAATAGGGGATCAAGGAAAAGGAGGGCGGATCATAAGGAACCCTCTGGCGCAGCTCCGGGTCGATGGTGAGCTGGGGCACCACCCTCTCAGCAAAATAGAAGGCGCGTGCCCGGGGATAAGACAGCAGACAGGAGATCTCAGACATCTCCCGTGCATCCTCCTCCCAGTCCTGAGGACCCAGCTCTGGAGCACCCACCCATGGTCGGGCATTCACCTGCAAAAAAAAGAGGAAGTTAGTACAGTTTGAAAAAAAAAAAAAAAAAAAAAAAAAAAAAAGAGAGAGAGGGGGAAAGAGAGGAAAGGAAGGCACTTACCCTATCTAATCTGTCCAAAAACTCCCTGACCACGATGTGTGAAGCCTCGTCACCATCCATTAGAGGCTCCAGGGTGAGATACTCGCGAGCCCACAACTGTACAGTTCAGATGTTACCATTTACAGTAAAAAAATGAAAAAGAAAAGTACAGAAAAGAAAAAAAAAAGGGGGAAAGGAAGCATCTTACCCCCCACAAGCGCCAACACCCGGTAGGATCGAACACTAGCCGACTCAGGGAATCCATAGTGGCGTACAGATGAGATAGCACCGCACTCCCCCAGCCGTACTCTCTCGCAGCAGTCAAATCATCCAAAGCCAGTAGCCATCCAGGCTCCACTGTCTGTGCGGAATTGGCGACCAGAAAGGCGCCAAGGAGGTATAGAATGAACGCTCGCGCCATCTGCGTGCGATCCTCCGCAGTATCCTGGCCTCTCTGAGAGTACGCAGCAAGCAGAGCTGGGTACTTCAACGTAGCAGATGGGCAAGGGACTCCCAACAAGCGCAAGGTCAAGGCCTTGCGATCGGCCTCTGTCAGCTCAAAAGTAAACCGCCGTCCCCTCATCCTCAGCCCAGTCAGGCGGTAAAAGTCATACGGGGTCATAGTGTACTCCCGTCCGGCTATATGGAAGGTGTGGGTGGTGTCCCACCACCTCTCGGCCAAGGCCAGCACAAGGGTAGGGCCAGGACGGCGCGTGATAGTGTCAGTGGCGAGCTTCCCAAAGCCCGCGTCTATAACCAGCTGCCGGGTCTCCTCGGTAAGCCGACCCCACCAACTAGTCAGGCTATCCATGCTACCACGTCCATACTTCTTCTTCGGAATCTGCAAAAAAAAAAATATATATATATATATATATATATATATATATATATATATATTAAAGTCAGGTAAGTATAAAAAAAGGTATGTACATTGAACAGTTTTGTAAAACAGAATTGCATTACACTGTTGCATACGCAAAAACCAAAAGTGCGTACGCAACAGAGATTTGCGTACGCATTACCAACAGGGGCGTACGCATAGTATAACTGATGATTATTGAGCACTGGAACCCATTGCCCCATCCTCCAACGCGTCATCATTAAGCCTACTGATCAAAGCCTTAGGTCCTGTCTCCAAGGTTTCGTGATCTTACGTACATACCCCATGAAGTTCTGTACGCAATGTTAGTATTGGCATGGGTCCCCCTCGAGCTCGAGTCTCAAAAGCCTGGACTTCGGAATTCTGCACACACGATACGTACGCATCCACTGTAAATGCGTACGCATCGTGAGAACCATCTTTCCGTTGAATAGGGTGCCACCCTTTCTTTTCCCCGAAGTGTCGTCAGTCAAGGTTATGTCTTAGGTCATAGGCCATATAGGTGTTGTTGTCAAGATTTGCTGTGAGAACACTTGAGTATTATTTTGCGTACGCAACAGATGATATTGCGTACGCAGGCGTTAAACCCAGGATCTGTTCACACACAGCTTTTACATTGTCCCGCCATTCCCATCTCTTCCCCATCGTTATTTTCAGAGTTCACAATGTTTTTAGGTTTATTAGGCATCACAAATTATTTAAATTTTGAATCTTTGGCATGCATTAATAAAAATCAAAGCTTTAAAAGGAAAAATCAAATCTTGTATAACATACCCTCTGTTGGCGCGCGATCTGGGAACGGTGCTCCGTAGGCCGGTGCAGAATCTCCGGTATTGCGTTCGGAGGAAGCTGGGGGTCCCACCTGTTGATGACGAAGCCATCGTCATCGCCACGAACTCGCTTCGGGGCCATTTTTGTTGATAAAGAGCCTCGGGTATCGCCGGAGAAAAACTGAGGACGACGACGGTGTTGTGAAAAAAAAAAAAAGAGGAAAAGCAAGAAAAAGAAAGAAGAGGAAGAATAAGGGAAACAGAGAGAGAGAGAGAATGAGGAGGGGCTAAGGTTTTCGAATGTAAAGAGGGTTTAGAAAGAGAAGGAGTTAAAACAGAAACGGTTCTCGCCGGAGACGAAGAGGCATGAGTTTTGAAACCACTGCTAAAACGAAACGACGCCGTCCCAGTTGCTGTGTGAAAATTAACACACAGTTGCGTACGCAAGGTTCAATCTTGCGCACGCTCCTTGCGGACGCATTAATGGGTTATGCGTACGCATATTCATGATTTTGGTTGACTATAAACCAGGGGCAATATTGACACCTAATTTGTAGTTAAGTCTCGACTTGATACCAGTCCTTGGTAAGGGTCCAAATTTAATACCCGATCTTCGTTAAGGGCCGAAAATCACGACCATTCTTCAAAATTACTCGACTTGGGCCTCCGTTGAGGTCAACCCTATTTGTAGGGTCCGATATGACGATTTGGGCCTCCGTTGAGGTCAACCCTATTTGTAGGGTCCGATATGACGATTTGGGCCTCCGTTGAGGTCAACCCTATTTGTAGGGTCCGATATGACGATTTGGGCCTCCGTTGAGGTCAACCCTATTTGTAGGGTCCGATATGACGATTTGGGCCTCCGTTGAGGTCAACCCTATTTGTAGGGTCCGATATGACGACTTGGGCCTCCGTTGAGTTCAACCCTATTTGTAGGGTCCGATATGATGATTTGGGCCTCCGTTGAGGTCAACCCTCTTTATAGGGTCCGACATCACTTGAAATCACTTATGTGGGCCTCTGCTGAGGTCAACCCTTTGTTATAGGGTTCGATAACGCCTTATTGCCCTTCGTCAAGGACAGTTCCTCACAAGCCTGAGATGGCTATTTTCTTTAACTCATACACTGATACCCTACATCACTGCCCAGGTGAGCTTTTATTTTGTTTGCACGAACTACGGCAGGTCTGATCCCTTCCAAAGGGTACGTAGGTAGTTGGGTGATTCCTAACTCGACCCATTGCATGTACTTCGATTTCGATTTGGTCAGTTGGTAAAAATGGACGGGTCTATGAAGTCTTCCGATATTACTCACAAGCGAGTATAATCGAAAGAGGGGCAACTGTAGACACCCCATTTTGTACCACCCAATCAGATCTGAGATCACCCGAGTTGGAATCCCGATGATGAGGTTTATTGTGTGCCCCGAGAAATCGATAAAGCAATTCCCAACGAGACGCTTAGATTGCAAGTTGAGAACTTCTCTGTATACCCCTCACGTACGCATATGATTCTAATGCGTACGCATTATGCGTACGCAACAGTAAGGTATGCGTACGCATCATCTGTCACTTCCCCATTTTCCAGCACCGATGTTTTCACCCAAGTCTGATCAGCATGGGGTAGAGAGAAAAGACTTCGGCGACCACTTGAATTTGAAATGTATGGGGAACAAAACAAGGGAACCAGCCGGTTGCTGATTTCCTGGGTCGCACAGATATGATTTTGGTTTTTAGTGAAGAGAACCGACTTACCGCAGTCTATAAATAAAGACTCTTCTGAATAGGAAAAGGGGGGGGTTCGAGTGAATAACCCTGGAAGATTGATAAATCAGTGAGAAAAAACCAGTCAGGAACTAAGGGAGAAAAAGAATTGAAATCATCCATTAAGCAAACATTCAAACACTAGAAAACCAGAAAGAAACCAAGGGAATTTACAGCTGCAATCTAAGGCGATAAGGCGGGAATTGTTGCATCGATATCGGAGGCACTCAAACCTGAGGGTAAGTTATTCTCATTCTAATGTTTATTATTCTTGCTTTTAACACTAGAGAATACATTGAGGATTAGCTATTATATACCCAGTAGATAGGTATCACTAATTATTTTGTTACTTTGTACGGACCGGATAGTCGCCGGGTTGGAAATCCCAGACTTTGAACTCAAATATGACCATGATTCTGTAAATATCTGTGTAAATAAGTTATGCATGCTGGTAGTATACTATGGGAACTGTAATCTAGGTTTTGAATCATTGAATATGGTTAAGAAATGATTGAGATAAGCTAGAAAGAAGTTGGTCTCTGACAAAATGAAAATTGACGTGGATACTTTCAGCCCGTGCCCAGGGTAGAGGAAAGAACATAGTACACTCATGCGTACGCATTATGGTATGTTGCGTACGCACGTGTGTGCGTGTGCATTCGTTAGTGTTGCGTACGCACCATGCGTACTCATTATCCCATATTGCATACACACCTGTCACTACTCTTTCAATTAACTTCAGTTATTATCATGTCTCTTTTTAATATTAAATATTTCTGATGATTTACCCTGGTTTTGGCTAGTTCATTAAATGTAACTTGTATATATTATTTCATTAAATGGTAACCTGTATATCTTATTTCCTGTATATCCTGATTTGCTATGTATTATAGCCTCTTTCTCACTTTACTCACATCATTTTTCATATGATTAGCATGACATTTCATATATTGTGTGCTTATGGATGAAATTCAACTAAATTTTCTGGATTAAATATAGCCAACAATCGTTTACGGAGGCCGATTTTTTTTATCGGGCATTGTCGGGTGCTTAACACCTTCCCAACAGTGTACCTTAGCTCCGAACTCTGGATCTCTGGTTCGAATTCGTTGAATTTGAGATTGAATTACCCAGAATGATATGATTAGTTCCCAAGGCTGACTTGGGTGGCGACTCCTGATACGCTAGTGCTTCGCAATAGCATTATACGTCCTAAAGGGCCGCACTAGCCCGCGGCGCTTACACACGCCTCAGTTGTAATTTCTTGGTGCTTTGTCAAGATTGTTTTCTTTTCCTTTTCTTTTAATGATATTCTTACTTACCCAAAAATAAAAAAAATTCTTAAGTTATATTTGTCTTAAGAAATGATTCACAGGTAGTTTTGCTACATCATTCTCTAAAATATGGTTAGAGGTAGAGAAAAAAGTGGGTGAGACAAAAAAAAATGGTTACATGTTTTGGAGTAGTCACTTTTTTCATGTGATGCATTATTACTACAGATGCATTTTTACACTATTGTGAACCCCGGAAATTGGGCCCACGAGGGATTGAAAAGAAAAAATGGGTTTTGAAAACAAAAAAGGAGTCGCCACCTTATTTTTTTAAAGGAAACAAGGAAAACCCTAAAAATAGTTTGTTTTAGGAAAACAATTTGAATGACTCCATAAAAAAGGAAAGACAAAAACCAATCTTTTGGAAACCAAAGAAATCGGGGATTCGGAGGCTAAGTTATGACATGGGAAGGTTCTAGGCAAAGCCTATAGGCACCCATGTCACCCTTTCAGTCTCTCAGTTCATTTGGGCTAAATTAAGATCTTTCCATACAAAAATCAGCAAGTATATCATCACAAGATAGCATGCATATCATATATTTCATTCATCCATCCATGCATAATAAACACATAAAAACAGAAAATAAAGAAAAACAAAACAAAACAAAAAAGAAACCTAGGATGCTTGGATCCTAGAACGGACTTGAGCCTCACGAAGAGCGCCTACGTACCATGCAACGAAATACATGGATCAAAGTCCATGTAGTTCGATTAGAACTAGGGTTAAAACTTAATATAAACCTATGGTTAAAACCCTAGGTTTCCTTATTTGAAAAAGAGTTGAATATGATAGATAAACCAAGTTTGAAATTAAGAAAATTCCACAAAATGGAAACCTTGATAAAAACAGAATTTTGTTGGTTAAGGAAACCCTAGATTTAAACCATAGACTTGTATTAAAAATTAACCCTAGAGAGGGAGAAGGGAAAGAGTTAAGGAAGAGAGGTGAATCGGGGCACCTTCACACCCACTTACCTGAGCGCAATAGCTCCAAGCATTAGCCATTTCAAGCATTGGCAGCCCTATTTGCCATAGGACAAATACCACACCTATTTGCACCCTTACACGTGCTCAAAACCATGCAAATACAATGATATGCAAATCTGGACAGAATAGTATTAAGGCCTAAAATCATCTACTAAGCATGCTAATAGCAAAAGCAGCAAACTTTCATAAGCCCTAACACAATCCTAGAACCATATCATGCATATAAACCCTAAAACATACTAACATGCATGCAAAAATATCATATTTACTCCATATGAAAAACATATACAGCAAACATGAAGAAAAACCAATGAAAAGACCTACTTTAACATGCTGTATAAAAACTAACACAAAACAAGGACTCTAAAACCCTAAACTCACAAATATGCTTAAAAACATACAAAACCAACTTCACACATACTAAAATAAACCTAAACAGAACCTAAATCATGCATATTAACTAACTAAAGTAATAAAACATGATAAGAAACCCTAAGACTAACATGCAATAACACTAATCCTAGCACAAGGACAACAAGAGCACAAGAATCACACCTATGCTTAAAAACCTAAAGGACAACCCTAAAGCATGCTAAAATTATGATAAACAATAGATATTCCATGTATATTAACTAGCTAGAGTGTTAACACATGATAAAAAAGCTACCTTTAACATGCAATAGGCCTATCCTATATGAAAACCCATATTCAGCATAAGAAGGAGTAAAGCATACCTTAGGAAGAGGCTTCCTTGCTACTGTAGAGACTCTCTCTTCCTCTTATGGATGACTTGAACCAATGTTCTTCAAGGCTACAGCAAGAACTCCAGCTCTCCTTCAAGTCCCTCTCTCTTATTCTCTCTCTAACACTTAGGTTTTTAGGCATAAAGTGGCTCCCCTTATGCTGAAGCATAGGGGGGTATTTATAGACTTCAATTAGGATTAACCAATGGCTGGGATTAAAACCCTAAAAATTAATCCAAGGGCTATTAGAGACCCCCTTGGGGCTTAAGTAACTCAGAAGTTACCAAAAATTAGAAGGAAACTCGTCCAAAAGAGCCCTTGTACGTCAAAATAGGTAAAAGTCCGCTTCAGCAAGGAATCATGGTGCAAATAGGAAGTGGCCTCGGGTGACCACCCAAGGCTGGGCGGCTAGCCACCTGGGCCCAGGCGGCTAGCCGCCCGGGGCTGGGTGGTCACCCGAGCCCACTTCGGATTTTTCTCCTATTTTGACTCTCAATGCTTCTAGAAGTGTTTCAAGGGCCAAATGAACTCCGATTTTGATGAAATAAAAGCCAAAACGACCGTGTTTCGATGAGGAATATGTTTTTGAACATTTTAGGGTGAAAACCACTAACCATGGGGACATGGTTAGGTTTGAACAAGGCGGTTAACCACTATACTCTACCTTTGCTAAGCATAGGCATGCACATAGGGTCAAACCAAACACTTTCCATATCAAAATTGAACTTCATAAAACACTTTTGGGGATAAAATGATGACTAATGAAAGTCAATTTGAAAAGATTTGGTTGGTAATTGTGAGTCAATTAGAGCTAACCCAAAGAAGGGTCAATTAACCAATCTTGAACTGTATCGAGCCATTTTAATCCCGAGCCATTGATTCATCAAATTGACACTAGAAATACCTCCTATGCATCCATATGAACTCCAACTGACAATTTGGAGATCATTTCAAGGTCAAATGAAAAGTTTGGGATTTAAAAGACGATTATGCCCCTCAAGTCACAAAAGCTCTCATTATCCCTCAAGATCAACTCCGAATTGAACCAAAATTCATATCCATTGTCCTTGTGACTCTAGAAAACTAATGCAAGTGACTAGACTAAGAAAGAAAACAAAAACATGCATGAAATGATGAGCCCTGGTAAGGTGGTGCAAAAATGGGGTGTGACAACTATAACAATGCAAAAAATATATATAGCTCACCTAAATGTTTCACATGGTTGGAGATGCTCTAATAAAAGAATACTACTAAACTATACCAAATAAATTTATTTTATTCATTAGGGGTGCAACATGGTTCGGGTAGACCCGAGGACCGAACCGGTCCGACCAATTCGGTCTAGTTTTGGCCTGGTCCAAATAGTAATAGGTTCGATTCTGGTTTAAGGAGTTTCAAACCCGAACCCCGACTGAATTTCCGAATTCCAAAAAAAAATATATATATATATATATAGGAGAGGATTCCGTTGACACCCGGTGTAAAACTTTTTAAACTTACACCCGTCAATATATTTCTATAGAAATCATATTTCATCAATCCAACCGTTAGATTATATATTCTTGTCATGCACATCATGCATGCCAAATTTCAAGCTAATCGGAGATTAGGAATTATGTCATTCGTAAAGTGCTCGAAATTAAAATTTTATTTATTAAAGAAATGTAAGTTTATGGATCAAACATTTTTCAATATCCAATTAACTTAAAATTTGACATGCATAATGATAGAAATATGTAATCCAACAGTTGAATTAATAAAATATGATTTCTATAAAAAGATATTGATGGGTGTAAGTGTAAAAAGTATTACACCGGGTAATGGAACCCTCACTATATATATGTGTGTGTGTGTGTGTGTGTGTGATTATATGTTAATATTAATATATTATACTCCATATATAAGTATTATTCATTGAATAATAATACTTATTCAATAATTTCAAAATATAGTAATAACACAGATTGTAACTCACCACTGGTGATGTTCTTAGATGTAGTACCCAAATAGCCAAATTTGTAAATGATATTAGTAATATGTTAATTTTCCACGTGGATTGGATTGTGACCATTCATTTATTGAAAAAACAAGGCACTTAACATAGTGACAATTTCCACACTAATAGCCCATATTATTGACTTGAGTATCTTCTTGAGTTTATTGCGATGCCTAATAAGATAAATTTTGGTCTCCCCGAGGTTTCTCTCGTGGGTGTTCTAGTCTTGCCAAGTGCAAGTTTTTTCTCCCTGGGTGTGATAGTTCTGTTCACCTTTGTGGGAGGGTTTTAAGTTAACATAGGTCTTTCTATCACCAGATGGATGACCAGATGGAGGCGATGTGGAAAAGTTTTGTGCTGACGGAGGAGGAGTGTGAGAATGTGGTTATCACTGGTAATATACAGGATGCTAGTAGGGAGAAAGCTGGGTATTGTTTGGTTGGAAAACTCTTTACAGAGAGGCCATTTAATATTGAAGCAATGAAGTCAACGTTAAGAATGATATGGAGGCTAGCAAAGGGCCTGACGATTATGGATCTCGGTAAGAACTTATTTCTATTCCAGTTCCACTATCCCTTGGATTGTCGTAGAGTTCTGGATAATGGTCTGTGGAGTTTTGATAAATCCTTAGTTCTTCTGAAGGAGGTTGAGGGGGATATTCAGCCATCTGATATTGTTATGGATGAATCCCCATTTTGGGTGCAGGTATATAATCTACCGTTAAGCTACATGACTAAGGAAGTGGGGAAAATGATAGGGGATAAGTTAGGGGGTTTTCTTGAGATGGAGTATGGGGAATGTGGGGTGTGTTTGGGCAGATGTATGCGTCTGCGAGTTTATATTCTGATAAGAAAACCTTTGAAAAGGGGCATCATGTTGAATATGGGAAGGAAAGCCATATGGGCCTCTATTAAATATGAACGATTACCTATATTTTGTTATTTTTGCGGGATACTTGGTCATACAAAGAAGAAGTGTGTCAAAAGTTTTGATCACCAGGATGCAAGGCCGAGTGAGACTCCGCAGTATGGGGTGTGGTTGCGAGCTCCAGACTTAGTTAAATTTGCAAAAACCCAGAAGGTGGGAGGATCCTCACCTCGGCCTGAGGCAGGGAACGGCCACGAACTAGGTGGGAAGACGACGGTGAGCTGTTCCACTGGATTTGCACATGGCGGAGATGATGACGTGGCTATATCAGCAACATTAATAGATCGAAGGCAGGATCGGGTGGTGGACAACGAAGGGATTAATGGCGATTCTCTAGGCGGTAATTCTGCTTCGAATATTAACAGGGGATCTAGATTATGGAAAGAGAAGGATTTTGATTTTGAGAAGGAAAAGAATAGGGAGCTTATTAAGGAAAATGGTTGTTCTATGAAGGAGCTGATAGGGATGGGAGGCGTGATTACAAGGGAGTGCTCTGATCCAATACAGCTAATGTTTATGGAGGGGCCCACTATGGGGATAGTGGGTTTAGAAAAGGGTTTGACTTCAAAATAGATGGACAATGAGGGTATTAGTGGGCTGCCTGTTGGGATGGATAATCAATGCTTTGGCAAGGCCTAGTTGGTGGAGCCCATTAATGGTTGTAACTGGTCCAAAGTGGACTGTTCTCAACACAGGCTAAGTCCTGACATTTTTAATAATAAAGAAAACCTCATCCCTAAGAACCCACCACTAGAATCTTTACCAAATGACGGAGTTATTACGGAGGTTAGGGCCAAAAATTGGAAGCGTAAAGCTCACAATGTCCGATTGAGGGAGGGGAAAATTTTAGTAGTAATAGCAATGGGGAAGCGCAAGTAGATTGAGGGAATTCTCAAAGAGGGGGTTAATGAATCTGGTGAGTTGGGGTTCAATGGCAAGGGAGCTCGTTATCTTGTACAGGGGAATAGGTCTCAGCTTGCTATAAATGATAGATCGGCGATGACTGGATACCACTCTCGTCGGGAGCCATGAAAGTCTTAAGTTTCAACTGTCGGGGGCTTGGGAACCCTCGCACAGTTCACGTTCTTCACAACTTAGTGAAGTGGAAAGGTCCCAGCTTAGTTTTCTTGATGGAAACTAAGCTTCATACAAGTGAAATGAAGAAGGTTAAGTTTAAATTGGGTTTTTCTAATGGCTTACTAATTGATGCTAACCATCGTGCTGGAGGGTTGGCGTTATTGTGGCATTCGAATATGGTGGTGGATGTTCTGAGTCATTTATGTCACCACATTGATGCTTAAATCCTAGAGGCGGGGATTGCCAAATGGCGTTTTATTGGATTCTATAGTCATCCAAAAATGCCATTGAGGAAGCTTTCCTGGGATTTGTTAGTAACTCTACACTCCCATTCAGCTCTCCCCTGGCTGTGTGTGGGGATTTCAATGAAATAACTGTAACAGGGGAAAAATGGGGTAGAGTACCAAAAGCATAATGGCAGATGAGGGATTTTTGTGAGGCAATCACTAGATGCAACCTCAGAGATTTGGGTGTGGTCCAAAATTCACATGGTGCAATAATAGGGCTAGGATAGAATGTATAAAGGAGAGACTGGACAGGGCTCTAATGTTCATAGATTGGTGTACTCTGTTTCCCCTAACGAGCTTTGAAATTTTGGTGTGCAGTGCTTCAGATCATTGCCCTATTTTGGTGGATATGAATGGTTTAATAAGGGGGTAGCTCAGAAAAAGAAACCCTTTCGGTTTGAGGCTATGTGGGTTAGGTCTAATGAGTGTGAGCAAATGGTTAGGGAAGGCTGGTTTGGTGTGAAATTGGGGTCTGCGATGTCTTGTGTGAATGAAAAAATAAAGTCTACCAGAATGCACTTAGCAGTATGGAATAAATCTACTTTTGGTAATGTCCATAAACAGCTTAAAGACCTACGTGACCAACTCAAAGTTATTAAGCAAGGACTGGTCTCTGACTTAGCTATAGAGGAGGAAAAACGTATTATGCAGCTCCTGGATGAACTCCATGCCCATGAGGAGGTTATGTAGTGCCAACGCTTACATATTGCTTGGTTAAAAGAGGAGGATAGGAATACTGCCTTTTTCGATGCTAGAGCTTTCTAGTGACATAAGAAAATTTTGATCAAGGGGTTACGGGATGCACAGAGGCAGTGGCAAGAAGCGGAGGCTCGAGTTGAAGACATTATGGTTGATTATTTTAAGAATATCTTCTCCTCCTCCAATCCTCTTATTATGGAGTCTAATTTTGAATGGATTGATCCTCAAGTCACAGATGAGATGAACATGGCCCTCATATGGGTTTTTCAACCTCATGAGGTGCGTGATGCACTGTTCCAGATGCATCCCAGTAAATATCCTAGCCCTGATGGCATATCAGTTCTCTTTTACTAGAAGTATTGGCATATTATAGGGGCAGATGTTACCCATGCCACATTGTCTTTTCTACAAGGAAGTACTATGTTTAAGAATTTTAATTATACCTACATTGTTCTAATTCCTAAAACAGATAGCCTTGAGTATATCACTCAATACCGTCCAATCAGCCTTTGTAATGTGGTTTATAAGATAATTGTTAAATTATTGGCCAATCGTCTTAAAACCATACTGCCTCATATTATCTCGAATAGCCAGAGTGCCTTTGTACCCGGGCGACTTATTACCGACAATGTATTAGTAGCCTTTAAGCTAATGGATTTTTTAAAAAATAAAAGGTTAGGTAGGGATGGTTTTTTTGGCTTGAAACTTGATATGAGTAAGGCCTATGACAAGATTGAATGGTCTTTTCTTGAGCAGATTATGGAGAAGTTAGGTTCTTCTAGAGTTTGGATTCGGCTTATTGTGAACTGTGTAAGCACTGTGTCCTATTCAGTTATTTTCAATAGCAGCTAGTGTGGGTATTTTCATCCTTCTAGGGGGCTTCGGCACGGGGATCCCCTTTTGCCTTATCTGTTTTTAATTGTGGTAGAAGGCTTGACTACAATGTTGGCTAAAGCACAAAGGGAGAACAAATTGGCTGGGATTTCTATTTGCCGAAGAAGCCCAAAAATATCTCATCTTTTTTCGCTGATGATAGTCTATTAGTTGGCAATGCTACAGTTACGGAATGTAGAACAGTTATGCAGGTTCTTTCTCGATATGAGGTTGTGTCTGGTCAACAAGTTAATATGGAAAAATCTTCCATTTTTTTCAATAGGAACAGAAGCCGTAACTAACAGGATTCACTTAGAAGCATTTTGCGAATTTCTCAAGAGGGCAGCCATGGCAAGTATTTAGGTCTTCTAACTTTTATTGGCAAATCCAAGAGGGCAATATTCAGTTTGCTTAGGGAGAGGGTGTGGAAGAAGTTGCAAGGATGGAAAGAGAAGCTGTCTCAAAGGCAGGGTAAAGAGATCTTGATTAAAGCAGTTGCATAGGCTATTCCAACTTATATGATGAGCTGCTTTAAAATTCCTAAGTCCCTATGTGATGAGATTAAGACAATAATCAGTAATTTTTTGTGGGGGCAAAAAGCGGATGAAAGGAAGATACATTGGCTTAATTGGGATCAGTTATGTTATTCTAAGAAAGATGGTGGATTGGGTTTTCGAGATTTTGGTGTCTTTAATAATGCCTTGCTTGCTAAGCAAGCCTGGCGGCTAGTCACTAATGACAATTTGTTGGCAGCCAGACTATTGAAGGCAAAATACTTCCCTCGTGGTAATTTTTTTGATTCAAGGCTAGGGGTGAATCCAAATTTTTCTTGGCGCAGTATCTAGGGAGCAAAAGATGTTTTTGCTAGAGGCCTTCGTTGGAGAATTGGGGATGAGAAGTCGGTAGGTATTTGGCAAGACAAATGGCTCCCTACACTTACAACATTTCGAGTGGTTTCACCAAGGGATGTTCTATCAGAGAATGCACGTGTTAGTGAATTAATTGATGTGGAGAAGAAGGAATGGAAGAAAGATTTAGTGGACAGTGTTTTCCTACCTCATGAAGTAGAAATTATCTACCAAATACCCCTTAGCCATTGGTTGCCGGAAGATAGACTCATGTAGCATTACCATCCTAGGGGTGTGTACATAGTCTGCAGTGCATACATGATGGAAATGGACAACCAGCGGAGACGGCAAAGCAATTTATCAGGTGAAAGCTCTAGTCTTGGTTCCGGTGGGGTGGTGAGTACCTTTATTTGGCATCAACCTATTCCCAACAAGATCAAACATTTTGTGTGGCGAGCCTTTAAGGGCATCCTTCCGACACGGGTAAGCCTTGTAAGAAGGAAACTTCCAGTTGACCCTTTGTGCCCTTTTTGTGCTCAAGATGAGGAAACCATTACCCA
Source organism: Liquidambar formosana (assembly GCA_039720395.1). NCBI lineage: Eukaryota > Viridiplantae > Streptophyta > Magnoliopsida > Saxifragales > Altingiaceae > Liquidambar > Liquidambar formosana. The sequence continues at coordinate 9,025,362 of CM077827.1, forward strand.
CGTTCTTAGCGACTGCAATTTTACCAAGTCAGTTTGGCGCTGTAGTGGCTTGGCCTAGTGGTGTGGTGTTATTCCTTCAATCGATTTTGGGATCTGGCTGGGTGATGCTCAACAGCACCTGGGGAAGGATATGTTACCGCAAGTTTTGTTAACTATATGGGCTATATGGAATGGGAGGAATCGCCTAGTATTTGATGGGATTAGGGAAGATCCAAGTGTGGTGGTTGGAAGGGCGGCGCTGTTATGGAAGGATTTTTCAGAAGCTGTTGAGAATCAGGGGAATGTTGGGGTGAGGCCACGCGCGTTATGGAGCCCTCTGAGGGTTGGGGCTTTTAAAGTTAATGTTGATGAAGCCCTCTTTGCGGAACATTGTAGTGCTGGTTTGGGAATGGTGATTAGGGACTAGGAGGGTCAAGCCATTGCTACAGGGTCGAGAAAAATTTCTGGCATCTTTCCGACAGTTGTGGGGGAAGCTATCGCAGTTTGTTTCGCGATGGGTTTGGCGCGGGATCTGTGTCTGCACTCTGTGGAGGAAGGCGATAGTTTGGAAGTGGTTAATGCCCTCACCACTCAAGTGGACCTGCTCACCCCTTTAGGTCTTATAATTGAGGATATACTAATTGAGGCAGCCCAATTTTTTACAATGGTGACTTTTGCTCCTATTCGCCGTGAAGGCAATGAAGTAGCTTATGGCCTAGAATGGTATGCTAAGGGTATTGAGGATTTTTGTATTTGAATTGTGGAAGTCTCGGATTTTATCAGGGACCCTTTTCTTCTTGATTTACAATATTGTTCTCATTAATATAAAACTTTAGACCGTTTCTCAAAAAAAAAAAAAAAAAAACATAGTGACAATTCCTGGTTTTGCATCTACCAAAAATAAAAAATATTCCTTCGTCTTGCATTAGTAGAATTTTATTATGCATTCTCATATTTTCTCGTCAAGAAAGAAAAGAAAATAACTCATTACTAACAAGAAATGAATGAAATTCTTGCACTTTTTTTTCCCTCCAAATCAACTCGGCAGAAGCCCGACACCCAACTATATTTGAACTAAGATTTGATTGAGTTAAATTGAATTGAAATGTCCGACTATATAACACCTACTTGGGGAATAGTATCTATCTATCCATTTTGTGTCAGTCAAACCGAACCCGAGGAAAAAAAAAAGAAGTTCCCACTTCCCATTATCCATCAAATTAATTCTACCCCACGAAACCCATCTCCAACACCACATTATCCACATCCACCAACCATCATTACTACTTTGAATCTACTGCTATTATAGAAAATAAATACTCCATATTTTGTTACTACTCAATTCATTTTTTTATTAACCTGAAACCAGTCCATCTCTCTTGAACTTGGTCAAGATTATTAGCTTGAACGTTAAACGACCTTATAAAATGATAACCTCGTGTAAGGAGCAAGGATTAATTAGACTTTGATAGCTTGGATATCCTGTTGCTTGGCAAAAAAGAAAAAAAAAATCATTTTTTTATTCAAATTTCAAAATTACAAATTTTGAAATAGTAATATTACACTATTTATTTGAACCCGACAATTTAATATGCCATTTTAGTATGAATCAAGCTAGTGTTTTACTTCTTTTAAAGTGTATTAAAAAAAGAAATCAACGTAAGCTTTCTTAGTCATGATTTGTAGGTTTTCAAAATTTAATTAAACTTTATAACAATCGGATTTGAAGAAGATTCTTCCTAGGCTTATTAATTTTAATTATAAAATCATCAAACTTAGGCCCATCCAAATCACAGCCCACAGCAAATTCATTTTCATATATGAATGAATTATTATTATCATTTCCAATATATAAATAGTAATTTCATTTTTATATACTATATCTCGAAAATTCTGTACATTTTACATTCAAGAATCAAGACTGAAAAAAGAGTCCTCAACTTTCCAATCTTACAGTCTAGAATCATACGACGTCGTAACGAAAATCACGGCGTCCTATTTCTCAACTACACGCAACAATCTCCCTCGAAACCATCCCCGCTACTGCAGGCACCGGCGACGCAGGCAATCTCGCTGAGAAGTTCCTCAGCGGGAACTCGTCGATTCGAGAATCGTCATACCCTTCATCGAAGTTGAGGGCATAACTCAACGGGTCGTACTTGAAGTCGGCCGAGTGCCGCCGGCTCTTGCCAATTCGCGGGAACAGATTCCGGCACTTCTCTTTAATCTCCGGCAACTCGCGAGCCGTTGATTTTAGCCACGTGGACGATGATCTGATCGTTCGGGACTTCGAGAGGGGTTCCAGGGCTTCGTGACGGCTGAGACAGCAGGAGAAGCAGATAGTTGATTTGAGCTTCTGTCTCAGATATGCAGATTCACGTTCATCCTCCATTGACTGAACTTGAAGGCAGAGAGAGAGAGAGAGAGAGAGAGAGAGTCTTGAGTGTGTGCTTTTTTTCTTTTAGAGAGGAAAAGCTAGAAAAGTGAGGATGAGGATGAGGATGAGGATGATTCGGGTGGGGTATTTATACGTGGGAGCGGCAGAAGAAGGATTAAAAGGACGGATAGGGACGTGGTTGACGTGGCATTTACTATAGCTGGAAAAGCGAAAAATCCGTGGGACGTGCGTAGGGTGGTTTTTGTTAATTCCGCGTAAGCTGGAGGGACAGCTGGGCGTTTCGTCATTTAAATTAAGGTGCTGAATTTGTTTGGTTAGTGAGAAAATGGAGGAAAATAAAAATTAAATTCACTCTTTTTTGTTGCCTTTTGATTTTTGGGACCAAATAGAATCAACTGGACTTAGTGGTGTCCGAGATAAATAAATTATACATATTTTTGGGGATAGATTAAAAAAAAAGGTCGTTTTCAAAAAATGCTTTCACAAAACAATAATTTTTTTTCAAATCTTCTTTGATTTTATTTCTTCAATTTTCCAAGCAAAGTGAGTGTTTTTAATCTTAATTCTCACAATATAGATAGCTTGAATATTACCAAGGAGGAAAATAAAAACAAAAATAGGATGTCCTATAAATCTATAATGCCCTTGGCCTTTTTCTATTGTCAAGCTTTTTTTTTTTTTTTTTCCTTTGGTCAGAAAGATATAATAAAATTAGAACCTAGGGATACCAATGCCCACTAGATCTGCCGAAAGCAAGTTACAAAGCCCATTGGGCGGAACTATTGTCTGTCAAGCTTATCCACACGGAAGTGTGGCGGTTTTTTTTTTTCGTTTAATGGAAGAAAAATCAGACCGGTTTTCTAAATTGAGTCAAAGGAGGAGCTACTGTCCCTCCCTCATCTTTATGAAAATTGTTTATTCAACGCCCGGGCCCAACAATTTCTTTCTTTCTTTTTCTTTTTTTTTTTTCTTTTTTTTTCTATCATTTTGTGGGGAAAATGTGTAAATTCAAACATATTATTTTGAGACAGATGCCACTTAATTTTCATTAACAAAAATATTTGAAATGGCCGACACTTGAGTCAATGTTTATAGGTGATTTATTTAATATTGTTTCACGGTTTGATTGTTTTGTGTGATTAAGCCATGTGGACCTCTTTATAATTAAAACATTATGTATGAGTCTTTAGTAAGATTTCCTGTCCTAGGGTAGGGTACGTATAAATTCATGTTTATTTTATATTCCAGGATGAACTAGGATAAATCTCTATAATATTTGATACTTTTTTTCACGTAATTTTTCTATTATGAAAAATGATTGTAATGTTATTTAAACAATTTACATATTTAAAAATTAGTGTCAATATTAATTGTCGTTCATTTGAATTAAATAGAAAAATGTTATGTGACCACCCTTGATGAAAGAATTGAATTTTAACTTGATCTATTAATTTGTCTATATAAGATCAGTAGAAAATTGTTGTTTATCCTATACTACACAGTTCTCATTATCACTCATGGAGGTGAGAGGAGTTACACATGTGGCCCCCAAGTTTTTAAATTAAAAATAGGGGACTTGGGTCACAAGTCCAAATTTTAGGACTTATGTGGGCAACAGCCCCTTGGAAATTCTTATGCAGCCCTAGGTCTATCAAGCAATCTTTAAGACCAAAATACCCTTTTATGCACTATATTCACACTCTCAGTAAAAATATCGTTCCCTCTCTTTCTCCCTTTCGCTCTCGCTCTCCCTTTCTCTCTCCCTAGCCTCTCCCTCTCTCTCCCTTCCTGTCTACAACTTTTTTCTTTTTTCACTCCATCAAAACTTGTGATGCCAAATACCATAATGGTCGACGATGTAGCTGCTTACTCAAGAAACCCTATTTTTTGACTATGTGAAGTCGATCAGATCTGCAAATCTACTACTCAAGAGATGGAGACATCTAGATCCAAAGTAATTACTCAAATTTCTTTTTTTCGACAAATCAAGTGATGTGCAGAGAAGAAACCTCCATTTTTCCATTTTTCCTGATGAGGGAGGTGCTCAATCATCAGGTTTGATAGCGTGGTGGTTCGTCATTATTATTAAGCGCTCCTAATCTGAACTAAATTTTTGAACATCTGAATCTTAGGGAACATGATTTGAGCACGTAATAAGAATTTCAGAAAACATTGATGGCAATTGAGAGTTAAGATAAGATAGAGAACCACTGATTTTTCTATTCTAGATATATTTACTAACCAAGACCATGAAACTTATACAACCAATATGCTATAAGCTACCCATCCCAACCTGTTAGCAACTTGAGGGGATGGTGATATCTTTACTGTGGAGTTAGAAGATGTAAAAACTAATTTTGGTAGATTCTTAAGTGTCTAAAAATTGCTTTACTTCTATAACTTTTACAATTTCTAATAGAACTAACATCAAGTTACGTGTAATTCTAAACCAGTTACATATAACTATTTTAGAAAACCCACATCAAACTATTTTAATAAGTCAAATTTAGTTACAAACTATTTTAATAAGTTTAGTTTAATCACAAATACTTAGATTCATCTATTTTCATAAGAAATTTTACTCATATATATTACGCAAAATATTGAAAATTTAATCACAAAAAGTTACATGTAACTGTTTCACAAATTTCATTTCAGGAAATTAAATTTAGTCTCAATCACTTAAATTTAACACTTTAATAAGTTGAATTTAGTCACAAACACTTAGATTAAATTGTTTTTATGGAATATTATAATTAAATTATATAAATATTCAAGATATAATCGTATTTTTTAAAACACTTACACGTAACTATTTAACAAAATTTACTTCAAATGGTTAAAATTAGTCATAATCACTTAAATTTAATTGTTTTAATAAATTAAATTTAGGTACAAACACTTAGATTTAGTAATTTTCATAAAAATATTGAAGTTAGATTATGAAAATATTCAAAAATCTAATTTTGTTTATAAACAGTTGAATGGAATTGTGTTTATGTAGTCAGTCAATGTAACTGTTTTATTTTTATTTTTATTTTTTTTTTCATAATTTCATATTCATCATAGATCTTATTTTAAAGGTCTCAGCGAATGGATTCTAAAACTATAAATTTTATCAAAAATCAATGAATAGATTGAAAATTATGCTATTTTAAAGTTTGAAAACAAAAAATAACAACTTAAGGGTATATTTGACTTTATACACTTAAGACTTAGACAAATACACAACTGTTTCACTTAAAAAGGACTTATGACTTATGGTCGCATAAGTTTTTTCCATGGACTTATGCCTCCATAAGTTCCATAAAGTGGATTTTTCCCTAATTTATCTCTACCTCTATCTATAAATCATTATTACTTATAAAAGTGTCTTAGTAGAAAAATTTTTGATTGACAATTACATCTTTATTTTAAATTATATATACTTTTTTATGAGTTTGTGTATTTGAGATAAGAATGGACTACATGTGTTAAATCTTTATCTTTAACCAAATAATAAAATCCTAAAGCAAATAAAACACACTAGAATCCTAATACAAGTAAAAATAATAAATATTAATAAATAAATAGAGTTTAAAACCAATTTGAAGTATTAGTTTCTATTCCTACCATGACTCTTAGCTATCTAAGGAACTATCACATATATATATATATAGAAAACTCTTATGTGGTCTTTATTTTTTCACTTTCGTAAAACTCATTTATCTTTTTCTACAAGTCTTTGCCAAGTATGTATAACCATTCTTCTACGAATTTTTTTCCTTATGCACCGCACCGCACCGCACTGACATGCATTTATAAATACACACACACACACACACATTCTTTACCTTTGGTTTTGATGGATGATCATGATACATTTTTATATATTTTTACTTATTCTACATGTGTTGATGCTAATAATTAAAAGATTAAAATATAACAAGATTTTATGTTAATAATTTTTTATAAATAAATATTTTTATGTTAATTTTTTGAAGGAATTTTTTCCCACACAAAATTCAGGTGCGAACATACGTATGCTATAATTAGTGTGTATACATGTACAGTCTTAATCAGATTAGCATGTCTTGATATAAGTTATATCAGTACCATGCATTTGGCTTGTACCTCGTGCATTAGCCTAATGTACTCTGTAACTTACTAATGCATGAAATACAACCCCAAATACGAGTGTTGATATAGATGATCAATGTTGACACCCCATTTTGTACCCCTTGACATTTCGGGTTACCTTTAAGCCCAATGATGAAGGGCAGCAGCAGATGAACTACCACAAGCGAGCCTGAAAGACCTATGCAAGTACAACATAGCTTTCTAAGACCTTGAGATATCCCATGCTCGTGCGTGCATGGTTAATGCACGTACGTGCATCTTCCATGCATGTATGATCATGTCCCTTATTTTCGAATTTCCAGCTTTTCCCCCCAAATGATTTCTTTCCTTGTAAAGCCCTTATGTTGACAACTGCTTGATGGCGGTTGGAAACCCTAGTTACCTCGAAAATAAACCCTAAAAACCCCTTAAAAATACCCCACTCTCAACCAAGAGAAGGGGACTTCCTCACCAAGCCTCCATTCAACCTTTACACCCAGCCTCCACCCCAAAAGATCCAAGAATTCATACTTGAGAGTACGAGAAGTCTGGAAGGCGAGCTTGTGGAGGAATTGCTGCTGCCCGTACCTAAGGGTAACGATCCCCAAACCTTAATTTCGTTTTCCCTCAATGATTTAGTTTGACTGTTCATAATATTGCATGAAATGTTCATAGCATCTCGCTCATTTAATATTAGCACATTAAACCCATCCCAGTATTCATTTATTTTTCGCATATGATAATTAATGTTCCAAATGTAACTTTGGCATAGAAAACGGGTAGAATCACGCAATCATATCCATCCATTAATTTTGGCATTTAACTCACATGATTTAGGCCTGCACATATGAATGTTGTTTATTGCATGAGCATCTTCATTAACATTTACTGTCATCTCCTCATCAAAGTTTAGGTCATTTTGTTATCTCAGATTCATATTGTAGTTAATTTCCTGCATATATTTGAATCATAGATCTGTTCAGAGCATGATAAGCATCGGATATAGTTTATTGGGCATGCACGTACATGCATATGAGCCACATTTTGCAGTTTAATCCTTCTTTCTCTTTTGTAGACAGTGTAAGTATCTCTTGTAGCCCTTTGAAAATTCTGTCTTATATATATATATGCTCATATATCCTGTTTTAATCTCTCTTTCTCATTATTGAGTGCCATTATTAATTACAATTGCATAAGTGCTTGAATAGCGGTCGAATTCAATTGAGTCCTTTCTAATTAAAGCCAATAAATGAGTGTGGGGGTCGGATTTCAGCCCGGCGTAGATGGGTGCCTAGCACCTTCCCATCCGCGTACCTTAGCTCTGAACCTTAATTCTTTTGGTAATGACGAGTTGGGCCCTTGCTAGGGGTCAATCGATTCCTGAGGCCAAAATCGGGTGGTGACTCCCTCTCTGCTCTAATCATCCGTGGTTAGTGGCGTACTCTCGAGCCGGGCGTGGTGAAAGAACACGGCGCTCACAATGGCAACTCCGCTGGGGATAGAGAGCTAGACTTCGAAATATTTATTGGCTTTAATTAATCAGGAGACTTAATTGGATGAAACCGAAATTGCCACACGCGCACGATCTTGGCACTTGTTGAAGTCCACACAAAAGCCATAGGCAAAAAGAGAGATGTATTCAAGAAGATTGGTTGTAGCATTCCACATTATCACATCTTCTGTAGAAGGAGGCCCGCTAGGACAAAAACCCAAAAAGGCGGCCCAGGCAAAAGTGAGGGCGTGAAAAAAAAAAAAAAAAAGGGAAGAAAGATCGATTATCAGAACCAGGTGACAAAGAAGTGTACTTCAGTCTTTGATTCAAGGGGCAATCGTTATGTGGGGTCAATCTTGTGAAGTATTAAATATCTTCATTAATGCAAGAGTTAACCAAAAATGATGAGGTTTTATGGAAATAACCATTTCATCGTTGATCCTCTTTAATTAACTAAGAAAGAAGATATAGAGCAATAGCATGAATGAAGTGAAAATTAAAGGGAGATACATTTGAAGTAAATGAGATCAATGCTTGAGTTGCTTGTTCACTTCATCTTTGCCTTAGTTGAGTCTTCTAGTCATTTTATCATAACTAGTCCCATTCGAGTCTCTTGTTTCCATTTCATGGTTTCTTCACAAACCCCACTAGTGCGATCTTGAAAAACTAAATAGTGGGTATGTGTACACATGTCATCCACATGGGTACAATTTTAGGGCTACATAGGGGTCTGTACTTTGTTTCTCATCCGAAATGGTGTGCATAACTTAGTGCAGGTGTATCCATCCTCATAACTTTTTGAAATGAAGCCCATCTCTATCCTTTCTTCATAAGAATGTCATCGTTAATTCTTGGGTATGGAATGTAAATCTTTAACCTATGCAGATCGACTGATACTCCATTCAACAATGCAAAATATTGTCGGCAAGTGTGTTAATGGGAAATATGAAGATGGTACTGATGGAGTGGATAAGCACGTGTCCCCAAATTAAAGACTATCCTTCCTAGGTTGCAACTGATGAACTCACTTCCTTATAGGAACTTGCATATCTGGCATCATTGTTGTCAATAAATCCTAGTCTAGAACGGTGTTCCAATCCAGGCTACCTCCAGCAAATAGATATCCTCATTCTCCTCGTGAGTGAGGTTTATAAGAGATGGGATGGGATAACGATTAGGCTATGCATCAACATTTATCATATCTGTGAGTTGACTAATCAGTGCAGGTAAGCAAGAGAAAGATAGGAGAATATTTGGTGAAGAATGGTATGCGCAGATGTTTACTGGATCATTTGAACTTTAGTGGCCAATGTTGAAACTCCCAAGCAGATTCTTACTTGCCCTAGGGACATCTTCTCGAGAATCTTCTTACTCATTTCTCCTATGTTGATATATAATATGATCATTTCATACATTCATGCATCATATCATGTGTCCTATCATGCCTTCACTTGTCATGATTACTAGTTAACTTCTAACTTATCATGTTCTCCTAGGTTGTCGGTTTCAGATAGTCAAGTAGTCTACGTCAAGTATTCTTGCCTCTGGTATGAAACTCCTTCCTGTAATACTTTTTAGGAGAACTCCCCAAGTGTGTTCTTACCTACGATACCCTTTAGGTGAACTCCCCATGTATGTCCTTGCCTAAGGTATCCCCTCCTATGGTACTGTTTAGGAGAACTCCTCGAGTGTGTTCTTTCCTAAGGTATCCTCTCCTATAATACCATTTAGGAGAACTCCTCGAGTGTGTTCTTTCCTAAGGTATCCCCTCTTACGGTACTGTTTAAGAGAACTCCACAAGTGTGTTCTTTCCTAGGGTATCCTCCCCTACGATATTGTTTAGGAGAACTCCTTGAGTATGTTCTTTCCTAAAGTATCCTCTCCTATGGTGCTATTTAAGAGAACTCCCCGAGTGTGTTCTTTCCTAAGGTATCCCCTCCTACGACACTTTTTAGTAGAACTCCCTGAGTGTGTTCTTACTTAAGGTATCCCTTCCTATATTGTTTTTCGAAACCCTCTATTTGCCTTGGAGGAGAACCCATTTTTACACATGAACTACAGTAGGTCTGATTTCTAGAAAGAGTACGTAGGAAGTTAGGTAAAACTTAATCAGACCACATTCATGCATTCTCACTCATTCATGCATTTACATTCATTGTATGTGCATTTTTTACTCTGGAAAGTCAGTCGGTTCAAAATGGTTTGTCTTCTGGTTTTCCGATTCTAATCACTTTGTGAATGAAATCGAAAGAAGGTGCAAACTGTTGACACCCCATTTTGTACTCCCTAACATTTCGGGCCACCTTTAAACCTAATGAAGGGCAGCAGCAGATAAACTACCACAAGTGAGCCCGAAGGACCCACGCAAGCACAACATAGCTTTTTAACACCTTAAGATACCCTATACTAGTGAGTGCATGGTTAATGCACGTACGTGCATCTTCCATGCATGTACGATCATGCCCCTTATTTTCAAATTTCCAGATTTTCCCCCCAAATAATTTCTTTCCTTGTGAAGCCCTTGCGTTAACAGCTGTTTGATGGTGGCTGGAAACCCTAGTTACCTTAAAAATAAACCATAAAAACCCCTTATAAATACCCCACTCTCAACCAAGAGAAGGGGACTTCCTCACCCAGCCTCCATTCAACCTTTACACCAGCCTCTACCCCAAAAGATCTGAGAATTCATAGTTGAGACTGCGAGAAGTAGGGGTGCAAATCGGTCCAGGCCGGTCTGGGCCAGGAGTATATCTGGACCGGACCGAACCAAGAAAAATCAGTCCAAAACGGTTCGATTCTTGGTTTTTGTTTGCTTGTTTTCCCTGGGAAAAAATAGCTGCTCCAACCAAATATTTTCACCTTAAACAAACCACAAAATGGACTACTTCATTGCACTTAGCCATTAAGGATTTACATATAGTCATATACCTACTCTTCCACAAAATAAGCTACATAAAGTCATAAATACATATTACATAATCATAATTCAAAACCAAACAGTAGCAAGTAAGTAGCAACTAGCCAAAGTAGCAGCAGCTAGCAACAAGGCAATAGGGCAACAAGCTACCCAACTATCCAGCATCCAAAGTTCCAAACTCCAAAATTCCAAAATCCAAGCCAAGCTGCCAAATGCCAAGTGCCAACTCTAATCTAATTGTCTAACATATCCATTCTTAGAAAACAACCAAACATCATAAAAATAAATACAAATACAACCATGCATACTCTCATACATGCCCAAATATAACCACAAAGTCCAGGAAGACAACAAAAAAAGCACTTATGTCCAAAGTTCCAAACGCCAAACAATTGAAGTAGGCCTCTTCTCCCCTTTTCATCTTCTAGTCCATATTCCAAAAGACCTATACAAAAAAGAACAACATTATTATTATTATTATTATTTATTAAAGCTTAATAGTAAAGCTGAAATGTATGTCTTCTTATAAATAAAGAACAATTCACCTAAAGCATCAATTGAAAAGGCATCTTTGATGCAACCAACAATTATATAATCCTCTATAATGATTGTACATACAATAAAATAATGAGATTGTAAGTAACATTCTTTATAAGTAACTAATAATGAAAAAACCATGTAACCAACAACTAAAATGATAGAAATAAATAAGGGTTTGTGAAACACGGGTTTCGATCCAGGGAGAAGGAGAACCATTCTTTTAAAAAGACTTGTAGAGATTTAAATTAATAAAAATCTGGTTTTTAAAAGTTTCATAAAAACATAACAAATAAGGAGTCGCCACCTCATTTTTAGGAAAAAAGGAAAACCATAAAAACAGTTTTTAAAGAAAACCTTTGAAAACAAACCACATGACTCCGATCAAGGAAAAGCAGGTCTATCAAAACAAGAGAGGATTTGGAGACTAAGTTATGATGTGGGAAGGTTCTAGGAAACATCCTATAGGCACCCACATCACCCTAAAATGGGTCTCTGAACTTATATGGGCTATTTTAATCACTTCCTAATTAGTCACCATGCATATGCAAAGAATCATCCATAAGTAATCCACATTCATCCATGAACATCCATAAAACATATAAACATCCATAAAGCATGTAAACATTCATGAACAAGTATGAGAGATATGGAAAGCAAGTAAGAGATAGGGAGAATGAACAAACAAATCCATCCTATCCACTAACAAATATGTTATGGATAAATGAGCAAGCAAACAAATCCATCCTATCCACTAACAAATATGTGATGGATAAATGTATAAGCATGGGTCCATCCTACTCCTCTAGCATATATGTGATGGACAAATGGGTAGAAAGAAGGGGAAAGAAAGAAAATAAAGAAAAAGAAAACCCAAGATACTTAGTATCCTAGGGCGGACTTGAACATCAAATGAGCGCCTACGTACCTTACATACAAAGATGTAAGGATCAAAGTCCATGTAGTTCGATTGAGAAGGGGTTACTCCCTTTACAATGAACTATAAACCCTAAGTTTCCATAAAAAGAAAAGAAGAGTTTTAAAAGAAGAAGGATTTCCAAAAAGGAATTTGAGAAAAGATAGAATTCTAAAAGAGATAGAACTCTAGATAAAACGGAATTTTAAGAAAAGTAGAATTCTAAAAGAGATAGAACTCTAATTGAAACAGAATTTTGAGAGAGTTAGAAACTTAGGACTTCTAATTCAAGGTAAAGGCAATAACCCAAAGGGGAAGAAGAGAACAATTCACAAAGACTTACCATGAACCACTTACCATATGCAAATTATCCCGAAACATCGAGAAAACACCAATTAATCACCCTATGTATTCTATAGAGCAATTATTAAGATCAAACCAACCATATTCATGCTCAAATCATCATTAGAAGACCTAAATCAAATCTAGACAGAATACTAAATATGCATATAATGACCTAATACTCATGCAAATAACAAATATCAAAAGAAAAACTCAATCCTATATGCTCTAAACACCCTAACATGCACAAAACTATCAAAAACATGTTAAATAGGCATTACCATGATGAAAATATCATATGACAATCCTAAACATGAAAAGAAAATCTACCATGATGCCCTAGGTAAGTACTTTATGTAAGAATGTGAAATAATCATCCTTACGGCGAGCTTTCTTAAGTAAAGCTATCCGGAGATAATTTTATGTAGAAATCACTCCGTATGAATGGTTTCTTCACATATCCTACATAAAATATATATCTAAGAATGCAAAGAAACTCACAGTGCACTTAAACACATTCCACAAAGCACCCATGCACAACCTCATCCTCTAAGGACGATAATTATCCTCGAAAAGGATAATCATCCATACACCTATAAAGACGGGGCTTACACAGCAAGTGTCCTATACAAAAGATGCTTAAAATCATGCATATAATTGAACCATGAAGAGAAAACGGCCTAAACACGGCAATTGATTTTTCATGCAAAACGTACATCTATCCTTAAGAGAGAAACTATCCTACCAACAAACAATTCACATTCCTAGTCCACTAACATGCATTCTCATCATCTTTAAATCATATACACTCTAAAATATAGAGTATATATGATTCCTAATTCAATTCTAAGCCATAACTATGCAGAGAATGGAGTAGAAGAAGAAGGAATCATAAAAGGATGCAAAGGAAACTTACAACAAAGCAAAGGTCTTCGTTGCGTTCTTCTTTCTCTTTGGCTTGTTTCCCTTCTAGTTCTCCTTTGAAATTGTAGTAGAAAGCCTCCTCCAAGTGATATGGGTGTGTGCAAACTCGTGGTCCCTTTCTCTCTTATGAATATGAAGTGTCAAATAAGCCAAAAGTCCCTTATGCTGATGAATGAGCCTCTATTTATAACCGACCAACCATATGAACCAATGGTTGACATTAATTCACCATAAAATCAATCTAGGGCTGTAATTAAATCCCATGAATGTTAAACAACTCAAAACCATCTCCCAATAGGCTTAGAAGTCCTTTAGAAGGCTGAAATTCGGAGTGGTAGAGTCCCATTTCGTCAAAAATTCAAAAAGAGAAAATTCAGGACGGAGCTCTCGGGTGACCGGTTGGGGTGAACCGGTCCGACCGGTTGGGGTGAACCGGTCCAACCGGTTGGTGAACCGGTCCAACTGGTTGAGCCCAACCGGTCACCCGAGAAGAATCCAAAAATTTTGGAATTCTAGCTCGGTTTGGACTCCGAACTTCAAACGGACACAAATTCTTCATTTTAACTCCGATTTGAGTGATTCAAAAGCCAAAATTTCAAGGATTCAATGTAGAATAAGCTTAGAATATTCTTGAACCAAAAATCCCTGACCACGGTCAAGTGACTGGGTTTTCATGAGACGATTACCTGAGAAAAGGTCAATTAAGCATAGGGTAATGTGGTGAACCAATCCCAAACCTATCAATAAATTAAATTGGCACTTCAATTAGACTCATTTCATCATTCTAAGGTCAATGGAACATTCCGGAACAAATTTGGAAGTCAATTGGAAAATATACAAAGTAAAAGACGAAATTGCCCTTCAAGTCGCAAAAGTTCTAATTAGCTATCCAAACCTATCTAGAATTGAACCAAATTTGACACACATATCTAAAATGACCCTAGAAACTAAATGCAAGTGATGGGACTCAACAAAGAGACAAAAATATGCATGCAATGATGACCTATTCTCCTAAGGCTTAAAAGGGCAAAATTATCCTTTAAGGCTTAGGGACTCCTAGATGCTTCTAAACCTAACCAAATGATATCATGAACTCATGGGGATGAAAATGGGGCGTCTACAGGGTTATTGATGATTTAGTACCATCAACTTTACCCCAATTTCAATCTAGTCCATAAACTTTGACATTACACGATTTTAGGACAATTTTAAAATTTTTGATTCAATGTAGGCCAACTAGTAACGTTCGTCACTTAAGGTTAACGGAATAGCACGTGACCAACACGTGCGTGCTTACTTAGCACACACGTTGCAGCTGATGATGTAAACGATGTCGTTTGAAGCCAAAAAAAAAAAAAAAAAAAAAAAGAAGGAAAAAACTGGAAACAAATAAAGAAGATGAAGGCCTCGCCGAGTATCTCCTTTGTTGAAAAAAAAATGATGGCAACTGTTGTCCTCTCCAGAATACGAACCAAAAAAAAGAAAAAAAGGAGGGGGGGAGTAAAGAAGAGGGAAGAAAAACCATACCTAGATAAGATTTTTGTGTGGTTTAAGGCAAATATGGAGTTTAAAGCATAGGCAGCAACCCCACCCACCGCCCCAAATGAAACGGCAATGCCTAATCTGACCGAAGAGAGCACCGGTTACGATGGCAACGGAGCTCGCTAATCTGAATTGCAGTGACAAGCCATCGATAAGCAATTGGAAACCCGAGAGCTCCTTCTTCCTTCCAAGGACATCAGTGATGACTAATTGGTGATTGATCTAAAAATCAACGTTAGAGACCCATTTGCTCTCAAACTCTACTTTGGAAACCCACCTCCATGAACAACGACGAGCTCATGATTTGGCTTGTCCAGATCCAGATCTAAGTACGCCGGTTGCATAGTGTTTGATCTGAAATGGGAGCCTTTTCTCTCTCCTCTCTTCCCACAATCCCTATTCTCTCTCCACTATCTTCTCTCTTTTTTTCTCTCCTCCCCTTTCTATATTCGCTTCCTCTCTCTATCTCGCAAGTTTTTTTTCCTCCAAAACACTATAGCAGATCTAAGGGAGATCGACGCAAGTGTTGGGATACAACGGTAGATCCACCAGGAAATATTATGGCGCTGGTGCAATGGTACATAGAAATGACTCTCCATTGACGGCTAAAGCTTTAGCGACAGCGATAGACGATAGTTACGTATTTAACTGCGGCAACATGGAGATCTGAGACTTCCAGCTCTGTGGGTTTCCTGTTTTTTTTCCTTCCCCTCTTATGTTTGACTGTTTGATTAGAAATTTCCTTCCGTGAGGTGAGTTGAAGGACCCTTTAATGGGTCTAACCGCTATTGTCAGCGTTAGGAAGAAGAGGCAAAAGAAGAGGAAAGGTATTTAAGTTATAATATTTTCATTCAAATTTGGTTCAGATTTGTGTGTGGTTCCAATCTCGACAAATTTGGTTTCGTGGACCATTGAAATTTGTTCTACCATAGTCGGCAACCAAGTGAGGAACTAGAAAAAGAAGCTAGAAGAGAGAGGAAAGAAGCAACTATAGCAGCTACTACCATCGGCAACCCAACGAGGACAACCAATCTTCCATCTTCCGACGAAGAAACACCCTATTTATCTGTGTATTTGTTTTTTGGTTATGTTTTTTTTTTGTTTTTTGTTTTTTCTTTAATTTTTTTGGCTCCAAACGACATCGTTTGCGTTATCTACTGCCACGTGTGTGCCAAGTAAGCACGCACATGTTGGTCACATGCTATTCCATTAACTTTAAGTGACGAACGTTACTAATTGGCCTACATTGAATCAAAAATTTTAAAATTGTCCTAAAATTGTGCAATGTCAAAGTTTGTGAACTAGATTGAAATTTGGGGTAAATTTTATGGTACTAAATCATCAATAACCCAATAAATAAAAACTAAAAGATACCTGTGTAGACACCCAAATTTTGCCGAGCCACCTCCGGACAAAATCCGTCAACCCGTCAATAGTACAATTAGGTCTGACATGCTCCATATCTAACTTTGTTCGCTTTATCCTACCCACCAGAGCAAAGCCTCTCCCCAATTCAACCCTTGGCAACCGAAGCCCAAGGGCTAGGAACAGGCACGATGCCCGAAAACCCTGAATCGAACCCCTAAATCGGTACTAAGTGGTTCGATCTCCAACAATCTTTGATCCGATGGTCAATTTAACCGTAAGATCCTCAATTCAACATCCCTAGAGCGGTCTAGGATCATTTAATTGAGGATCAGAGGGCACAAGCCCTCCGATCCCCAATTCACCCCGAATAGAACCCCTAATCGGTACTAGGTGGTTTGATCTCCAACAATCTTTGATCCAACGGTCAATTCAACTGTAAGATATTCAATTCAACATCTCTAGAGCGGTCTACGACCATTTGATTGAGAATCAAAGGGCACGAGCCCTCTGATCCCCAATTCACCCCGAATCGAACCCCTAAATCAGTACTAGGTGGTTTGATCTCCAACAATCTTTGATCTCATGGTCAATTCCATCGTAGAATCTTCAATTTAACATCCCTAGAGCGGTCTAGGATCATTTGATTGGGAATCACAAGGCATGAGCCCTCCGATCCCCAATTTACCCCAAATCGAACCCCTAAATCGGCACTAGGTGGTTCGATCTCCAATAATCTTTTATCTCATGGTGAATTCCACCGTAGGATCTTCAATTCAACATCCCTAGAGCGGTCTAGGATCATTTAATTGAGGATCAGAGGGCACTAACCCTCCGATCCCCAATTTCACCCAGATCGAACCCCTAATTCAACATTAGGTGGTTCAATTCCTAACAATCTTTGATCCGATGGTTAATTCAACCATAGAATCTTCAATTCAATATCCCTAGAGCGGTCTAGGACCATTTGATGGGGAACCAGAAGGCACGAGCTCTCCGATCCCCCAAATCACCCAAAACCGAACCTCTAATGCAACTTTTGGTGGTTCAATTCCTCATAATTTATCATCTAATGGTCAAACCGACCGTTGGATCTTCAATTCAACCCCTCAAGATCAATACAGGACCATTTGATCGAAGAGAGGGCCTTATTCGGTTCGCGATCAACAAAACCCTAATTGCAGAGCCCTACGAGCATCATGCTCGCATCCGGGCCTTCCAATCCCACCCTAGAGGGTGCACACTCCATTCTTTGGTCCCAAATGAAGTTTAAGGACTCAAAGCTTCAATCCCCATTCAAGATCAATGGTTGGATTTCACCCGATTGTCGATCAAACGCAATTGCATGATCGCACGGCCTCACAGTAGGGCGGACCACCACCATAGGCCCACCTCAGTGGCCCCACACCTTCTAGAAGGGCACACTGCCCAAAAACACAAGTTCCCATGTGTGATGATGAGAAATCATCACAAATGTGGGATAAGTGTGCCCAGCTGGCCAAACCAGCGTGGAGAGATCTTGCTTTCGGCTCTACAGTATCTTACAACCCCCTGCAACCGAAATCTAACTGCCTGATGGGACATGAATCCACGCTGGCCAGACCAGCGTTACCCACGCTTGCCATGCCAGCGTGAATAAGGCAGCATGCCCTTTTGCCACTTTTGGGCCATTTTACCCTCATCAAATGAGGTAATTCCTTCATCAAACAAAGCCTAAATGCCCTCCATGTCCCATGTGACCAAAATGCCCTTGCAAATGACCATTTTACCCCTAAAAGTCCATGTTTTCCTATAAATAGCCCACATTTTTGTTCATTAAAGGACCACAAGACAAGCTAACCCTCAAATCCTCTAATCCCTAACCTAAGTTCATCTTTCCCACATACAATTAGGAAGCCCTAATCCATCCCATCTTTACACCAAGAATTCCCAACCTATACACAAACCATTCCATCCAAAGAAAACCATCCTAAACACCAACCCAATTCTATCCATCACAAAAAGAAACCTACCACACATCCTCTCAAAAACCCTTTCACACAAATTTAGGGGCTGTTCTTGAAGGAAAATCCAAGGGTTGAACCATCCAAGTTACATTTGGATAGCATAAAAGAGACAAATTCTGCTGCAGTTCTACTACAGAAAGACTGTCAATTTCGTGTCTGCTGAGTGGCAATTTCACTTCTGCTGACCGGTAACTCCACTGTTACCACACTTTCCTTCACTATTTCAATCCACCACCTTCCAAGCACACTTGGAAGAATCAAAGGAGCATCTCAAAGAGGGATTTCAAACTTGGGAGAGGAGCACTCAAGCCCAACTTGTTCAAAGCTAAGGTGAAATCACCTACACTAGGTGAGCTTCCCTTTTAAAATTCATTCCGATGTGGGAGAAACAAACAATTCCTTCAAGTGAGGAGGGAACAATCCATGCATAAGAATGCGCAACGACAACAGTCCACGCGTAAGAATGCGCAGCGACAAAAAACCCCCACACAAAAAGGCGCTTTTTTGTGTGGGGGTATATCGCCCTTTCTTGAGCATCCCCCCCACGGAAGGTATTGTTTGTTTGTCCCACATCGGAATGTGGGCGCCTCCCACCCTGCCATATTAGCCTGAGCGTAGGTGAAGGGTGTACCACTAGAAGGTGGTACACCCTTCGCCTACGCTCAGGCTAATATGGCAGGGTGAGAGGCGCCCGCACGTGAAGAGCGTGTGGGACAAATAAACAATACTTCTAAGTGAATGTGGTATACGCTAAGAATGGCGGGAATGCCCCTCACCGAAAAAGGCGCCTTTTTGTGTGGGGGTTTTTTGTCGCTACGCATTCTTACGCGTGGACTGTTGTCACTGCGCATTCTTACGCGTGGACTGTCCCCCCCCCCCCCCCCCACTTGAAGGAATTGTTTGTTTGTCCCACATCGGAATGTGGGCGCCTCCCACCCTTCTATATTAGCCTGAGCTTGAGCGAAGGGTGTACCACTTCTTCTATTCCCATGTGAATAAAGTGTAATTAAAGTCTCGAGATAAACTATTATGCTATGGATAAAAGTTTACAGCATCAAATGTTTAAAAACTCATCCATAGCATAATAGCTTATCACCATTAAATGGACTTAATCAATTGACCCGTCAGATTCCAATGAATCACCTTACCTCGAGTCCAGGAACTCCTGCGTGTCCCTATGTCACGTAGTGAAATCTCAATCCTTAGGAGATTCAATGGATTGCATTTTTATTCAATTAATTCAAGTGCGCACCAAGACTGGATTCAAATTCCTCCTAAAACATTTTTAAGCTTCTAAAGCTCCAAATACTTTTTCAAAGAGTCTTTTAAAATTGGAAGTGATTTTTTACATCTCAAATCCTTGCTGAAAGATTCATACCTGCGTGGAACCTTTTTCCCACCAATCATTTTTGACAACAATACCGTCTTTATCAAATAAAGGTTTCTAATTCAAAAAGAACCTCTTGCCAGCAAGCAAGCTGTTGACACGCGTATTGTTTTCAATTGAAGAGTTCATTCCAAAAATGACTCAAACAAATTCTTTTCATTAAACAGGCACGTCCCTTCTTTCTAAAAAAAGCTTTATCTTAATCAAATCAATTTTTCAATACCATCATTCCATGTAGGATTCCCTTTCTAGTACGGATTGAGAATTATAAAGATTCACTTTCACTTTTTTTCAACTAGATTTCCTTACACTTCAAAAGTGTTCTTACCTCAAATTAAATACATTTTCTTCCTTCAAAAGGAACCCCTGTCTTCAAAAGGCAATCCTTTCCCTTCAAAAAGGGAACATCTCCTTGATAGTTTTCAAAAATCATCCTTTTCTTTACCCGTTCCATCGACTTTAAAAGTCTCGAACTTTCCCAAAGGAGCCCAAAGAAGTTTGCACCTGATATTAATTCTCTAAAAATGGACTCACATCATTTCCATTTCCATCATTTCATAAAGGATTGATTTTTACCACAGTAAGATAGGGATACTTTAGAGTTAATCAATTTGACCTAAGATACCCGAGAGAAGGAAGGCGAATTTGTGGGGTCCTTTCAAAACAATTTTCATTCACAACCTTAAGGCATACTCTTTCAAAAACCAACACTTTCAAAAGGACTTTGTTCTAATGCCTTTAAAGATCTCTTTTTCAAAAGGGTAGAATTCACCACCCTTCAAAAGGGTATTCTATGTCAAATCATTCGTATAGGAAATCAACAATACCAAATGGGATTTTAATCAGAAACATCGTTGAAATCAGGAACCGTTGGATTCCAACAGGCGATGTGGGGTGCTTTACACCTTCTTCACTCGTAACCAAACCCCCTTACCCACAATCTCTAGTCTTACAGACCACTAGGAGTCAATCAATTTCCAAATGGACCTCAAATGGACCCATTTGATGATAAGACCTCAGATGGACTTATTTTGGGATATCGGATGACCCCACTTTCTAATCAACCATAGAATGCCCAGTCATATCCTCAAACCCCCGATTGGTGGCGACTCCATAGCCTTGATTATTCTAGGTATGCTTGCATACCTAGGCCGATCAAGACGCCCTTGAAATAAACTCAACACATACCCAGCACCAAGACAGACCACCCGGGGTCGTCCCAAACACCACGAGGGAAAATTCCCTTTTCCCTTCCTTTTTTGGGGTAGCGACAACCTGACTCCAGTTTTTCAAGTTCTTCAAGTATTTCTTTAATTTCAATTGGAAGTGGGGATGCATGTAACCAATCCTGTGCACAAATTAAGCACTCTACTATCTTAGGGGTTAGTGAGCTACAAAATTGATCTAGCACACGACCCCAATGCTAAATGTACACTCTGAAGCAACTGTAGAAATAGGAATAGATAACACCTCTCGAGCCACCATAGCGAGTGTAGGATACTTTTTACAATTCATTTTCCACTAACCCAAAATGTCAAAACTTGAGTCATCATTCTCAACATTCTCCTCTATGTATTTATCCACTTCTGATTTCAAAACACCACTTTCTTTTTCTTGCCATTGCTTTAGAAAACATTGTTTGAGATTCTTTTTTGGCACTTGAACCTCACTATTTGGTTTATCAACCTCCATCTCACTTGAAGTTTGACCAACTTGAGTAGGAGAAACACCAAGGCTTGAGTAAAAAAATTTATATTGGTCAAACAATCGATCAAGTGTCTCCTTCATCCTTTTACACAATGCCTTAACCTTTATAGGTTGATGAACCATTGAGTAGCAAAAGTTCATATACTCCAACTTACAACAAGGATCCAACACCACATCAATAACAACTATTAAGTTGACTTTATCAATATCCCCCTAATACTTATCAAAATTTAGCTTCATCATTATCGTTATAAAACTCAAATAAGGATCAAGGCTTTTAGAACAATCAGAAATAGTATTCTCGATAGTGCAAATTTCTTCAAAATAAGAATTGGAAGTAATATACAAAGACCCCGACATACGATTAGAGGTCTCATAGAAAGTTTCCAAAAATTGGGTAAATACCGGTGCATTATTCCAATCTTCCTCCCCCGAAATCCCTTCTTTGAGTTCCCACTTAAATGTCAAGTCTTGTTCTTCCAACTTTTCAAATGCCTTTTGAAATTTTATAGCGGTATCCAACATAAGATATGTTGAATTCCACCTAGTTAGAACATCAAGACCTAAAGACCTCTTGCTTTTTATTCTCTCTTGTTCGACACATTTCTTAAAAAATTTAGCTCTTGCAGGTGAACTCCTTATATATTTCACAGCCCCATGGATTCTAGCAATGGAATCATGCACATCACTTAACCCATCTTTTAAAATTAAATTCAATATATGTGCACAACACCTCATGTGCATGAACTCACCACCTAAAATGCCACCATGCTTTTTAGTTTTTACCATACTTTTTCTTCAAGTAAGCAACAGCAGTATCATTAGTACTAGCATTATCAACTGTGATGGTGCACACATTTTCTAAATCCCATTCAAGCAAGCATGACTCAATAGCATGACCAATTACCTCACCTTTATAGCTGGTAACCACACAAAAGTTAAGTATCCTTTTCTGTAGTTTCCAATCCTTATCAATAAAATGGCCAGTGAGGTACATGTATGAAATGTTTTGCAAAGAAGTCCACAAATCAGTATTGAGAGAGATTCTTTGAACACAATTTTTCAATACATTCTTTAACTTTACCTTCTCGTTTTTGTATAGATTTAAGCAATTTGTTGCCACAGTGGAGCGTGAAAGTAATTGAAACCTTGGTTGCAATACACTTACAAAGTTTTTAAAACCTTCACGTTCTACAAACTTGAATGGCAATTCATCGACGATGATCATTTTAGTAAAAGCCTGCCTACACAACTCCTGGTCGAATTTCCAATTTGATAGGCTACTACTATGACAATCTGAGTTTTGCAAGTGCCCCAATGATTTAAATGATAAGAGTTTTTGTTTCTTATTTTCATTGTAGGGATATTTGGCACATCTAGCTATATGTTTCAACATACTAGTAGTCCCATTAACGCTAGCACACCCGCATTCTTTCTCACACCACCTACATCTGGCTTTCCTAAGAGGCTTTCCATCTGGTCCCTTAAGTTCAACAAAATTTTCCCAAGCTATAGAATTTTTTTTGTAAAGTTTCTTGCGAGGTGGACTTACATTTGCTGAAGAAGTTGCAGGAGTAGAAGTTGCAGTTGTAGTTATAGCTCTTGGAGGAACACTTTGAGGATTGGTGTCTCCCATGCTTGACATCTAACAAGAGAAGAAGCAGAGATTCAAAAAAAGAACAAGAATCTATATTACAAAAGATAATAATAATAAAAATAAATTAACAAGAAACCCTATAAGGCTATGATACAATAATTGAATCATACAACTAATAAGCAATAGAGGAGATTAAAAATTAAAAGAACAAACCTTGAAAAAATACAACTATGGCAGTAGAAAAAAAAAGGACAAGAAAAAAGAAACCCTCCTTAATAACTAACCCTTAACCAGTCACAAATTAGGTAGAGGGAAAGAGAGAGAATTCGAACCTACAGATGGAGATTACCGGAGATGATGATCAGTAAATAGAACTCAGTAAGATCTCAGAAGTCAGATCTGCAAAAATCATCAACCAATTCGAACATAAGTAACAGAAATTTAGGGAAAAAAGAAAAAAGAAGGGAAACGAAGATTTGGTACCTTCAAGAGTGGGGGGTGAGTCATTGCCGCAGTTTCGTCGAAGGAGAAGGAGAATGGGAGTGGCAGACTGGAGGTTGAGTGGCGTCGGCCTTGGTTGGCTTGATTGCTTGAAGCTTTGAAGAGTTGAAGGCCTATAGTGTCGGTTGGGATGGGAGAAGCCTTCTCCAAGAACGAGAATGGGAGTGCCGGTGTAGTGAACTGGTGACTGGTGACTAACAACTTGGTGAGGATTGAGGAAGGAGGATGGGAGGAATGGAGGATGGGAGGCTGGGTTGGGAACGATGCTGATTTGTTGAGTAAAAGAGAATAAGATAAGGAGTAGGGTTTGTTTTTTGGTAATGTATTTCCGTTTTAGCCCTGTAGGCTTTGAAAATTGAAATGGTTTTTTTTTTTTCCTGTTAACTTGTTAAGTAATACTGTAATAAACTATTAAACTGAATATTGAATAAGTAAATAAGTAAAATAGTAAATATTATGATATATATATATATATATATATAGATAGATAGATAGATAGATAGAAAATTATATATAACCGGTTCTCGGTCCGGGAATTTGGTCCGATTCGGGACTGAACCCCCCTAAACCGTGGCCCGGACCAAAGTAATTCAGGACTTAGGATTCTGAACCGGAACCGAACCAAATTGGCTTTGGCTTGGATTGGACCGGACCGAATTGTATGGAACAATCCGATCCACGGGTCTAGCCGAACCATTTTGCACCCCTAAAAGACACGGTGCTCACAATTAGGTAAGCAAGTACTGATATAACTTATATCAACACCTACATTAGGGGTTTTACCTCCTACATTAGTGGGTTATGGGATACATTGGGCCAGTGCACGGGGTACAACCCAATGCATGATGTTGATATAACTTATATTAACACGAGATGACCTAATCGAGACCATATATGTATATACACACATATTCCTAATTAGGTGAGCATGTGCTCACTTAACTTATATAAACACTACGCATTTGAGGTTGTACCATGTGCATTTGCCTAATATACCCCCTATACTATTAATGCATGATATGTAACTTTAATACGGAGTTGATATAACTTATAAGACACTTCTAGTATGATAGACTGTCATTATTAGAAGCATTAATGATAGCTAAATCATAATCACAAAAATACAAAAATTTAATGTGTAGAAAAAATCAACTTTTTTTCATTCTAAGTGGTCATGATTTGATTGTCATGTAAGATTTTTTTTATTTAACTTATATTAACACGGGCTAACTTGAATTGTAGAAATAGCCATCTTTCGAACAAAAAAAGAAGAAGAAAAGAATTAAAACAGCCAGCCTAGCTAGTTGCATGAGTCTCTACTACAACCGGCTCTACACCCCAGCTAGGATAAGACTCCACCCTCCAAGTGCTTCCCCACTATCATCTTGAATAGTAGATTGAGTGGTAATTGCCTAATTGGCCTAACCCTCATGCTTTCATTGTTTTATGGGGAAATTGGCGATTAGTCCACATTTTGGTAAAATATTGGCAATTAATCAAGTAAGAGTTTTTTTAAATCAATTAATCAAGGAGATTGAACTTATTTATCAATTAGTCACACATTTTTTAAAAATGCCTGGTTTACCCTTATTATTATTAAGGTCACTCCCTTTTTTGTTATTAAGGACACCCTACGTAACTAACTTAGCCTTTTAGTATTATAATTTTTAAAAGCTTATAACTTACAATAAACATATTTGTTTAAAAAAAAAATATATTTTTGGATTCTACTCGTCGATATTTTTGAAAAAAGATCCATATTGATTAGGTAATTATTAAAAAAAATTAAAATCGTAAAATTTTACTAATTGACACAGTCTAACGTAATACTTCATAAAACTGTAAAATTTTTTTACTTTACGAAGTAGTAAAATTTTACAACTTCATTAGTAAAATTTATAATGAAGTAGTAAAATTTTATTGCTTTACGAAATAAATTTAACATGCTGATGTGGTGGCCTCTACCTTTTTTCCCTTAATTTTTCCCCAATCTTGAATGATAGAACGCTTGCTCACTTCATTGCTATTTGAAAAGAGAAAAAATAAAAATGAAAAACAAAGCAAAATGAAATGCAGGGAGCAGATGGTTCAAATTTCATATATTCCTCATTCCCTTCCCAAAAACTGTTGCCTTCTCCCGTATACCACTGTCAAGCTTCCTCTTTAGCCTTCTTGTTGTATATACTTTCTCTATCTCCTACACATTTCAATCTCTATGAATTCATGTAAAGCTTAACGCACCAAGCTTGCGTTGTGTTGGATTAGAAAGGGCAAACATAGCATTTTATAAGTTTAGCGAACAGTTGCAAGGATTGAAGAAAAATCCCCCTTAGATTGTCACAAATTGAGGGCCTAGGTTTGTGAGGGCAAGTGACCGCGGTTTTGGTGTCGTTGAATTAATATGGAGATCGACGACAATGGGGTGAATAGTTTGATGGTAGGGCATGGGTCGCAAGATAAGATCCCATCTCCATCTTTATCGTTGGGTGGTTTTTGCAAAAAAAAATAAAAATAATAATAAATAAATAAAAATAATAAAAAAAAAGAAAAGCAAGGGACGATAATTGGAGACAGTAGAATAAAAGAGGCCGGAGAGATTGCCTGGGGCTTTGGACTGACCATTGAAAGTTGTCGAAGGAGAATCGATGAAGCTGTTGATGTGCTTTTAGCCTTTTACTGTGGCTTCATTGGGTATGGGGAGAAGGAAGGAGAAAGAAGTAAAGATGAGGGTAGTTTAGTCAGTAACGAGTCAAATGGACTAAATGAGTATACAAAAAAGTTACTTGACTATATGCTAAATGAGTGTTACTTTCTCGACCATTGGTCAAATCCCCCTTGTTTTATTTTAGCAGCCAAAAGGCAAGAAATTTTGGATCAAAATTGAACCTAACCAAAACGTCACCGTGTAGAGTATTAACAGAGAAAAGAAAACCTCTCGCGAAGCCTCCTGAGGCGTGACCTCTCCACGCCTATAACTCTAGAAGAAAATCTCCGTTGAATGACACTTCTCTCCGATTCGCCCCCTTCATTTCCAACTCCCATAGCACTTTCTCTCTTCCATGGTCAGCAACACACTTCCTCCCTCTCTCTCTCTCTCTCTCTCTCTCTAACTCTGACTTTTGCTGTTACTTGAACTGCAGGAACAATCTCCGTCTCTGGAAGATTGCTTGAAGCTATTGAAAGGCGAAAGGGACGAACAACGCCTAGCTGGTCTACTTCTCGTCACCAAATTCTGTAAAGGAGACGACCTCACTTCCATTCGTAGGGTTTACGATGCCGTCGGAATTCTCTTTCTTGATCGCCTCCTCAGGACTGGTAATTTCCTACTCCTTTGTTTGGTTGCCAAGAAAACGTAAGAACAAATAAAGTAAAAAAGGAATTAAATATTTGAAAGAAGTTCAAATTTTGAATGTAGGATAATAGGAGAAATTTTAAAGGAACTGTTTGGTTAGGATTTTGAAGGTGTGTTTTTTTTTTTTTTTTTTTGGTTGAAGGAGCTAAAAGTTAAATGCAATTTTTTGCTTTCAAGGGCTAGAAAGTACTACGAAATTGCTTTCCAAACGATGCACTAGCGAAAGAAACTGAAATTTTGAATTTTAGTTCTTCATTATCGGGGGGATTCGAGAGAAGAAAAACCTTCCCTGTGGAAAATTGTGATTTTTATATTGAAGTGTGATTTTTTGAGGTTCTTTTTGTTAGGGATGGGAAAAGGAGCTACTAGCAATGGCGGAGGTGAGAATGGCGATGCGTATTTGCAGCTATCGGTTACAGTTCTTGCTGCTTTTTGTCGCGTTCCTGAGATTGCTTCATCTGAAGATATGGTTTCTAAGATTCCACTGATACTGGAAATTATGCCAAAGGAGTACGGTTCTTATTTTTATTTTTCCATTGTTTCCCTTGATGAATATAGTGGATTACTACTTTTTATTGCCTAGTAATAGCACGAACTTCAAACTTTTCACTTTGAATTTCAGTTGAAATTTGCACTAATATCAGTTCAGAATGATAGAGTTTTGGATTTGAGAGGAATATTGCTTGGACAGAGGCTGGATGTAGAGGAAAATTTGAAATGTAGTATTGTAAAATAGTCTCCGCCTCTTTGGAATGAAGTTTCTAGGGTGGGAATATGTATGCAGAACTAAATTGTAGTATTGTAAGTTTTTCTGTGCCTCTCTGGAATGAAATTTCTAGATTAGGAATATGGAAGAAAAAAACAATTGAGAGGGAGTGAGAGACAGAGAGAAATGCAAAAGAAGAAAAATAGGGGTTTATCCCAAATTTGTAAGTTATAAGTTACATACATGAAATTAGAAGAAATTCACTTGTCCAAACCATAAGATCAACTAGATGTTTCACTCCATGTTATCAGTTTGTTTTTTGATCAACACTCCATGTTATCAATGTCCTGAAAACATTGTACTCTATGCTAATTGAGCAGAACTTATGTGGCTATTCCTTCCTCTGTCTTATGCTCTATTTTTTTTTTCTTCTTTTAATCACAGTGAGTTGCACAACGTGTGCAATTTTTTTTTCTTTTCCTTTTAACAAGGGATGTAAATTGATCCCCAAGATTCAATGTATTTCCACCCTATGCAGAACTTCCATTCTCAATTGGGGACTGAGGTGTCAGTTATTATTATTATTTTTTTGGGTTTGTTTGGTGATGGGGTTGCCACATCTCTCTCTGTCTCGCTCATGGGGGGATGAATTTTGGATGGAGGTTAGTGCCAGCAAAATTCCAGAGTTGCAGTGGCTATGGGGTGCTACCTGTATATTTTATTAATTTATTTTAAAGTTCTTTTTAAATGTATTATATGTAATAAATTAGCTAAATAGTAATAAGGGTATTAAGGTTATTTTGTGCTTTTCATTAACGGTGTGAAGGATTGTGAGTCCCTGAATAGTTCAGTGACTATTTTGACTAGGTTATAGTTTGAGGTACTCAACAACTTAAGTGAAATTCAACATAATTCAAGGGAGTTTTCTGAAATCCACCCATATTGTAATAACCTTCATTTGGAGCTTTTGAATTTTGAGGGTGGAATTTAATCTCACAATTGCAAAGTTCATCATGGTAGTGGCCTATATTATTGTAGATGCACCCATCTATCATCCACCTAGAAACTTCTTAAATGACCTAGGAAAAACCTGAGGGATTCTTATCAGGAAAAATAAAAACAAAAAACCTAGGGATCCCCAATAAAGAGAAAATGAAATCTTGAAATGATGAAGATGAAGATGATCTCTCGACTCCACACTTTTCTTACTTCTTACAAATACAAGACCTATTCAAAATAGAAACCCAAGGGATTCTTATTAGGAAAAATAATAAATAAAAAACCAAGGGATCCCCAACAAAGAGAAAATGAAATCTTGAAATGATGAAGATGAAGGTGATCTCCCGACTCCACTGTATTCTTACTTCTTACACATACAAGACGTATGCAAAATTGTTCAATTTCCACTTATCAAGTCATCTTATCCACTATAGCCTCTTGGCTAAAAAAGGATTATAATCAACAGGATTTCCACCCTCCACACCTCTCAAGTGATTGTAGAAAGATCTGCCTGACATTGGTTGACCTTAAAATTTGTGCTTGTATGAGGTTTTATCACTTTTATGTGATTGGGAAGTACCTGTTGCTTATTATTGTGAAGATGTGTGATATCAAGTTTCAAAAGAGAACCTGTTACATTCTATGTTTTTTAGTTGTCCTAACTGCTAATAACCTTTTGTTTGAAAACACAGGTCATGCTTGTCTCTTCTTGAAGAATGCTATGAATTTTTATTTCTTGTATCAACTGCTTCTGAAGATGGAGTTACAACATTGTTCAAATCTGGGGGCATGAATGTGCTGGCATCTCAAATGTCAGCTTTTGCAGATGGTATTTTACTTAATTTTTAGATGAACAATTTCAGCAATCTTTTAGAAATTAGCTGATCGTCCATTTTAGTTTTTAATTTTTGGCTGTTGCCATTTCTAGCATTCATGGTGATTGCATGCTCGAGTCTGGTTGTGTACGTATCTCTTTGCTGAAGTCTAAATATGGGCAACTCTAAACTCTTGTCTCTGGGCCCATGGAATCCGTTCTCACTTATTGAATTCGTTGTGATTATCACCTTCTATAGTGTCTTAGCATCTTCTAGCAGCAAAAAATATATAGACATGTGGATGTGGGGTTATGGATTTGTGTACCTCAGTTTCAATTTTTGCAAAAATAATGGGCTGTTTTTGTGCAGGTTCACAATGTTTGGAGCTTTCTCTGAAACTTGTGCAGTTAATGCTTAGTAAGGTGTCTCCGGACATAATTCACAATGAATATCCATCAGAGTTGTCAATTATGGTGAGCCTAAATTTTATAGCCTTAAAAAAAAAAAAAAAAAAAAAAAAAAAAAAAAAAAAATATTTTTCCAATGTAGGGTTCATTATTAATTTCTGGTTTGGTAGTCCTTTTGGAAGGAAGATCAAAATTTTATTAAGTTCCATTATGTGTTTAAGAATTCGCTTATTATTTTAGGTGGCTACAATTGCACGGCAATTCGCTGTGTTGCACAATACCCTGAAATTTGAAGCGCTCCACCTACTCTCTGCCATACTCTCCTCAAAATACTCGGTATGCAAGTATAATTTTGTATGATGTTTTGAGAAAAATGAATGTATAAAATATACTTGCTTATTTTTTTAAAAAAATTTGGTCCTTTTATTATGATTACACAAATAAAGCACTTCAGTTGGATTAAAAAATTGGTGCTATTTATTGGCTGGATGACTGCACATGGAACCCTTCACTTAGTTAACTATATGACTGTCTAATCTATTGTCCTCATCTGAATGTCGAAAACTTTTACATATATTATTTAACAATAAACTGAAGAGATCTTGCAATGTAAAAACTTTCTATTTGAGCAATGTCAATGCTACTGGATTATTAGGAGACCTTGTGATGTCAGATCTGGCTATTCAGTATCCATAATATGCTAAAATAACTAAGGGAAACAGATCATTTTGTAGTCTTGGTTCAAATTAATTGAGTAATATCTCAAAAATTATTATAAATATAAATAATTGAGGTTTCTTTTAAGTATCGATATTGTTATGAGTATTTTAAACTTAACAATAATGTGTAGTCCATGTGGGTTGTGAAACTGTAGTACACTTAATAGTGATATGCTTATACATTACATTATGCAAATGAAACCAATTCCATGTGCTAAATGTAGGCAAAAATTTAGTGTATTTCAACAGCAAAGTGGGCCATAAATCTCTATCTAAACTTGACCTCAACTGAAAGTGGGAAAGAAAAAAAAGGAATGAAAGAAAAAGAGAGAAGTCGGCCTTATAGCTGGATTGAGATATAGTATTCTCTTCCATGGTAAAAAAAATATGAGGTTGTGCATAATGGCACATCAAAACTGGCAAAACAAACACGCAGTCACCCTCCCCTCTCTATTTCATTTTGTTTCCTTTTCTTGCAAGTTGCAACTTAATGTTCCACAAAAGATCGGCGCTCATTAAGTTGGAAACATTTATGAGTATTTAGATGCTATATACAGGACAACTGGTCAAAAATCTCATTTTTCAGATCAAAAAGGAAATAAAAATCCAGTCTAAGGGCCATCTTCACCTTCCAACTACTTACAAGCTTGCTTATGCAAATACCACTCTTATACAAAGAATATTCAAATGTTCACATTGATGATGCATATGCTTTTCATTATTTCATTGCATTAGAGTTGAACTGATTGTGATATCTTCTCGGTATTACCAGGCACCAGTGCATAATGCTCTTCGCTCAATGTCAAATGACATGTGGTCGAATTATATGCGTGTTGGTATCGTGGCCATTTTACAAAATCGTGTGGGTATGTTGGATTTATTATGTTCAATGGCTGGTACAACTCATTTTCTTTGTTATAAAGTATCCCATTCTTAAAGTGGTATGGTGACAGATGCGTTTCTTAAATTGGTACGATGACAGTTGCTTTTCTTATATAAAAATCTGTTCTGCAATGCGCAGGAATATCACTAGTTTATTTGAATCAACAAAGGTCTCACTTTGTTTCTTACAAAATCTCAATGGATCTTATTATCTTTTATACTTGCTTGAGGAATGCTCACCATTTTTAGAGGCCCATTACAGTTGGTTAACATTTTTGTATGGTTATCATCTATTATCTAGTCTGCATCCTTGTTGATGAGGATTTTCTAGCTCCTAATATTTTGCTTTCGTTATTTGGGGA
The DNA here is from genome assembly GCA_039720395.1 of Liquidambar formosana. Classification (NCBI taxonomy): domain Eukaryota; kingdom Viridiplantae; phylum Streptophyta; class Magnoliopsida; order Saxifragales; family Altingiaceae; genus Liquidambar; species Liquidambar formosana. The sequence continues at coordinate 9,057,312 of CM077827.1, forward strand.
AACACCTCATTGATCAGGTGTTTCCTCCATCAACCTCCCCCCTCTCCCGCCCCCAAAGAAAAAAAAATCCCCTCTAAAACCCTTTTCTAATGGCTGAATAATATTTAATGTTTCCTTTCATATTCACAAACACAAGCACAAGCATGCACATACGTGTACAGATATTTGTTTATTGAAACTTGATTTTGCATTTCAAAATGTTGACTTTTTTTTTTGTTGAATTTAAATTAAAGTCATCAAACTTATGAATGTGAAGTGGATGTCGTTCATTGAAGCTATGGAAGTTTGTATATCAGACATATATAGGCAAGGTTCAAGAAGTGTAAAATGTTGACTTCGGATCAACCTTTTTTTTTATGTTTATTTTTTATAAAACGACTATATATATATATATATATATATATATATATATATAAAGGTATGTTGTATTAATCACAAAAATGGCCAAGTTCAAGTATACAGTAACTTTGTGTATCTTTAGTTCTTTACAAATCACAAGAGTCTAAAAAATCTGAAAAGGAAGGCTTTCCACCAAACCAATGTGGAGAAACCCAAAGAAAAAGTATACAAAAGAACTTTTCTTTCATCTTGTTTATTTGCAATTCTTTGTCTTCAAAATCTTCTATTTCTCTCTTTCCACAAAAAATGTTCCTTGATCATCTTAGGCATTACTGAACAAGTGCCCAACATTGAGCAATGAAGAAGAGGGTGGTCCATTGTCTCTTCACTTATTTTACACATGCAACACCAATTAAGGATCATCCAACCCTAGAGATTAAGTGATTGATAGAATGGTAGTTGAGCATTTATTTCTAGCTGGTTGTCCACCCGAAGAAGGCAACTTTAGTGGGACTACATAAGTACTCTGAATTCTCTTTCCAAGAAAATCACCCCTCTTGCTCCACTAAAAAATGAGTTAAAATTTTTCAGTGAGAAATTCCCACTAGGAGACTTCTACATCTACCCCATAATATCCTCTCTTTTCCTTATAACTTTCTCTGTATCATGAAAACTTATAAGAAAAGGGGGTTCCAATATGTACCCTTTACCAACCCCTCAATATAATCCGACACACAATCATCCTTGACTCCTTGTTATTAGTAATAATAGAGTAAAAGGGCCGGTTTGGGAACTTCAAAAACTGGATCAAATTGGGTCCAGTCCACAACTGTTATTTGGTTTTTAGATAAAACCAACTCATAGTTGGTCTGAAAAAAACTGTGTTTATGCCTTGTTTTTAGAAGAAAGTTGAACTGATTAGCAGGAAAAAAAGACCTACCAAACAATGTGAAATTAAAACTGGCCAAACTTACCTTCAGGCTTGAGTTGGCCAGGTTTTTGAGGTTTGTCAAATCGCCTCTAAATTCAAAAATTCTTCCCCAAGAGCAAAGCCACCAGTACTCAACTACTCATCACACCAAATGTTTTTTTTTTCATAACTTCACTTCCTTTAGTTTTCCCATTCCCATTTTTAGAGTCATCCCTTTGATACAAGCTTTGTACCCATTTGTAATCACTTTCCAAAGATGAGCCCATGAACACCCTTCACTTCCTTTGAAGCCCACTCTCCACTTTCACACCCGTATTTCCACATCCTTTTTCCATAGCTTCTCTTTCCAACCCAAATTTCTAATGCCTCTTACCCAAAAGAGCTTGATTGAGTTGGGAAATCAGTCTAAGGCCAACATCCTTGTCATCCTTTGGAACTCGCAATGAGTCTCAATCCATGAGTGATTGTTGGAAGAAATTGTTTTACGACGGGGGCTTCTGGAAAGCCTATTGGACCATTAAAGAAAGGTCCAAAACAGCCCAATGTAGGCCTGATAGATGGGCTATGTAAAGCCCAATAAAAGAGGCCCAAAAGAAGGGTACTAGCCAGAAAAGAAGGCCTCTGGCAGCCTAGGACAGCCCCCTGCCAGAATTTTTTGGAGGGAAATCTTGAAGTCTTACTTGGAAGGGACTCTTTATCTCTTTAAGATAAAAGATAACGTCCCTGTTTCTAGCAAGTCCTGATTAAAAGAGAATATTTTTTTGGGTAATGAAAACAGCCTCTACCTTTCCAGAAAATAGAAAAACTATTACTTTTCCTCCTTTTTAAAATAGAATTTATACTTCCTTTGCAGTAAAATAGGTTTTTCCTCTCTATTTTTTTGAAAAATCGAACCCTTATATTTTCCTTTTCAAAACGGAAGAATGTCTTCAGCTTTTGAGAAAACAGGAACGAAATCTTTTCTTTTTGTTGCTTTCCTAAAGATGGGAGGAAAAATAGGGTCCCACCGGGCATGCCAGAAATTTGGTGATACAAATTTTGGGAAGCTTTTTAAGAGCAGCTCAAGTCCATATTATCGAATCCCCCCATTAACTAAATATGGGGTTGTTTTCTTTTTTATATGGGGCCCTATTTCCTCCGGGTCTTATCCCGGCGTTAATTATTCTTCTTTTCTTTTAGAAAAGGAGAGACTTCCTATTAAAAGAAAAAAATAAAAGAAAAAAGCACATTCATGAGACAAGAAAACTTAATATATCATTATGAGTACAACTTGAAAAGGAAACTAAACACAAGTATATTATTTTTTTGTAATATGCATGGAGTCCATGTCTCTTAACTTTTTTCTTTCCTTCTTTCATCGTGAAAATTCTGCAGAGTTCGGTACTTCTTTTCTTTAATTTCTTCTCCCTGTAATGAGATAGTCTTTCTCCATTTATAGAGATGGTCCTTAACAGTTTGGATTAGCACTAGCTTTTTTTGCAGCCAATTAGAAGGTTTCTTGACTAATTTCTTTTGAAGTCTACTTTATCTCTTAGTTTTAACTTTTAAAAGATAAAACTTACTCTTTTAATCAGAACTCCCTAGAGGGACCTTATCTCTTAGCTTAAAAAGGTAACAGTCCCTTCCAGGTAAGACTCAATATTTCCCTCGAGTGATATTTAAACTCTTCCCCAACACCAGCTCATGGAAAATCTCTTTGGTACTTCTCCAATTTATGAGCAACTGAAGAAGGGATCTTAAAAAGAGATATGTAGTTTGTTGGAAGGCTTGCATGAGTGCTCTTGTGAACATGAGCTTGCCAATTTACGAGAGATATGTTCTCTTCCAACTGCTTAAGGATCAAGGAAAGAAATATTTGCGATCAAGCTCTTTTTGGGGGGAAAAAAAATGCTAATGGAATTCATTCATTAAGTCAACTTTCACAACTTCCCAGCATTGAAGGATGAGTGCTAGAGAGAAAGCATCCGGGCTCTGCAACTTATCCCCCTTTCAACCCTTCAAAGCCACAAGCACTTTCTCTTCATTAAAAGGCTTCAACAACCAAATGGAGTGACCCAAATTGAAGAGAACTCTAAACCATCTAATAACAGTCTTCTATTGACGTCTTCTTTGAATATGGCCATTCTTCTACTATCACAATCTTCTTCCAACATTACACCATTATAGTTCACTTTGCTAATGAAATTGGATCTTCTATGAGAATTTTCTGAATGGTGAAAGAACTCCATATTCTTATCCCGTCTTTCAACCAAAGAGCCGTCGTCTTTTGCCTCCAAGAAATTTCCTCTCTTTCTGTCATACTTTTGTAATCAAAGTTTATGATTTAGCTGTCTCTCTCCCCTAACTCTTCTTTAAGATTAAGAGACTTTATTTTCTCAAGAACCCTAGCCTTTTTCTGATCCACAGTACTGAAAACCTCCTTATTTCACTTCTTCAAATTTTCTTCCAAAGGCTTTCAACTTCTTATAAAAAAAATAAAGCTAGGAGCACCTTCAAAAGAGAAGGAGACCCACCACTCCACAATATCCACAAAGCCTTCCTCTTTGAGTCACATATTTCTGAATCAAAAGGGGCCTTTTGAGAAGTTTTAACCGCCACAATCAAGAAGGATAGGAGTGATTGGGCGAAGGTCTTGGCAAAAGGATTTGGATTGCTTTTTGATAGTGTTCCTCCTACAAAGTTGATACTAGGAAATGGTCCAATCTAGGCATTGCTGGATTATCTTGACTATTTGACCATTTGAGAAACTTACAGTGTTCTAGTGCTTGGATTTGTTGTTTGGCAAGGTGAAGGTAGTAAAAGAGTTAGAAGGTGTTGCCTGACTCTTTTTTTTTGCTCTTTAGATGATGCTTGTATCAGATTATTACTGGATAGCATTATTTGGTCAAATGAGTTTTTCTTTAAGTATCATCTGCTAGTTTTTGTTGAAAGATCTCTTATATTAGGATGTATCCACTTAGTTGTTTCCTGAGTGGAACCATATTATCTGAACAATTCACAAAGGGTCTGCATTGTACTTTAATTATATAGTATTCTCTTTATGTTGATTTTCTTTAAGAATTCTTCGTGTTCAATCTTACTGATGTCTACATTCATGTAATGTGATTGCAGCACCTGCTGAAAAGCTTCAGGCCCTTATATTGGCAGAGTCCATGGTATCAATAGTGGGGGAAGAGTGGCTGATTGGTCAGATGAATTTACCTGATATGCAAGACCCTATTCCTGCTGATAGGTAAACTATTCGTGTTAATAGCAGTGATGGTCTTTAAGCCATCGTTGTTAGGTGGGCTACATAAGTCATTTAATTCCTACTTTTTATCTTTAGGTGTTTTTGTTTTCTTGGTTTTGTTCCATTTAAATTTTTGTTTTTCATTTTTCTCCAGGTGTCTACTGCTTGTTTTAGAGTCATCTAGGGTTGAAGTTGCTGTTCTGCTGAATGAGCTTGCCTACTTGAAATATGAAGCTTCTAAGAATTCATCCACTGCTGAAACAATTTTTTTAAAGCAACGGAACCTGGCTATTGCTTTTTCCTTGGTAGAGAAGATAATTAAATTGGTTTCAAATCTCAGTGGAAATGAAGGTACATAATTGTTTCTTACATGTGTGTTCCAACCTTTTTCAGTTGGTGGAAAAAAAATTTTAAATTTATCCTTATCCCTTCTTCTTTTTTTTTTTTTATATATATAAATAATTTTGTTATTATTACTTAAAGCATCTTCTTTATATATTCTTGTGCTTTTTCATATTAGATCTTTATCATTTTTGTGGAATCATTTACAGCGGACCTTATTAGTGAAAGCACATGTATAAAGGTGATTTCTGGGCTTAATGAGACGATTGGTGTAGTTCTAGAGTACTTACAAGATGCAAAGGTAATGATCTTTGTTGTTTTTTTTTTTTGCATTGTGTTTGGTGTTTTAGTACTTTTTGTGTTGTTCATGGAGGGAATCCCTCCCTCTTTGTATTCCTCTTTTTATCTCTTCATAAATTTTTGTTAACCCATTTTAGAAAATAATACTGTACCACTTATTTATTCACAATTGTAACTGTATAGGATCATGGACAAAAGAAAGGAGATGATCTTATTGCTTCAGTGCGGATTATTGGGAGGTATGCTTGCATGCCATCTCTTCCATGTGTTATATATTTCTTTATGGCTTTACAATTTATCAAGATTAATTCACGTGGTATTGATTTTCTGTTGTTCACATTTAATTGTATACATTGAAGTTTAACTATGCAATAACCATTTGATTCCCTTGGTCATGCTGATAAAATGTAAATTAAGTGGCCTGGCTTGAAAGTTTAATTAAAATTGAATTTGAAAGAGATATCTGCCTATCATGTTATCTATTGCTTTATTTTGGGGAGACTATGGAAATTGTGTAATAGTTTACATTCTTTTCATCAAGACAAGACAAGATATGATATTTCCTATTTCTGTTGGAAATTTCAAAAACCCTGTATGCACACATGCGTGCACACTTCACACACAAATGGACATACTTTTTTAACAAACTTGTTTTAGTAGTATAACTTTCTTTTGTAGAATTTTGATTTCTGGGTGTTTATTTGTCAAAGCAATTTGACATGAAAAGTTGAACAATGTTAACAATTATTAGTAACCATTCCCTTAAACCCTAAACCCTAAAACTCTAAACCCTAAACCCTAAACCCTGTGGTCTTGTGGTATTTAGCCTGCTTTTTTATGGGAGAATGCAGGACCAACCATGAGGCTCTTTCACCTCAGTAACACTGTGAATCTGTGATGCTCCCTAGTAGCGATGAGGTGTTGGTGCATGCATAACCTTGGCTATGGTCTAGGTCTAGAGCATAAGACAATGTATTATATCAGGAAGTATAAAGGCTAGTTGAAATTTGTAGCTGAAAAATGCTTTAACCAGCTTTGAGAGTAGTATAATCAATAATGCATGAGTTGGTGCAGGTGCATCCATTCCTATTTGTTAATTGGGTTTTCTTTTATACATTTCATTCCATTGGTATATTCCTGAGAAGAGAAACTTCTTCCTGTACATGTCTCGAGGAAGCTGTTCATTGAATAGTATCCAAAGGAGAGAATCTCCTATTGGCTTTTTTTTAGCCGGCTAGATTTCTTGATCTTAAATTTATTACTGATTGAAAATAGAAATTCTCTGGTCAGCTGATATATGCATCTGTTTCAGTTATCTTGCAGAAACACCCCTCGCTTGCAAAGAGAAGGTTAGAGAACTTTTGGAATATATGCTCTCAATTGAGGGTGAAGATGAACCAAGGTTTTGACAACTCTGACAATAATTTTGTTTCAAGATTTTTTGGAAAGAGTTGGAAATTTAGATCTCTTTCCAAGATTTTTTGTTTAGGCTACAATTGTAGCTGTCCCTTTTTTTTTTTTTTTTCTCTCTAATTTTTTCTTCATATAACATGCGTGTACAGGGGTTCTCCCCATAGAATATATAAATTTTACTTCATCAAAAAAAAATTTTTGTTTCATGGATTGATAATAGACATATCTTTTTTGGGGTTATTATACTTAGATACTGACATTTGCTTGTTTTCTAAATGACAGCCCATTCTATTCTATCTGTTTTTTGCTTCCAATGTTGTGTCAAATAACAATGGAGATTGAAGGATGCAGAGCTTTGGCTTCTTGTGGAGGACATAAAGCTGTAAGTCAGTGTAATATAAATTGATGTATCTCCCCTCTTAAATTTTCTTTACCGTGCCCCAAAAATGCTACAGTAGTACAGTCAATGCATGTAGGGTTCCTTCATCCTCATGATTGCTTGCTTATTTCATAATATATATATATATATATATATATATATATCTCAACCTTAATCCGTGGGTGGGCTATGATTTCTCCGTAATTAAAACCAAGTTACTTAGAGAATTCAGTTTAAGTTTCTGATGTGTATTGATGAATTGATATGACATGGCGCTATACTTTTCTACTAAAGCATTTTATTAGTATGTGAGTGTATTGGTTCTATACGCAGGTTGTGGAATGCCTTACGAAGTTGATTGGGTCAAATGGTTGTATGGTTGAGGATAATGGTTCCATATCCTTGGCATGTGATACAATCATGAATCTTCTTTTGAAGGTAATGTCTTCATCATAGCATTCCAAATATAATACTTGATGATTTAATGTGAAATTAAACACCTCTTTGTTTCTTTTCATCATTAGAGAGAGCAACTGCGATTTCCATTGGATGAATCTACCTTTGTTCATCTTTTGAAAGCATTAGCATATTGGACAGGTACTCTTTCAGTCTTTTCCTTAAAAGATGTATGGGTTTCTATTACTAATTATAAGTAAAGAAAATCAGAATATAAGTATAATTTTTTTTCCAGTGTCTATGCTTTTGTATTTGTGAAAATTTGTGTATTATTTATCTTTAAAAAAATTTCATCCTGAACAATCCAAGATATTAATATACTAGAATTTAGATATTAATACGCCCGACTGTCCAAGCAAATATATATTCCAAATAGACATGGATAGTTCAAGCTGGAGTAATGAATAAAGGGAAGTTATATCAGTGTCATGAAAAGATGGTAATATGTCGAAATTGAACTGTCAACTTGATAATTAGAGTGTGATTGAAAGTTTGCACATGGAGTTATGTGTTGAGGGTCTTGGGAAAGTTGAAATGAAATCAACCTTTATTTTATTTATTTTTTAAGATTTTATATTTCAACATCTTGTTTATTGTGAATGTGTGACAGCTCTTAAATTGCAGTATAAGGCTGGTTCTGACCAAAGTAATTGTAATGGAAGTAGGGTTGGATTAATGGATAAAAAAATGGTATGAATAACTTATGGTTTAAAGAAATTAAAGTTCTGAGATTCAAGAGAGAAGGTTGCTGGAATTCTGGAAAGCAATGAAATTTGTTCACATTAGAAGATCTAAAGAAAATGATAAGAATAGGATAGTGGAGTCTACCCTATCTTGAAACAATATGCAATGGAGTTTTACCAGTAAAGAGTATGGAACGATGTTACCTGGAGCATGGTTCACTCTGGTACATTGTACATGGTATGGGTACAATGCTTTTTGATATGTGGTACGTTAGGTGGTAAGCTTAGTTGGTTCGATATGGTATGTTAGGGGGTATGTATGTATATCTATGTATCCCCATTTACTGAGAGAGAGATTCCTTCAAAATATTATGAAAATTGAAACTTTAATTAGATTTTAAATATTAAATGATTTTGGAAATTGAATTATATATAGAATTTACTAACATTTTATATTAGTTTGAAGTCTCATACAATTGCAAATAATTCTAATTTGAGAGTTAAAAGTTTGTAACTTTGCGAACAAAAGTATTTGTGTGTGTGTATCCTTTATATTTCGGGATGCTAAAAATGGAGATCCAGATCGCAAATAAATCGCATTTCAGGTTAGGGAACCCGGATTATGGTTCGAAGGGGGGGTCAAGAGATCCTGGTAAAATGGTTTAGAATCATGTAGCCAACTATGATCGCAACGAGATGATTACGTTTGTATATTTTTTTCTTCAGAAGACATGTTGATTTTAGGCTCCATTTGCATAGCCTTACCAGTTAAAGGAACTCCAAATTTGACTAGATTTTGACCCACAATTAGATAGTAGCATGGATTCTCTTTTTGACTCATATTGATGAATCTAGGAACCTTTTAAAACTAAATAATTTTTAAAGGAATTCTATTATGAATAAAAAGAAACTAATATGTTAAAGAATGCATCTTTATTCTTCCAAGTATAAAAAAAGATCTTTAATGAAAGAAATCCTAGTGACCCAATTTGTAATCTACTCAACTAAAAGCATTGAAATAATTACTAGAATTCAGAATAAATAAATTAGCCAAGGTATTAGGCTGTTGTGGGGCCACACTTGATTGCATAATCATTAATGTGCTGCATAAATTGTACCCAAGGCCACCAGATGAGCCTTTGACATTATTGTTCTCATTCTAACCAATGATATTATCATCAATGTGTCTTGATTTCAGAGTATGGGCGAGGTAATAAAGCCTGTCATTGGTTCTATTTCACTTTTCCTTATTGTCATATAGTTTTACTTTCTCAAGTTATGATATATTGTTCTCTTCAATTTTTTTGTTCTACATAGTTATGTAGAACACACAAAATGGATAGTCATGTTTTGTTTCTCAGTTACATTGGTAAAGTATTTCTCCTTGAATGGCTGGGTGGGTGGGATTTGGGGTTTGAATTTGCAAGTTTCCACTAGGAAAAACCATCTCAGTACATACCAGGGGAAAAAATATGAGAGAGAGAGAGAGAGAGATGAGTACCTCACAAATGTAATCTCATGATGCACATTGTGCTTCTTCAATCCCTCTGCCCAAAATAATGGTTGTTGGTTTTGCTATTATCTAGAAAGGAATTGCCTATTGACACATCATGCTTTACCACCTATTCTTTTATATCAACCATTTCCTTGCACATGAATTCTTGTAAGCATGTATGCGTCTAATTGAAATTTCTGGATATGGTTTCAGAGGATACTGATGACTTATCTGTTATTATGATGGCTTCAAGCATTTGTGCGCTGATATTTGATTGTACATCGGAGGAGGCTCTTTTAAATCATCCCCACTTTGATCATAGCACTCTTAATAGTCTGTCTCGGCTCATTGTGAGAAGTTTGGCAACATGTGGGCAGGTAAGGTGCATTATATATAAGAGTATCAGATGTCTTTTCTTTCTTAAATGGATGTTTAAGGCCTCAATATCTGGCCAGAATTATGGTTTTGGGATGTAAAATTGCAGTGTGGTGCTGCATATAAAGGGGGTTGGGATCCAGAATTTGGTGTTGCTAGAGTTTGATTTTATGAGTCATGAGTGTGATGCACTATCTATCACATAGAAACATTACAAATGATGTAGGAAAAGCAGGTATACTTCCAAATGATTGCTGTTGAATTGAGGAGCGTATGGATGATGGATCTTGATTGGTTGCAGTCCTATCTGTCATTTACATTTGAAACTCCCCATCAGGCTGTCAATAGGAAACTGTCATTCTTTCTAGATTTTATTGTTGTCAACTTACAAGTTGTCCCTTCATTGTCTAAAATGCAGGATATGTCTGACAACGCTGAAGAAGAAATGGATCTTCTTCAGATTGTTACCAAAGGTATGTTAGTAAGTTTCTATTTTGAACTCGGAAATATTGAATGCGTCATTTTACATGGATGAGTTTCTTTAAAATGTGAATTTCCATTCTATAAATCTTCATCCGACTTCTAGAAGTATTTATTTATTTATTTTGGTTATTAATTTTATTAAGTGCAATCCTTAGTAGCTTTCCAGATGTTGATTTATGGGAGTCTGTATACTCAACCTGGTGCAGGATTTTCTCGATGGTCGTATCGGTTCCCTCGTATAAAAGAAGCAGTTGAGAGATGAGTTGATTATCCTTGACAAATGACACTAAATTATGTCTTCAACTACTTAAGGTAGCTTGGCTATTACCGTTAATGTTCTTTGTACAGTGCTTAGTCCATTTCTTTTAAATTATATTGGTTACAAGAGAATCTTAAATCGAGGATATGGGTGCTTGACTTTCTTCTTCTTTTTTTTTTTTTTTTTTTTTTTTTGAATTTATGACAGATGGAAATTTTAAAAATTAAAAAGGGATCTTCCAGGTGTGTAATTTATCTGTAGATATGTCTGAAGATGGACACAACAGCTTACACTTTAAGTTTTTGGCCGCAGCAGCAATCACTCTCTCTCTTCCCCTCTCTCTGGTGCTTCTCTTTCTTTAACAGATGTTTAGTTATGGCTTTTGCCAGATATTTATAAGAAGTTTTGTTCAGGTGAAATGGAAAATGTCACATGCCATTCAAAGAAAAATCAATAATTAAAATTAGGGCAAACTACATATTAGTGTCACTAACTTTACCCCAAATTTCAATGTGGTGTATAAACTTTTAATTTGTCCAATTTAGTGCACTAACTATACATTAGTGTTTCAATGTGGGTAAACAAGGGACGGCCGTTTAGTTTACTAACGGAGACCTAACGTGGCGCTGACGTGGCGATCCACGTGGCGCTGACGTGGCATCCCTGGTGGAGTCTCCCCAGGAGAAATTACATATTAGTGTCACTAACTTTACCCCAAATTTCAATGTGGTGCATAAACTTTTAATTTGTCCAATTTAATGCACTAACTATACATTAATGTTTCAATGTGGATAAACATGGGACGACTGTTTAATTCACTAACGAGGACCTTATGTGCGCTTACGTGGTAGCCCATTTGCCATCGATGTGGCATCCCTGGTGGAGTCTCCATCAAAGCTGTTTCGACGAACCCATTCATAGTCAGAAATGATAGAGCATAGGGAACCCCACCTTCCCTCCCATTTCCATTTTCCATTTTCCATTTCCCTTTTCCCTTTCCCAACATACGTAATTACAATCCCTTCTATTTGAAGAGAAGAAAGGCTACTATTGAAAGTAGGAAGATATTCACCATGTCTTCCACTACTGCCACCTCCACCACTATTGCCACCATGGAAAGACAGACACACTGGTGCCACTTATGTGATATGAGAGTCTCCCTCTTCCCCCATTCTTCTCCACCCTTATTGCCATATTAATGACTTCCTCAAAGAAATGGAGTTTTCCCTCTCCTCTTTTCCCTAACCCTAATTCCACCTTCTATCCTTTCTCTATTCTCTCCCCTCCCTAAACCCACGCGTCGTCCCCCACCCCTACCACCATTCCCGAAGATAATCTTTACCATTCTTCAGATCAGGTCGCAGTCGATGTGGAAGCAAAGTAGCTCCTTGCGTCCCCCACTCCCACCACCATTCTCACTCTTGGGTCAAAAGCCCTAGATCATAAGGGGTTATCAATGTAAGTAATCTCTCAGATGCTACGCACGTGAGATGCAAATGGTGGGAAAAAATGGGGAAACTCCACCAGAGATGCCACATTAGTGCAAGATGGGCCACCACGTGAGGGCACATGAGGTCCCCATTAGTGAAGTAAATGGTCGTCCCATGTTTACCCACATTGAAACACTAATGTATAGTTAGTGCATTAAATTGGACAAATTAAAAGTTTATGTACCACATTGAAATTTGGGGTAAAGTTAGTGACACTAATATGTAATTTCTCCTGGGAAGACTCCACCAGGGATGCCACGTCAGCGCCACGTGGATCGCCACGTCAGCGCCACGTGAGGTCTTCGTTAGTAAACTAAACGGCCGTCCCTTGTTTACTCACATTGAAACACTAATGTATAGTTAGTGCACTAAATTGGACAAATTAAAAGTTTATACACCACATTGAAATTTGGAGTAAAGTTAGTGACACTAATATGTAGTTTGCCCTTAAAATTATCTTTAATCACTCTCACTCTCTCTCTCTCTCTCTCCACACTTTATCATCTTCCCATTTTTTTCCCATTTTTAAGGCATTCAACACTTACCACCTTCCCATGTCAAATGCATGAATTTAACACCCACTTCTCTTTTTCATACGTTGGTCACTCTCTCCTATGATCATTAACAAATGCATGGCACCTCTCTACACTTTTATCATCTTCCCATGTTTTAAGGCATTCGACACTAATCATGTTCAAATCATAAATTTAACACCCATTTCTCTTTTTCATACATCCCTTTGGGCCCAAAAAAGAGTTGAGCTCATTTTTTTAAATCATACTCTTTCATGAGGTTGTTGAATCTACGAAGGAGAACCAATTTTTTTTTATGGTTTTGGATGCAAATAAAAAATAGATGAGGGATAATGTCTCTGGTTTGGTTTGCTGGGTTGTGCAATTTGGAAGTTAATTTGGAAAATAGCATGAAATGGAGTAATCATCAGTAAATTGTCTAGAAAACTAGGATTTATTTGGAAAATCTTAAAGCTTCAAAACGAATAGCTTCATTTGGATATGGAACAAAACCAACACTCCCGTGCGATAACACAGACACACACACACGTACATGCAAGCGGGTGCGAGCACTCTTTTATTTATTTATTTTACTTATTTATTTGTTTTACCCTTATAAGTTCTTTAATGGGTTAATTATTTTTTATGTACCATCAATTTTGGGTTAATGTCAATTTAGTTCACAAACTTGGGATTGACTCAATTTTGGGATTGCTTTTAACTATGTTCCAATATGAGACAAACGATGGTGGACGTTAGATTCATGATAGAGTAGTCACATGCCCTGCACATGATTGTTTAGGTGATGCACAAGTGTTACAAGCGCATAATTTTAGGTTTTTTATTTTTTAAAATTTCAAATAAATGTTAAATAACATTTAAAAAATCCAGAAAAATTTTAGAAATTCCCAAAAATTAGGAAAATAATTTTTGGCGAAAATTAGCAATTACCCCTATTAGGGGATTGCTTTTAACTAAAACCTCACCATAAGAGTTTTTAACTCTAAAACCCTTTTTTTTTTAGAGATTCTTTAAGAATAAGAAAATTGTTTTTTTGCAAATACCTATTTTAGCCTTTAGAGGGTTGTAAAACTAATTTTAAAAAACGATGGGTTGGTTTCCATGGAAACCCATCAAGGAGGACCAGCGATGATGGATCTCTTTCTTCGACTAGCGACGGCGGCAGCTCTTCTCTGATGTCGACAAGCCTCTGGTCGATGTCGACGGATCTCTTCCTCTGATAGCCAGCAGCGTCGCCCCCATCTCCAATGATTGTAGCAACGACGCCCCCCTCTCCGTCGAAGGATCTCTTCTTCTCCGGCGGATCTTCATGAAGGCTATGACCAGACATTCTCCGACGATAGCCTTCTCTGCCATAACTGTCATCTTCTTCTCCTTCTTCTTCTTTTCAGCTCCCAATTCTAGATCTGCTATCTTTTTTCTTTTCTTTTCTTTTCTTTCTTCCCTTTTTTTTTTTTTTTTTTTGTTTCAATTTCAGATCTGGTCATTTTTTGGGACTGCTATTGTAGTGTTTTTTTATAACTTAAAATAGCAAGTTGTTACTGTGTTGCTATATATTTTTTCAAAGAAAACGATAAACTGTTACTATCTGGTGTATAATTTTTTCAAAACACACAATAGTAAACTGTTACTATTGTCTGTATAAATTTTTCAAAGCACACAATAGTAAACTGTTACTGTTATATGTATAAATTTTTCCAAGCACACAATAGTAAACTGTTACTATTGTCTGTATAAATTTTACAAAGCACACAATAATAAATTGTTATTGTTGTATATATAAAATGGTACCTCTACAAAGCACACAATAATAAATAATGGAAGCACATAAGAGAGCCATAGCCGTGTTTTGGCCATGGCAACAGATCTGGTGGGAAAGAAGATGAAAATTATAAAAAATATATTCCTTTCGTCCTACAAAGATGGTCCTTCTTTCCTTTTTGGCGGTCACAAAATGTTTGTCACTCTGAAAAGTCAAATCATGAACCTTTTTTTAACTTTCCCATACTATCCTTTATTACACCAAGAATTACTTTAAACAAATGACCAATGCATTGATGGTAGGATAAGGATACTTTTGGAAAGAAAAAGTTGGAAAGATGACTAATCAATGCATTAATTGATTTTCTTAACCTACGTGCTTTTTGAAAGAGGCCTATCTTTATGGGATGGGGACGGAGTATATGTTATGGATGGCATTCAAGTAGGGACGTCCTAATATAAGTTATATCAGCACTCGCGTTGGGGTTTTACCCCATGCATTAGTGGGTTACGAGGTATATTGGGCCAATGCACAGAGTACAACCCCCAATCAATGGTGTTGATATATCTTATATTAGCACGTCCCAACCTGATTTGGACTTAGTTATGTCATATTTTTTGCTGCATGGTTCATGTCCTACATTTTCGAAACCTAACAATGCATTTATTTGGTTTTGTATCCTTGTCTCATGTCTAATATATGTTCACAAGATGGTTCTAGGAGTCTGATTTGGCTCATATATTCATGTGTCTTGGCGATTTTAGTTGGTTTTCAAATGTTATATATTGCATGAATCCGTTCCACTGCTATGGCAGATGTAGAGGAATCTGTGCTAAGTTTTTCGACCTGGATGGAGAATTCTTGCAGCTGATGTCATTTTATAATAATGTATTATAATTATTTTTGTACTCTTTGTAACATGGATTGCCTATGCTATTTTCTTCTTGGTTAAGGAAGAGTCCTTACGTAAACTAAGGATCAGCCTTGAAGAAGCTGAAAGAAATCGTTGATTAGAGTAGCCTTACAGAGGCTACAAGAAAGGTTGATTAGGAATCTTGTGGTTTGAGAATTTTCTTTTCCATTTTTGGCCACCTTTTGTTTTGTTTTGTGTTGTTAATGGGTAGGGGTTGGGAAGAAGGTTGTGTTGGCCGAAGACCTACAACCTATGTAATGAATTACTAGACTTATGGATTTAATCATGTAAGACCATGGTCTTGCGTTATTTTAACTGAAGACCCGCAACTAGGCCTAGCAATTGGGTAGGTTTTGGCGGGTTTAAATGAGCTTAGTCATAATATTACCCAAATCCAACCCAACCCATTTACATGAGAACCCATTTAATTAAAACCCAAACTGACCCATTTATTGCAAGTAGAAACCTAACTCAAGCCGCATAACTCCGTTAATCTGTTTAAGACGTTAATTGGGCTTGTGATTCTACTTTTGACGTTGGGTGACTTTGCATTATAATTATTTTTTTTACCCAAAAAATAAAGAAAAAACATTTGTTCATTATTTTTGCTACTTTTATCCACAACTCATTTTTAGATCTCGAAAATATAAAATCTCAAGGTTGACCCAAACCCATTTTAATCAGGTCATGACTTGGATTTAAAAAAAAAAAAATATATATATATATATATATATATATATATATATATATGTATTTCCAACTACTATAGCATTTCATTTTCAAATCTACCAAAAATACCAAATACAAAAAATAATAAAATAATAAAAAAGAGAAATATTGAAAACCTAAAAAGCATTTTCAGATCCTTAGCCTTCAAGTAAATGTGCTCATTTCATTATTAAATGTTTATTAAAGGGCATTTTCATTTCATTTACAACCCAATTTTATTAATTGGGTTGTAAATATGCTCATTTCATCTTTAACTACACATTTCATTTTTAGATCCTATTGGGTTTGTTTCTCACCCAACAATTTTTAAATAAACCCGATTAGACCTAATTATTAGTTGGACTCTTTATGAGTACCTATTTACAGCCCAATTAATAAAATTACCCGTACACACCTATTTAACTTGGGCCGGTTCATGGGTTTGGGCACAAATTGCCAGCCCTACCCGCAACCTATGTAATGAACTACTAGATTTAACTTACGCAAGTTATGGGTTTAACTAGGTAAGACCATGGTCTTGTGTTATTTCAACTTAAATCTATGGTAGATGGGTTACAGAATATGCGCTGGGCTGACAGCAAGCCTTTAAAATTTTTTTTTTTCCTCCTCCCTGTGTGCTCGTGAACAGAAGCCGCATCTATCAATTTCTATCTACTAACTATAATAAAAGTTGAGGTTTTTCCTTCTATAGCACTTCGGTTGGTTCAACATGCTTGCTTGAGCAGCTATAACACACCGTTTTATGCATAAAAATCTGTCTACTAAGTACAATAAAAGAAGGTTTTTCGGCAAATTCTACGGTACCCGAGCAAAATTTGGGGTACCATACCCGAAACAAAAGAGGACCATTAGATCCACATGGAATAGATCTCAGCCGTCCAATATTTTTAAAGCACATAAACAGGCTACTTGTTTGGTAACCGGTTACCAAACTCAGCAAAGTGACCAAAGTGACCTTTGCCTTAATCGTCACTCTTTCGCTCTCTCGAATCACAATCTTCTCCCAAAGCCTTCATGCGTCAATCACCATATACGAACCCCGCCATCGCCGTCGCTGTCGACCAAGGCCGCCCTTACCATTGCTGCGAATTTCCTTTGCTGCCGTCTTCCCTTCACTGCCTTCATTCCCGTCACTGCCTTCATCATCTCCATAGCCAGGTGAGTTAAGTATTTTGTGGTTTTTTCTTCTTTTTGTTTCTTTTTTCAACGAAATTTCTCTTCGTACTCATCTCCGTCAAGTGTGTCAAGTTGTTGGGTTTTATTTTAGGATTTCATTTTTAGGTTTCAGGAATTGGGATTCAATTGTAGTGTTTATCATCTGTGGTTTTAAGTTTTGGGTGTTTCTTGTGCTGGGTTGGGTTGCGGTATAATAATAATTATTTTTGCTACTTTTTCACCCTAGAATATGATGTTTTATTCTAGGATTTCATTTTTAGGGTTTTAGGAATTGGGATTCAATTGTAGGGTTTCTCATCTCTGGTTTTAATTTTTGGGTTTTCTTTTGTGAATTTTGATTATTGTTTGTGCCGGGTTGAAAGTATTGTTAAACGTCGGCTAAAATTTTTTTTTATTTTATTTTAAATATAAAAGATTTATTTGTGATTGTGACATTATGATTACGGCCTGTTTGCTTGAGTTTGGAATTTTATGAAAATGCAAATTTTAAGATTTCAAAAAGATTAAGCGATGATAAATCGACTGTTTTCACAAAGAATTTCATAATGCAGTTTTGAGAATGCTCTGCCAAATGTGTGTTTCTGCATTGTTATAGTTTTTTATTGTTTTAAAAAGTGGAAACTTGATTTCAAAACTTGCCCTTCCATATATATATATATATATATATATATATATATATATATATATATATATATATATATAGATATAGATATATAATTTTTTTTCTATGCTACTAAAGTTTTTACGTATTAGGAAATAAATTTTATTTGAGAGGAAATGAATTTACTGGGACTTATTTCACATCTTACTTTATAGCGTTCATGATGGAGAGATGTCCTTGCATGTCTTTGTGCATCATGAGCTTTAACTTGCTCCTTATATATCATCAGTCATAGTGAATTTTTGTTAGGATTATCTCTGTTTTTTATTGCTACAGGTTCCACCAAGTGGATAGTGATGATTTGACAATTACTATTAACTTTTGGTGGCGGTCCAATGTGATGTCTAGCATGTCAGAACACATGGATGCATATTATTTGCGCAGAATTTTAAGAAGGTACTTGCAGTTCATTTTGTTGCAAAAGAATTTTGATTAAGCTTAACTTATAATCTTTCTAACTTGGGTTTTGTTTCTATTGCATGTTTTGTTTACTTATTAAAATCACTTTTGAATCGAAGATTGACAGACAAAGGAATGGTATGTACCTTTCCACTTACATCATTTCCTGCAGATAATCTTGGCAATGCTTGATCTTATTTTGTTTTATTTTTTCTTTTGATGCCTGAACCAAGATTCTAATAGTCCTGGTTTTTTGAGCAAAAAATTTAGCTTTCATGAAGTATTTATCTGTTCATGATTTCCATCCATAGGTTATGGTATCTATTTGAGTTACGAAATTGTTCATCAATCTCACTTCCATGGCAAATAATTTTGGCATTGTTTTTACTCTCGAGTGTTTGATAGCCACAGGAAGTACAGTCCCTTGAAAAATATTGGTTGAGAAATCCCTATAACTGCATCTTCTGCAAAATTAGGAGGCAACTACTAGAAGATACAATATTGAGCATAATTTCATATATTTGCAAATACTTTGTCACAAATTATCACATGGTTCCCTATATTTGTAAATTTTGTCAAAGCCTCATGAAATTTTCTGATTTTTTTATCACAATTTATCGTGGAATTTTATCTTGTTGCCTTTGCAGACTAAATCTCTCAAAATTGGGCTAAACTCATTACAATTGTTTAATGGCTGAACTACAATTTAGTGATGAATTTGTCTTCAAATTTAGTATTAGGTGTTAGCCTTTATTTACTGTGTGGAGGAAGTAAACTTTACTGTACTCTTTATTTCTTATCCCAATCAGAAGTCTAAAATTGAGCATTATGAGGCATGTTTTATTTTTTAACAATAAGGACGGAATGAAGTGCTGCGTAAGACTCCGGTTGGTGTGAGGAATATGAAAAAGCAAACATGGGAGCTGCCTAACAAAGGGGAAGTAGGTTAGTTGTTTTAATTTCACATTATTTTGGTGGAAATTCTTAAAAAGTGTATGCATCTGATGTCTCTGAGAAATTAATTATATATCTACTATTATCAAGTACTTGATCTTATGTCCATTTTAGTATACCAAAGGAAAAAAGAGGATACCTGTTGCTTATGTTAAATTCTTTGTTCTAGGGATAATTTTATGGTATATTAACTAATGATGATTTCTTGACCAAATGATCATGATCGTGATTTGGATCAGAACTGTAGGAGAGGGAATTTAAAAGGGAATAAATTAAACCAGAGTATTAAGTTCCATGAACTGGAACCCCTTGCACTTCAGGCTCTTCATGAACTTGTTTCTTTTGTCCATGATCGTGTTAATGTTGTTGATCAAAGTACACCACTGCAGTCCACTTCAAAAAATGATTCCACAATTGGTGTAAAAGGACCATACCAGAAAATTGTGGCAGCTAACTTATTTCACTTGGAAGATGATCTAGTCGCTAAAATTTTATGGATTCTTGAACCACTTACTCTTCAAAATGTCTTTCTTGCCATGGTGGTGAGTTTTTACTCTCTTTTGAAGCTTACACTTTTAATCAGTGGCTAAAATTTTTGTTAACTTAGGTTGTATTTTATTTTACTTCATGTTATGGTCCTGCATCATTCAGTTCGATATATATTGTGATGTGGAAAATGACTTTCTGTTAAATAATTAAATCTAAATGAAACCTCGTATTTTTATTGTTGCTTATTCAATATTTAGAGGAAAATTTCCTAAATCAAGGAATCTAATATCTGGTCTGATCAGTATACAGCGTGTCAAACAAAGTACAAATTGAAGTGGTAACTGGTAAAT
Source organism: Liquidambar formosana (assembly GCA_039720395.1). Classification (NCBI taxonomy): domain Eukaryota; kingdom Viridiplantae; phylum Streptophyta; class Magnoliopsida; order Saxifragales; family Altingiaceae; genus Liquidambar; species Liquidambar formosana. The sequence continues at coordinate 9,077,452 of CM077827.1, forward strand.
AGGTGATCAACTGATCATCCTTGGAGCCGAGGAATTTGGGTCATTAGGAGGAATTCATTTCCTTGTATCCTGAATGGAGATCTTTTTTCCTATTGTTTTCTCCTTTTTTGGAGCCGACATGGATATGCCCTTCCCTATGGATAGAAATAGTTGTCATCCTTGAATTGAGCAGGGACCATATTATCCTGTTTTGTCTCTCCACTGTTAGTAGATGCCCCATTTATTCCCCCACCCTAAAAAAAAAGGAAAAAAAATAAAAAAGTAGTCCCATCTCTCATCAATTGAATGCTTGCCTGTGTGGACATTCAAGGAAATATTTGTTAAAGAAAGATTCTTTGAGGGAATTTGACCACTTTGTTTGTTTGTTTGTTGGATTTTCTTTTCTTTCCTTGTTTTGTTCTTTGCTGTCCTGTTTTGGCCTGTGACCTCTTTGGGGATCTATTCTTGATTTTCACTGTTTGTACTTTATATTCGAATAAGCATGACGAGCTGAGTTGATTTTAAAGGAATTTATAAAATTGTTAAACTAGATGCCCTTGTGGCTGAATTTTAGGTTAGGGTTTATAGGTAAACTATCATAGATGGTGGGGATCATGGAGCAGCAGGGTCCCAGTGGCTTCACATCAGCACATGTAGAGATTTTCTGCCTATTATGTTGGAAGGTTTCCAGTGGACTTTTAAGCAGGGACTATACAAACTATTGGGCCTCGCTTTGATCATGTTTTGGAATAATTTTGGACCAATTTGATCTCTAATGAGTGTAATGGTCTGCAGACAAATTTTTTAATCTGTTGATGTACTATTTTCTGTTTTTCTTTTCCTATTTTGAGAGTTCATTTTCATCTCTATTGATTGGATCATCTTGCAAGAAAACTTCGAAGCAGGAATCATTGTTGAACTCAATGTGGAAAGCCTCTCTTACGTACATGTGTTGTGGAGCTGGAAGTGATGATATCAGTCTGTATAACTATTAATAATTCTGTGATGTTTTATTTCTAGTTGACAAGGGAGAATAATTCATTTACATTTTCAGAGGAAAAAGAAAAGAGGGAGAAGAGTGGGGAGGGGATTTTTCCATCATGAACAATGAAAGCTCTACTTTACAAACATCTCACAGAAAGCAATGAAGATTTCTAGGTATTTGCACTTGTTAATTAATTGACAGAAAGCATTTCTTCTGTAATGCTGTACTAGACAAATTTTATTGCCAGACTATAAAATGAGGTGCAGCTCTCTTTCTTGCAACTCAATACCATCTCTGTTTGAAGGGCACACAAATGGGATATCTCCAACTTCTGCTTCGTTCAAAGTCTATATTTTCCTTATAATTTGTGTTTTTTTCCGCAATTTTATAGCCTATGTGATAACCCATGTGTATTTTGTATGGTTCCCATGACATTGTCTTGCAGAAAAGGCCTTTGGAATTCATAGAACATGAAGCAGTCGCTCGCAAAGGACCAGTACCCACTCCCATGAAACGACTGGCTGCTCCAAAATGGGGTTGTGTTTATATATTTGGCTGACCAAAAACATGAGAAAGGGATAGAGAGAGAAACCGAGAGAGGAGGGATAATTGCTATACTTTTGATTTTGTAACAAATGTAGTGCTTGTTTGAACATTTTTGTAGTTCACGGACCTTTCTCCTAATGCAGGGAATTGTGTGATAAGCTTAGTTATGATAGATTTTGTTAAAGAAAATTATTTAAATATTCTAAATGTTTGGTTATAGATTTTTGTAGAGGGATTTATACGAAAAATAGATGGCATGCTGTCGAAATTTTGTAAAAATTTTGTGCCTCTCTTATGATATTTAGATAACTCATTTCAATACTATTGTCTTAATGGGTTGTACATATTATAAACAATATTTGTAAATGTTCTATGAACAGTTGGAAAATTGTATGTTTGCCCATTTCATCCAAATTTGGGTTACTATGTAATCCGACCTGAGGATAACCATATCTAATGTTGGAATCCAATTGTGTTAGACATCGAATTGGTTTTTTATTCGGATCACTTCGATTGGAACAACTAGTCTCCAATTTCCTACAACCATTGGGGTACCAAGTAATCCAACCATAAAATATAAGCATAACCCAATACCAAAATCTATTTGTGTAATAACAAAAATGGATTTTGATTTGAATCGGGTCAATTTGCAAAATCTCTCCAATTGCATGCAATTATTCAAGATACTATGTAATCCGACTTGAGAATTACTGTATCTCAGTGTCAAAATCCAATTGTGTTAGAGATCAAATTTGATGTTGATTTAAAGCACTTCAATTCAATAAGTGCCCGATTACACAAATTGAACCAATAATTACTTTTCAATTGTCAACAATCATTCGGGGATACTATATAATCCAACCCAAGAATTAGCATATCCCAATGCTAAAATTCAATTGTGTTATTACATCAATGTGGATTTTGATTTGAATTGCATCGATTTGTAGATTTAATCTCCAATTGCTTGCAGTCGTTTAGGGATACTATGTAATCTAACCCAAGGATAATCATGTCCCAATACCGAAATCCGATTGTCGTAGAGATCAAAGTGGACATTTGAATCGAATTGCATCAATTTTCACAATTACTTTCCAATTGCTTGCAATTGTTTGGGGTTATTATGTATTCCAACCCCAAAATAACCATATTCCAATGATGGAATCCAATTATGTTAAAAAATTGAAGTGGATTTTGACCTAAATAGTATTGATTTGCAAAATTAGTTTATAATAGCTTGCAATCATTCAATGGTACTATGTAATCCGACCCAAGAATAAACATATCCCAATGTTGGAATCCAACTGTGTGAGATATCAAAGTGGATGTTCATCCAAAACACTTCAATTAGTGTATAAATACACGAATTGACCCAAGAATTATCATTCAATTGCATGCGATCATTCAGGAGTACTATGTAATCTAACTTGAGGATAACCGAATCACAATTCTGAAATCTAATTGGGTAAAACATCGATGTAGGTATTAACATGTACATTTTAATTGGAAAGATCCATTTGACCCATCTCAAATATAGTACCCACTCAGATCCAACTCAATAATAACCGGGCATGTCCCAATGTTGGAATCCAACCCTATTAGACATCGAAGTGGCTTTTTTATCCAAATGACTTTGATTTTTAGAATTACTCTCCAATTGACTGCAATCATTATGGGGTACTATGTCATTTAACCCAAGAATAACCATATCCCAATGTCGGAATCCAATTCTACTAGACATCGAAGTTGTTTTTTATCTGGAATGCTTGGGTTTAGTATGTAATTACATGAATTGTCATTAGAATATGGAATTCAGTTGAATAATTAGTTATTGATTTCAAACAATCATTTGATGTTGTTGAATCCATGCCAAAAATTTTAAAGAAACTAATAAAACTCAATTGTGTCGAGTTATTCAATCATTGACCCACTAATCCAACCGTGTGACCCATAACTTATTAGTTTTTTTTTATTATTGTTAAGATTGAGGTGACTTCTATATCTTTAATTACATAATTTTAAAAGATTCAATTTAATTTTTATATTACAAATTTTTTTTAATATAATATATAAATAAAAACTTTTTATGCGGAAAGATCCAATTGACTCGTCTAGGTTTTTTTTTTGCCAAATGATAAAAGTATATACATACGCATCCACGTGGAGTCGAAATCAAGATCTCCACAAACCCCACACTCCTATTGGGATGAGACATATCATTAGACCTAAAGATCATTGACAACCCGTCTAGTTGAATACAATTAAATAAATTGGGTCAAATTGACCATATCAAGATATTAGCACCCATCCAAATCCGAACCCATTTCTCCCTTTTCGTTTGCAACCATCCTTTTCTATGGCTCCACGATTTCCCTCCCTCTTCAATTTTCATTTCCCGCTCACTTGCCCATTTTGCTTTCTTTTACATTATGCTGTTGTAACTATTGGATGCGCGACATGTGACATGCTAAAGGGTACGTGCGGCTAGGCTTCAAAATGCACCAAAAGCGCGTTTTGGCCAGCATAAGTTTCCCCCAAAAATCAGATCTCATTCTACATGCCCGCACACTCTCTCTTCTCTCTCACTCTCTTATCTACTCACCGATCCACTCACCGGCGGCGACGAGACTCTCCCCCATCGGCGGGACGGTGTGCCACACCACTCATCGTTGGCACCCCCTCGTCCTCGAGTTTAGCATTGTAGCTGTCATCACCATTTTGCCCCTGCCCCTTCTCAATCTCTCGGGTCCTGATCCTCCTCACCGTCGGCGACCCCTTTCACCTCCCATCAGCGTCTTCTTCCTTCGTCCTTCTTCCATACTCCGAAACCCAGGTATGTTCAAATATATATATACATTTTTGTGTGTAACCCTAACCCAAAATACATGTTCAAAAATCTGGTTTAGAATGTTTCTTATTTTATTTTCTTGTGTATGTTTCTTTTTTGTGTGTAACCCTAACCCATAATTGCTTTTTTTTTTTTTTTGGTTTTGGATTTCAGGAAGAATGCACCGCCACTTTCATTTGTGACCTTCTGCAAGATGTTTATGCTTTCTTTATTTGGGTAATGCTTGAATTTTGACTTTAAGTTTTCTCTGTTTTCTGTTATTTTTCACTTTAATTTCTCTTCTTGTTCGTCTCCGTCAGATGTGTAAATTGGTTTCTATTCTAGGATTGCAATTGTAGGATCTCCGGTATTGGGGTTCAATTTTAGGGTTTCTCATCTATGAGTTTTTTTTTTTCCTTTTTCCTGTAAGTTTTTATGACTGATTTGTGTTGATTTTGTTGGGTTGTGTTGCTGTTTAATAGACTTTGGTGTGGTTTAATGGGCTTGGAGATTTTGGAGCTGAGTTGGGGATTCAAAGCATGCTAGTCTATGGTACTGGTTTATTGCATTTTTTTATATTTCATGATTTTTATTGGTTGGAAATATTATATCTTTTTCTTTGCTGTTTTTTCCCTTTGGGTATGTTATAATTCTATGAGTTTTATAGGTCATCTATTGGTCTGCTTTTCCTCTAGGAGATCTCTGTTTTTTGAGTTTGGTTGGTTTTGTTCTCTCAATTAAATATATTCTCTCACGTAAATTTAAATTTGTAGCTCTAGATCACAAGAAATATTGACTAATCTATTTAGGCAGCAGTCAATGTCAAACCATGCCATTCTAACAACCATGTCTTCAGATTTAATTGGTCCTATGGTTGATAATTCTAGACGCCTAGTGAATAATGGTTCATTTGCACCAGAATTTATTATTTTCTCTTGTTATTATGTTTGTAGTTTAATTTGGCTAACTTCAAATTCACCCCAAAATCTAAAATAAATTTTTTAGGACAAACTAAATATGAATTAATAATGTGTTTACCTTCTTTATTTGGTAAAGAGTAATACTATTTTACCCATATTATCTCATCCACCCATATGTGGCAATTATGTGGCAATTTCTCATTTTTTTCATGCTGAACCCTACATGATGGCATGCACTTATTCACTTTTGACACATAAGGTGAATGGGAAAAAATAGGTTATAAAAGGTGGGTAAAGAAACATTTTCCTTTGGAAAAGAGGAAGAATGAAACATATGGGCTATAACCACTAAAAGCCAATAAGTGGTAACACGTGTCCAAACGGAAAGGAAAAGACAGACCAATGGATTATTGACATATAGAGAAAGGAGTTTGCTCATGTGGCTGATTAAAAACTAAAAAGCCATATGTGACGGCATTTATCAACAGAGTCTATATAAGGAAGGCTTGTTTGAAGGAAAGAACACCATTCAACATCAATTAAACCTACAGACTTAAATAGTTAAACCATGTCCTGTCTTAGATTGGGCTTTTAGATTAGTTCAATGCAAGTTCATCATGCCAAGAAGGCCCGGCCCTGCATGTGCTTGCATTCTTAGGTTAGATCTTGAATTATTTTTTTACTAATTCAAGTTGCAAGTATTGAGTACATCCATTATACTAGATTTAGAAGTGTTTTGTTTGTTGATTCCACCTTGAATTGAGACCATATTTGTATTGCTTGTTGTACGTATGTTTAAATGATAAAGTTCATATTTATTTATTTAAATTCAAGCAATTGTTTTTCATTTCTGCATTATTTGTTGAATAATAAATTTCTCTTCATCAAGGCATTCGTAACATCAACACATATGATTGATTTTTGCCTTGTAGCTTGGGTATAAATGTATAATCATGTTCCCTGGGATCGAAATTGAAAGTGTTGGAACATATGATTGATTTTTGCCTTGTAGCTTGGTTTGTGCCCAACAAAGTTAAGGACCTCTTCGGTTTGGTGCTGAAATGAGGAAATAGAAATCACCTTTTTGAGGTAGATATTGTCCAGCCAATATTATGGACTATCTGGAAGAGAAGAAACTATTGGATTTTAGCTTCTTTTTTATGTTCATTAGTTCCACCCAATGGGTCAGTAATGGACTTTAAGGCAAACATTAGATGGATGATTTGACTCAGCATCCATCAGCTGATCATTTTGCCTTGTATTCAGTTTGCAACATTGTCTTTGGGCTTGTTTGGATGTCCCATGAATATTGAATTTTTTCATTATGTTTTTTATGTAATTTTGTGAACAAATCCATTTTTGTGAATGGGACAATTCAAGAGCATGGCTGCCATCTTCACAAATTATAGTAAAAATAAATCTGAAATAGAAGCATTTCTTGAATTCCATCAATAATGACTATAGCTCCAATTCGTCATGATGAACCCATTCCAGATGATGAGTTTGTACCTTTATCAATTTCCACGAGACAACCAATCCATTGTTGTGAATGGGTTATTTTCCAATTGTCTAGGAGTTTCACATTCCTCAACCTTTTCTATTCATAAAATGACAATACATTCTATACTAAATAGGGTTGGTACTCCTCTTTGATGCTTATTCCAAATTTGAGTTACTTAGAAAGCTTGTTTCATACATTTAGTAATTATCCATCTATTGTGTCATTTACATTTCTTGTGCTTTGTGTTTGCAGGAGGAATTTTAGAGCAATGCGAAATTTGGTGTTTGGAGACAAACGTGGGCATTTAGGGGTTCAAAAAAATTTTCTTTCTCCCTTTCTATCTTTTAGCTTTAGGAGTCATTTATCTTTTAGAGAAAGAAAAGGAAACAGTTGAGAGGCTGGCTGCATGTTGATTGCTTGTTTATCTTATTGGAACAAGAAGGAAATTGGGCAAATAAACGGGACTTGGGTTTTACCCATTGGGACGGATATATTTGTCTCAAATTTTGTCAAATCTTTAGCTATTGGGACTCATACACTCTTCCATCCCAAATAAAACATTGCAATTGCTATGTTCTCGTGTAGTGAGTCCATAACGCAGTGTTATGGACTTAATTTTTACACCCCCAAAAAAACCCAAAGTATTGCAAGACATTCACAAAGGATTCCTACAATTGCAAGTACGATCCCTAGAGATATATATATATATATATATATATATATATATATATATATATATATATATATATTTTTTTTTTTTTTTTTTTGTCCATAGTTGTAGGGTTTGGAGAGGGAATATGGGTACGATTTGTCATTGGATTGTCATTTGTTTCAAAGCCTATAATGGGTGAGAATCATCCCATCCACACCACAGCTTTTATAGGTACAGTATTGAAGTACATTAACAAGGGATCCCCACAATTGCAATTACGAAGCCCAGATATTATTTTTTCTCATATTTGCACTATCATAAGATTATAAGGTACAGGTCATGCATACTTTTTGCTATATGGCCACACACTTCATGGAGAAAAGTAGACAACAATTGCAGAAGTGCATGAACTGATGGATCCCCACATTTTTACAAAGGATCCCCAGAAATTAAAGTTAGTTCTTTGCAGAGACGTAGAAGGAATCTAACCAGAATTGTCTACTTTCATTGAGATTCGGAGGTATAAATAACCTGAGGTGACAAATCATCCACACTTTTACTATATGGTCACATGCTCCATGAAGAAGAGTAACCACCAAGGGCAGAAGTTCATGAACTAATGGATCCCCACATTTTTACAAAGGATCCCCAGAAATTAGAGTTAGTTCTTTGGAGAGAAGTAGGAGGAATCTAATCAGACTTGTCTGATTTCAATGAGATTTGGAGATACGACTGACCAGATTTGACAAATCATGCACCTATTTTCTATATGGTCACATGCTCTATGGAGAAGAGTAGACAATAAGTGCAGAAGTTCATGAACTGCTGGATCCCCACATTGTTACAAATGATCCCCAGAAATTAGAGTTAGTTCTTTGGAGAGAAGTAGGAGGAATTTAATCAGACTTGTCTGATTTCAATGAGATTTTGAGGTATGAATGACATGAGGTGACAAATCATGCACACTTTTACTATATGGTCACACGTTCCATAGAGAAGAGTAGTCAAGAAGGGCAGAAGTTCATGAACTGATAGATCCCCACATTTTTACAAAGGATCCCCAGAAATTAGAGTTAGTTTGTTGGAGAGAAGTAGGAGGAATCATACATGGACTTGTCTGATTTCATTGAGATTCGGAGATACGACTGACCAGATTTGACAAATCATGCACCCAGATTTGACAATTAATGTAGTTAATTACGTACAAAAATCCAATCGTTTCAAATAAAACCCCATAATGATTCCTAAAATTGGACGTTGAATACCCAAATCGATTGGGACGTGCCTCTAAACTCTTGTTTCTTCACTGATTTTCCCAATCGATTGACATCTAACCCAATCGATTGGGACGTGCCTCTCAACTCATATTTGTTCACTGATTTTCCCAATCGATTGACACATAACCCAATCAATTAGGACTGGTCGAAAAACTCATATTTCTTCACTTATTTTCCCAATCGATTGACACATAACCCAATCGATTGGGACATGCCTCTAAACTCATATTTGTTCACTGATTTTCCCAATCGATTGACACCTAACCCAATCGATTGGGACGTGCTTCTAAACTCATATTTTGTTCACTGATTTTCCCAATCGATTGACCTCTAACCCAATTGATTGGGACTGGTAAAAAAACTCATATTTCTTCACTGATTTTCCCCTAATCGATTGACAGATAACCCAATCGATTGGGACATGCGTCTAAACTCATATTTGTTCACTGATTTTCCCAATCGATTGACACCTAACCCAATCGATTGGGACGTGCCTCTAAACTCATATTTGTTCACTGATTTTCCCAATCGATTGACACCTAACCCAATCGATTAGGACTGGTTGAAAAACTCATATTTCTTCACTGATTTTCCTAATCGATTGACACATAACCCAAATCAATTTGGACGTGCCTCTAAACTCATATTTTGTTCACTGATTTTCCCAATCGATTGACCCCTAACCCAATCGATTGGGACTAGTAAAAAAACTCATATTTCTTCACTGATTTTCCCAATCGATTAACACATAACCCAATCGATTGGGACATACCTCTAAACTCAAATTTGTTCACTGATTTTCCCAATCGATTGACACCTAACCCAATCGATTGGGACTTGCCTATGAACTCATATTTCTTCATTGTTTTGCCCCATCGATTGGGATTCATTGCAATCGATTGGGGTTATTAAAAATTGAATTTTTAGTTCTCAGACTTATTGGGACTAATGGTATTCCATCTTTGTTGGAGTGATGGGTTAATATCTCAAAATTGTTTTTCTCTTTCTTTATTTGTTTCGTTCTTTCTTGATTTCATTTTTTTTTTTATTAATTTATTTTTTCTTGTTTTTGTTTTTGTTTTTGTTTTTGGTTGCATATATCTGCGAATCACATTACTTGGTCAATGGTTTTGGATACATCTCGGGTGAACACATTCTTCCCCAAGTTTTTTTAGTGGGAACGTACACTCCCCACCATGGGTTTTGATTCTGATTTACCCAATCAACTAACACATAACACAAATCAATTGGGAATTGCATATGAACTTTGTTTTTCTTTACTGTTTTTCCCAATCGATTAGGATTCATTGCAATCGATTGGATTTCGTAGAAATTGTATTTGTGCTTCTCAAACGTATTAGGATTAACATTAGCCCAGTTTATTGGGGTGTTTTACCAACTATATATAGGGGTATAGTTGACTCTCATTTAATTGCGACTTTTCAACAAATTTTCGATATAGCAATCACTATGCCAAATATTAATTGGTCACTCCAAATGATAAGTTGGTCACTTTTGGTCACTCTAAATGGTAAGTTGGTCACTTGTGGTCACTCCAAATAGTAAGTAGGTTAATCCAAATGGTAAGTTCGTCACTCTAAAAGGTAAGTTGGTCGCTCGAAAGGGTAAGTAGGTCACTCCAAATGGTAAGTTGGTCATGTTTTGTCACTTCAAATGGTAAGTAAGTCACTCTAAATGGTAATTTTGTCACTCTAAATGTTAAGTAGGTCACTCCAAATGATAAGTTGGTCACTTTTGGTCACTCTAAATGGTAAGTTGGTCACTCGAAAGGGTAAGTAGGTCACTCCAAATGGTATGTTGGTCACTTTTGGTCACTCCAGATGTTAACTTGGTCACTCTAAATGTTAAGTAGGTCACTCCAAATGATAAGTTGATCACTTTTGGTCATGCTAAATGGTAAGTTGGTCACTCAAAAAGGTAAGTTAGTCACTCTAAATGGTAAGTACGTCACTCCAAATGGTAATTTGGTCACTCTAAATGTTAAGTTGGGCACTCCAAATGATAAGTTCGTCACTTTTGGTCACTCTAAATGGTAAGTTGGTTACTTTTGGTCACTCCAAATAGTAAGTTGGTCACTCTAAATGGTAAGTTGGTCACTCTAAAATGGTAAGTTGGTTACTTTTGGTCACTCCAAATAGTAAGTTGGTCACTCCAAATGGTAAGTTGGTCACTCTAAAAGGTAAGTTGGTCACTCGAAAGGGTAAGTAGGTCACTCCAAATGGTAAGTTGGTCACTTTTGGTCACTCCAAATGGTAAGTAAGTCACCCCAAATGGCAATTTGGTTACTCTAAATGTTAAGTGGGTCACTCCAAATGATAAGTTGGTCACTTCTGGTTACTCTAAATAGTAAGTTGGTCACTTTTGGTCACTCCAAATGGTAAGTTGGTCACTCAAAAAGGTAAGTTGCTCACTTTTGGTTACTCCAAATGGTAAGTAAGTCACTCCAGACGGTAATTTGGTCACTCTAATTGTTAAGTCGGTCACTTCAAATGATAAGTTGGTCACTTTTGGTCACTCCAAAAAGTAAGTTGGTCACTCTAAAAGGTAAGTTGGTCATTCGAAAGGGTAAGTAGGTCACTCCAAATGGTAAGTTGGTTACTTTTGGTCACTCCAAATGGTAAGTGAATCACTCCAAATAGTAATTTGGTCACTCTAAATGTTAAGTAGGTCACTCCAAATGATAAGTTGGTCACTCAAAAAGGTAAGTTGGTCACTTTTGGTCACTCCAAATTGTAAGTTGGTCACTTTGAATGGTAAGTTAGTCACTCCAAATGTTAAGTCAGGCACTCCAAATGATAAGTTCGTCACTTTTGGTCACTCTAAATGGTAAGTTGATTACTTTTGGTCACTCCAAATAGTGAGTTGGTCACTCCAATTGGTAAGTTGGTCACTCTAAATGGTAAGTTGGTTACTTTTGGTCACTCCAAATAGTAAGTTGGTCACTCCAAATGGTAAGTTGGTCACTCTAAAAGGTAAGTTGGTTACTTTTGGTCACTCCAAATAGTAAGTTGGTCACTCCAAATGGTAAGTTGGTCACTCTAAAAGGTAAGTTGGTCACTCGAAAGGGTAAGTAGGTCACTCCAAGTGGTAAGTTGGTCACTTTTGGTCACTCCAAATGATAAGTTGGTCACTTCTGGTCACTCTAAATGGTAAGTTGGTCACTTTTGGTCACTCCAAATGGTAAGTTGGTCACTCAAAAAGGTAAGTTGCTCACTTTTGGTCACTCCAAACGGTAAGTAGGTCACTCCAGATGGTAATTTGGTCACTCTAATTGTTAAGTCGGTCACTCCAAATGATAAGTTGGTCACTTTTGGTCACTCCAAATAGTAAGTTGGTCATTCTAAAAGGTAAGTTGGTCATTCGAAAGGGTAAGTAGGTCACTCCAAATGGTAAGTTGGTTACTTTTGGTCACTCCAAATGGTAAGTAAGTCACTCCAAATAGTAATTTGGTCACTCTAAATGTTAAGTAGGTCACTCCAAATGATAGGTTGGTCACTTAAAAAGGTAAGTTGGTCACTTTTGGTCACTCCAAATAGTAAGTTGGTCACTCTGAATGGTAAGTTAGTCACTCTAAATGTTAAGTCGGGCACTCCAAATGATAAGTTCGTCACTTTTGGTCATTCTAAATGGTAAGTTGGTTACTTTTGGTCACTCCAAATAGTGAGTTGGTCACTCCAATTGGTAAGTTGGTCACTCTAAATGGTAAGTTGGTTACTTTTGGTCACTCCAAATAGTAAGTTGGTCACTCCAAATGGTAAGTTGGTCGCTCTAAAAGGTAAGTTGGTTACTTTTGGTCACTCCAAATAGTAAGTTGGTTACTCCATATGGTAAATTGGTCACTCTAAAAGGTAAGTTGGTCACTCGAAAGGGTAAGTAGGTCACTCCAAGTAGTAAGTTGGTCACTTTTGGTCACTCCAAATGATAAGTTGGTCGCTTCTGGTCACTCTAAATGGTAAGTTGGTCACTTTTGGTCACTCCAAATGGTAAGTTGGTCATCAAAAAGGTAAGTTGTTCACTTTTGGTCACTCCAAATGGTAAGTAGGTCACTCCAGATGGTAATTTGGTTACTCTAATTGTTAAGTCGGTCACTTCAAATGATAAGTTGGTCACTTTTGGTCACTCCAAATAGTAAGTTGGTTACTCTAAAAGGTAAGTTGGTCATTCGAAAGGGTAAGTAGGTCACTCCAAATGGTAAGTTGGTTACTTTTGGTCACTCCAAAGGGTAAGTAAGTCACTCCAAATGGTAATTTGGTCACTCTAAATGTTAAGTGGGTCACTCCAAATGATAAGTTGGTCACTTCTGGTCACGCTAAATGGTAATTTGGTCACTTTTGGTCACTCCAAATGGTAAGTTGGTCACTCAAAAAGGTAAGTTGGTCACTTTTGGTCACTCCAAATAGTAATTTGGTCACTTCGAATAGTAAGTTAGTCACTCTAAATGTTAAGTCGGGCACTCCAAATGATAAGTTCGTCACTTTTGGTCACTCTAAATGGTAAGTTGGTTACTTTTGGTCACTCCAAATAGTAAGTTGGTCACTCCAAATTGTAAGTTGGTCACTCTAAAAGGTAAGTTGGTCACTCGAAAGGGTAAGTAGGTCACTCCAAATGGTAAGTTGGTCACTTTTGCTCACTCCAAATGGTAAGTAAGTCACTCCAAATGGCAATTTGGTCACTCTAAATGTTAAGTGGGTCACTCCAAATGATAAGTTGGTTACTTCTGGTCACTCTAAATGGTAAGTTGGTCACTTTTGGTCACTCCAAATGGTAAGTTGGTCACTCAAAAAGGTAAGTTGGTCACTTTTGGTCACTTCAAATGGTACATAAGTCACTCCAAATGGTAATTTGGACACTCTAATTGTTAAGTCGGTCACTCCAAATGATAAGTTGGTCACTTTTGGTCACTCCAAATAGTAAGTTAGTCACTCCAAATGGTAAGTTGGTCACTCTAAAAGGTAAGTTGGTCACTCGAAAGGGTAAGTAGGTCACTCCAAATGGTAAGTTGGTCACTTTTGGTCGCTCCAAATGGTAAGTTGGTCACTCAGAAAGGTAAGTTTGTCACTTTTGGTCACTCCAAATGGTAAATAAGTCACTCCAAATGATAATTTAGTCACTCTAAATGTTAAATAGGTCACTCCAAATGATAAGTTGGTCAATTTTGGTCACTCTAAATGGTAAGTTGGTCACTTTTGGTCATTCTAAATAGTAAGTAGGTTACTCCAACTGGTAAGTTGGTCACTCTAAAAAGTAAGTTGGTCACTCGAAAGTGTAAGTAACCTACTCCAAATGGTAAGTTGGTCACTTTTGGTCACTCCAAATGATAAGTAAGTCATTCCAAATGGTAATTTGGTCCCTCTAAATGTTAAGTAGGTCACTCCAAATGATAAGTTGGTCACTTTTGGTCACTTCAAATGGTAAGTTGGTCACTCCAAAAGGTAAGTTGGTCACTTGAAAGGGTAAGTAGGTCACTCCAAATGGTATGTTGGTCACTTTTGGTCACTCCAAATGGAAAGTAAGTCATTCCAAATAGTAATTTGGTCACTGTAAATGTTATGTAGGTCACTCCAAATGATAACTTCGTCACTCTAAATGGTAAATTGGTCACTTTTCGTCACTCCAAATAGTAAGTAGGTCATTCCAACTGGTAAGTTGGTCACTCCAAAAGGTAAGTAGGTCACTCCAAATGGTAAGTTGGTCACTTTTGGTCACTCCAAATGGTAATTTTGTCATTCTAAATGTTAAGTAGGTCATTCCAAATGATTAGTTGGTCACTTTTGGTCACTCTAAATGGTAAGTTGGTCACTCGAAAGGATCAATAGGTCACTCCAAATGGTAAGTTGGTCACCCTACAAGCTAAGTTTGTCACTCGAAAAGGTAAGTAGGTCACTCCAAATGGTAAGTTGGTAACTTTTGGTCACTCCAAATGGTAAGTAAGTTACTTCAAATGGTAATTTGGCCACTTTAAATGTTAAGTAGGTCACTCCAAATGATAAGTTGGTCACTTTTGGTCACTCTAAATGGTAAGTTGGTCACTTGTGGTCACTCCAAATAGTAAGTAGGTCAATCCAAATGGTAAGTTGGTCACTCTAAAAGGTAAGTTGGTCACTCGAAAAGGGTAAGTAGGTCACTCCAAATAGTAAGTTGGTCACTTTTGGTCACTCCAAATGGTAAGTAAATCACTCAAAATGGTAATTTCGTCACTCTAAATGTTAAGTAGGTCACTCCAAATGATAAGTTGGTTACTCTAAATGGTAAGTTGGTCACTTCAAATAATAAGTAGGTCACTCCAACTGATCAGTTGGTCACTCTAAAAGGTAGGTTGGTCACTCAAAAGGGTAACTAGGTCACTCCGAATGGTAAGTTGGTCACTTCTGGTCACTCCAAATGGTAATTTGGTCACTCTAAATGTTAAGTAGGTCACTCCAAATGATAAGTTGGTCACTTTTGGTCACTCTAAATGGTAAGTTTGTCATTTTTGGTCACTGCAAATGGTAAGTAGGTAACTCCAAATACTAAGTTGATAACTTTTGGTCACTCCAAATGGTAAGTTGGTCACTCCAAATGGTAAGGAAATGATAATTAGTAAATGGTCCATGGTTCACACGAAATAGTGAGTGGTTCACACAAAATACTAAGTGGTAGTCGCATGAACCTTTAAAAAAAAAAAAAAAAATCTAAAATGAACTGTGAATGGTCATATTCAACAAATCTTCATTTTTCCTTGCAAAAATCAATACAACTGAAGTAAAATGGTCAACTATATCCTCTTCTCAATCAATCTATGTCTCATCCAAATAAAAATACAAATGGAAAATTCTACCACTCGGGTAAGCGGGTAAGTTACAATCTAAACAAAACTCGATAATTTCATGGATAATCTAGTAGTAGAAAGAATGATGTAAAAACAACTGAAATGTATAGCATATCAAAGATACTATTATTCTAAAACAAAAATGTAAACATAGATTTAAATAACTTTAACTTGAGGGTTGGCTTACCGATTTTGTTTACCGTAAAAACACCCAAGCCGATAGCCACGTTCAAGGGAAGAGGAGCTGAAGAGGAGATCTAGTTACGGTATTAAATTGCTACATTCAAGTGAAGCTCCAACCATTTTTAATTCTATATTTAATGAACTCATCTGCTTTGTTCGTTACATCCTAAATTATGTATTTAAAGTTGTTGAAGGATGTTATTTAATGAACTAAGCATTGTTTGTTACGTCCTATGTTCTCTATTAAAAGTTGTTGAAGGATGTTGGGGAAAGACTATTGCTCATTTATTTGTTAGGGGGTGTAAAGGACATTTACACCCATTAAAATATTAAACTCTCTTGGTGTTGTACATTGTAAACCGGCAGATGCTCCAAAGGCAATGGGTCAAAATCTAATTATAATATTCTTGCAAAATAGGTGTCAGTCGAGCATTGGCCTGGTACCATTTATTCTTTTCTCGGTACCATACCGAAAAGCAACAGCAGGTACCGTAGAAACACCCCCAGGTTTTTCCTTCCACAGCACTTTGGTTGGTTCAACATGCTTGCTTGAGCAGCTATAACACACCGTTTTGTGCATATATAAAAATTTGCGTTTGGGGCTATGAGGCACTGCGCGTTTGTCAACGAACCCACGCCGATGACCTCACTTCTCCAGGTTTGTTGTCTCACCTCCAAAGCTGCTTTGTCTTCCATAGTCACATTTTTTCAAGCATCTATAGATGCAAAGTCGCTTGTGGAAATCACGGGATAAATCGCCTTTGGTTGTTAAGTTTCACTGACGAGATTTTACTGGTGAGTTTCGTTTGGCTGGGCTTCCAAGACAAGTTGCGATTTCTTTGAATCTGAGTTCGATTTTGTCAATTGGGTTTCATATCTACTATAAATCTTATGTTTACTTTTGGGTTTAGGTGATTTGAAGGAAAGGAGGTAGATTTTGAAGAAACCCATTTGCTCTCTCTTTCTTTTTCTTTCTCCTCTGATCATAAGAATACAGGTGAGTTTTTCGTCTCCTCTGGTTTCTTTTTGTTTCTATTTTTATTATTTTTTTAGGTTTTATTTTTACGCAAGACTTATCCTCCTTCATTTTTAATTGATTGCCGTCCATTTTATGTTCGATTCCATTTTGGGGTTTTCAATTCATCTTCAAACCTTCTTGGATTCCAGGTATGTCTTTCTTTTTCAGTGTGTGGCTTGTGATTGTTGTTGGGGTTTCCTCTTATATTCTTGTTTGTTGGATTTGTGATTTTTTTTCCAGCGCGTTTGTCAATGGAAGCTCTATTATTATGTTCTAATTGTGTGTGTGAGTGTGTGTGTGTGTGTGTGTGTGTGTATTTGTATGAGGAGTAGTGTTTGATTTTTCATTTTTATTTTGAAATGAGTACAGGGATGCAGGGGTTTTCAAATTCGTTGCTCAGAGTTAATCAACTCAAGGCTTCAGATGCAATGGTTGTTTGAGGTTGTAAATTTAATCCATTGATTGCTTTCCATTTTGTTTGGTTTCTTAGAAATAAATAAATTTGAAAACTTCTCGTCTTGTCATTTCGATTTGAACACGCCCTTCTTTCTTATGAACCTTGAGGTGTATTTTGTCATTCTTTCTAATACATTGTTCTTATTTTTTGTTTATTTATTTTGAGCAGGTTGTTTCTCTTAAAATGCCTACTGTGTCACCTGCTAAAAGAGTTGGAAAGTAAGCCAAGGAATGGATTGCTTTGATTGATGATCTGGATACATACAGTAAGTGAAATTTAATTTGTTGACAAATCCATGTTTTAGTTGATTAATTGTCTATGCTAATTTCATGATTTGATCATTCTTGTCTACCAACATTTTCGTTTCAGATTTGCCGATTGTAAATCTATATACTTGGGCATGTTACATAAATGGATTGATTTCTTTATAGGGTGTATGTATGTAAATTTATCAATCAAATGACTCTTTTCAAGTTGCAGATACACAGAAACATGCATATATGGCAGTAGAAAAATTCATGTTTATATATATATAGCAAGATGAGGAAGATGAGAACGAGTTGAAGAAAGATAAAGCATCTTGTTTGGCTGAGGTGGTAAAGTGGTGGGGTGGGCTAGGTCTAGGGTTCATAGCTATGTATCTAGAAATTGGAAACTGGGCATGAGTGGAGATGAAGAATGTTTAATGTTTAAATTCTTTATTGAATTTAGCGCAATGCTCTCCTTAGAAGCATGTGATTTAGAATAAGGAGTTAGTGTGTTGTGCGTATTGTATAATAATGTTGTACTAGAACTATGAGTTGTCTTACTGGACTTTTTATATCCAACATATTTAGCATAGGACTAGAAATATAAAACACTTACTCTATTATAAGCTACAAACTCTTCATATGGAAGTACTGGAGGCAGATTTTGCATTTAAATGTACAAGCAGGAAGGTTATAACTATTTCAAACTCCTTTCTCTGTTTCTAGAATTCCATTGTATTAATATTCTTTGAATATATATAGCTTTTGTTTATTTTGTTTATTCAAGCAGTGATGCAGGCATGGAGAAGGGAAAAAAACATAAGTCAGGTAAGATTCAATGTTGTGATGTGATCGATTACCATGTTATTATTTGATGATTTTCTACTAAAGGAAATTTAAACTTCGCATTTTGGATGTTATTTGCAGGTTACAGAGAAGGTCCAAGAGGAAAATTATTGAATCGAGGGATGACTCTGGGGGATACCAATGACAATCTCAGCATCAATTAGGTAGTTATCAAATATTTCTAATCAAAGATTATGGGACTACCAATTTTGAGGACCAGTTCATGCGGTGCTTTCAAATTTTAAAAAGTTTCCATTGCTACCACTTTTATTTTGCAGTTTTTGGAAAAACGCTGTGATATATAGCAAAAATTTGTATGTGAATCAATTTTCTCTTATCTGAGTATGAATTGTTTGAATGTTATCAGGAATATCGATGAAAATTATTAGGGAACTTATGCAATTTTAATATTCTCATCCCATCCCCATCCCATGATAGTGACTCTCTTTGAAATAATAGCCAAAAAAAAAAAAAATACACCCCTCTTTGAAATTGTTTCAAAGGCTACTACTACCCACTCTTGGCTCTCAGCCTTTTTTTGAAAAACAAACCAGATTGGGACTTTTGGAGTCCTCTCCTAATGGTCCGAGACTTCAACAGAAATAAAAAGGTTATTCCAACTTCATTCGACGTTATAACGTCAACCCCGTACAAAGTGCGATAACATCCATCCAAGGAGGAAATTTACACATTTAGTGCGTCAAATGTCCCCCCCTTAACAAGTACGGAGCACGCGGGTCTTCCCCTAGTAAATATTAAACGTGGCTTTAGTCAGGACAAAAGCCTCAAATCAGTTCACATGCATATAGTGTACCAGCCACCACAAATTTCCATCGAAACAACACGAGCATGGTCTTAAATCCATAAGGTAAATCTAGTAATTAATTACATAGATTGTGAGTCTCCAAGATCCAACACACAACAAACCACCCCCCACCAAAAAAAAAAAAGAAAAAAAGAAAAGAAAAGAAAAGAGAAGTTCTCGGACCATACAATTCCTAATCAAAGCTTTCGTTTATCTTCTGCTGCAATGCGGTTCCGTATTTCACGTAACTTCTCCTCCCTGACCAAGACGAAAGATAGGATAAGCGACCAGTGTTGCGGTGAGAACACAAAAATAATTGGCTAAAAGTATTAACAAAATGACATCGTTTGCAAGATTCTCCATCCAGGCCCGAAAGGTTAGCACACATTCCTCTGTGTATCTCCCATAGCAATGGAACGGATTCATTCAATATAAAACATTTGCAAACCACGCAGCATCAAGTATTTTACAAATATACATGCATACAATCCAGCTGATGACAAGAAACTTTATAATAACCAGAAAACTAACAAAAAAAAAAAAAAAACAGCGCAAAATGACAACTACTTATTTTCAAATTTTTATCACATCAAAATTAACAAACTTTAAAATAAAATAAAATAAAAGCAGCATACATTTAATATTAGAACTCGGAAACAACCTGGTCGCTATCGAATCTGCCCTGAACTCTACAAACAAGTATATACATGAGAAGCTGCTGGAGATTAATCAAAACACTACCTCTACAGGAGAAGCAGCTGGGTATTAATGCCTTGGTACATTTAGGGGTTACTGAATTAAAGAACTACGCCAGTAAATAGTTAAATCTGTGATCCCTTGGCATATGAAAGCTTGCATTAAACTTTCGCAAAAACCAGATGGCGGCAACTAGGGTTTCATTCTAAGGCTAATTCCCCTATGATTTTTCCGGGATTGACAACTTGCCTTGACTAACGAGAGTATATACATGCTCATCAGAGAAAATAACAGTTTTAAGGAGATTGTTACTGTTACACACACAGAGATGTAATAATAGTTCTTTTATTTTATTAGCTTTTCTAATTTTTCGTCTTCCTTCATATGGACCCGCTTTTAATGAGACGCATGTGTCGTGCACATAAGCATCATAGGATTTCACATATGAATTACAGATGTAATCTCCAATCTCGAGTGTGCTAGTAAGGAAAATTTTTGGTAGAAATGCGGGTATCGGTTTTTGGGCATTTGTCTTCTGTTTCTTTCTATGTTGCGGTTAACGAAATGCTGGGGAGCAGTTTATAACTTCTAGAGAATTTAAGACAAGGTGATTGATCCTCTGTCTCCCTTTTTATTCATCTTAGTGGCAGATGATTTTGGTAGATTTGTGATTTGGTGGACAGAGCTAAGGAGATTGGTGGACAGATCCTCAGAATCAATTGTGTGTGTGTATCTCCCAAAGTCGTAGCTATTACAACATTACTTCTGATTTAAGACTTTTAAACCAAACAGCCTTAAAAGCAGAACCTAATTTTTACCAAGCAAGCTGCGAACTCAAACAGTTCACATATAATCAGCATATCTGTGAACAAGTCAGTCTAAACCAAATTGAACCAAATTTCGAGATTGCCAAACAGGCTGTCAAGGCCCAAAACCATCCCAATTATGCTTTGCTGGGGAACGGCTATTGCAACCCCCCATTCCTATAAGCCCACCCCCCATCTTTTAGGTTTTTAAGGTTTTATGCAAAATATAAAAAGTTTTTATGAAAACCGGCCGTGTTGTCCACTAAAAAACATCATTTTGAACAACTTTGCAGAAGAAAGTTTTTCCAAAATTTATCGTTTAGGTAGACTTTTTGGCAAAAAATGAAATAAAGGGTATAAATGGTTAAAAAGTATATTTAAATGATAGATTTTAGAAAAACTTTCTTCTACAAAGTTGTTCAAAATGATGTTTTCTAGTGGACATCACGGCCGGTTTTCATAAAAACTTTTTATATTTTGCATAAAACCTTAAAAACCTAAAGGATGGGGGGTGGGCTTATAGGAATGGGGGGTTGCAATAACCGTTCTCGCTTTGCTGGGGCTGGAGAGTTGTTAGCATCATCAGAGCCCCAGTGAAGCCCATCAATACACCCCCTCCCAACACCTCTAGCTAGAGCCGAATCCCTAATATCTTCCACCGTCCTGCTTCCACTAATGCTACTGGGCCTAGGCCCATACATCTCCCCACCGGGAACGGCTATTGCAACCTTCCAAATCCCTTAAGTTGCCCCCACCTGATGTCTTCACCTCCAAAATTTCCATACCCACCCCTCTCAAAGACCTCAATACCCCTCATTCTCACCCACCCCTCTCACCCACCCCACACCCCATGGCAGTGGACTGGTGAGAAGAAGAAGAAGCGACGGCGACGGCGACGGCGACCGGCAAGGAAGGGCCACTCCATTTTTTCCGGCAACTCTTCCTTCTTCTTCTTTCTTTTTTTTTTCCTCTGCTGGTCAGATCTGTGCAAAGGAGGTTTTTTTTTTCAAAACCTCCATTTTTCCGGCGAGGAGGTTCTTCCCCTTCTTCTTTTTTCCGGCGACAAGGTGGAAGAGAAAGAAAAGGAAAGAAAAAAAAGAGGCTGCCAACGGGAGGGAAGAGGAAAAGAAAAGGAAAAAAAAAAAAGGAAAGAAGAAAAAAAAAAATTTCCAAACCTCCATTTTTTTCGGCAAGGAGGTTCTTGACCTTCTTTTTTTTTTTTTTTTTCCGGCGATGGGAGGGAAGAGAAAGAAAAGGAAAGAAAAAAACAAAGGCTGCCGACGGGAGGGAAGAGAAAAAGAAAAGGAAAAGAAAAGGAAATAAGAAAAAAAAGGAAAAATAAGAAGAAGAAGAAGAGGGTTCCGACGGGAGGGAGGGGAGTGAGGGCTGCCGGTGCAGGAGAGGAGGAAGGAAGAAGAGAAGAGGGAAGAGGAGGAAGGAAGAAGAGGATCGCCGGTGGGGTGGGGTGCCTGAGCCTCGCCGTCGCCGGTGGGGTGGGGTGGGTGAGGGTGCCGGAGCTTGCCGGAGCCGGTGGGGTGGGTGAGGGTACTTAAGCCCTTTTTGGTAATTTTACCCCATAATTTTTTTAATTAAAAAATATGGGGGGTCAACTTAGTGTTTTGGGGGGTTGCAATAGCCGTTCCCCTCCCTTTAAACCAACCATGTCTAAACAAATTGTTTAGAAACTGCTTGAAATTGGGAGCCAGCCAGAACCCATTAGATTCAAGATTCACAGGCTTCACTGGAGATATGTGATCTCTCCTCCTGAGACCAAGGCTAGGATCAGTGGCCTGTGAGTCACACCGACCCATCCCTCCTCTAGCTTTCCTTGTGTGCAATGTTCCCCAAACCTCCACTCCCTTTCAACTTCAACCTCTGTAACATAGCACAGAGGCTTCGTCCTACCTACATTCCTTCCTTCTTGTTTGCTTTCGGGGCAACCTGCTAATCGCTTCTTCCCCTATATAAACCCTTGATTTCACTTTCCCTTTCAAAAATCCAAAAGAAAACAAAGTTGTAGGCTTGTAGCCCACCTATACTAATATGTAGGCAACGTTATTCTCCACTTAAAGAGATCAACTGCATCAAAGCCACTGCCTGAGATTCTATAATGACAACAAAACACAGAAAACAAATCCTTGTAGTTTGGGTTTGGATCCTTAGGTGGACAACTTGTTCTCCTTTGTAACCCTCTATTTATTAATAAAATTTCTGTTTTGATGTTGTTGATCAAATAATAATAATAATAATAATAATTAAAAAAAAAAAACTATTTTAAATTGTATTAATTTTTAAGTAAGAAAAAGTCTTTAATCACAGTTCAAACACAAATTGTGTTTGTTATGGTAACCTATATAAATGTGGTCTACTTACTTTCACTAAAGAAGATTGATAATGACAAACGAAAAGTAGAAATGTCTCACACTTTCATTACCTTACTAGAAAATATGGCAAAACCAACAAGACTAATGAAAAAAATACACAAAAAGCGGTTCATTTACTTCTCTGCAAGCTTAATTTCCATCATTAGAAGGTGCACATCTCATATCTAAATGTAAGATTGAAATAAGCACAAGTCAAAGAAGTCAGATATCAAGCTAGGTCCCAAGGTGGCTGGCTCGAGTGGAGGTGAAAGATCCCGAGTTCGAATCCCAACACCTTGGTAAAAAAACCTCCTGGCCAGCGGTTCTTTCCCCTCGCGAACAATGATTAGTCCCTGGTTGAAAGATTTGGGGAAACACTGGGTCTTGACCAAAAACAAGAAGTCAGATATCCAAAACAGGAAACATTCTAAAGCATGAATCTAAAACTAACCACAAATTTCATCTATCAAATAACTTATCCATGGTTGATATGGCACAAGGTAAGAATATAATAAAAGGAATAAATAGACACTTAATGGAAGAAAATTTTGCAACCAAGTCAAACCTTCGTTTTGCCCTCGGCTCTGCTCCTTGGGCATATTCCTGTTCCCTGTTACAAGAAATGAAATTATTCATAACCATGGAAATTTTGTGTTCTTACAAAATTCGATTTACATGTTAACAATTTTTCTACCATATCCACCCACCCCCCCAAAAAAAAAAGATTTAAAAATTTATATATATATATGATAACACATGCAATCTCTTAGGCTAATATTTTTTCCTCCTTGATATAAGTCACTGTCCACTGAGTGAACATATATATATATATAAATAAATAATTAAAAAAAAAAAAAAAGGTGTATAAAAACACTCTTTTAATGAAAAATTCTAATTCTCCCTTCTCACTTCAAATGGAAGGGGGGCAATAATACAAGACTTTACGTATTCCTCAGGAGCCATGAAAAGACCTCTGCATATTAAGGCCATAAGTTCACTTTTCTGATTCTTAAAAAGATTTATTGGATGTATTATTTTATCACAAGAACAATACTTGTAAACATGTCCATGTTGCTAACTTTCTCTCCAAAGAGGTGGTTCATATCCACATTTTCCCAAAGACAAGAAAAATTGATCATCTTGCCAAGTTGATGAGCTACAACTGAAAGACCTTCTAGAGGTTGCTGAATACAAAACTCCAATCTTCAATCTCTTTCAACGTTTAGTAGACATGTTAAAATGTTGTGTTGGAAATCCCATGCCAATTTATCATCAGATTCATCCTATGGAGGAATTTGCAATTACTAAATCTACTAATTGAACATCTACTTTTAAGATTTTCCTCAAGATTCAACCTCGTAAGCCATTGAAAAAATTCTACAACTATGGGATGCCATGGATACAAAACAGAATAAAGGTTCTGCACATCATATAAAAAAATCTAAATTATATGGTGACACAAAAGATAGCAACTGTGGGATGCCATCTCTCAAAGTTCCTTAATTAGTTAACTAGAATCATCTCAAAGAAAAATGTAAGAAAGATTTAAGAAATTATAATGACATAAATAACCAAACCAGCACGTGAATTTGAGCTTTGTAAATGTTTCTCAGCTTTGTAAAGGCCGACGGTTTTTGTAAAAAAACACTTGATACAAATCAAAAGAAAAACATCCCTACTTTTGCCTAGTGTTCGGTTGAGCAATTTGAAGAAAAAAAAACGTGGATTGTTGAAATTATGGGATTTTAAAGTTCATAAATTTAAAACTGTCAAAATTATGAAGTTTTTTATTTGGCTATATGAATTAAAATCATAATTTTAAAATGAAATTTGCAATTTTTAAAATTTGAAACTTTAAATAGAATTTGACCCCTCCCCCAAATTCCCAAATTTTGAGTTAAAATACTTATTAGAGTTTTAAAAACTCCTACCTTAACTAGTTAAACACAAAATTCTATTCTAAGAATTTCTTAAATTCCATTTTGAAGGCAAATTCTACTTAGAAATTCATCAAGTAAAAACACTCATGCACTATATTTGGATAAAGAATTTTGAAGTGAAATTTGTCTTTTGAGATGGAATTTGTAAAAAATTTATAAAGGAACTCTTTTACAAAATTTTTACAAATTCCACCTAAAAATTCATTATCCAAACATAGCGCGGGAGAATTTGATATGTTTGGACCACCCTAAGGAAAAATGTATTGATGTTCTTACTTATTACCAAATAATAATAATAATAATTGTTAGAAGGATCAACTGGGGTGTTAATTTCTTGTCTCCTTAGAGGTGTCTAATAAATTTCAGAACCATACAGTGGGCTTAACTTCTTATCGAAGGCCAATTCAACTCAAGATTGTCCTACTTGAGCCCAAATTGGGGTTGAGCTTGAATTATGCATGGGCTTAGCGCGCTGGCAGCTTTGGCTCACTTCGTGTTTTGTTTTCTATGTCTAAGCATGTCTTCATGCTCTTACTTTCTACTAATTTCAAAATTTTCATTTATTCTAGGCAATCTTAAAAATAAAAATAAAATCAAATAAAAGAGTTCTAGGCATTTTTTATTTATAGAGTAATGCTAAGATTCCCAAATTCGAGACTCCTGATCAGACACGTGGGTGTGCACTCCAGAATTCGGGACCCCAAGCATTTCTCTTAATTCACAAGTGTTTTAACAAATTTAAGTTAATTAACATGAATTCGTGTTATTGGGTGGACGGATTGCCAAAGACGTTTTGTCCAATACCAAATTCGGGTTGGGCCCAAGTTTTGCCGTACATGTAATCAAGGCATGCACTTATATTATACAGAAAAATTCATATTAGTAACCAATGTGGTTCATATTGTCATGTTTGCAACAAAAATGTATGTTTGGGCCCATTTGGGAACTTAACAAACTAGATCAGATTATTTTGGGCCTATAAATAATCTGATCTATAATTATTATCTGATTTTTAAACAAATCAACTCACAGTTGAGTTGATTTGAAAAACACTATGCTTATACTTTATTTTCAAAAAAAAAGCTGAACTATTTAGTAGGAAAAAGAGATTTACCAAACGGTGTGAAATTAAATTGGTTAAACTTATTTTCAACTGACCAGGTTTTCAAGTTTGCCAAGCAACCCCTTTCTATATAAGTGCATGCCTTATTCTTTAAGGGACACTAGGGTATTGTAGACACCCAAATTTTGCTGGGCCGCCTTTAGACAAAATCGATCAACCCGCCAGCAATATAATTAGGTCGGACACACTCGGTACCGATTTTATTCGCCTTGTCCTACCCATTAGGGCAAGGCATCCCCCCAGTTCAACTCTCGAGGCCCTAGGGCAGGAAATGGGTACAATGCCCGAAAACCCTAAATCAAACCCCTAACACAGCATTGGGCGGTTCGATTTCTCACAATCCTTGATCCAATGGTCACTCCAACCGTCGGATCTTCAATTCGATGTTCCTAGAGTGGTCTAAGATCATTTGATTGGGAATCAAAAGGCACAAACCCTCCGATCCTCAAAATGCCCAAATCGAACCCTTAACACAGCATTGGGTGGTTCGATTTCTCATAATCCTTTATCCAATGGTTAATCTGATCGTTGGATCTTCAATTCAATATTCCTAGAGCAGTTTAGGACTATTTGATTGGGAATCAAAGGGCAGAAACCCTCCGATCCCCAAAATGCCCAAATCGAACCCTTAATACAACTTTAGGTGCTTCAATTTCTCACAAACTCTTATCTAATGGTCAATTCGATTGTTGGATCTTCAATTCAATCCTTCAGGATCAATACAAAGCCATTTGATCGGAAATCGGGCCTCATTTGGCTCGCGATAAACAAAACCCTAATCACATAGCCCTATGAGCATCATGTTCGCATCCGGGCCATTCAATCTCACCCTAGAGGGTACACACTCCACCTTTTGGTCCCAAACCAGGTTTAGGGACCCAAGGTTTTAATCCCCATTCAAGATCAAGGGTCGAAATCCATCCGATTGACAATCGAACGCGATCGCATGATCGTACTAGACCACCACCCTTGACCCACCTCAGTGGCCCTACCTCATCAAATGAGGTACACAAACCAAGGACCACAAATTCCTATGATTCATGATGAGAAATCATCACAAATGTGGGATAAGTGTGCCCACACTAGCTATGCTAGAATGGGTAAATCTTATTTTCAGCTCTGCAGCCACCCTGCAGCAGTAATCCAGCTGGATGGATGGGACTTGGGCCCATGCCTTCCATGCCAGCGTGGGCAACCTGCTATGGCAGATTGCCCTTTTGCCACATTTGGACCATTTTGCCTCGTCAAATGAGGTATTTCCTTCACCAAACAATTCCTAAATGCCCTCCATGTCCCATGTGATCATAATGCCCTTCCAAATGACCATTTTGCCCCTAAAAGTCCAAGTTTTCTTGTAAATAGTCCACATTTTTATTCATTAGAGATCCATCTTTGATATACCTAAAATCCCTAACCATTTCTACCTAAGAGACCAACTCTCTCTACTCTAAATCCAAGGATTTCTCTACCTCAATTCAACCTCACTCCATCCACTACCTAATCCTTACACAAAAACACCTCACAACTTCACTAAATTCCTCCCAAAAATTCACCTCAATGCATACACCCATGCATTGAACCTCTTCAAGTTGTCAAGGCCCCTATTTTAACCACCATCCAAGCATACTTGGCACATTCAAGGAAGCATCTCAAAGAAAGATTTTTAAGCTTAGGAGGGGAGCACTCAAGCCTACCTTGGTCAAAGTTAAGGTGAAAATCACCTAAACTAGGTGAGCTTCCCTTTTAAATTCATTCATAAGCTTTCTTAAATTCTCTATTGATATTATTATTCATTGTAGCCTCAACATGTGATTATCACCCTCCCCACTTTTGCTCGAGTACGTATATGGACTTCCTAACACGTGTCGTAAAGGGATTAAAGTCCTGTTTGGTGGGTTAAAGGCAAGGAGACCCTAAACCACCCTTTTGCATGCAAACCATTCCAATAGGTTGCTAGCACCCATTTTTATTCCTTTTCATTGAATGTGAGCTTGAATTTGTGATGCTTGATATGAAAATTTAAGCATATCAAAAGGTTGAAGTGATATCTAAGTAGAATCAAAATTGGCAAGGTTAAGTTCATGCTTACATACATATTGTTTATACTAACCTCTTCTTGTTTTCTTGTTGGTAATCATAATGACATAAAAATAATTCTTCTTTGCTGCAGAGTTTATTAGACTTAATTGAATATCCCCATGCTTGAATAAATGGACAAATGCAAGGACTTGAACATATTCATTCAAAATGGTTGTTCTCATTTTTATTCATTTATTTTAGAGGCTATGGCTTTAGTTGCCCTTCGGGTTGTGGTTTGCGACCCTTTGCCCCAATGTTTGTACATTATCAACTTTTATTTATTTATCACTTTATTTAAAGACTATGGCTTTAGCTATCCTCCGGGTTCTGGTCGTTGCGACTTTGTTGCCCCAATGTTTGAGCACTTTTTACTTTGTGGTCACTTGACCCTTTTTATCCTTGTACATATACTTGTGATTGTCAAAGCAATAAACATCACATCCATGAATTCCAAACCTTGCCAAGGTTGATTATGTTTATGTATCTTTTGACATTTTCGATGTGTTTATCTTGAAATTTCATGCTATGTGATGTTTTAATTCTATTCCCATGTGAATAAAGTTTAACTAAGGTCTTGAGGTAAACTATCATGCTATGGATAAAAATTTACAACATCAAATGCCTAAAAACTCGTCCCTAGCATAATAGTTTATCACCATCAAATGGATATAATCAATTGACCCACTAGATTTTAATAAATAACTCTACCCCTAACCCAGGGACTCCTACGTGTCCCTATGTCACGTAGTAAAATTTCAATCCTTAAGGGATTTAGTTGATTAGACTTTTATTCAATTAATTCAAGTGCGCACTAAGTTTGGATGAATTTCTTCCTCATCAATTTTTTGCTTCAAAAGCCCCTAAATGATTTCTTTAAAAGGTCTTTTAGAATTGAAAGTGATTCTTTACATCTTAAATCCCCGATAAAAGTGTTCAGCTTTCAAAAAGGTTTTATTCATGCTTGCGTGAGATCATTCTCCCACAAATCATTTTTTGACAACATTACCATCTTTATCAGATAAAGATTTTGATTCAAAAAAGACTTCTTGTCACCAAGAAAGTTGATAACGCGTGCATCATTTTTAATTGACGAGTTCATTCCAAAAATAACTCGAATAAAATCTTTTCATTAAAAAAGGCACGTGCTCTCTTTTTTTTTTTTTAAATATCATTTTGTCATATGAAGTCAATTTTCCAAAACCATCATTCCATGCAGGATCTCCCTTTCAGTTGGGATTAAAAAGCATAAAGTTCCACTTTCAATTTACATAAACGGAATTCTTTTACACTTCAAAAGTGCTCCCTTTCCAAACTAAAGCGCATTTCTCTTCCTTCAAAAGGAACCACTGTCTTCAAAAGATAACATCCCCTTTCTTTCAAGTGCTTTCAAAAAAAGGCATCCATTTTCTTTATCCATTCCTTTGACTTCAAAAAGTCTCGAGTTTTCTAAGAATCCCAAATAGGTTCGCACTTGACATTAATTCTTAAAAATGGAATCACATCATTTCCATTTCCATCATTTTATGAAGGATTGGTTTTTACTACTACAAGATAGAGATGTTGCCTATGGGGAGTTAATCAATTTGATCTAAGATACCCATGAGAAGGAAGGCAAATTTGTGGTTTTTTAAAGAAGGTTCTCATTTACAAAGAACTTAAGGCACATTTTCAAACACCAATACTTTCAAAACCTCGCTCAAATGCCTTTAGGGATTTATTTTCAAAACAACAGAATTCACCACCCTTCAAAAAGGCATTCTATGTCAAATTGATAGTGTAGGAAATCAATGATATCAAATGGGATTTAAATAGAAAAATTGTCAAAATCAGGAATTGTTGGATTCCAAAGGGCGATGTGGGGTGCCTCACACCTTTCCCACTCATAACCAAACCCCCTTACCTTCAATCTTTAGTCTCACAGACCACTAGGAGTCAATCACATTTTCAAATGGACCTCAAATGAACCCATTTGTTCATAAGACCTCAGACGGACTTATTTTAGGATCTCAGATGACCTCATTTTCTAATTCACCATAGGATGTCCAATCACATCCTCAAATCCCTAATTGGTGGCGACTTCATAGCCTTGATTATTTTAGATATGCTTGCATGCCTAGGCCGCCTTGAAATAAACTCAACACACAACCAAATAGAACAGAGGACCCGGGGGTCGTCCCATTTTAGGAAAAATCCCTTTCCTTTTTTGGGGTAGCGGCAGGTACCATCTGTTCAAGTAGCTTTGGTGGTTAGGTAGTTATCAAATCATTATTTAGGCTAGATGGTTGGCTTCTGATGAAATATATTTATAAAAAAAAGTGTGGCACTCTTTTATTTATTTATTTATAATAATTATGATGAGGAAAAATTTCGTGTAAACCCGGGTGACCCCACAACCCACATGAATTAGATGAGATTAAGACCTATGAGAATCATAGAATTCTTGTTTGGGTGGTCTCAAGGGATATATGGTAAAAGTCAAACTCAAAGCCTTTACTTTAATAGGCAAGATGACTGGATCCCTTAGAAATTAAGCTACCACTTAGGGTACTTGATAGTTTTAGACCTAATTTGGGATGAACATTAAAATGTAAGCTTAGTTTTAATAATGATTTATAAAAAATCACAATGTCAATGCCATGTCATTTAAATAGTAGCTTTACCTATGGGTGGAGCTGAGGAAGGTAGATCTAAATGGTGGCAAAGCCCGAAATTTGATTAAGAGGGGCCAAGTTGAAGTAGCTTAAGATGCAGAATCCAGCAACGATTTTGGATTGCGCAAATCCAAACCGACGTAAGCTTGAGCTAAATCGGGGATTGGGGATAAAGTGGCCCACTGGTCAAATAGGCCGCTTTGTTCGATTTTCCCCTATATGAACTATGATTTTATGAAGCGTCAAAAGGTGTGTCAAGTGCAGTACCAGGGTTGTCACTTGTCAGGTAAGCCCTAATACGCTGTTCTTCATAAATGGCATCTATCGTCAATGACGATTGTTACTACTATTATTTGGTAGGCATTAGGGTTTCAGTATCTATCTTCTGTTCTGCTAGGGTTTTTTGCAAGGAGCAAATTGGAAGAGCAAAACCACAATTGTTTTCAAGTATGCTAATTTTTTCCTTATGTGTTCCTTTTCTGTTTCCATGGGTCTTTTAGCTGGATGGGGATCACGGTTGATATTTAAGTTATCGGTTATTTTGAAGGAAATATTGTTTGGCTTTCCTGAGGCTGAGTGAAGAGGCATGATTGACCTTTTTTTAAATTAAAAATATAAATATCCATCAGCGTAAAGCCCAAAGGAATCCTTAATATAATATAATATTTTTATTTTATTCAGTTATTTATTTATTTATTTTCTCCATATGGAATAACTGCTTGCAGAGTCCCAATGGCTCTGGCTATGAAGAAATTTGTGTTTAAATGGGGTATGTTCAAAACCCCCCTCCCTTTTTTAATGAATTTGCTTTGCCTCATCACGCATATGTTATTTTGGATTATTATTATGGTTACAAAGATTATTATGTTTTTTTTTTTTCTTTTAAGTTATCGTTTTCATCTGCTGCTCCAAGTCCTTTGATGCCTTATTTTGCATCTGTGAGTTACTCTAGTTGGATATTTGGAAAGAAAAAGTTGAGTGGATTACTAATCAATGCATTAATTGATTTTCTTAATCTATGTGCCTTTTCAAAGAGGCCTATCTTTATGGGATGGGGAGAGAGTATATGTTATGGATGACATTCAAGTAGTGACGTCCTAATATAAGTTATATCAGCACTTGCGTTGGGGGTTTTATCCTCGTGCATTGGTGTGTTACAAAGTATATTGGATCAATATACAGGATGCAACCCCAATCAATAGTGTTGATATATCTTATATTAGTATGTTCCAACTTGATTTGGACTTGGTTATGCTGTATTTTTTGCTGCATGATTCATGTCCTACTTTTTCAAAACAACAATGCATTTATTTGGTTTTGTATCCTTGTCTCATGTCTAATATATGTTCACAAGATGGTTCTAAGAGTCTGATTTGGCTCATCCTTGTGTCTTGGCGATTTCAGTTGGTTTTCAAATGTTATATATTGCATGAATCTATGGTAGATACAAAGGAATGTGCGCTAACTTTTCCGACCTGGATGGATAATTCTTGCAGCTGATGTCATTTTATAATAATGAATTATAATTATTTTTGTACTCTTTGTAACATTGATTGCTTATCCTATTTTCTTCTTGGTTAGGGAGGAGTCCTTACGTAAACTAAGGATCAACCTTGAAGAAGCTGAAAGAAAGTGTTGATTAGAGTAGCCTTGCAGAGGCTATAATAAAGGTTGATTAGGAATCTCGTGGTTTGAGAATTTTCTTTCCTTTTTTGGCCACCTTTTGTTTTGTATTGTTAATGGGTAAGGGTTGGGAAGAAGATTGTGTTGGAGACCTGCAACCTATGTAATGAATTACTAGATTTGGATAGTTGGATTTAACTATGTAAGACCATGGTCTTGCGTTATTTTAACTAAAGACCCGCAACCTATTTAATGAACTACTAGATTTAACTTATGCAAATTTTGGGTTTATCTATGTAAGACCATGGCCTTTTGTTATTTCACCTGAAATCTATGGTAGATGGGTTATAGAATATACGCGTGAGCAGACAGCAGGGCTTTCTTTTTTTCTTTAGGTAAATGACTGGACCTTGCTTATACTTCTCTAAAACCATGAGAAAAAAAAAAAAAAAAGAAAGAAGAAGAAGAAGAAGAAGAACAAAAAAAGAAAGAAGAAGAAGAATAAGAAGAAAGGAAGAAGAAAGAAGAAGAAGTGGGGTTGATAGCAGTAATAAATATGAAAAAGGTTTAAAAAAAGATAAAAAAACATAAAAGATAAAAAACTAAAAAGTGTACCTTAATATGTCAACATTGCAGTGATCTTCGGCAAGATGCTTTCCGCGGGCTGTCACTCTCTAGTGTGCTCAATGATTTTGTTTTGAAAAAAATTTAGGGTAAATCCAACGTAAAAAAGAGAAGTTAAAACAGTAGGAGAAGGTGTTTGTTTTTGGTTAATTATTTTGGACATTTTACCTTTTGTATTTATTAATTCTAGCTTTTTATCTAGGGTATAAATTGCCTATTTGACTTTTAAGGGATCATGTGAGGAACCATTATGTTGATTGCGAGGGACCATCAGTCCATTGTGCTTAAAAAAATGAAACCAGTAAATTACGTTTAGGTGACCACTTAGAAATGTAATACCAAAAACAAAATTTTTAGTAGTCATTTCATAGTAGGTTGATAATCAATTTGTAACAAGTTAACAGGTAATACCTTTTTTCGGTATTAGCTTAGAATCTAGTCATCCAAAAATACTTTCCCAAGACAATTTTGTGGAAGTGGGCGCGGGGGGGTGGGGGGGTGGGGGGCATGGCCTGGCTATGGTTTCATCTCTGGCCATGGCCCCTATAAATTTTTGGAAAAACATTGTTGCTTAGTGAGAAGATCGGCTCTTGCGGTGAATCAAAGGGAGGTCTTACCCCTGCAAAATTTTGAAAAAATAATTTACTTAGTGAGAAGATTGGTTTTGGCAGCAAATCAAAGAGACATGTCGCAAAGAGACTCTCCTTTCCGCATGAGAGATGATGATGGTCGAATAGGATTTGCTCATGAGTATGGTTAAACTCAGCTTTATAGAGTCTCTGCTTTGATTTGAGTCTAGATCCAAGCTTCGTTGTTGTTGGTTTCTAGTGGTCATTGGTTTTGGGCAATAGATATTGGAAATAGCCATAGAAGATAGATGGATATATG
Organism: Liquidambar formosana; assembly: GCA_039720395.1. NCBI lineage: Eukaryota > Viridiplantae > Streptophyta > Magnoliopsida > Saxifragales > Altingiaceae > Liquidambar > Liquidambar formosana. The sequence goes on from CM077827.1 coordinate 9,111,315, forward strand.
GTAGTGGACAAATGCCATTCAAAAGGAAAATATGATGTTGTCAATTGTCAATTAAAAAATATCTTTAACACTTTCTTTTTTTAAAAAAAGAAATCTACTAATTTTCCAACTTATTTTTTTTGTTGGTGCGTAATTTTCCAACTTATTTTACTAGTGGGACCCAACTAATAGAAAATAAATAAAATTTTCAAGTTTTTATGTAAAAAATTTTACTTATAAAGAAATATAAAAGTTTTTTTTCTTCTTCCTTTACGTACAAATAACAAAATTTTCCCATACCCTTAATTCTTAATATAAAGAAATGGGTATTGATGTTTCTTAATTTATAAGTTTGAATTCTAAATCTTCCTTTTTTTAAGTGAGGAAAATGCCACTAGGTTATCATACCATTGACAAAGAAACATATGAGTTTAATCACAATTCACTTTGTCTTTATAAATTTTATTTATTGCTTTGTTTCCAATGTATTACGGTACTATAATTTTTTTTAAAAAAAACTACAAAGATTATTTACCTAAAATTTTCAACTTGACTTGAAATAGTGGAACTCAGGGTCAAATTTGCGGAACATAGATTTTTCGCTTTCTAACTTGGCCCTGCATCTGACGATTCCTAGTTCCACCCCTGCGATTGTGAAAATAACTACAAAAGCCATATTTTTGTAAAAGTCCCTATTTTTTAAATTATTTTCTTTAAGGATGTGGTTGTTGCCACATCAACACCCGATTCTTTTTGTATTTTCTAAATGTATGCCAACGTTGGTTACGATATCATTAGGGAAATAAATTAGAGAAATGTATTAGGGATCAATAGCATTTTCATTTATTGAAGTCTTAGGTTGGTTCAAAAATAATGTTCAGTACGTTGTAGGACAGACATAGCAGGAAGTGTGATAAACTAGAGTAACCAGAGGCGGAGCTAGACCATTAGCCTTGCGGGATCAAGACTCAAGACTAATGATAAATATTTTGAATTTTTTTCTCAATAGCGAATAATAATGGGATTTTGTTCTTTTAACTTTGTATAGGGTAGAAAAATTATTATAATAAATAAAAGGGTTAAACTCATCAATTTTTAGGATTTAAAAAAGAAACTAAAGGGTTTAAATAAAAAATTTTGAGGAGTCAAATAGAAATTAGTAGGGTCAAATTTTTAAGTACTCCAAACCCTAAATTGGTTCAAGAAAAAAAAAAAAAAAAGTCCGGGGTCAATTCCTTGCACCCCCCCCCCCCACCCAGCAGGGGCCTTCACCTGAGCAACCAAAGACAAGCACAAGAACGTTATGACGGTGCAAGCCAAGCTATGTTCAATACCCAAGCATATTTTCCTAATATATCGTGCACGAGCCTGAGTTGTAATTTTTAGGCTTTGCACAAGCCAAACTCGAACATTAACTTAACCGTCTGAGCATGCTTGACTAGCAAATTATTTAAAATGCTCAAAAAATTGCTTTGACCCCAAGCCCTTATTGAGAATCGAACTAGAAGGAAAAATCGTGCAGAATATAAAAATTTGTCCTACGATTCCACAGCCCATGAATCTAACTATACATTAATGCAAAAACAAAACCTTAACTAGAAGAGGGTTGAATTATTTACAGTTTGATTTGTCTTCCTCCTTTGCTCCAACCTTTGATTCTGGACCGTAGTGAATGAGCAATCCAATTGTATTGCATCCAATAGTATCTACACCTAGCTTGAGCTTTGAGTCCTTTCTTCTTTCTTCCTTGTTCTTGCTAGAGGTGGAGAAGAGAAGAGAAAAAGAGAGAGAGAGAGAGAGTCCCTTGTGAAATTCGGCCAGCACTTAGGAGTCACAAAGTGTGATGATGTCACACATTATATGAGGCTATATATAGTTTCCACTAGGGCCGGCCATAAGGGGGCTTCAAACCCTAATGGGTTTTGTGTAATTATTCTTAATTACACAATAACCCCTTTAGTTTATATTAAATACAAACTAAGCCTCAAAAAACTATTCTTTTATTCACTTATGCCCTTTCTCTTATAGACTTTAAAACTTTCTTAGCATAATTAGTGTGTGACCCATTGGGTTCACATCATCAAGTAGTTGGAATAGCACAAAGTGTGCACAATGGAACTCTTTCCATTAAGGGTCTAATTAGAACTCCTTCTAATTCCCTAATTAATTATAATTCATTTATATCAATTAAGGCTTTCACTAATTATGAGTAACACCTAGCATATGGCTCATGGTGTGGTTCTTCATGAGGTGAATACTTATCTTACAAAGAACCCTTTTGTTATAGTTTATAGGTTCCAATTTCCTAATTGATTATAACTCATTTATATCAATTAAAGCTTCTACTAACCATAAGTAACACCTAGCATATGTCTCATGGTGTGGTTCTTAATGAGGTGAATACTTATCTTACAAAGAAACCTTTTGTTATAGTTTATAGGTTACAATTACGTCCTTCCCTCCACACAATGTTTGCAATTGAACCAATAGAACATAGAAGTCTGTTAAGTCCTTAGTTCAATTACTTTATATTCAATCATGAATATCAACTCAATAATGAACTTATGGAAACTCCTTTCCATATTTATTCTACCATGGGCCCATGGATTTAATGAGTTATATTACTGAATGATGTATGAAACATTCTCTCTCTTTTTCCTGAGAGTGATAGATTCCTTGTTGATCACTCACATGCCTTCACACACATAGCAATAGGGCCAATGAACACCTTTGCAGATCCCTATAAGGATCTACACTTAGTGTTATCAAACTTCTAAAGGTACATGCATAAGACAACTATGGTGTCTTGGGTCTAAGAATTATTTGTACCACTATAACAATGAGAAACTGATTGACAGGCAGGTTAAAACTCCATTCAGTTTATCTCATATATTTGGTCACATTCAATGTACCTATTCTTGTAATAGGCACCCACTTGTTGGTTGTAGTGTCTCCACATAAATAGCTTGAGACTAGCTATCCTCCTATAGAATCAACCTAACAAGTACTAATCCTATGGTTCATTACTGTCCATCATAGTGAACCTTCAATTAGGAATGATTTAGGAGTTTAGTATAGAGATATATTTACAGTATCAAAATAACAACTCTTTGTAATTCCATATTCTCAATTCTAACTTTATAGACATATTATGTAAATATAAATGATGCATATAAATATAATAGAATAAGCTCTTTTATTAATTCAATAATAAAGGTGACATACATAAATGAAATAAAATGATTATTCCTAAACCCTAAACAATTATCTTTATGATTGGCTTTAGGGCATAATCGTAACAGCCTTTGCCTGATTTGATCTCAAAAAATTAAGCTCGAGCTAGGCTTAGGTTTGAAATCTCTGAGTTGAGTTGGGTTTGGATTAGAATGAAGGAAAAGGCACTCTACTATGGGCATGGATATAGACGTGTAGGCCAACGGACAAAGACTTAAGGTCTCAACTATACAGAAGAAGTCTGGCAGATGCTTTTCTTATAAAATATAGGAGAGTTGATTTACCATAAAAGGTAGATTGATGTTGATTTAATAAGCAAATGTTTTTAGACTTTTAGGTAATGCTATAAGTAGCAACTAAATACAACAACAAAAGTGTAACAACCTAAAATTGGGACCGTTAGTTAAGTAGTGAGAAAACCACTTTTAAAGCCAAGTTTGGTGGATATTTAATAAAAATAATTCTTTTGAAAATATTTTTAGAAATCTGGCATGGTCCCGTCAGTAAATAGGACATACCAAGTTATCGACTAATTATAAAACCTTTAGAAAATACATTTATAAGCATTTCTAGCCATCCACACAATATTCCAAAATAAAGAAATCTACCAACTGCATCATAGTCACATAAGTCTCATTCAGATATATATCCACTACTCAATTAATTATTACAGACCATGAATTAACATTAATACATGCCTAGGCTTAAAACCTATCTCAAATATTTCCTATATGAGTGCAAGCATGCCGATGTGCTCCCAAACCTAGGTCAACTTAATTTTGAAAATATGACCTACAAGAAAACTGTGGGGGTATGAGCTACACGCTCAATAGGAAAACATTTCTCAAAATAACCCAAGGTTTTTTTTTTTTAAAAAAAAAAACCATAGTTTATATACATTTCAAGAACCCTGCAAAACCATTGATTAGTTTGCAATGTAATCTTTCAGTAAATAAAACTAACACAGGTAAAATGAAGTAAACTGCGAAAGTTAAATCATTTAACACCAACGCCCCTTTTTCCTTTTTGAAAGAAGTAATAAATAACTCAAGTTATTTGTTATTAAAGTCATCATTTTATAAATGAATTATCCATCATAATCTGATATCATATCACGGCCTTATGAGCCAATCATCATTATCCGCCATATCTGGCAATCTATAACATGAGTCTTTCAAACTGATAAATCCTCCCCAGGTCATGCGGGGCCCTCGCGCGCGAAAAATAAGGGAAAATACTATGGATCCTACCTGGTCCAGAAAGTAACCCCATCATGAGAAAACACTATGATCCTATTTGGATCATAAAGTAACCTCATATTTTGGCACATAGCCTAGGACTAAAGGATAGGAAAACACGGCAAGACGTCCCGTTCCTTTGGGACCGCAGTAATCTTGTCTCCAGTAGCCCTCATCACGATATCCATATCATCACCACTTTTCTTTTCATTTATTAATTTTATAATTCCCACATAAACCAGAAAATTATATATAAATTTTCCAAAAACTACATAATAGGTTTGTTCTTAGAAAACCATATGAAATAACTCCATAATTTCCATATAAACCGGAAAATTATATATATATATAAATTTTCCAAGAAAACCATATAACATGTGGGTTCATAAAAAAAAAAAATCACAATAAATAATCCCCCATAAATCATTTCCAAATGAATGATTTCAAAAACAACATTTTTATAACAAAAATGATGTGAATCAAACCCTAGGTTTCCCATAATTTGTAAACCTAGCAAATATATATCTCATGCATGATATTTATGCAAAAATTACCAAATACATGTAAAACTACATGATTTATACCCAAACCCCCATGCAACAAGGGTTTAAAATGAGAAAATGTCCCTTACCTCATGAATGAGTGATGGAAATGTCAAACCATCCCTACATGCACGTAGATCGAGCCTAATTATGATGAATCAGAGCTTGCCGGCGTCGGATCAGGGCTACCATGCTCCAGCGAGCCACTCACAACCTCCCTGTCACTCTCCCTCTCTCATTCTCTCTTTCTCTTAACTGGAAGAATGGAGAGAAATTCGTAGGTTAAGGGTTTATATAGAAAAAGAGGGCAAAAGGGTCATTTTAGCCCTTTAAAAATCTGCAGATCACAACTTTCAGACCTCTAAAAGTTAGTTTCAGATGTCTAAGACTAAACCTCATAAATCATCGTTCTCGGGAATTTTCAGACATCTTAATTTAACTTTCAAACGTCTGAAATATCATTTTCAGATGTCTGAAATACACAGACAATTGAAAATTGATAGTCAGTCAGGCTACTCTCTATCAGCACAGACATCAGCCTTATTTTCATTAAAAACATTTAAGTAAAAGCGAGAATAAAATAATATCTTCTCCATTATTTTATTCTCCCTTTTACTTTAAGTTATTTAATGAAAATAAGCAAATAACCCCCAATATGAATCCAAATAAAATATCAAAAAAATCAAATTCCCAATATATCAAAATCTCATTTCCAAGTTTTAGTATAAAATCCGTCTCCCGACAGATTTTCCTAAAACAAACAGGTGAGGAACCCAATTCAAACATGTTAATAAAATCTCATAAAATCATAGAAGTCTTATAATATTATAAACTTCTATTACTGCCAAAAATTATCTTTAAAAACGAAGATTTACGAAAATTCATTTTTCTCCTACACTTAGCCAAATTTCAGCAGCTTAACCTAAAACTGCAAATAAGGCCCAACACTCACTTAGGATACTCAATTCATCAAAATAAGCATCAAAACACATATAATATCATATTATCATACAAATGGATTACCCTTACATTAGGTTATCCAACAAATCAAGGGATTAACTATGCTAATCATATATTAAGTCGTATTAATCCCCATTAAGAAAACAGGTCCTCACAAAAAGACAGCAACTGACGTGGCATTCTTTATCAGACAACTGTTAATACTCCCTTGGTTATTATAGAATATATCATAGCATGCCATATCAGTTACTGCAATTGATTGCTGTATATAGCATTTCCCTATACTTTTAATGCTTCTACTCTTTTATCCATGTTACCAAAGAGAAAAAAAAACAAAAAGAAAGAGAAAAAAAAGCGAAGTTGTGTCCCCAGCCAAGAAATAAAAATAAGAATTAAGTTATGGGCCTTACATGGTAGTTTTACTTTGGCCCAAAAGATTGGAATTGTTCATTCATTTAGCCATTGAAATGGGTACAAAGGTGCCATTACCTTAGCCCCATCAAGTTTAGAATGTTGGAACCCATAAATTTTTGTATTGCTACCTAGGGACCGAGCCAGTAATTTTAATTTGGGGTGATTAACTTAAGAAAATTTTAAATAATAGAGTAGCATAGCCGAAATATTGGGTATTTATATCAATATTCGCCCATTATTAAGGTGGTTTTAACCAAAAATAAAAATAAAAATCTCTCCATATACTCACGAAGAGAATAATGGATTTCTCTACACACCAAAGGAACTATCAAAGCATCAGAGATCTAGGGATTAATCAATAGATGAGAAGGCCAAGAAAAAGCCCTTTGAGTTTTCAACAACAAAAGGATACTAAGACCATATCAAACTCACAGAGCAACCTCATACTTCAAAGTATTGTGGAAGATACGTTTGTACACTCTTTTTTATAACACACCCAAAAAAGGTTTCGGATTTTGGTGCAGTTGGGTACTTTAACTGCACCATGCAGTAGTCGCACGATGAGCGACACGTGACAAAGAGGGGGCAGGAATGGCTGGGATTTTCTTTAATTAGTAGCTCATGCTGTTTGCCGTTTGCCATTTGATGTCAAATTCCTCTCTCAAATCCTAGCCGTTCTTGGCTCCTCATTACCACGTGTGGCTCATTGTGCGGCTATTGCATAGTGCAATTAAAGTACCCAACTGCACCAAATCTAAATCCCCCAAAAAACACCCAGCAAACCCAACAAAGCACCTGGGAAGACAAAGAACAAAACAAACACCTTAGGGCCAAAAGAGAAGCTAATTGAACTCCCAAACAACCAAAACCCAGAAAAACACCAAAAAATAGCAGCAGCACAACTAAAGAACATCACCACCTAACCTCTAACAAAAACTGCTCTACCCAAAACCAAGAACAGCTCCAACCAACCGCCAATGAAGAAGGAAGCCAACGACCAAAAAGGAAAAGACAAACACCACAAAACCAAAGTGCCCATCGTCGACAACTACCACAAAATGTTGAGTACAGTAGTTGGTTTCTAACTAGCTATCCTTTGCTAAGTTGCCTCAATTTGGTTGGTAATCTTATCCGCTTGCTCTTTCTATGAATCATGTAATGCCGCAGCAGTGGCAAAAAAGGGCAGGATGGTGACAACCATCACAATCTAGTATATGGTGAAGTGATCCCTTCATGTCTTCCTCCTCTGTAATCAAAAAACGTTTATTAGGACCAGCCCATCCTTTTCTTTATCTTATCAAAACACAACTCAAAATTTACTTCAACAAGGCAGTCAGCTTTTGTGGATATGGTTGAGTATTAGTTGGTTGGAATCAACTAGTTTTTGAATTTCGTTGAGTAGTACTTAGTTAGAATCTATTGACTAATTTCAAAATCAAGTTATATTAAGAATTATTAAAATAAATAAATAAATCTTCCTTAATATTCACCTTGGTGGAGGTTGTGATCTTATGATCACTACTTAGCAAACATTGGGTCATCCTCTGATAATGGGATAAAGGTAAAGGTGGGCTAACGCGATGTGACAATCCTCATGAGAAAGTCATCTATTGAATATCCTAACTATGTGGCCACTATGGTGCATTCAATGATCTTTCTTTTATTAAACATACAATAGAGAAAAAAGCAAAGTTGACACATACTTTTTTCCTACACCACCCATTCCTAAAATATATTTGGAAATGTATTTTAGGAGCACTTATTCTTTAAATGGAAAAACACACTTTGGAAGAATGAAAATATATTACAATAGAGTGCACTTTATAAGCTTGAATACTCAGTGCCTTAGCGACCATTCCTATTTATAGACACCTCCACACAATGAATGCCTAGGATTTATACATATGCCATTGATATAATAGCATAAAAGCATCCAATATGCCTATTCTAGAATTCTCTCTCTCTCGATCTATATCTATATCTATATATATATATATATATAAAGCTTTGCTCTTGTGCGGGATATCCCATTCGATCACGACTATCCGTGAGCGATACGTACACGAGCGTGAATACGTGTGTGTCGCTCACGGACGACCATGATCAAACGGGATATTTCGGGTTATCCCGAACATGATTAAGTCCTCTCTCTCTCTCTCTTTCTCTCTCTCTCTCTCTCTATATATATATATATATACACACACACACACACACACACCTCACTTATTTCAGCATCATACATTATGGGTTGTATTCCATATATTAGCCTAATATACCTCATAACCCACTAATGCACAAGGTACAATTCCCAATGCAAGAGCTTTACATGTGATCACTTGAATCTTTTACAACAATTTTTTTTTTTTTTTGAAAACATATATAAAACATATTTTTTATTTTTTAAAAAAGGGAGCATATATTACAATTCCTAATGTTTGTGAGTCCTATGACCTATAAATACATATAGCTTTTAAAATTTTATTTGAATTGAAGCTATAGTACAATTAGGAGTTAATAGTGTTTTTTTATTATATGTTGACAAAAGAAAATGAAATCTTATATCGAGATACCTTTTATAAATGATTGAAAGATATCATCAATTTAAATTTTTTTAAATTTGACGACTTTAATCTTTTGATAGGTCATCAGTATTCTAAATATTATAAATAATAATTATTAAGGATGTTTTCATCAATAATTTTTTTTCGACACTTGTAATTTATAAATAGATATAAAATCAAATCGAATATAAATATAATATAAGAGATAAAAATAAAAATAAAAATATTATATATTAAATATATATTACTCAAACTATTAATGTCTTTTACATATTTAATAGGTATGTAGTTATCGATATTTAAACTTTTAATGCTTCTTTTTTTTATTTGAAGGAAGGTTATCTATGTTTTTTAAATATTTATTAAGGTTATAATAGTCAATCAAAAGTTTTTCTAACATCCATACTTTTATAAGTATAATAATAATAATAATAATAGCACGTTTATGTGAATATATATATATATATATATATATATAGATAGTCGCTTGGTTCAAGAGGAAAAAGCCAACACGTACCCATTATCATAACTGCATATGACATTCTAGGCATTTATTCTTCATAACCAATTCTAACATTCTAGGGATTTATTCCCATATCGCCACCCAAACGGCTGCCTGATTGGATTTTCCGATCCCACTTTGAAAAATGGTTTTATTACCCATTTCAGTGCATCTCCACGGAAACGTATTCTGTGTTTTCGGCAGGCTTGTTCTTAGATTTTTGAAGGGCTTTGTCGAGAAGACTACAACCACTCATTCAGTACAGATTAGTTTTATAATTCTTCTTTTTTTTTTTGGTTGGGTTATTTATAACTTGTATGTTTGTCGTTGCATACGCAAATCTGGAATTGCTAGCTCCTGTAAATGTGGAATTGCTAGTTCTGTGAATTCAAACTTGCCTAATAATTTTTTATTTTTTTTATTCTATCTGATTTGATGATACCCAAATCCTTCATTATTCATATATTTTCTAGTTGTTCAAGTGCTTCAGAGCAATTTGGTATTACTAGTTTTTGTGTTTGAGAGATGCCCATCACTTGAGATAAGTTTGTTTTTCTTTACCCTGGGACTTGACGTCTACCCCTCTAGCCTGGATTTAAGTTGCTTTAGGACTGAACAAGTCCCCTATATGCAATTTTCATAAAAGAGTGTAATTTCAAGGTGTCTTCAAATCTAGTTGCTTTGTTCTTTCAGAGCCTAAATACCATTCAATTTACTTGTTTAGGTGAGCAAAGAATTTTCAAATCTAGTTCTAGTGAACATAACTAGATGTCTTCTATAATACTGTCTCTAATGATTTTTGGGTGCATACACAAATGAAGAGAGTGGAAATTCAAAGCGTCTTCAAATCTAGTTGTTCTATTTTTTTAGAGCGCAAATACCATTCGATTTACTTGTTCAGTTGAGCAAAGGACATAACTAGATGTATTTAACTAGATAACATAACTAGATATCTTCTAGTGCATTGTCTTTTATGATTTTTGGTTTTCTTGGGTTGCATACACGAATGAAGAGATTGTAATTTCAAGGCGTCTTCAAATCTAGTTGCTTTGTTCTTTCAAAGCCTAAATACCATTCAATTTACTTGTTTAGGTGAGCAAAGAATTTTCAAATCTAGTTGTTCTGTTATTTTAGAGCGCAAATACCATTTGATATACTTGTTCAGTTGAGCAAAGAACATAGTAGATATATTTAAGTAGATAACATAACTAGATATCTTCCAGTGTACTGTCTTTTATGATTTTTGATTTTCTTAGTTGCATACACGAATGAAGAGAGTATAAATTCAAGGCGTCCTTAAATCTAGTTGCTCTGTTCTGAGCCTAAATACCATTCAATTTACTTGTTCAGATGAGCAATGAACATAACTAGATATCCATAAGTATATAACGTAACTAGATATCTTTATCCCTATAAAACAAAGTAAGTGTTCGACTTTGATTTTTATAAGTAGAGAACATAACTAGATATCTATAAGTCGAGAACATAAAAGTTGTTGTATAGTTGACACATCTTATTTGCTATTTGGTAAGTTCACAAAGATGCTTGTAATATTTTTTTATTATGTAGCTATTGTTTTTTGTGTCAATGGGAAAGTTGAATTTATCTAAATGTTTAAGAAGCGTTGATTCAGTGTTTTTTACACTTTAGGATATGGACGGTTACGATTCGAACTTTGTGGACTATGTACAGGCTTCCAAAGCTATTGGTGGTGGTGTGGAAATGGGTCAAGAGGGAGGATAGCCACAGATTGGCATGTCTTTTTGTTCTGAATATAAGGTTCGTACATTCTATAGCAATTTTGCTTAGAGTTAAGGATTTGGAATAAAAAAGATGAGTGTAAAATGTGACACTAATGGAAAGTAAAAGTATTTTGCCTTAGTTTGCTCTCGAAATGGCAAGCATGAACCTATAGAAAGTAATATCCTCAATCTTAGGCCTTCTATCAGAATGGAATGTAAGGCAAAAATCAACGTTGTTGCAAGAAGCGGGACTAATTTTGTAATTTCAAAAGTTTTGTTAGCTCACAATCACGATTTAAGCCCTGCCAAGTCTTGTTACCAACCTTCACATAGAAGTATAGATTCCACAACCAAAAAGGCGCTAGAACTCCAGGATCGGGCCGGGATTCCATTCCCCAAAAGCTACAATGCCCAAATTATCAAGCACGGGGGCTATGATCGGGTATCTTTTGGGGAGAAGGATGCGAGAAATTTTATTGCAAAAACAAAGGACACAAGACTGAGGGGTGGAGATGCAGAAGCTATGTGCCAATATTTCAAGCGGATGCAATTTAAGAATCCAAATTTTTTCCATGTCATTAACATCGACAATGAAGGTCGGATGAGGAACTTTTTTTGGGCAAACGCACATTCTAGAGCGACATACGAATCATTCTCAGATGTGGTGTCATTTGACACAACGTATTTAATAAACAGATACGACATGCTGTTTGCTCCATTTGTCAGGGTTAATCACCATAGCCAGTCAGTGCTACTGAGTTGTGGTTTATTATCATGCGAGACTATAGATTCTTACATTTAGCTGTTCAGGTTTGTGTTTCATTTTATTGGTTTAGCCTAATTTTATTGTTCAATTCAATATGTCATATTACTGTTAGTAGTATGCCCTACAGCCAATCATAGAGATGATGCTTTAGGGATAAAGAACAATAATTTGATTTCATTTATGTATGTCACATTTATTATTGAATTAATAAAAGGGCTTACTCTATTATGTTTATATACATCATTTATATTTACATGATATGTCCATGAAGTTAGAGTTGAGAATATGGAATTACAAAGAGTTGTAATTTTGAGACTGTAAATATATCTATGTACTAAACTCTTAAAGCATTCCTAGTTGAAGGTTCACTATGATGGATAATAATGAATTATATTAACTCTACAGGAGGATAGCTAGTCTTAAACTATTTGTGTAGAGACACTGCAACCAATAGGTGGGTGCCTATTATAAGAATAAGTACACAGAATGTGACCAAAGATATAAGATCAATTGAGTGGAGTTTTAACCTGCCTATTAATCAGTTTCTTATTGTTATAGTGGTACAAGTAATCCTTAGACCTGAGACACTATAGTTGTCTTATGCATATAGTTTTAGAAGTTTGATAATACTAAGTGTAAATCCTTATAGGGTTTTACAAGGGTATTCATTAGCCCTATTGCTATGTGTATGAAGGCATGTAAGTGATCAATAAGGAATCTATCACTCTCAGGAAAAAGAGAGAGAATGTCTCATATAGCATTCATAATATAACTCATTAAATCCATGGCCATGGTAGGATGAATATGGAAAAGAGTTTCCATTAGTTCATTAATGAGTTGATATTTATGATTGAGTATAAAGTAATTAAACTAGGGACTTGACAGACTTCCATGTCTTATTAATTTAATGGGAGACATTGTGTAGAAGGAATGATGCAATTGTAACTTATAAACTATAACAGAAGGGTTTTATGTAAATACCTATTCACCTCATTAAGGACCACACCATAAGTCATATGCTAGATGTTATTCATGATTATTAGAAGTCCTAATTGATATAAGTGAGTTATAATCAATTAAGGAATTGGAAAGAGTTCCAATTAGATCCTTAATGGAAAGAATTCCATTGTGCACACTTTGTGCTATTCCTATACCTTAATGATATGAACCTAATGGGTCACACACTGATCATGCAGTGAGAGTTTTAAAGTCTATAAGAGAAAGGGTATAAGTGAATAAAAGAATAGTTCTTGAAAGTCAAGTTTGTATATGATATAAACTAGAGAGGTTAATATGCAATTGAGAGTAATTACATATAATCCAATTAGGGTTTGGATTCCCTCTATGGCCAGCCCTATTGGAGGCTATATATACATCATGTGATGATGTGTGATATCATCACATTAAGCCCACTTCAAGCCCTAGCCGTCCCACCTTTGGTGTGGCTCTCTTTCTCTCTCTTCTCTTCTCCTATTCTAGCAACAAACAAGGATTAAGAAGAAATGACTTGAAGCTCTTGCTAGGTATGGATACCATTGGAGACAGAACACTTGGGCTGCTCAATTCACTACTGTTCGGAATCAAAGCTTGGAGCAAAGGAAGAAGACAATCAAACTGTAAGTGATTCAACTTTCTTCTAGTTAAGGTTTTAGTTTTGTATTATAGCATAATTAGATTCATGGGCTGTGGAATCATTTAGGAAAATTTTTTTATATTCTGCACTTTGTTTTTCCTTCTAATTCGATTCCCAACAATTACCATGTTACATCTTAATAGATGTGTTGTATGTCCATTATCAAATAACTTAATTTTAATCAATATGTTCATAGCACGTAGAAAGTTGTTACAATTTATAAAAGTTAAACTTAATTAAGTTTGCATTTTGCATTATCACTTATAAGCTAGAAAACTTGATTGTAATATCTGAATCATAAGTTTAACTAGGTTTGAAGATGCAAATAAGTTCAACAGACCTTATTGCATTAGCCAAACTACTTATATTGTAATCAAGTTAACGACACTTACTGTAATAGTTGTTTCTATTTTTAAGTAAGCAAATTTTTACTATGTAATTTTATCTTGCAGATGTTGGTTAGAGTGCATGTCGTGGTGCGCACCAGAAGCGATTGTCACCGATTAATGTAAAGCTATTCAAGCAGTGGTTGCTAAGGTCTTCCTAAACATGCATTACCGTTTTTGCTTATAGCACATAATGAAAAAAAATCAATGACAAGTTGTGTGGGTTTAAAGAGTATAAGCTAATAAAAAAACACATTGAAGAGTATAGTATATAATAGCATTACAGTGAATGAGTTTGAGGGGGAATGGGCTGAGATATTAAAAGTGTTCAACCTTGGTTCGAATGAATGGTTTCACTCATTGTACATTGATCAGCAAAGGTGGATACCGGTGTTTGTCAGGGAGTCATTCTAGGCTGGGATGTCAACAACCCAACGGAGTGAAAGTATGAATGCTTCCTTTGATAAATATATCAACTCACATACAATAATTAATCAATTTGTGGAACAGTACGATGGTGCTTTAAAGGAGAAGATCGAGAAGGAGAGCAATGCTGATTTTGGGTCCTATTCGTCCACAATCCCATTGATTTCACAATTTCAGTTTGAGGAACAATTCCAATGTGTGTATACCCATGAAATGTTCAGGGAATTTCAAACAGAAATTAGGGAGATGCTATATTGCAACGTTAGTTCCGCGGTGTCTGATGGGTGTGTCTCAACGTACAATCTATAGATGTATCGAACGGCAAAGATGGATTGGCAAGGAAAAAGGCGTATAATGTTTTGTTTAATGAACTGAGATTTGAGGTTTTATGCTTATGTCATCTATTTGAGTTCAAGGGGATCATATGTCGACATATCCTAAAAGTTATGGTTGAGAACAATGTTTTCTAGTTTACACCTGATTATATCATCAATCGATGGAGGAAAGACATCAAGCGTAACCACAATTTTATAACAAATTGTTATGATGACCTTGAAACTCATGAAGAATATGTTCGCTAAGATAGTTTGTCTTTATTGTGTAGCCAAATATCTAAGATAGCTATTAAGTCTAGTAGCATGTATGATTTTGCGAAGCAAAACCTTAAGGCTCTGCATGAGAAATTGCTGAATCAAGAAGGAAACAACGACGATATCATCAGAGTGGAAGAGGAGGACGACGATGAAAATAATCACTTTAGGATTTGGTCACCATTGAAGGTTTATAGTAAAGGTCGTCCACCATTCAAGCGGCTGGAACCAAGAATATGTGGGGGAAATGGTAAAAGAGGTAGAAAGAGTGGGGATGGCAGAAGGGGCGGGTGTTGATGATGGTTTTTTTATTTCCACATTTTTTTTTAAAGAACTTTCTTACTGTTTAAAAGATTGGTTTTTTTATAGATTGATTCTGCTCAATGTTGCATTCTTTCTATGTTTTTTGTTTTTTACTCTTCGTGTTTGGTCTTATGGTTGTAATTGCAATATGCCTCCTATTTGGGGCAGAGTCGGTGCTCAATGTTTGACATTTTGACACTGCAAATATTTTCAGTAGTAAGGTAGTTTCTTACTAAGGGCCCACCAAGTATTTTTGGGATTATTGTTATGCTTAATGTTTGTCATTTTATTCTATTTTAGACTCAGGAGATTATACATGATGCCCGATTAGTAGTTTTTCAATCTATATAAAGCTAGTTACGTTATTCCACATTTTAGAATGAAGGCAATTTAAGTAAAGGGGGCTATCTAACTAGATTCCAATTATGAAGGGGTCAGTGGATAAAACATGCCAATCTTACTTTTTATTATGCAACTCCACTGATAGTGTAGTAAGAATCATATGACATTTCACCCTAACTTCTATGGGCATTAACTATATTTTCTTAAGAAATGACACAAGAGCCTTTCTTACTAGATTAAGTTACGCTAGACTTAACTAGATTTAGTGGCCAACATTGGAGCATAAATTAAGTTAACCTCAACTTAACTAGATTAGTAGTTTTCCCTAGGTAATGGTGAAATAGACATAACTAGATTTCATCCATGCCCCATTTTTTATCATTGGTCAACATTGGAGCATATAATAAGTTAAACTTATGTTCAACTTCTTTTATACCTAATCTTGTTCATTTGTCATTCGTCATTCTGCTTTTCATTTTTAAGTTCCTATTTTTTTTTTTCCTTGTATTTTAAGCAGAAAAAAATTTGAAGAATGGAATTGTTTGCTATCAGGGCTACCTTGACTCATCCTTTCAAGGTACTTGGGAATTGGTGAGTTCATGGTGTATCTTAATCTTTTCCCTTGACTTTTAAGACATCCAACACCTATTCTTGCCCTTGAAAATATGACATTATGGCATGGCCTAAGGTCAAGTCTCTCTGACCATTTTTTACACCCCACTGCTGCTCAACCCAAGAAACAAAAAAATCAAATGCATATATCTTAATCTCAACCAACTTGTTTGGAGAAAAATCTAGATATCTCAAATAGATTACAAAACATAATGCAAATAAAGTCTAGTTACTTCAGTCTTAAGGTATTAAATTCTCAATACAACTTCAAGCAAAAAACATTTTAAACTCTCTAACCACAAGAGAAACACTGGCACCCTCACTCCAAACTCTCCAAATGTGTTTGGGAAAAAAACTGAATACCTTAACTAGGTTCTAACACAATATTGTTAACTAGAAAGTACATTAGAATAAATAAATAAATAAATAAATATATATATATATATATATATATATAGATATATACCATTTTAAACCACAATATTGTTAACTAGATAGTACACTATAATATAATTTATAAAAAAAAAAAAAAACCCCTTATCATAATAGGAGCACAGCCATTCCCCACTCAAAGTCACCTAACAAAAACCAAAAACATCATAGGTCCCAAAAAATCCATTACGGGGGAAAAAAAACACCTATAATAACTCCTAGTTAATCTTTATGTCAACTACATATATATTTGTTAGACAACTTTGAGTGGGGAAGGAGCTACGTGTTTACCCCCAAAAATACAGAAATTTAGATTACAAAAAACGAGCATGTAATGTTACTATTGTAGTTGACATCATATATGTGCAATTGTATGTTTCCTAAGTCTCATTTTCCATGCACGAGTGTTTTTTGGAGCACCACACAGCGGAGTCAGATATTGTTCTTATTCTTTGTGCTTTGTGTCTGGTGCCTCCACATCCTTTGTGACCCCTTCCTCAATCCATGATCCATGATGATTTAGAAATGTGTGTATAATCTTGGCACGAAAAATATTGCAATATTCCTTTGTCATTTCAGTAACCACGTCCACTGCATCTGCCCAACGTTTGATTATTTGTAATACAATAATCCCACAATCAAGGCTATAGAAATAAGTAAAAGTTTGAATAAAAAATCCCCAAGTTATGGTTTCTCAAAAGATACTATACTTGCTTGTACTTACGTTCCAGGCATTTGTTGGGGGCTATTTTGCACAACACGGAGCGGTTTTCAGATCTCTTGTATGTATAACCCTTGTTCTCCCCAACACTTCTCAATATATTGCTTCTGTTTAATAAAATCATTTAGTATTTTATATTGTGTTAGCAAATTGTAAACATTTTCATAAAAAAAAATTTCTTACCACTTGGTTGGCATATCCAACATGCACGTCAATTGTGTTTTGAGTATGGGGACGTAATGAGTTGAAGAATCATTTTTTCACGAATGCTTCATACACAAGCAAGATAAATTGATAATCTGCTGCAATCAGGATAAACACATACTAGTACAGTATTGCAGGAGTAATATTATCTTCCACCAAAAGTTTCCGCAAATCATCGGACCTTGAGTTTTGGATATACGCTTGTTTTGGTCAATTTTTTTTGTTTTGTTTTTTTTTTTTTTGGTTTTTTTTTTTTTTTTTAGTCGTTACATTAAATAAGATACAAAAATATGAGAAATAGTTGTATTTAATTTGAACATGCTTTACCAATGTGAAGCTTGAGAAGAAAAAGCATGTTCTTGCATGCTTCCAATACTGGTCAACCATTTGCGCATCCAAAATCTCCATATATGAATCAATCACCTAAAACGTGTACTTTATGCCATTAATAGATTTCCACACCCACACATTGCAGTTACATGTATGTTAACAACACAAATGATAGTAAATTGCTAAAGGTACGAGGTGTAATTGCATTTTCTTACTAAACTAGTTATACATTTGTTCATCCATACATCTTCAAGGTCCGCATATGTGACTCTATTGATATTTTGGCCAATCCATATCTCGTCACTGCCACCATTTTCAAATTCAATGTTTTAGTTAAATTTTACATTATTCTCTAGCAATATAATAGAATTACGAATAAACAAGTCAACCACAAACCAATAAAACAAATAATGTTGTACTTTACAATGATCTACTTCACAAAGAAACAAACCTAACTAGATATGTTTAACTAGAATCCAAAAGAAAAAAAAAATACACAAATCCGATTTTCTAATTGAGTAAAAGAAACAATATAACTATATATGTTTAAGTAGATCACCAAATAAGTATACAACACCTATTTTCTAGACTTGAGTTGAATAAGGAACTTAACTAGACATGATTAACTAAAATGAAATTTTAGCATGCATTTTTTTGATGTTTTTAGTGTTTAAATATTAGAAGGACCTATCTGGTTATGTTTAATTAGAATCCAAAAGGAAAAAAAAAAAAAAAATACACATTTGATGTTAACTATATTTCATTTTCTAGTTGAGTTGGGAGAATAACATATTTACATATGTTTAACTAGATTTCATAATAAGATTAAGTGTACTAAAAAAAATTGTCCCTTAGAATGCCCAATGAAAAAATTAAAAAAGCTTCAAGCATAAGCAAACTTATTTGGCACCTATCACTCTGGAAAACCACACCAGTTTTTGCCAATCTTCTCTTCCTAACTGTCTTGTGATGTCATTATTTGGCAAACGAGAACAATTTGGATAGACGATTAGTTGTTTATCTTCCAGTTTGCCCACATCAATTGGCATAAAATCATCCACATTTTTCACTGCTTGTGTTCTCCCCTTTAAAGTTTTAACTACTTTCATAATAGGGAGATACTCAAAGTTAGGGTCCTGATTGTGCTTTCTTGTTTTTGTTTTTATCTTTATTATTATTGACCTCTGTTTCTCCATTGACCCAACAAGCTTTGACAAATCCTCAATCTGTTTTTTTAGCTCAGCAATTGTATTGCTTTGCTTCTGTATCTCAATTTCTTTTCCTTTCAACTGCCTAACTATTTCCATATGCTTTATGGCTTTAACTATATTTGATGCAAAAGGTTGAGTTATGAGCTGACACTCCAGCTCTTCAAGTCAATTGCAAAGATCCTCATAGTCTACAGTCAATTTAGTTATCTTTTCCTGCAAAGCTTGGTTCTCCTATTTCAGCTGACTATTTTCTTGCTCAAGGGAAGCTTTCACTTCTTCCATATGCATCAACCGATGTGCATCCTCATTCAAATCCTTGGATGAATGTCTTCAGTGTGCACTCTGCCTCACAAGCAAGCTTTCTCCTTCAGTAGGTTCACCCTTATTTGACTCTTTGGAGGGCTATCCTTGTTGCAAATCTGATCCCCAATCAAGTTTGGTTTATCACAGCCACGTTCATCCTTTCTTGTTTCCCCCAAGTTTATGTCATCTAGATGGGAAACCTCACTTGTAAGCTGTGTCGGATTTTGCCTGGTTGCGATATAAAAGTTTTCAAATCCAGTCTCTTCTAAACATCTTTCAAAGAATCCATTAGTGGGTTGTGTTGCCACAAAGTCATTCACATACACATACCTTTCCAACGTATCCCCACCCATTATTTTTCCCAGCTGTGCACATTTATTCAGCTCTATAGTTGTATGAACAAGTTTTTCACCAAAAACCTACAACGAATATCATGTTAGTAACTAGAATTTCTAACATGAAGTGAATAATTTAGTTAAGCAATTATAATACAATATATTCAAATTAATTTTAAGCAATTATGATAATATATATTCAAGTTAATTCAAGCACCAAGTGAATAATTTAGTTAAGTGATGAGGCATGTCACCTCTTTGTCTGCGAGGCTTGCAATGGTCCGTTTTTTTAGGATTTCATGGAGCTCACTTAGGTTCCATTGTAAGAACCTTGGGAACTTTTGGCCTCGCTTCGTCCCAAGTAATGTGGTGTGTTCGCACAACCAATACTGTTACAAAAACCATTAATTATCAATATAGAAAGTAATGGACTATTAATGTCGTGCAAATTTTTTCGTAAATCAATATAATTAAATATTGAACATTTAAAAACACGAAATTAACAATACCCACTAAAAGTGCCATGACACATATTGCCCTTGTTTCAGGTTTTGCATGCTTCCGGTGGATTTGAATGCTGAGATTATTATAAATCACCTTCGAGCATGCATACTTCTTCATGTCTTTCAAGTTTTCTACTGTGTTGAATAGCGCCCAACTAATGCTTTGGCCCGTAGTTGAGAAAAGGAGGTGTATGAACATAAATAGGTAACTTAAATGCACTACATCTTCTGCATCCTCTATTGTTCCACCTTAGACAACCTCAAGAATCTTTCTTCTAATTGTCTTGCTGTCTAATGTTTCTCCAGCTTGAAAGCATCTTGAAAAGAAGGCAGAGTTGGTTGGTTTTGTGCCTCGTGCAATATCAAACATCTCTTAGCCTGAAACAATCCCAAATGTGAGAGCAACGTCACTCTCCTGAAGTGTAATGTACTTCTCTCCTAGTCTGAACATCTGCTTATTAATATTATATATCTGAATTATCTTTGCAACATCATCATCAAACTTCTTATACCATATCCCATCCATGTTGCTATACATTAACTCCTGAAAAATATACCAAAATGGTGTGTACTCTAGGATGTCAACATGCACCTTTTGAAACTTGAGTTTACTAAAAAAACTCGTATAAAGGTATCAACTTTTACCTGTATTGGGGGTAATACCCTTTCTTCTTCCATGCTTCAATCACCTTAACTACACCTGTGAAGTAAAACGGTAAAGACAATAGAAAGCATGCATGTCAACTATATATTAACGTCGTTATCTTCATATTACCATTGCTTAACTATATAGATTTTAGTAGCAATAAGATCATTAACTATATATTACCCATATCAAAACCCACTAGATCCTAACATAAGAAGCAACAATTTTAAGTTAGTTCATTCATAAGGCTATTAAGTAGATACTACAAATCGAAGCAAAAAACTACAGTAACATCTAGTTGATCTCCATATCTTAACTATATATTAACATTGTTATTTATATATTACCCCTACTTAACTAGATATTACTAGCAATAACATCATTAACTAGATATTACCCATATCAAAACACAATCAACTAGATATATGTCATATAGATCCTATATTACGAAGAAAAAAAAAATGCCCACAACACAACTTGTGGCGCATTAAATCTAAATGTGAACCCACGAAAAAACGCGGCCCACAAGGGTTTGGCAAAAAATACAAAAGTGAAAGACAACAAACAAAAAGGAGTCGCCACCTCATTTTTTTAAGGAAAAGAGGAAAACCATAAAAATGTTTTATTTTCAAAAACCACATGACTCCATTTTAAAAGGAAAGGCTAAGTCTTTAAAACCAGAAAATGGATTCGAGGGCTAAGTTACGATGTGGGAAGGTTCTGGGCAAAGCCCATAGGCACCCACATCGCCCGAGTTGGTCTCTTAATTTGATTGGGCTAATTTAATAACTTAATCACATGCAAAACAGTATCAATCAATAAAATACAGCATGCATAACATATATTCCATCCATCCATTTCATCCATGCATAATCAAACAAAGAAAATAAAATAAAACAGAAAAAAGAAAAGAGAAGAAAAACCTAGGATACTTGGATCCTAGAATGGACTTGAGCCTCAAAACGAGCGCCTACGTACCATGCAGCGAAATACACGGATCAAAGTCCACGTAGTTCAAAAAAAATAGGGTTAAATCCTAATAGAGAGTTATGGTAAACCTTAGGTTTCCTTCCATAGTGATTTTCAAAGATAAAATGATTCTTAATAAAGAATCCAACAGAAGATATAAACTTTTAAAAAGGGGTGGAAAGAAGCCCTAGAGTTGACCATATCCCTCTATTAGAGAATAACCCTAGGAGGGAGAAGAGAAAAGAAAGGTTAAGAAAAGTGAATTAGGGCACTTTATACCCTACTTACCTTGTGCAATTTACTCTAAGCAATATCAAGCTTAACCCATAGCGACCTTATTTGCAATAAGGCAACTACTGCACCTGTTCGCACCCTTACACGTGCTCAAAGCATATCAAAAAGGATAACATAACAATCTGGACAGAATAGTATTAAGGCTCAAAGTCATCCACTAATCATGTTATCAACAAAAACAGTGAATAAATAGAGACCTTAATGCAACCCTAATCTCATGTCATGCATAAAACCCTAAAAATCCACTACATGCATGCAAAAACTATCATAGTTATTCTATATATATCATATATATAATAACCATGAAGAAAAACAGAAAACAAAACCTATTCTATCATGCTATAGGAAACTTGTGTGAATTTAGGGTTATCGAAACCCTAATTTCACAACTATGCATTAAAACATATGAAACAACCCTAACACATGCTCAAATCATCATGAATATCATTCATATCATATGTATTAAATAACAGGAGCGTCAACTCATGCCAACAATCACAGCGAATAGACTATATGAACTATGCATGATTTAAGAAGACAAAAAGAGTAACGCTTTCAAATCCTTAGTAAACTAAAGATTATCAAGCACATAGAACCATGAATCATCTTAAAATCATTCATATCATATCACAAAATCATGGAATTAACCTAACATGTGGAGTTACAACATGCACTAGAACTATCATAGAAGAAGAAGGAAAAGGAGAAGGAGAAGACCTATATTCAGCATTCAAAAAGAGTGCTTACCTCTTGTAGAACCTCCCTTGCCTTCAAAGTCCTTGTTCTCTTGCTTGCTTAGGGTTGAAAAGCCTTCTCTTGATGTCCTTCTAGCTCCCCAAACTCATAGCTCCCTCTCTTTCTAAGTGTAAAGTGCACTTGTGGCCCCCCTATGTGCTGAACATCATGTCCTTTATATAAAGAACTGACCCCCTAAACCAATGGCTAAGATTAATTCATTAAATAATGATCCTAGGGCTCTTAGAGACTCTCTTGGTGCTCAAACAACTCAAACTTACACACTCCTAAGAGAAAACAAGTTGTAATGGCGGAGGAAACTGTCAAAAGAGGGAGAGAAGAGTCAGAATCCCACTTAAACACGGATTCCCTCGGGTGACCGTCTGGGCTTGGACGGCTAACCGTCTGGGCTTGGACGGCTGACCATCTGGCCCGGTCGGTCACCCGAGGGCTCCCATCAACATACCTCGGTTAGACTCCTTCGCCCTCCGGAAGTCTTTCGGGGGTCAAATTAAGTCCGATTTGGACGAAATAAAAGCCAAAACGACCGTGTTTCGAAGGGGAACACATTTTTAGGCATTTTAGGAAAAAAAATCCTTAACCATGGGTGCATGGTTAGGTTTTACAAAGGTAGTTAACCATGGTGCTTAACCGTCGCTAAGTTGGGTTTACACACAAGGTCAAACCAAATGCTTTCCAAATCGAAATTCAACCTTTTTAAACATGTCTAGGATGTAAATAAAGCCCAATTGAAGTTAAATGAAAGAAAATTAAGTGGGTCACATGAGTCAATTTGAGCGAACCAAGAAAGGGTCTTTTAACCAACCTGAACCGTTATGAGCCGAATTGATCTTAAACCATTAGTTCATCAAATCGAACCTATATATAGACTCTATGTACTCATATGAACTCAAAGGAATGACTCGAGATTCATTTCAAGGTCAAATGGAAAATATACGACTTAAAAGACGATTATGCCCTTAAAGTCGCAAAAGTTCTTATTAACTATCGAAATGAACTCCAAATCACTTCAAAATTCATACACATGATATTTAATGCGATAGAAACTCAATGCAAAAGACTAGACTCAAAAATAAAATAAAAACCTACATGAAATGATGGCCTCAAACTAGGGTGACAAAAATGGGGTGTGACACTAAACAATAAAGAACAATATTAAGTCGAATTACAATATTAGCTACCAACTCAACTACATCCCATCATATCGACATAACTAGAATGGATAAACTTAACTAAGATATCTCAACTAAATGCCATCTTATAAAGAAAAACATTTCAGTTAATTTAATATATGTTAACTAGATATTACAACTCAAAGCAAAGAAATTTCAGATTGAAGTTATAGACCCTATATGAGTGGGGGAAAAAATTCACAAGAGGATAACATCCATTCCCAACTCAAAGTCACCCAACAATAACCAAACAACATTAGGGGAACCAAAAAAATCCATTTTGAAAAGAAAAAAAACACTACAATAAGATCCATTTAATTTCTATTATATCAACTAGATATTCCAACTCGAGACAAATCATTAGCATATTGAAGTTTAAACCATACAATAATGGGGAAAAAAAAAAAACAAATAAACAAACAAACCTGCATGATGATCATTACCCCCCCCCCCCCGGCGTCAAACTCACCCAACTTGTTTAATGAAAAACCTAAATGTCTCAACTAGATCCTAACATACGAATAAAAAATTTTCGGTCAATTCGTAATGCCATTGACTAAATATTACAAATCAAAGCAAAATACTATAATAAGATCTAGTTACTCTCCATATCAACTACATATTTTAACTCGATGTTAAACATTGTCAATGTCTTCGGAAAAATCATTGACAACTACATATCAACTATTTAATCTGTATACCAGCAAAGTCACCCAATTTATTTTGCAAAAAATCTAGATATCTCAACTACATATCATATAAAACAAAAACTCCATTTCATCCACAACACTATAGCGTAGAAAGTATACTAGAATCAAACTTTGTAGACAAATGTCTTTCCAACATCAATCGGAATTGGAAAAACTCAAAACTAATTTTTTTGTCTAACTTCAAACATCATAACTAGAAACCATATAAATATTAAAATTTTACAAATTTGACAAATCCATATGAATATAAGTTCACTTATATCAACTAGATCTCATCATGTGGACAAAAAATGCACTATTGAACCTTAAAACCTCATGTGCGAACCGTAATGGGAGTTTGAAAACATGCAATTTCTTTCAATTTTCCGCTTAAATCAACTTCTCATAGTTAGAAATCTAACAAAGAATGAAAAATAAGTATTTTTTTCCAACAAAATATCATTATCAAGCACCCACGATGCAAAATTTTTAGATTCATACGCACCTTTTTTCTCCATTACATTCAGTTTCTTCGGTCAAAAATGTCTCTTTTTAAAGCTGGATAATTTCGGCTTCACATATCTTTTTCTTCGCTTCATCTTGAATGAAAATCTACTCCAAAAAATTTCGGTGCAAATCTTCAAAGAGTGTGTGAAGATTTCAGTTCCAATACCTCAATCAGCTTCATTCCCTTTTTTCTTCCTATTCTAGTAAAGCTAATTTGTTTCCCCCTTATTTCGTAAAATCTTCTTTTAGTCTCTCATTTATCCTCCATCAAGTCGTCTCATTTAATAATCACATTAGTTCGTCTCACAGTCGGCCCATGCGGGTCGACCCATGTAGTGGTACTGATATATAAACATGAAAATTTAATTATTTGCTATTTTTTTTTAAAACATAAATACCGTTTGAGAGACATGTAGATATATAATGTTCTTAATATGTATCTTATTTAGGTAATTATAACGGACATTAAACACAATTTGTCAAACTTCCTTTCATAACTACGAGTCATAGTAGGAATAAGAAGCTGGTTAGAACTTAGGAGACATGCATAATAATGGAGGTTATGTAGAATTCATGAAGTGAAAGTTATTTTTTTCTTTTTTAATTTTTGGAAAATAAACATTCTTAATTGTTCAAATATAAGGGCAAATAAGTCTTTAAAATTTAAAATAAAGGATGTAAAGGTCAATCAAAAGTTTTTCTAAGATCTATATATATATATATGTTCTATTATTAAGTGCACCTGATATTAGTTTCATGTGCACTCTAAAACTGTACCTAGTGATTTGTATTTTGTGAATTTAACAATTGGAATAGATAACCTTCTTATGTAGGCATTCTATGCCAAAAATTAAGTTGATCTAAGATTAAATGCTACTCAATTTAAAGCATGCATTTTTTAATCAATAACAATCGCTCATTTATGGACATTTCAAATGAAATAGCTTTTAATCTTATTATTAGCATGCATGAAACAAATTTAATCCAATGGTTGGTTTGAATAAATACCAGTTGCAAATAAAAGGTTGATCCAACTGTTGGATTATATTTATATATATGATCATGTGCAAGATATCCTAGAATATCCCATTCGATTACGGCCATCCATGGATGACACTTGTGCAATACGCACGTGGATCGTTTCGGACGACTGTGATTGAACGGGATATCTAGGATATCCTGCACATGATCAAAACTGTATGTATATGTGTATATATATATATATATATATATAGGGTAATGATCCATGGATACAAGATTTGACACAAGTTTTTATAACTCCATCTGTGAAGCATATTTTGAGAAACCCACCATTGGATTAAATAGTCTCTCTATCCTAACCATGCATACCAAAAATCAAGTTGATCTGATATCAATTGCCATTCAATCCAAAAACTTTATTTTTTATCAACAAAAATCTCACATTTATGGATGAAGCGATTCTTAATTTCAAATCAACTTGATTTTTGGCTTACATGGTCTAGGGAGACTATCTAATCCAACAATGAGTTTCTCAAAATATGCTTTACAGATGGAGTCATAAAGTGTCAAATTTTGTGTTCACAGATCATGACTTATATATATATATATATATATGGATTAAGAGTGTACCTTCAAATGGTGTGATTTAGATTGGCCACATCATTGTACAAATTGATTAAACCTGTTATGTGCACATACACATCATATTTGCAATTCATACACAGATACACAAAGGTGCTTATAAATGTTTTTTGTGTATTAATAAGTAATTTTATCAAAGACTATAGAAAGAAAACAGTCCATTTTCACTAATTGAATGCGGCAATCTGTAACAAAAACAAGACCAATGATTAATTCAACTCTACCAATTGAATGTGGCAGTAATGCCATTAGTACTAACAAAACATATTTAGCATCAATTGACATCATACGTTTCAAAGCAACTCTGCCTCTCACTCTTTCTACTTCCAAAGTACAGGTATATATATATATATACATATATAAAAGACATTTTAAGCTCTAAACTCCTCCACACAACTCAAAGGTATTCCAGGATGTTTTAGTATACTACATACAATCTCAAAATATATTTGGAAATGTATTATGATAGCCTAAGCAAAATCCAATAAAGCTCCAAAGCTTGCAATATATAAAAGACATTTTAAGCTCTAAACTCCTCCACACAACTCAAAGGTATTCCAGGATGTTTTAGTATACTACATACAATCTCAAAATATATTTGGAAATGTATTATGATAGCCTAAGCAAAATCCAATAAAGCTCCAAAGCTTGCAATATTAGGCAACTACTCCAGTAGATTGACATTGAGGATAGTTTGTAAATGAGTTTTACCACCTAATTCATAAATTGTTACAATTGAATAATGAAAGGGTAATTTGTTCAATTTTAAGTTCAATGAGACTCGTGAGATTAACCTATAATTCAGAAGGGGTTTTGTGTAATTTACCCTAACATAATTAGAGGGGAAAAACTATACTTTCCTTTTATTTTCATTTTTACTTTTTGAGTGGTGCTACAGTTAGCCATGAAATCCAACAAGGCGACAAGCCTACTTGTCCAATGTATCTTTGAAAGCAAACGAACATATGTATAAGCACACTAAGAAAAAAAAAAAGAAGAAAAAGAAAAAGATAGAAACTATGCTTAGACCTCTATATTGTGCAAATTTAAATAAGATCAATCAAATTTTACCGAAATGAATAAAGAAGCTTGCCAACACGCACCTTCTTTCCTACACCACCCATTCCAAAATACATTTCTATAGCCAATCTAAATTGGAGGACAAGGAATATATATTCAGTTAAGCAACATAAACAAATGAGAAGCAGCTATAAATTTGAACTTTAAAAAAATCAAAAAAATCTTCTATTTAATCCTATCTAGAAAGTTCAAAAAGTAGCATGAGAGCCATCTTCCAAACAAAATATGCATAGCAATCAACAAATCCAAATTGACTACATTTTATTGAGAAAAATCAAATTTAAAAGGAAGTTCTAAAGTATTGATAAGGAAAATTATTCGATTTCAAAGAAAACCACCAACTAAATGATTGCCCCATGTAGTTGCAATGAATATCAGTAAGATAGTAACTAAACAAAGCACCTTGAGTAATGCTCTTCCACCCATTGGCTTGTAAGATATAGGGGTTTTTAAGACGGGTCAAATAGCATTACTCTCTCCAAAAAATAGAGAGTAAATTTTTATGAGCATTAGAGTAAACATGAACTTGTTTGAAGTACTGTAACTGATAAAGCACACCCATATGTTGATTTATTGAGACTTAAAATTAACCCATTTACTCCAACAAGTTCATGTCTTCTATGACAATGAAAAGTATGTATAGGAAAAAGAAAAGCAAAAGAATTGTTATTATTGTAACACCCCAACCTAAGCATTGAAAAGACAATGTTGAAAAGCCATACACATGGACAAGTTAGAGTATGAAAACTGCAGAAGACTTAGTTAAAGATTCAGGTATATATATATATATATATTTTTTTTTTTAAAATGATAATAAAGATTGTACTAGCTCATCAATAACATTAAACCAAAAATCAATATGAAATGCCGTGCTCATGCATTTATAAATATGTAAGACCAAGCTATCATGCCACCCCAAGGTCTAACCTCAAATCCATACATTCAGTTGTCCGCCTAAACCCTCAACCTTTACCTAAGAATTTGCGTGGAATGCAAGGATGAGCTATGAAACCCAATAGGAATATATGTGACTTTTCAACTAATAATATAATGTTGATACATGGGATATTGAGATAAACAGTTCGAAAATCCCAAAGTAGTAAACATGTTTTCCAATCAATTATGTGTGGGTTTTCATTTCATATCCAAATATCGTTTCTAAAACTATGGTTCATTCAATATATATCTATTCTTACCCCCAAGATAGGGAGGTTAAAAACCGTATCACCCATCGCTGACTCTCAGGCTAACCAACCCGACGCCAACCAAGAAAATAGCCACACCATGGGCTCTTCCTCTAGAGTTTTGGAGTTTTCACCCTAGGGTTCATAACCCATACTTGTTCACTTATGAGAGTATTCTCAACCAAGACTGTAGGCCCTAGCCTGCGTGATACAATCCAAGACCTGTGGTCTCCACAAAATAGTACCATGAACCAAGTATATCCAATAACATTTTTCATAAATCGTGTGAGGCATAACTTTTAAGCAATATTTCATAATAACATGCTCGAAGCAATTTTCATAGTATAAAAACTTCACGATAGTCAATATGCCTCAAAGTTCACAATAATAATCACCACACATCATGTTATATTCCACGTATCATATTTTCAATTTAAATTCAAGATCATCATTAATTTAGAAAAGTATGTTGAATAAAACACATTACACAACAAGGAGAGAGATCACAACTCCTACTTCGGTTCGCTAGTAAAACCAAACCCAAGTCCCCACATGTGATAACACCAATGATGTCAACGCAATGCTAAATGCTAATGCACCCTAAGGTCCTCTGAGGACCAACCAAAATCTGATGATAATGCATATGTACAATATTTAAGGTTTCCACGTCAAATAAAATAATAAAATATACTCAAATTGATTATTCAAGGAGAGGTCAAAATAATTTTTGGAATACTTTCTATAATTTTTGGGAATGATAAACATGCAATTTTCTGAAATTTTCTGATATTTTTCTAGTAAAATATAATATTGGTCAAAAGGTCAAACATGGTCAAAACAAGGTCAAATTGGCCAACATGGGTTTTAAAATGTCAAATTATATTTTGAAGTTTTTTTTTTTTTTTTTTTGGGAAATTTTCTCTAATTTTTGGAATTTTAGAAGGTTTTTTTTTTTTTTTTCTTTGGGAATTTTAGAAACTAAGAAAATAGGTCAAAAGTCAAAATTAGTCAACTATTGGTCAAATTTGGTCAACAAGGATCCTGCAAAGTGGGGCTCACTGTGGCGAGTCAAACAGTCAAACGTGAGCCTCATAGGGTCAACCTACTGCCTTCAAAAGCATGGGAACACGATATGCGTAGGTGAGTGCACCACACTGGATCACAACCCATTATAAATGGTCCTTGCAAAAACTAACGAAATGATACGGGTTTTGAGGTTAAAGATTCGGGTTTCACAGACAAAAAATCTGCAATTTCTTAAAACGTGAAGCTATGGTCAATTTTAGCAAAAACTACCATCTTAAATGGGTTCCTAGAACCCAAAAACGTAGGTTAAGGTCACATACACTAACCCAACTTAGGAAATGAGCATATAACATGCTATACACATATGGGTACATACATATACAGATCAACCGAATAGCAAGAAGGGTGAGGTTCTTACCTCACCGAGAGAGCTCCACGAGCTCAGACCACAAGCCTACTCCCAACTCTCCTCTTCTTCTTCCTTCCTTCTCGATCTCCTCTCAAGCTCTCCATCTGTCTCTCCGCCTCTCGGTTGCTCTCTAAATGTAGAAGAAACAAAACTGAAAATGAAGGGATGGGAAAGCACCGGTTGTGCAGGTGTAGGGGCATGGGTTGTGTACTTAGTCTAGACATAGATTAGGTGAGTTGTCACTCACATGGGTTGCATTCTTCTCCTCTTTTTTTTTTTTTTTTTTTTGGGCGCAAATATACTTGTGTTGCATTCATACTTTCATAGTGATTCATTAGAGAACTGAGCTCTT
This sequence comes from Liquidambar formosana, assembly GCA_039720395.1. NCBI lineage: Eukaryota > Viridiplantae > Streptophyta > Magnoliopsida > Saxifragales > Altingiaceae > Liquidambar > Liquidambar formosana. The sequence continues at coordinate 9,142,291 of CM077827.1, forward strand.
GAAAATTGAATCGAAAGGCCACTGCAGCAAGGCTGCAACAGCCAGTTAGCGAATGCCACATGGGAGTGCATTCATTAGAGAACCGGGCTCTTGAAATTGAATTGGAGGATGTATGCAAGGCTGCGACAGCCAGCCAGTGAATCCATCAGTGGGGCCATGGGTCTATGTGGGGAATTGTAACACGAATCTAGCCCAATTAATTGTCCCCCAATTTTATTATTTTTTTATGGGTGAACTGGACTCTTTAGAAATGTTGAACAGAACAATTGAACAATTTTTTTTTTTTTTTTTTTTTGTGATAGAAAAAAAATTTTGAACTTTTAAATAAAATAACGGGTAAATATTACAGTTCAGCTGGAAAGAAGAATGTTACTTTTGATAATGGGCCAATCACTTATATCAGCCCATTTGGAGTCATGCTCCCCCAGCCTTCTACTTCTGCCCCAAGTCCATTTGAGGATGAACTAAGTTATGTGCCTTGATGTTGGTCTCCACAAAGCCCAAAATGCCATCCCAATTTAGAACAATGGACACGAATAAAGAGCTCCTTTAACATTAAAAGATTAAAATAAAAAATAAAAAATAAAAAGCTTTTACAAGTGAAAGATCAAAAATGTTCTCACGTTGCAATTTGAGCAATTTTATGCAGCCCAACTCTTTTAGGTCCTACTTCGATTCCCATAAAACCATATGGGTGTTTATATGAGAAAATTAGGACAATTGAGGGTTGGAAGTTTTGGGAGTTGGGACACACTATTTTCTTTGAATTTTTTTTTTTTAACACAACTCAATATTTATTGATGGGTGATGCTACTTTGTCCTATACTTTTGTCCTACACTTTATCCTATTAAATGTATTTGGGAAGGTAAGGTTGTGGAACCCACTAATATAATTAAACCCTTACCTTCTCAAATACACTAGTAGAACAAAATATAGGGTAAAAGTGTGGGGCAAGATAGCATTACCTTTTATTGATATTAGGAAGATTATGAACAAGGGAAATTTCTATCCATTGTTGAAAAAATAATAATATTTTTTTATTGGGTTTAAAAGAGAGTCCAATGGGCCTTTGGGTATACAACGGGGTAGCCCATCTCCATTCCCCTTCCCCTTACCGTTACTGGCTCATGCACTTGTGAGCCATAGAATCATACCAAAGCTTTGACTTTGTTTGGATATCGAAAAAGAGAGAGGGAAATGAGGGAAAGAAAATTATCGACATTGCCTATAGAAAGAAAATATTTTTAAAAACTTTCAAGTATTTTCCTTTTAAATTTAGGAATTTACTTTGTATGATAAATAGTTAGGAAGGAAATTTGAATTACTCGGGAAATTAAATACCATGATTCGCTTATTATTATGCTGATATGATAAGAGGGTCATCTCCATTTACTTGATGAAGTGGACATACATAATCATAATTATGGATTTCCTTTGAATTTTGTTATGGTTTGTGCAATGCTATATTATTAGATTTCTATAGTATTTTCTCAAGATGATTAATGGTTACTAGGACTCATATCTTAAGAAGTGCAAATTCCTCTTGGTGCTAGCCAATTAACTGTCGATGGATCAATGGGGGGTGTTTTTGTTGTCTTGAAACCACATTTTTGGTGCAACAAGTGTTCTATGAACACCAAAACAGTACATAAATGTGATAAATTAAAATATGCTCTAACATAGCATTACCACCTTCAATGGTAATTAATGGACGTTTAATTATTCAGCATGTCTCATGCAGTTTATATTATATATATATATATATATATATATATATATATATATATATATTTATATATACATACACAGTTATGTTTCTATCAGTATGTGTTGATATAAGTTATATCAGCATCATGCATTGAGGGTTGTACCCCTTGCATTGGTCCAATGTACCTCATATCCCACTAATGCATAAGGTACAACTCCTAATGCGGGTGTTGATATGAGTTTTATCAGCACGTGCTTACCTGATCATCATCCTATATATATATATATATATATATATATATATATATATATAATCTTTTGTTAAACAACCCAATGCTTACCAGAGTTGTGCGGGTTAGAATCTGACCTCGAACATTGATGAAGTTCCTAGAGCTAATTCGGGTGTCAGAAGGGTGGCCAAGGTGGGTTTGGCCAAGCCCCCTCCAATGCCCCTCCGATACTTAAGCACTATATATTTTGGAGGAGGAAGGAAGAAGAAGATAAAGGTTTAGGGTTTTTGGGTACTGTTCATCCCAACTTACTATATTTGGCTACGTCATATTGCTTTTATACCCTTCTGTACAGATTAACCTGGTTAGGTTTAATAATCGCTTGGGTTAGGTTAGTGCTGACCAAGGTTAATCTTGTAACCGTCTGACCATGATTTGTCAGATGTGGTGAACTGGCTAACTTGAGTTAGATACAACTGTTTACATGTGGCTGAATGAGTTACTGGATTCCCGTGCTGGGAAGGGCCAGTGATTTGTTGACCTGAATTTCCTTTCTTGCTGAGATGGTTAGCTTGGGTTGAGTCATAAAGACTTTGCTTCCCTTCAGATTTGGACTGCTGGGCTGAGATAATTGAGCTGAGAAACCAAGCCGGATTTATCCCACACAAGTTATTGTGCTCCGAATTTCACCATAGAAAGCTCAAATCTCTAGCTCTAATACCAAATGATGTATTTTACCAAAAAATTCAGTTGGAAAATAAAGGAAAATGAGAGAAATTGAAAGAAAATGAAATCAAACTTTGATTTCAAGCGAGTGAAAAAGGCAAAAAGCTCTCTAAATCACAACCTGTTATGATGTCAAAAACTGAAGATAACTCTCTAACAACCTATTTCTAAAACAATAAAATGTTGTGAAATGTCTAAACAACCCTCTAACCAAGTTAGCTAACTTCCAACCAACTAAAGGAAATATTAACTACATTTTAGAATTTAGAATCATCTAGGAACAAAATACAAACGAAATAAATTGAAATATGCTACTGAAATCTATTGGATATAAAGACATGGCCTGCATCACATAGTTTTAGTATGTTTAAAACGCACTAGCTAAAATTGTTTTAACACATCGTCAATTGCCTTGGGTCTAATGGCATGTCACATCCCAATAGGGGTGTGGGGTTTATGGAGGTCTTGATTTCGATTCCGTGTGAGTGTGTATGTGTTCTCCTATCATTTGGCAAAAAAAAAAAAAAAGAAAGTGTTTTGATGCATCTTAAAGATATGTATATTATTTGAATTTGCATTTACTCAATTTTAGACTTCCTTTTCGTCTCATGGTTGATTACTTGCTTTGTCACCGTCATCTGCCAATCTATTGGTTTAATCGAAATCAGGAAGGGTTTCTATTAGGATGCAAAGTGAAACCTCTTTGCTCACAAATAGATGGACTAGTAGCAAATAATATCTTCCTAGCTTGCATATTCGTGGGACTCAATTTCATTTAGAAAAGCTTATCTCTATCTTTCAGTAACTGAATGGAAAGTTCTTTATAAAAGGACTCTAGAATCAGATGCACTGGCATCAATCAACTCCTTGAGTTGCTTCTTTAGCTGTGGTAGTTTAGGGGGAGCCATTTTTAAGACATGAAAACTCTTCATTGGCCGCATGATAACAAGTTTAACTTCCAACTATTGGGAATCAAACAAGAGGAAAAAATAGAAGTGCTGAATATAAAAATTTTTCCTTTGATCCCCTAACCCATGAATCTAACTATACATAACACAAAATCAAACCCTAACTATGAAGAGGGTTAGAACACTTATAGTTTTGTTGTCTTCTCCTTTTTGCTCCAAGCTCTGACTTCGGACAGCGGTGAATGAGCAGCCCAAGCGTGCTGCCTCCAACGGTATCCACACCTAGCTGGGGCTTCAAGTCTTTTCCACCTTTTCCTTGTTGTTGCTAGTGTAGGAGAAGAGAGGAGAGAGAGAGAGGGAGGCTGGAAAATTTTGGCCAGCCCTTGGGGAGTTCAACTTATGATGATGTCACACATCAAAGTGTGACTTATATAGTCCACACTCAAGGGGGCCGGCCCTAGGGGGAAACCCTATTAGGGTTTTATGCAATTTCTCTAAATTGCACAATAACCCCTATAAATTATATCAAATATAAATAAGCCACAAAAAACTATTCTTTTATTCACTCTTACCCTTTCTCTCATAGACTTTAAAGCTCATCTTGCATGATCAGTGTGTGACCCATTGGGTTCACATCATCAAGTAGTAGGAATAGCACGAGGTTTGCACAATGGGACTCTTTCCATTTAGGGTTTAATTGGAACTCCTTCCAATTCCCTAATTGATTATAACTCACTTATATCAATTAGGGCTTCTACTAACCATGAATAACACCTAGCATATGGTTCATGGTGTTGTCCTTAATGAAGTGAATAAGATCTTACATTGAACCCTTCTATTATAGTTTATAGGTTACAATTACATCCTTCCATTTACACAATGTCTCCAATTGAACCAATAGGACATGGAAGTCTGTCCAGTCCCTAGTTCAATTACTTTATACTCATTCATAGATATCAACTCAATAATGAACTTATGGAAACTCCTTTCCATATTCATATTGCCATGGCCATGGACTGAATGAGTTATATTATGAATGCTATATGAGACATTCTCTCCCTTTTTTCCGAGAGTAATGGATTTCTTGTTGATCACTCACATGTCTTCATACACATAGCAATAGGGCCAATGAACACCCTTACAGACCCTTGAATAGGGTCTGCACTTATTGTTATCAAACTTCTAAAGTTACATGCATAAGGCAACTATGGTGTCTCAGGTCTAAGGATTACTTGTACCACTATGGTGTCTCAGGTCTAAGGATTACATGTTAGTTTCTTAGAATACTTCCCTAGTTAAGTTAAACCCATTATTCACACAGGTGTGTTTCACCAAATATATACCTCACATGTAAGTTTCTTGGTATATACTAGCTTAAGCACCCCATAATATCTCATATATGATAGTTTCAAGTAATGTCTTTAATATGGGTAGCTCTTACATGTCTGTAGCCAGGTACCCACATTAAGGGACGTTAGATGATCCTATAATAATGGAAGGCAATGAAGAATCCATTCCCTAATGTATTCTCTATTTCCAACTTAATATTAAAAAGAGGGGCTTTAAGGGTCTCATCAAATTAACTGATTTAACATACATCTCATGCATCTAAATATAAAAAATGAACAGCATAATAATAATAATCCACTTATCGATATTAGTCCCTAAAAGGAGACATATAATGATCTATGGATTTGGAGCTATCACTATTAATCTCATTAAAAGCTCCCACTATGATGATTATGGACTTTAAGGGGATTCAATCCATGCCATGATCCAAGGTCTAAGGTGGGTGTAGGTGATCGTAAAATAACACATTCGAAACATGTATGCTGTCATGAAGCACTTCTCTAAGCTTTCAAGTCCTTCACTCTGCTCCTTTTGCTTAATGGTCTCCACCATTGGCTTGTTGGGCTCCATCATGCTCTTTTGAGTCCACCATGCTCCTTAGTGCACTCTCGATTACGTAACATTTACATAATATAAAGAAAGAGATACATAAGGGGAATGTGGGGTACATAAGAGAATAATAGAGAGAGAGAGGGAAGGTAGCATGCAAGCCCCAAATAATAAATTACATCACCAAAAATAAATTACAATTCTTGAAAAATATTACAACCCATTCATAAAACGGCCAATCATAATTGGTTTAAAGGGTATAGTCCATAATCATCATCCAATCACAAACATACAATCATATTGCATAATGTAAAGATAAACTGTAAGCATTAAAACATATGGGCATTATGGTAATTCTCTTGAATGATTTACATTAATCTCATTAATGCATCCTAATCTTATTAGGTTTTAACAAAATATCCAGAATTAAATAAAGTCTTAACATTTAAGATATTTTGGTTTCAATTAATCAAATTAATTTAAACATATAAAGTTTCCTAAAATAACTCTAATATCCAATATTAGGGTTTCCTTAATTAAACAAAACAATTTCATTTAATTAAGAATTTCCAGATTTTAATTTAATCCCCAATTGTGTTTTAAACCATTTAAAACATTATAAAATTAATCAATATTAATTAAATAATTATCATGGGAATTAAATAAAATCATTTAAATGATGAATTAGTGTATTAGGGTTTCCTAAAACCCTAAACCCTAACTGCATAACCCTAAACCCTAAATGCAAGCCCTAATCATTAAATGCCTTATGATTGGTCATTTAATGTCCAATCATTAAAACCCTAGGTTCATACGATATTTAATAAAAGGGATTAGGGTTTAATTAATGCCGAATAGGGTTTTAATTACCCTTAATTAATTACACTAATTAGGGTTTCCAAAACCCTAACTCTAGACATCATTAATGGTATTAATTATGCCCTAACAACTAATAACCATGATTGGTCATTTAATGACCAATCATTAACTCTTAATTTAAGGTAATTAATATTCCAATTAGGGTTTTAATTAATGCCATAATGAAATTAGGGTTTCATCATTAACTCAAAATTAGGGTTTCATCATTAACTCTATGCAGCCGCCACTACCAAGGGGCTGCTTGAGCTTGGCTAGGCTGCCATGGCCACCAACGACTGTGGGAGGCCATGGCCAGCCATGGGAGAACATCCTAGGGGTGTGTGCTAAGCCTTTGGACACGTGAGAAGTGGTCCAAGTGGCTGCCTTCATCCAAATCAATTAGGGTTTCCAAAACCCATTACTGGCGCCATTGTTGCAGACCTTCAAGGTCACAATTGCTTTTAAAACCTTATCAATTCGACTCCTCCATTGAAACCAGCTTTTGTATCATGTCCCTACATGAAATACTAAGCTAATAGAAGAGGTTTGGATGATCAGATCATCACCAATTGTTCTAAACAATTAAAACAACAGTAGGCTGCCCAGAATTTGACAGCAACTATCCATGGTCAGAAATTGATTTAAAACCCAGCAAGATGAATGAATTAAGCTATCAAACGAATTTTCCCAGTATCCAACATGTCTTAGGAAACTAATGCAATTGGTTTCATGCAATTTGGAGTTCCCTAACTCAAGTTCTAATCAAAACTCCATTGATGACTTTTCTGCAGAAAAATTCTGCTTTGCTGTTCATGAAAAATTTTCAAACTTTTTGAATCTTTTTCTATCAAAACCTTTTTGAAACTTAAAGAAAATCATATACACATGATATATAATGATCCTACAATGGATTTGCATCAAAAATACAGAAGCTTTGATTGAATTTAATTGCAAGAACCTCTAGGTTCTAAAACCCAGATTCAACCCTTTGAAGAAAACCAGTTTTCCTTTTTCTTCTTCTCCCAGTTCAAACCCTATGCAACCTTTGCATCAATGGTTACCTTTAACCATGATTTAGAAGAGGAGTAGAAGAAGAATAGACCTAGGGTTCCAAACCCTAGGTTCGGCCAAAGAGAAGAACAATTATGCAGTAAAAATTTTCCAGATTTTTGAATCATTCAACTACACCATAAATTCCAGCCCATATGTATTTTGTATTATGCATAATCATGCCTCTGATACCACTGTTGGGAATCAAACAAGAGGAAAAATAGAAGTGCGGAATATAAAAATTTTTCCTTTGATCCCCTAACCCATGAATCTAACTATACATAACACAAAATCAAACCCTAACTATGAAGAGGGTTAGAACACTTACAGTTTTGTTGTCTTCTCCTTTTTGCTCCAAGCTCCGACTTCGAATAGTGGTGAATGAGCAGCCCAAGCGTGCTACCTCCAACGGTATCCACACCTAGCTGGGGCTTCTAGTCCTTTCCACCTTTTCCTTGTTGTTGCTAGGGTAGGAGAAGAGAGGAGAGAGAGAGAGGGAAGCTGGAAAATTTCGACCAGCCCTTGGGGAGTTCAACTTATGATGATATCACACATCAAAGTGTGACTTATATAGTCCACACTCAAGGGGGCCGGCCCTAGGGGGAAACCTATTAGGGTTTTATACAATTTTTCTAAATTGCACAATAACCCCTATAAATTATATCAAATATAAATAGGTCACAAAGAACTATTCTTTTATTCACTCTTACCCTTTCTCTCATAGACTTAAAGCTCATCTTGCATGATCAGTGTGTGACCCATTGGGTTCACATCATCAAGTAGTAGCAATAGCACGAGGTGTGCACAGTGGAACTCTTTCCATTTAGGGTTTAATTAGAACTCCTTCCAATTCCCTAATTGATTATAACTCACTTATATCAATTAGGGCTTCTACTAACTATGAATAACACCTAGCATATGGTTCATGGTGTTGTCCTTAATGAAGTGAATAAGATCTTACATAGAACCATTCTGTTATAGTTTATAAGTTACAATTACATCCTTCCATTTACACAATGTCTCCAATTGAACCAATAGGACATGAAAGTTTGTTAAGTCCCTAGTTCAATTACTTTATACTCATTCATAGATATCAACTCAACAATGAACTTATGGAAACTCCTTTCCATATTCATATTGCCATGGCCATGGACTGAATGAGTTATATTATGAATGCTATATGAGACATTCTCTCCCTTTTTCCTGAGAGTAATAGATTCCTTGTTGATCATTCACATGTTTTCGTACACATAGCAATAGGGCCAATGAACACCCTTACAGACCCTTGAATAGGGTCTGCACTTAGTGTTATCAAACTTCTAAAGCTACATGCATAAGGCAACTATGGTGTCTCAGGTCTAAGGATTACTTGTACTACTATAACATTGAGAAACTGATTGACAAGCAAGTTAAAACTCCATTCAATTTATTTCAAATCTTTGGTTACATTCAGTGTACCTATTTTATTAATAGGCACCCATCTGTTGGTTGTAGTGTCTCCACACAAATAGCTTGAGACCAGCTATCCTCCCATAGAGTCAACCTAACAAGTGCTAGTCCTATGGTTCATTACTGTCCATCATAGTGAACTTTCAACTAAGAATGATTTAGGAGTTTAGTACAGAAATATATTTACAGTCTCATAATTACAACTCTTTGTAATTCAATATTCTCAACTCTAACTCCTTGGACATATTATGTAAATATAAATGATGCATACAAATATAATAGAATGAGCCTTTTTATTGAATCAATAATAAATGTGACATACATAAATGAAATCAGATGATTGTTCTTTTATCCCTAAACAATCATCTCTATGATTGGCTCTAAGGCATAACTCTAACACCAACATTAGGTTTGGTTAAAGTGGTGTATTTCTAGAGAAGATGCAAGAAGACTTTAACACATGAAATTTATTAATTTTTTATCTTAGGAGTACTACTCATCTTCTAGTATTTCTCATTATAGTCTAGCAATTATTTAACCAAACATGTCAAATTTAAAAAAAATCATGTAACAAGAATCATGGAACCTCCAACGGTGAATAAGCGGTTCCAGTTTTAAGAAGTAAAGTGGTCCAGTGGCCAAACTGGCCAATTTGTTCGATTTGCCTCACATCCAATGGCTTAGGGTGTGTTTGGTTCGGGGAATGGGAATGTGATTACTGGGAATGACCCATTACTTGGGAATGGGAATGTAAGGGAATGCTACCCATCCCCGCGTTTGGTTCGTGGTAATGGAAAGTGTGATTCCCACATAATATTCCCATTACCACGTTTGGTTGGGTAGGAATGTGATTCCCAAATATAGTAAATTCCCACAATACCCTTACTTTACCAAAATCAAATTTCGAAATCCACCAACACCATTTCCCCCCATCTCCTCAATCTTGCACGTCGTCCACCCAAACCTCACGAAGAGATCGAAAACCATAAACCAAGCTTCTTCCTACTGGTAGATCTACACGAATGGATCGAGTAGAGTATCTTGAATTTCTTGCATACATGAGCATTTGGAGGTGTGTTGAAGCTGAAATTTAATATCGGAGGGAATCTTGTCGAACAGATCCACAACCGAACCTGGGCAAAATAATTGTTATAGAAGAAGATCGACTTCTGTTCTGTAGAAGCGTCCATTCTTTCCTTGATCTGCTTCGATTTATTGTGTTGGAGGTACGAATCTGACTTATAGCTTTTAATTTCTTATTGCCCTAAAAATAGCCAACTATACAGACTTTTAGGTGGCTATATTGCAAGGCAGTGGGTGTGTCATGTTAAAAAAAAAAAAAATTTAGCCAACTACACTCACTTTTAGTTGGCTATATTGTATGGCAGTGGGATATGTCATGTGTGAAAAAAAAAATTAGCCAACTATATCCACTTTTAGTTGGCTAATTTGCAAGGCAGTGGGTATGTCATGTGAAAAAAAAAATTATTATAGCCAACTACATCCACTTTTAGTTGGCTATATTGCATGGCAGTGGGTTATCTCATGTGGGAAAAAAAAAATAGCCAATTATATCCACTTGTAGTTGGTTATTTTGCATAGCAGATGGTTTTCTCATATGACACAAAAAAAAATTTAGCCAACTACACCCACTTTTAGTTGGCTATATTGCATGGATGTGTAATGGTGAGGGAAGGGACATGGCTGGAATAAGATTTTCTTCCTTGAAGAAGGCAAGGGCACGCTTGGAATTTAAAATTATTGTAAAACAGATTCCCAGGAGTCGGGAATCAAACCCACGTTCTCATCAGGAATGCTTTTAGCCTTTCATTGGGAATCTGAGGGGTAGCGGGAATGATACTTCTCTGGGAATGTGGCCCTGCCAAACGGGGGAAAGGGGAATGAAACCCCTTTCCCGGGAATCATACCCCCGAACCAAACGGTGCCTTAGTAGTAAAGAAGTTAGGTCCCAAGATTCTAAGGTGGCTAACTCAAGTAAATATGAAAGATTTCGATTTCAAGTCTCAGCACTTTAATAAATATACTACCTGAACAGTAATTAATCCCTGGTTGAAAGCTTTTGGGGAGGGTGTGGGGGAAAAACACTGAGTCTTGACCAAAAAAGGAAAAGAAAAAGCTGAACTGGGGTTGTCAATTGTCAGGTAAGCCCTCATACGGTGTTCTTCGTAAATGGCATTCACCGGTGATGATTATTATTAGGATTTCGGTTCGGTATCTATCTTCTATTCTGCTAGGGTTTCTTTTGCGGACCAAATTGGAGGAGCAAACCACAATTTCTTTCCTTTGTCCGTTCCTTTTTCTCATTCCATGCGTCATGTTAACGTTTCGTTTGGAGGAAAACTTGTTTGGTTCCTGAATGAAGAGGCATGATTGGTTTTTCTTTTTAATTGAAATATACAACCACCCACCAGGACAAAGCACAAAATTGTGTGGTATCGGCATGATTTTTTTTTTCTTTTTTTCTTTTTTTCTTTTCTGATTGAAACATATCCACCAGGACAAAGGGATCCTTAATATATATATATATATATATTTTTTTTTTTTTGTTTATTCAGCTATTTAATTTATTTTTTCCATACGGAATATTTTCTTGCAGAGTGCCAATGTCTCCGAGAACTCGATCCGTGAAGGAATTTGTATTTCTATGGGGTATGTTTTCTCGCCCTTTTTGTTTATTATTTTTGTTACTCTTTAAATTGTTGTTTTCATCTGCTACTCCAGGTGGTACATTGTCTCTGCTTGCTGCTGTGTGTTGTGGCAGTTTTCAATTAGGGGAGTGGTACGTGTTAAACGGTTGTTATGTGCTTTTTAACTATTCTTCTTTTGGTTTTCCCTTTTTTCATTGTTGTTTCAAGTTCAATATGAGAATTCTTAGTTTTAAATCTTGGACCTTGATAAATAATAAGCACACTATGTTGCGTTCTCATACCGCTTATTTCTGGAACTAACACATAGAGAAGAAAATCCCAATTTACATGATCGTAAGCTTTTTCCACATCCAATTTACACAAAATCTGGGAATCCCCCTCTAATCCTCAACTCAACCTATAAGGACAACATCCAAAATTTGTCTTCCTTTCAAAAAACGCATTTTGATTAGGGGAAATCACACACCCACCACCTCTTCAAGCCTCCAAGCCAAGACCTTTGCAATAAGCTTATGCCTTGCTATGTAAGCAAGACTTGTCAAAACGATTACACACAATTGATTAGTAAGAAATTTTTTGCAGCTTTTGTATTAGTTAATTCTGAGACTCCATTAGTTATTTTATTAGAGTGGGATTCCTATGGGGTCTTTGAGAGATTATAAGGCTTATCTCCCCCACCCCCTCCTTTTATTTATTTATTTATTATTATTATCATAGAGAAACAGTAAATTTCCAGTGCTGCTGCACTTTTTTTGTCCACTACCTGTCCATAAGTTTGAATTTCAACCTCAAAAACCCTTATTTTTTGTCACAAGCTTAACATTACCTTTCTGTACAAATTCCTTTGAAAACCCGAAATTTCCATTGCTGTCTTGACATTATAGTAAGCTTTCACCTTTGATATCACATTACATTCATCCTTAAATCACAACCAAATTAACCTTTATTATATCTAGAACTCTTAAAATCAGCTTTTTCATAATCCATAAAAAAAAGAAGTTCTAGCCCACCTATCTTGATTGTAAGCAATGTTTTAAAAAATCCATCCCGGGCGTGTTTCTGCTTGTTTTGAGGGGTTAAACACCCTTGGGCGTAAATATTTAGGCAGTACTCCAGCTGGGTGTATGCCCTTGGCCTAAGATGCACGTCCCATACCCAAAAAATGTGTTTTTTATTATTATTATTATTTTTTTTTTATAAATTTTTTTTTAAAATGTTTTTGGCATGAGGTGTACGCCCACTGTGCCCAAACGGAACTTAAGCACCAAACATCAAAACGGTTGTGTTTTCATGTATCCTTATTTCCTTCCAACTCAACAGTCGTAACCCTACACCCCTACCCTTCTAAATTGTCAAGGGTAAACCCAAACAAAGCAAATGATGGCCAAGAAGAAGAGAGGAGAAGAAACGAAGACCACATACCTTCCGGTGACCTTGTAGCTTGAAGGTATGGCGGTCAGAAACCCAGTAGCCTCCAGTGATCCTTTGGGAATTGATTTCGGTGACAGATATATTGTATATCTTTATCTTTTTCTTTTTTTGGTTCAGTGGCGTTGAGGATATGAGACTTGATGCCCTCCGGTTACTAAGATCATCACTGCCGGTATGAGTCCAGCCGGTAATGGTCACCTTTGGCTCCTAATCAAGTGACAACAGCCCCAGCCCTAAGCCCCTTCGCGTTGGAGCCTTGAGGCTTTCTAATGGAATAACCCTGTTTGGGTTACCTTTTGTCTTTTTTGTAAATGCGTCAGGCTTTCTAAGCTTCTAACGACTAGGCAGTGTTGCAGCAAGGCTTTCCCTCTTCTTTAATGCTTTTTACTGTCTCAGCCTTTTGAAACAAAATGGTGCGTTTTAAGTTTCTTTAAATGAATAGAATTTGTTATGTATTCCTAATATTTTTTCAGTATTCTTAATTTATTCTATATTTTTATATATAAAATTAAAAACTTGTGAGACTTACCCCCCATGTCTTGGGGCTTATGCCCTGCCCCACATAAGGGAAATTGCCCCGCCTCACGCCCACACCTTTTAAAACATTGATTGTAAGTATCCTTATTCTCTACTTTAAGGTTTATCCTATGTCGATTACATTTTGTTGGCCTTTTTTTTTTTTTTAATAAAAAAAATTAAATGAAAATGTTGATGTCTTTGTGCATTTAGAAATTCAAAGCCACTTAGAAGTTCTTTTTAAAAATTTATAATTGTTGGTATATTGTATCTCATGTTGGTGAAAAATTTCTTGCAACAGGATAGGTAAAAGGATTGAAAGATCGAGGAAGGAAAAATGGTACGATTTTTATGAGGAACTTCCTTGTCAATAACTGGACTACTATTTTTCTCTTTCATTCTCTATTAAATTTTATCTAATAGATATGTTTTAAGGATTTGACTCGGCTGGCAGCTGAAATATTTACTTAGCTCAGATTCATGCTTCCATGTTGTCTACTGGTTTGAATATTTGATATCATTTTAACATTCTTAAATTTTTCTTATAGTTTGCTATGAGATGGTTCTAATTAAGCGATCTCGAGGGATTGAGTAAGGTTTGAAACATGTAGACAACTAAAAACTACATGAATTGGTGGTTTCGTAATCTTTCAGAGCATCCACCATTGCCACCCACCGCTGACTAATCTCTAACCACTGGTGACCATTCTCTAGCCACCAATGACCAACGGTGAACTCCCAAGCACCTCCGAAAACCCACCTTGATAAGCATAGGTGCTGAATGAAACCCCTAACAGCTTCCATACCTCACTTGACAGCCACTTCATGGCTCGTCTCCCCCCGGCGACTACCCTACGTTCTTTGACGACCTACCCGAACTTCCGGTGACTACCCTAACTCTCCAGTAGCCCACCCCAATGACCTTAGTAGGTGTACCAAACCCCCAACAGCTTCGACAACTCTGTTACTCCTCTCTGCAGGTTCGACTCTCTTTTCTAATACATAACAGGCTCGACCCTAGTCCTTAACACCTTTCTTTGATAGCCCTTAGGGTGCTGGCTCACTTATTTATGCTGTAGTTGGCATCCTAGGGTCCCGTGTTTCCCTTTCTTTATGTGTATTTGACCTTTTTGGTTGAAGAATTGATGGCTGGCCCAAGCATATTGAGTTGTGGGAATGTTTTGATGACTGGAGAACATCCCTTGGTTGTTTTGATGAATCTGATACACACTTGCACCCAAGTCCATGTAACTTAGAAGAAAACTAACTCTAAAAGCCTATTTAGAGAAAATAAAATGCTGTAAAACTTCTAAACTACCCTCTAACCAACTCAACTTCCAATTAACTGTAGGAAATATTAACTACAGTTTAGAAGCATCCAGAAACAAAATACAAATGAAATCTGCTGCTGAAATCTACTGGACAGCAGATACATGGCCTGCATCGCATTTTAGTACATTTAAAACACACCAGCAAAAATTGTTTCGATTTGTCTTAAACATATGTATTTTTTAGGAATTTGCATTTGCTCATTTTTAGATGCCATTTTTGTTTTTTTACCTCAATTGTAAGTTGGATTTTCGTAATCGCTATTGTGGTGCATCTGTGAATTCAATTTCAACATTTAAAACTGTTTGTATGATATAGCCCATTGTTACTGAGTATTTCTTGTAACAGGGAACAGGAATATGCCGAGCTAGAGGCGCTGAGGGTAAAAGAAAGGTTCGACTTTGGTTTCAAAATTTTCTTCGATTAAGTATCTCTATTTCTTCTTTTCATTTTATTATTACTTTGCGTGAATCAATAGGTTTTCTGACAGATGAAATTTGTATTTTTAGATTCATGGTTCAAATTGTTTGCTGGTTTAAATTTTGGATTTCTTTATGTTTATGTCTATCATACATTTTGATATGAGATGTGCATCTTCTAATGATGGAAATTAAGCTTGGAGAGTACTAAACAGAACGAATCGCGTATTTTTCTTCTTGTAGCTTGCCATTATCAATCTCTGTAGTGAAAGTAAATAGACCACTTTTATTTGTCAGTTTGTCACTATAACAAACACAATTTATGTTTGAATTGTGGTTAAACTTATATGATCGAGGAATACACACACACACACACACACACACACACACTACCAGTGACTTGTGCAGTGCGTGGAATAGCGTTTGATATTTTACAACCATAACCAATAATATTATTACAGATATTAATTTTTTGTTTATGTAAATAAGTTAAATTGAACAACAAAAAATAATATGAAGAAATGAAAAATGAGTAAATGTCCAAACAAAAAATGAAATAAAAAATAAAAATTGTTTTTTAATTCCAAAAAATAAAATTTGCTTTTGGATTTGTATATATATATATTTTGATTCTGTTATTTGACTTTAGATATAATAAATATAATATAAGTAACGAATATTTTTAAATGTGATCCTGTACGTCATACTGATCAAAGCGGTTTGTAAACCTAAACTCAGGATACTCTATTAACAGAAAATTAATGAAGTTCTTTTAAAAAATGATTGAGATCAGGTATTGTATATGGAAATAAACTAAATTTCTTATCCAATGTTTTTTTATTCTAAATTGCTTGATCTATTTTTCTGATTAAGTTGCGACAAAATTTTTATTTGGGTGCAAAATTAAAAAAGTGATAGGCAAACTTCAAAAAAAAGAAGACCTTAAGTCCCCAGCAAATGAAATAAATGTTTTATTTTGAGAAAAACCTAATTTGACTTGTATCTAAGTATAAATGTTTTAAAATGTAGTGTGGTGCAATCAATTAAACTTGTTTGGCTCGAGTTTGGAACACCTTACAAACTGGCTAGTCCATCCCACATACAAAAGATATATATATCTATATATTTGTGTGTGTGTGTATATATATATATATATATATATATAGATATATACATGTATATATCTTGAACTTTAGATACTCTACAAACTGATTGGTTCATTCTACATATAGAAATGCTGACTAAAAAAAAATAAAAAATTTCTACATATAGAAATGAAAATTTTGATTTAATCAACTGGTTCAATCACTAACATGTTGGCCCGATTTAATATTAACTTTAAATATATATATATATATAAATGCAATGTTTATTATTTTATTATAATTTTTTAGAAATTCAATTTAGGAATTGGATCACCATTAATTTGGTGATCCAGTTTATATAAAAAGACTATATACTTGAGCATTCGAGTTTATTTTATTAGTATGTTAATTTAATATTTTTATCAGATTGTATACTTTTTCTATTTATGTTATCTTAATCGTTTGTGACACAAATCCCTTGACCAGTTGATATGGTTTGGAATTTTGGATCAATCGATGATTTACTATTGTATAATAATTGAAATGGGTTTCCAAATACTGGCATGAATTGAAGTATAGGATGCCAAATGAGTGATCTAATTTAATACCCATTTTGCAAAGTATGGAAAGAGAATAAGTAAATTTTGGAATTTACCATCACCCTATGAAATTGTTATAATTTATTGACTAATATAGAGACGAGATGGTCAGACCACAATGAATGAGAGAAGAGAATGAACGAGAGTTAGAGTATTTTGGAGTGAAGATTAAGAGGCTTTCACGTGCAATACTCTTTTTAAAATTTTTTTTTTTTTAATATAATAGTATAGATATATATTTGCCGTTCTTATTAAAAAAATTAGTAAGAGGTTTCAATTTTTGTGTGTGTGTGTGTGTGTGTGTGTGTGTGTGTGTGTGTGTGCGCGCGTGCGTGCGTGTGTTTTGTTCTGATTCTAGAATCTAGGGTAGTACCTTTGTTGCAATTGATCTCTTCGAGTGGTGAATAAGGATGCCTACGAACAAGATTAGGTGAGCCACAACTTCGTTTTCTTTTGAATTTTTGAAAGAGTAAGGAGAAATTGAGGGTCTACCGAAGAACTTTTCCCTATGTGTTTGGATGTTGAGATTGGAGATCAGGTTTATCCCTTAGGGTTCATGTAGTCTCCGGTTTGCAAGGAAATTGCGGGAGAAATTTGGCTTGAAATATGGTTTGAATAAGTCTTGTGATGACAAATAAATGGAGGGCTGTTTCGGTGAGGAGTATGGTTAGTTGTAACCCAGTCCAGGGGTTGAAGGTAATGGGGGAGGGCCTGTTGGGACAGGTGGTAGTCAATTGGGTAGGAAGCATGAAGCCCCTGGCGTGAATGTGGGTGAGTATAGTAAAAACGGGGACGAGTGTGCTTTAGATTTTAATTCTAATTTTTTTTGATAAAGTGATTTTAATTCTAATTTGAATCCTAATAGGGCTTCACAACAGCCTGGGTCAGATAAAGAGAAGGTGATTAATGAGTCTCAATTGAGGGATAAATAATTTATAAAGGAAGATGGGAAGACGGGCCTTTGTTTGGCAGTTTATAAACCAGCCCAGTTTGGCTTGAGAAGGTTTTGAATTTAGCTTCAGGTGTGAATGTGGGTCTTAGCCCGAATGGGGTTAATGAGGGTGCTGTGTTTAATTTTGTGAGGCCTATATTGGCACCCAAAGACTTGCTTTTCATCCTCCACTTATTTTAAACTTTAAGATTTTATAAAAAATATAAAACGTTTTTATAAAAACCGAACATGCTATCCATTAAAAAACATTATTTTGAACAACTTTGTAGAAGAAATTTTTTTTAAAATCTATCGTTTAAGTGGAATTTTTGGCAATTTACAGTCTTTGTTGTATAAATGGATACAAAGTCTATTTAAACAATAGATTTTTGAAAACCTTTATTCTACGAAATTGTTCAAAATGATGTTTTCTAATAAATTATATAATAAGTTTTTATGAAAACCTTTTATATTTTTTGGTAAAATCTTAAAATGTAAGGCAAGTGGAGGATGAAAAGCAAGTCTTCGGGTGCCAATAGAGGCCTCCTTAATTTTGATTGAGAAAGTATTGGGCTTAGGCCAAATTGGGTTGCTTTGGGCGGTAGTAGGGCCCATTCTAGTGGGATTTTATTTGGGCTTAAATCGAAGGTGAGGACTTCAATGTCTACAGGGGTTTATGAAGATGGCGTAGCTGCTCTTCATGGTTGGTTCGATTGTGAGAGGTCGTTTGGGTCTGATACGCTGAAACAGGGGGATGATCATAGGCGTGAATGCGTGATGTGGTAGAGGATCCTTGGGTTCATTCTGTGTTCGAGGTGAGAGGCATTTCTATTAGTGAGGTGTTGAGGGTTCATGTGGATAGGGTAGAGGTTGCTTCGATGCTGCTGGAGCAAGTTGATCTCTCGGATTTTGAGAGCCTTGCATCTTGCTTGGAGTTTTCTGACGGTGTTTCTTCCTTCGTGTTGAAGTCAAAGGTCCAGTTGTGTCCGACATTCTTGAAGGGTTGTAGGATTTGTTTGATGCTGATGAGGTACCTCCTTCTGATCTGCGCTCTGTTCATCATCAATAGTATGTTCTCTTTTTTAGCATAATGTTTCATCTGAATCTGGTTCCTTAAGGTGCTGTTTAGTCACATCCGAATTATTATTATTGGGAAAAAGGGTCTCAGTGGCTTCTCTGTATCTAAGGGATGTTGATGGGGACTTGTGTTACACGGATTCGGCATTTACCCCCAAGGTACCTATGTCAACATGACACGACACGGGTGTGGGTATGGGATCCTTGTCGGATCTTGCAAATGGAAATCGGACACGGCTCAAACGGCTCACAGAGAAGAAGAAGAAGGAGAAGAAGAAGAAGAAGAAGAAGAAGAAGAAAAAGAAAAAGGAGAGAGAGAGAGAGAGAGAGAGAGAGAGAGAGAGAGAGAAAGGAGTGCATATCTGCTCATCGGATGGTGGCTTGAGGCTCTGCCAGAGGTATGTTGATGGAGAAGTGTCAACGAGCTTCTGGTCGAGATGGAAGCTCCAGTCGTCGAACTTCTTGGTCGAGATCAGCAGATCGCAGCTTCTCGTCGAGCGCTCTCCAGAAGCTTCTTCTCATCCCCTTTTCTTTTTCTGTTTCTAATTTTGTCTTGTTCTCTCTGTAAATAAAGCGACTTTTAAGTTTCCATATTTTTAAAGTCCATACCTCTATTTTCTTTATTTTTAAAATGACCACAATTTAATATTTTTATTTAAACCCTCAAAATTAACTATTTCGACAATACCTATATAAAATTAGAATGTTTTCAAGTGTACCCCTCACGTATCCCCGTACCCGTACCTGATTTTTGGATCCTTTTTTGCCGAATCCCCGTATCCTAAATTTAGAAATTTGATGCACCCGACACTAGGATACACACCCACACCTGATACCCGCACCCGAGTCCATGTAACATAGATGGGGACAGCATGCATATGGTTCAACAGGATGGTCCAGCTTGGCCTATTAACTTGGAGACCTAGGCTCTAGTATATTTTAGGCAAATTTATTTTTAAGAATAATTAAGTTATTGCCTTTTAAATTCCTAGGTAGAGTTTTTCCTTATTTGATGTAATTGGGACCTATATATAGGCTCCAAAATTCTCTTTACTTTTCAGATTATTATGAATTAAAATTGGGTTTTCCCACGTTTGGTGTTCGACTCCAAACAAACCCTAGCTAGGGTTCCTGCTTCTTGCTTCTTCCAGGCTTCTTTCCTAGCTTTTTTTTCTCTACTTCTTTCTCTCTTTTTTCTCTTTTACATGCTTTGAGGTTGTCCTGCATCAGATGTGATCTTGCTTCCTCTTCACTTGTTTGTTCATATTAAATTTGGGGAATGGGCAGTCCTTTAATTCTAGTTTTGAGAATGCTTATAATCTATTGTTTGTGAGACCAGGTTGACTGTTGGACCTGAGTGTGACAAGGCTAACGTTAACTTAGGTTCTGACCTTGTGGATTTGCTGAATATGAGTTGTGTTTAGGGTCATTTTGTTCCTACAAGTACTCCTACTTTTGGTGTGATTGGTACTGGGGACAGGGAGAGCATTTTGATAAAGATTGTGATCTGTGGGATAGGGGATGGAAGGATGCGTTTTCTTTCTCTCTTGATGATAAGGGCTGGGCTAATTGGAAAGAATTTCTAGGGTGAATGAACTCGACTCTTTTTGGGAGGAGGGGTAGGGATACGAAGGGTTGTCTTGTTAGGGTTGTGGAGGGGAGTGGTTCAGGAAGGAGTGTGGTGTCTAAGGACGTAGAGGTTTCAGGGAGTTGAGAAATCTCCAGTCTAGTGTGAACTATGGTGAAGCTAGTTTTAGGAAAGGGAATGGTGTTGGGTAAGTTTCAATAAATATTTTTAATTGGAATTGTAAAGGTCTTGGATTGAGAAGGGAACGATGTTTAATCAAGGCTTTTTTGGTTAAAGAGTGTTCACATATCGTAATTTTTCAAGACACTAAATTGGAATTAGTGGTGAGGATATTTGTTAAAACTCCATGGGGTTTTAGGTTTAAAGAATGGGCAGTTCTTCTGTCTGTTCAGATATTATTTTTATTTTTGCCTTTTTTGGCTTGTATTTTTAGACACGTGACCGTGTGAAAGCTTTTTGTTTACATGGCCCAATGTACCTAGTACTTTGCAAGTGTAAACAATAAAGTGGGTACAGATGTTTTCTCCTCGAATCATTTTATTTCTTACTAGAACACTCAAAATTTGGAAAAAAGCAACCGTAATTTATACTTAATATCCTATGAGGCTTATGTGCACGACACATGCTTAAAGCGCAGTCTCATTAAACTTGGGTTTATATGAAGTGTCAAATGTTATCTGCTTTCATTTTTACTTCAGTTAAAATTTTGTTACTTTTGATATGATAAAAATTTGAAAATAAGGACATACTTCTCATTTTGCATTCTATGTTTGTTTGTTTCCTTGGTTATTTATAACATTTCCGATCATCAGTTGGATCGTATGTATGTATGTATGTTATGCTTATTGGTGCATGGTTTATGTACTACTTTTTCAAAACTCAACAGGGAGTCCATTTGTTTTTGTATCCTTGTCTCATGTCTAATCTCTGTTCACAAGATATCTTGAACTCTGTTTTGGCAATTTCAGTTGGTTTTCAAATGTTTTATACCGCACAAATCAGTTCCATTACCATAGGAGATATAGAGGAATCTGTGCTATACTTTCTGTCCTGGATGGAGAATTCTTACAACCGATATCATCTCATTATTATCTATTATAATTATTTTTGCACTCTTTCTGCAACACGGGTTGCTTATATTATATTCTTCTTGGTTAGGGAGGAGAGGTTACGTCAACAGGAGAGCAGCCTTGCAGAAGATAAAGGAAAGTATTGATTAGTGCAGCCTTGTGGAGGCTTAAAAAAAACGTTGATCGGGTGTCTTGTGATGTGGGAATTTTTTTTGTTGTTTTGTTTTGTTTTTGGGGGCGGGAAGGAGGTTTGTGTTTGAGACCCGCAATCTATGTAATTTAACTTCTAGTTTTAACTTCTGGATTTAAGACACTGGTCTTCTTGTGTTATTTCAACTGAAATTATATGGTAAGTAAGCTGGGTTGCAAAATATGCGTGTGAGCTGACAAAAGGCTTTTTTGTGTGTCAGCGTGCGTGCTAGCTAGAGCCACATTTTTAGAAAATGTTACTACTAGGTGATTTTGCTAGACCTTCTATTAATCCCTATGTTTTGGGGGGATACTATAAGCTCTCCAATAAAGGAAAAAGGGAAAAAAAACACTCCAAACCCTCTGCAAATTATTCAGCGCAACCATTATACCACCTTGAGGAATGTGGGAGGTTTTCTTTTTAATTTTTTTGGTAGTGCTAATAGTGTTTCCCATTTTTATTAGATGTAGACACATGTAATTTTTGGTATTATCGAAATGCGTAACATGTTATTAATAGCTATATTTTTTGGGAAAGAAATTAGAGAAATGCATGTACTGGGGATCAGTAGTAGTTTCATTTGCAGAAGTCTTGCATTTCTGAGTTCAAATGTTCTGTTTTAGGACCGACCGACATAGCAGTAAGCTGTCAGCAATAAGCATGATAAACTAAAGCAACCAAAAGACAAGGAGCGTAAGAAGTCTGTGACTTGTGACAGTGCAAGCCATGCATAGTTCAGTACCTAAGCATATTTTCTAAGTCCAGCACCAGCACGAGCGTTGCTTTAAGGGGGCTCAAGCAGCCAACCTTTGAGGCGAGCCCAGGCTAATAAGGCCCTAATTTAGTGTTCAGGCTCAAATAGTCAACATTATACGATGCATCTTGCGGCTTTTGGTAAAACTCAGTGACATGTTGGGGTTTACCACCTGAAATGACTTGGGTGGTTGTTTTTAAATTCCAAGTATCTTTCAATATTATTTTCTTTATGTGGCCTTGTAGTCTAGTGGGGGGAAGTTTTCCAAGTTTCAAGCTCTCAGGTGGAGGGAATTCTAGATGAGTTATTGTGTTGTTTGACCTGTGTCCAAGTCCCAAAGGAAGTGATTAATTACTAGACAACTAGATTTGGTTTCATGAACGGGAAAGGGGTGAGTTCAAACCCACACGCTGAGCATCCACTGGATGATTATCTGAATCAGACATGAGCTCCGGTTGGATGAGCATGAGCTAATATAAGGCTATGTCAAAATGTACTCACCTGATGACTTCTGTATATATATAAGACGCTGATGAAGTGAGCATGTGCTAATACAACTTCTATTAATTTACGCACTGGGGATTGTATCTTGTGCAATAATGAGTTACGGGATTTATTGGCCCAACACACTAATATAAGTTTGGTAAACACGTGCTCACCTAATTTGTAAATTGTTACAATTGAATAATACAAGGATATTTGTTTGGTTTTAAACTTAATGAGACTTGTGAGATTAACTTATACTTTCAAAGGGTTTTATGTAATTTACCCAAAATAATTAGAGGGAAAAAGCTACTCTTTCCTTCTATTTATTCTTTTTTTTTTTTAGTTAGTGGTGCTATATTTATATGTGCAATTCACCAAGGCACGGGCAAAGCTACACAAGGGTGAGGTGGGCAACTGCCTCGCCTGATTTTTTTCCCCTGTATTTTATACCTTAAATTATTTTGAAATTCTATATTTGTCACCCCTTTAAATTTTTTAATTGCTTCACCAATGGCCTGTAGGCCGAGTGGCATGTCCCACCTCAAAGGGGTGTGGGGTTTCGAGGAGGTCCTAGGTTCGACTCCTCTGGATGCGTGTGTGTGCGTGAGTTCCTATTGCTTGGCAAAAAAAAAATTTAACTGCCTCTACTATTTTTTTCCCAACACATTCATTTTTTATTTTTCCCCCATATAAAACCCATAGTCAAGGGTGGAGGCATGTGAGACCTTTGAGGGCATGTGCCTAGGAATGGCAATGGGTCAGGTCGGATGCAGGTCGACACTACTCCATGCTTGACTTCAACTTTGAAATACTATGGCCATGCCTGACCCTAAACCTGATGGGGCAGCAAAACTAAACTCCATCCCCGATTCGATCTTAACTTGGCACCCATGCCCTAGCAATTTTTTTCCCCCAAAATTCTTTTTTTTGCTACCTTTTTTTTTTTGGATAAAGGTAAAGCAAATAATATATGATCAGAAAAGGGCAATAACCATGTACACTGGGAGTATACCAGCAAGAAAAAAAGACAAAAAGCTAAAAAAAAAATCCTAAAGAATCAAGCTGTCCACAAAATCCTCAAGAGGTATCCTGTGAAAAAAGAAACTTACCACCTGTTACATGTTCATATACTAAGCCTAATAGCCTATGCATGTTTTTAACAACCAATATGATCTTGTTCAAATAAAATCATACCTAATATGATCACACAAATATTATACACAAACATATAATAATTAAGAAACAATAAAAATGGATAATGAGCCTATACCAATATAGGTTTCAAATATTC
This sequence comes from Liquidambar formosana, assembly GCA_039720395.1. Classification (NCBI taxonomy): domain Eukaryota; kingdom Viridiplantae; phylum Streptophyta; class Magnoliopsida; order Saxifragales; family Altingiaceae; genus Liquidambar; species Liquidambar formosana. The sequence goes on from CM077827.1 coordinate 9,166,554, forward strand.
ATAAAACCATACATAAATTCCAAACATAAGACATTAAAAAACATCAATTCATCAGTTTTCATCATCCACGAAAAAAAAAAAAAAAAGCAGCAGTAATTAAATTCCCAACAAGTTCACAACCACATCCAAATTTGCAAATCAATCATAAGCCATTCTTCCATCAACAGAAGTTAGTCCTCCACTCCTCCACAAGGACCACAACCTATTCCTGCTAAACAAAATAACAAAAGAAAAAGGCTTTCAATCAGTAATAGGATCATTGGTTCACTAGTTTCAAGAGTAAAATATACCATGTTAAAAAAATATTCAAGCGTATCATGAGATAACCAAAATAACCAAATCAAAGTATAACATAACCAAGTCTTGAGCTCCCAATTGTTTATCTTCCCTTTCCAAGAACCCAACCGAGGAATGTACTCCAATCATGTAGGGTCTTTCACCATTAATTTTTTTTTTTTGAAAGTACAACAACTATTTTTTTTTTTTTTTTCCCTTTTAAAACAAATATGAATCAAAACTAAACCAATGCTTAGAAATTTCAAATACCCATCACTGAAGGAGCAAAAGGTAAGAATGATATCTTACCTTGCCGACCGGAACCCTTTTGCGCAACCCCTTGAAGAATGATAGAAGGGGTTGTCATTTCTGAGTTCATTTATATCCTGAGTTCTTCAAGTTTATCTCCTAGTCTTACATGGTGGTCATTTGTAATAGAGAGTGCTGCGGAAGCACTTCGGAGGTGGTTGGAGTAAACACTTGGCCTTAGCAGAATTCACTTACAACAACAGTTATCAGGCTAGTATTGGCATGGCACCATTCGAGGCATTATATGGGAGACCATGTTGATCTCCTTTATATTGGACAGAAATTGGATAAAGCAGTCTTCTTGGACTGGAATTAGTGAAAGAAACAACAGAGAAGATTTAGATAATTCGTGATCATTTACGCACTGCACAAAGTCGACAGAAGAGTTATGCAGACAAGCCTAGGACAGATTTGAAGTTTCAAGTTAGGGATTTTGTGTTTTTAAAGGTGTCACCTAGGAAAAGCGTTTTTTGATTTGGGAAGAAGGGCAAGCTAGCACTGAGATATGTTGGCCCTTTCGAGATCATTGATATTCTGGGTGAAGTGGCCTACCAAGTTGGCTTTACCTTCACAGTTGGGGAACGTACATGATGTTTTTCACGTCTCAATGCTTAGGAAATACGAGCCAGATCCATCTCATGTTCTATCTATGCTAGATATCTGGCTCCAACAAAATGCTACATATGAAAAGCGACTAGTTCAGATTTTGGACGTCAAGGAATAAGTGTTGAGGAATAAAGTCATCTCTCTCGTAAAAGTTCTTTGGCAACATCATGGCGTCAAAGAAGCAACTTGGGAATTAGAGTAAGATGTTCGAGGAAAATATCCGCATCTTTTTGATTTGGGAGGTTAGTACAAATTTCGAGGATGAAATTTCTTTTTAGAGGGGTAGAATCTGATAACCTGAATTTTATAAATATATATATTATATTTATTTTGATCCTATGTGTGCAACTTCACCATAACTTATGCATGTATACCATAAATACATGCACCCAACTACACCATAGCAGAACAAACCATAGGGATGAGGTGTACGGACTTACCAATTTCTTCCCTTATTCTGCCAGCCTAAAACCCCTCTCATTCATTTTTCTTCCCCAACAACTGCAACTCTGCAACCACAACCACCTTGGCTCCATTTTTCCTTTAGCAATTAAAATCCTATACTAATAGGATTCTAAGAGGCGATTCTTCAATTGCACCTAACCACTTTGACTCTATCCCTGTTTCCATTTGTTTTCTGGTTCAGATGTATGTGTGTATATATATATATATATATATATATATATCTCAACAGTAGAGAAGTTGAGGTTCTTACCTCACTAAGAGAGCTCCATGAGCTCAGCCAGAATCCTCCACAAGACCACTCACTTTCTCCTCTATTCTCTCTTAGTTTCTCTCTTTCTCTTGCTCTTTCTCTAACTCTCTATCTCGATTCCCTATATATATATAATTTTATTTCCTTGAGTTATTTTTGGAAAAGATGACTCTACTTTATGTTTTTGGGACCAAGGAACACTATGGTAGTGTCAAATATCAGAGAAATTGACCGTGGGTTGAAGTTTTAGAAATTTTAGAATTTTGGATCATGAAAACCCAAAACTTTAGGCTTAAAAATGAATAGGATTTTATGGGATTTTGAATGAAAAATTTATACGCACACGTAGTACTCTGTATGAGTTTCGATTCGACACTTGAATCACTAAAAACAGTTAAGAAACAAGAGAGATATTAATCGTCGAAGTTGGCCCGTTGAACACGCGGTGTAACCGGGTTACACAATGCAACCCGCGTGAGGTTGAAGAGGACCTCATAGGACTATGATCCTATGTGGGTGCATCCGTATACCTTACCATGTTCTCATGCATTTAAAAACCATACGATAATCATATGAACCCCAAATTTGACTGTTGGACTCGTCTTGGCAGGCCCTACCATGTAGGATCCTTAGTTGACCATTTTGACCAAGTTTGACTATAGTTTGACTTTTTGGCCCAATTAATATTTGTTAAAAATTCTAGAAAATTCCAAAAATTATAGAAAATTCCCAAAAATTATGAAAAATTTTCAGAAATTATAGAATGTTTTAAAAATTATTTTGATCATTTTGGGACAATAGTTCACTGTTAGAAGGCCAATATTAATTTTTGAGTACGTTATATTTATTTTGAAATTTACCTAAATATTACGTATGCATAATTATCATATTTTATCGGTCCTCGGGAGGACCCTAGGGAGCATTAATGCTGCATTCGCATTGTCAGTATTTATCACGTGGTTTTGGGTTGGTATTGCTCGCAATTGAGGTAGGAAATGTGGCTTCTTTACATTTAATATGGTGTTATTTTATAAATGTGATGTTAAATGCCTTAATGATGTTGTTGGATTTTCCCACTGATTTATAACTCAATATTTTTATTACTTGTTCAGCATTTAGGAAATCCTTCAATATATCATTTGATACAAATGTTTTATATGGATGCAAATAGATACATGGTTATATAATCGTTTAAATGTTATTGCGAAATATCTGTTAAATGTGTGGAATTTTCATGATACTTGGATTATGGAAAAATTCTTTATAAATGTTGTTTACTTGGAAATGCTTTAGAAATGTTACTGAAATTTCAGAAATTTATCAAACGTGTTTATGGATACTTTTGGACACTCAGATATTTATATAAATGATAGAAAATGTTTTGGATATATGGATTGGATTTATGGACCTTGGGTCTTAGTATACATCAAACAGGTGGGGGCATCACAAGGGTGTGGTGTCCTGCGCTGAGAATACTCCTCGAATAGCAAGCAAGGTAAAGTGCCCTTGGGTAAAAGACCCTAAAGCCCTCGAGAAAGAACGCCACACATGGTGTTGGATTTTCGTGCTTGGCTGAGCCGGGGGTTAACGTGATGACGTAACCTGTGATCAACGATGGTTGATGCATGGTTTGATCCCATAGTCTTGGGAATTAGAGATACTATGAGAATTTTGGGAAAATAACTTAAAACCCACACAAAGTACTAATTTGTGATTGTTATTTGATTTTGAGTTATTAAATGATTTTAATTCATATACCCTGTATCGGCACACATGTTAACTGTATAGAATCCACACATATTTCCTATTGGGTTTCGCAGCTTATCCTATTATTATTTCAGATGATCAGGTGATGAATGAAGGTTCGCCGATGGCGGATGCCTAGCTGAATGATTTGAGGTTGGAACTTGAAGGTTGCATACTAGCATAGTCATGGATGTGAATAGACGCATGTGCATTGCATAGAGACTATGCTATTTTGATGCGTAGACATTACTATTATTATTGTTATTACAATTACTACTTATTGAACTTTGAATAGTTTGAATCTAGCCTATATGTGCCAGGGATGTTGGCATTATTTTTGGATCATATATTATTATGGGCATAATGTGTGAGCATAACATTTCATGTTAATTATTTGGGTGTTATTGATGAGCTGGTATAATTATTATTTTTTTTTAAAATGTACGTGGATTTGACTAAGTCTTCTACAACTTTTATACTTTAACTTATCCACATGTACACCTTTCTATTTGGACTTTTATCCACGTGTCGACTCTCCGAGTTAGGGCGTGACAATGGTGGCCACTATACCCACCATAGAACATGCCATTTTTAAGGTATCGCATTTTGCATTTTTCTATCGTCACAAAAGGAATTAAATGGAACATTGATATTAGAACGGGAATCATTAGGACATGTACTCAATGTGTAGTTATATACCTCTACGGTCTCTGTAAGCTTCCAAACTTGATCATTGAGCATATATATCTCGTTTAGGATTAGTTCTGTATCCTTTGTCTTATTCAGCATCTTTCTCTATCAGAACATAGACAAAAGCAAAACCAAAAATAGACAACTAGTAATAAAATGCCTAATTCTAAAAAATAAAATGCTTTGAAATGTCTAAACTACTATAACCAACTCAGCTACTTCCAACTAACTTAGCTAACTACCAAACGAGGACCACAACCTATTCCTGCCAAACAAAATAATAAAAGAAAAAGCTTTCAATTAGTAATAGGATCATTGGTTCACTAGTTTTAAGTGTAAAATAAAAGTTAAAAAAATATTCAAGCGTATCATGAGATAACCAAAATAACCGAATCAAAGTATAACATAACCAAGTGTTGAGCCTCCAATTGTTTTATCTTCCTTTTTCAAGAGCCCAACCGTGGAAAGCACTCCAATCATGCAGGGTCTTCCACCATTATTTTTTTTTTTTAAAAAGTATAATAACTAATTTTTTTCTTTTAAAACAAAAACAAAAAAAAAAAAAAAAAAAACAAAACAAAACAAAACAAATACTTAGAAATTTCAAATAACTAATCTTTGAAATGCTACAACAATGCAGATTATTAAAAAGATGTAGAAATATTATTTATTTATTTTTTTATAAAAACAACTGTAGTTTTCTCATACTCATGACTCAATCAAAGTAAACAAAGTACAAAATAGAGGAATTGGTGAGAAAGTACAGATACCCAATATCGGAACACTCCAACAATGCATGCAGATTGTTAAACCCCATCACTAAGGGATCAAATGCTAAAACTTTCTCAACATCAAGAACTAAGAAAACATAGACAGCGAACAAAACAAAGCAATAGCTATGAATTTTCAGGCACCCATTAATTAAATATCTGGTAAATCTAATTAAATGGGATGACAAACCTTGTCTGCAATAGAAGTTCGTGGCTTTTCAGAAGATTCATTGTTGTTCAGCACCTAACATTAAATTACCAATTAAATTATCAAAAAAGTTGAAAAGTTGGAATCCGTGCGTTTGATAAATAGCTTGCAAATACACCAGGATTTTTGTTTTTGGGCTTCTCAATGCAACACTCGCTATTTGCTAATACTCGCTATAACCTTGCTACAACCACCACCCCTTATAGAACATCAAAACCCATGAACTAAGAAAACATAGACAAGGAACAAAACAAATCTACTTAGCAAATAGCGAACATCGGGTCATCCTCTGATAACGGGATAAAGGAGGGCTAACATGATGCAACAAAGGGGAGAAATCACCTATCGAATATCCTAACTCTATTGCCTTATGGTGCATTCAACGATCTTTCCTTTATTAAACATACAACAGAGAAAAAAAGCAAAGTTGGCTAAGATGATATTTAAAAAGAAAAAAAATTATGTCTTCTTATTTTTATTCTTTTAAGTATGCATGGTCAGATTCATCTAATAGTCCATAGAGAGGGGAATGAGTTTTATTTTTTTATTTATTTTTTTTCTTGTTTAGTAATTCGTTATATGATTAGTTGATTACCTGCCTCTACAATGGAAGTTTGACAATTGAAGACACATACTTTTTTCTTACACCACCCATTCCTAAAATATATTTGGAAATGTATTTTAGGAGCACCTATTCTTAGAATGGAAAAACACACTTGTACTTTGGAAGAATGAAAATATATTACACTAGAGTGCACTTTATAAGCTTGAATACTCGATGCTGTAGCCAACGTGACCATTCCTATTAATAGACACCTCCACACAATGAATGACCAGGATTTATACATATGCCATTTATATAATGGCACAAAGGCATCTAATATGCCTATTCTAGAATAATGGCATAAAAGCATCTAATATGCCTATTCTAGAATTCTCTCTCTCGATCTATATATATATATATATACACACACACTAGATATGGGCACACGTACATTGCACTTGAATAATATTTAAATAATAAAAGATATATGAAAATTTATAAAATTTATATATATATGGAAATCTAATTATTTGTTACTTTTTGTTGATTTAAGTCATTAAAATGAACACTCAAATACAATAGGTAAAAATTCCTTGTATGGCTAGGGGTTATCGTAGGAATTAAAAGTTAGTTAGGAAACATGCGTAGTTATTAAGGTTGTATAAAATTCAAGAAGGGGACATTGTTTTCTTTCTTTCTCTCACTTTTTTTTTTTTTTTTTTTTTTTTTTTGGCTAGAAAATAAACATTCTTAATTGGACGTGTAATTCTATATTGGAATGTGTAATTCTATTTTATATTGGAAGGTTAAAAAAAAAATTAAGTTTAAAATTGAGGGTATAAAGGTCAATCAAAAGTTTTTCTAACATTCACCTTTATATATATATATATATATATAGATAGATAAAGTTTTGATCATGTATAGGATATCTCATTCAATCACGCCCATCCATGAGCGATGTGTGCATGCAAGTAAATGGGTGCGTGTCGCTTACGGACGGCCATGATCGAACGAGATATTCCAAGATATCCCGCACATGATCAGTCCTCTCTCTCTCTCTCTTTCTCTCTCTCCATATATATATATATATAATATACCTAATTTGTATTAGCATCATACATTACAGGTTATGTTCCATCTATTGGCCTAACATACCTCGTAATCTACTAATGCATAAGGTACAATTCCCAATGCGGGAGTTTTGCATGTGTTCACCTGAATCTTTTATAACAATTTTTATTTTTTATTTTTTGAAAACATATATAAAACATTTAAAAGAAAAAAAAAATCATATATTAGAATTCTTAATGTTTATGGGTCCTATAACCTATAAATACATATAGGTTTTAAAATTTTATTTGAAATGAAGCTATAGTACAATTAGGAGTCAATGGTGTTTTTTTATAGAAATGTTGACAAAAGAAAATGAAATTTTACATTGAGATACCTTTTATAAATGGTTGAAACATATCATCAATTTAAATTTTTTTAAATTCAATGGCTTCAATCTTTTGATAGGTCATCAGTATTCTAAATATTATAAATAATAATTATTAAGGATGTTTTCATCAATAATTTTTTTTCAACATTTGTAATTTATAAATAGATATGAAATCAAATTGAATATAAAAATAATATAAGAGAAAAAAATAAAAATAAAAATCTTATATATTAAATTTATATTACTCAAACTATTAATGTCTTTTACATATTTAATTGGTATATAGTTATTGATATTTAAACTTTTAATGCTCTTTATGTTTTTATTTGAAGGAAGGTTATTTATGTTTTTTAAATATTTAATAAGGTTATAATAGTCAATTAAAAGTTTTTTAACATCCATACTTTTATTATAATAATAATAATAATAATAGCACGTTCAAACATAAAATTGTGTGTGTGTGTATTCCTCAATCGTATAAGCTTAACCACAATTCAAACATAAAATTGTGTTTGTTATAGTAACAAATAAAAATGGTCTATTTACTTTCACTACAGAGATTGATAATGGCAAGCTACAAGAAGAAAAACTCTCGAGTCATCTAGTTTAGTCCTCTCCAAGCTTAATTTCCATCATAGAAGGTGCACATGGCTAATAAGGCCCTAATTTAGTGCCAGGCTCAAATAGTCAACATTTATACGGTGCTCATGTCCTTTTGGTAAAACTCAGTGACATGTTGGGTTTTACCATCTGAAATGACCTAGGTGTATTATTTTCTTTATGTGACCTTGTAGTCTAGTAGCATCTCTCATTCTGTTGGAAGTTTTTCAAGTTTCAAGGTCTAGGTGGAGGGAATTCTAGATTATTTATTGTGTTGTTTGACCTGTATCCAAATCCCAAAATGAAAAGAAAAAATAAGGAAAAAGAAAAAGGGTAAATATCTAAAATATCCCTAAAAAATATATCCAAAAGCCCCCATAAAGTAATTTTTCTATTTTAAAAACTCAAATAAAGTTATAGTATATCTAAAAAACCCAATACCCTAACTTCCATCCTACACAGCTTTTGGACCGATATACCTTTTTTTTAATTGTTTGTTTATTCATTTTCTTTATCTTTTTTTTTAATAACTTTTTTGTGATAAATGACAAATAATCCATTTTTCAGATTAATAAGATGATAATACAAATTTTGAATAATTATTTTTATATTTTAATAAAAATGTAATAAGGATATTTTAGTAAAAAAAAAATTCAGTACTCTAACGGAGTTGGATGAAAGTTAAGTTACTGGATTTTTTGGATATAGATTAATCCTATTGGGGTTTTTTCGATATGAAAATTATTTTATGGGGTTTTTAGATATAATTTTTTTTATGAGGGATATTTTGGATATTTACCCAAAAGAAAATATCACTTCTGTGGACTTTGACTCCTTCCATACGTGTAATTAAGTTTTACAAAAGAGGGCCTCTATTGGCACCCCAAGACTTACTTTACATCCTCCAACTCTTATGGTTTTTTAAGATTTTATAAAAAATATAAAAGGTTTAATGAAAATTGGCTGCATACACTATTAGAAAATATCATTTTAAACAACTTTGTAAAAAAAATTTTTTTCAAAAATTGTTGTTTAAGTGAACTTTTTGGATATTTACGTGATTGAGACTATAAAACTCCTGCCTACTTGAGCCCAACCCGACTTCATAAAAATGAGCTTGGCCTAGGTTTAGGGTGGGAAAGACAAGGGAATGGCTATTGCAACCCCCCATTCTTATCACTCCACCCCCCATCCTATAGGTTTTTAAGGTTTTATGCAAAACATCAAAGGTTTTTATGAAAACCGACCATGAATTTCATTAGAAAACATCTTGTTGAACAACTTTGTAGAAGAAAGTTTTTCCTAAATCTATCGTTTAAATATATTTTTTTAGCCATTTATAGCCTTTATTTCATTTTTTGCCAAAAAGTCTACTTAAACGATAGATTTTGGAAAAACTTTTTCCTACAAAGTTGTTCAAAATGATGTTTTCTAGTGGACCAAGTGATTAGTTTTGTAAAAACCTATTATATTTTTCATGAAATCTTAAAACTCAAAAGGAAAGAGGTGGGGTGATAAAAAAAGAGGGGTTGCAATTAGAGGTGTTAATGGTTTTGGTTAAAACCGAGAACCAAACCGAACCAAACCGAACCGAGCGTTTTGGTTTGGTTTTGGTTTTCAGTTTTAAAAAACCAAACCAAACCGAAAAAAACCAAAAAATATAATATATATATATATATATATATATATATATATATATATATATATATATATATATATATATATATATATATATATATATAAACTTAAAGTTTGTAAATTCCCAATTCTAATAAGGGTAAAATAGGCAATGGGCTTGTTTTTGTTGATTTTAAGTTTCTTATCGTTTTCCCTTTTTTAGATTGGCATGTATTAAACTAGTTATTAATGTTGTGTGTGATAATGACATATTGATATATGTCAATATGTTTCTATTATGATACAATGTTTGTTTTTTTTAGTTGCTAATGTATGCTTTTATTAAAAATGTTTTTATTCGGAGTTTGGCATGTCATTTTTTTCATTTTCAATTATTTGTTGTTACTTGATAGGTTAAAACCGAAACCGAACCAAACCAAACTGAAATATAATGGTTTGGTTTGGTTTGGTTTTTTTATAGTATGGTTTGGTTTTGGTTTGGGAGGAACAAAACCAAAGTATAATGGTTTGGTTTGAAATCTCCCCTAAAATCGAATCAAACCGAACCATTAACACCCCTAGTTGCAATTGCCGCTCCCGAAGGAGAATGTTACTTTTGATGATGGGCCTACAACAGTTATTCCAGCCCATTTGAAGTCATGCACCCCAGCTTTCTACTTCTGCACCAGTTCCATTTGAGGATGAACTAAGTTATGTGCCTTTAGATGTTGGTCTCCAGTCTCCACAAAGCCCAAAATGCCATCTCAATTTAGAAGACCTCTTATCGCTGCCACAATGGACACAAATTAAATGCTGCTTTAACATATAAAAGCAAAAAATAAAATAAAAAAGCTTTTACAAGTAAAAGATCAAAAATGTTCTCACGTTGCACTTTGAGCAAATATTATATGGCCCAACTTTTTAAGGTCCTACTTCGACTCCCATAAAATTCTGTGGGCGTGGATCCCACGTTTATCTGAGAAAATTAAGACAAATTGAGGCATGAAGTATTGGGAGTTGGGCAGCACTATTATATTTTCTTCAGATTTTTTTGTAACACAAACCCAAATATTTGTTGATGTTAGGGAAGTTAAAAGAATCGGAGAAGATTCTATCAATTGTCAAAAAGCAAAAAAATAAAAGAATTTAGTTTGTTTTTTTTGTTTTTTTTTGTTTTTTGTGTGGATAAATATCCAAAATATCTCTAAAAAAAAAAAAAAAAAAAATTGTATCAAAAGGCTTATAAAGTAATTTTTCTATTTAAAAAACCGAAATAAAGTTATAGTATATCAAAAAACCCAACACCCTAACTTTTATCCAACTCCATTTAAATTATAAAGCTTTTGGACCGACATACCATTTTTATAATTGTTTATTTGTTCATTTTTTTTCCCTTTTTTTCCTCTTTTTTTTTTTGGTGATAAATCTAATCCATAATTAGATAAACAAGATGGTAATACAAATTTTGAATAATTATTTTTATATTTTAATGTAAAAAAATGTAATGAGGGTATTTTAGTCAAGAAAGTTCATCACTCAACGGAGTTAGATGGAAGTTTACTTCTTGGGCTTTTTTTGGATATAGTTTAATCCTATTTGGGTTTTCTTGATAAGAAAATTATTTTATGGGGTTTTTGGATATAATTCTTTTTATGAGGGATATTTATCCCCCTTTTTTTTTTGTCAATTAGGTTTAAAAGAGTGTTCAATGAATTTTACTTGTATCAGAAAGAGTTAAGAAGGAAATCTGAATTACTCGGGAAAATACTATGATTCGCTAATTATTACTTACTTGCTGAAGTCATGAAGTGGGCACATAATTGTAGACTTCCTTTAAATTTTGTTATGGTTTGTGCAATGCTAGATTACTAGAGATTTCTACCCTATTTTTTTAAAAATGATTAATGGTTCTTAGGACCAATGGTGGAACTCGAATTTTAGTCTTGGAGGGTCACGAATCAAGACTAATAATAAGTATAATTTTTCCCCCCTACTTGACAATAACGAGAAAAAAATAATAGTGAATTGAAAATAAATATACAAACTAAAAAATTGATTGATATTTGAACAATGCCCCCATAACCCCAAAAAAGACTATTCAATACTTTTATTTTTCCATATCCTATTTTAACTAACCGAATTATGAATATCATGATTGAGCTATCAATTGTAATTAAATATAAAAAGTATAGGTCGAAACTATGAAATTAGCAAAATTAGGGTAGAAAAATGGAAAACTAAAATATTTTAATGTTTGAGTAGGGTAAAGATAAAGATATCTATTAATGAAAGGGTCAAAATAAAAATAAAGTCGAGTCAAGTAAGATGTCAAAGGGTCAAAATATATTTTAGGAAGGGTCAAATTTAGAAATATTATAAACTTAGTATAAAATATATATATATATTGAATTCGACATGGATCCCCATTCTTCTTTGGGCTAGCCAGCTGTCGGATTTATTGCTCAATGGGGGATGTTTTTTGTTCCTTGAAACCACCTTTTTGGTGCAACAAGGTGTTCTACAAACACCAAAACAGCACCTAAATGTGATAAAATACGTTCTAACATGGCGTCTAAATACCACCTGAAAGAATGTTTTGTCAATGACTCAATGGTAATGAATGTTTAATTATTCCAGCATGTTTTATGCAGTTTGTTGCTAAGGATTGACCACTGGAGCCAGAGCCAACCTTCATGTTCCTCAAGGAAAGATAATGTACAAGGCTGTTTGAACAAAGAAGATGAACTGGAGCAGACTGTTGTGAAGTACACTGGTGATATTTAAATACTTGTGCGCCTAGCTATGATCAAGGTATCAACTTCGCTACTCTCCTTGTAAACTTTCAGTCTTTTTCATATACTAGTTGGTGCACATGTGCGTTGCATGTGTCGATATTAAATATATAAATAATAATCGTTTTAAACTTGTAAAAATGCCAAAACATCCAAAAATTGTCATTAAATTAGGTAAACATATGTTTGTAAGGGAATTCTAATATGAAAAAAATAATATAAGTATTCTATCTTTGAATCTAAATTTTTTTTCTACCTCTTTGATTTTTCTGTTATCTTCACTTCCTTCTGATTCTTCATCCGGTATTTCTTTAATTTTTTCAGCAATGTAACTATTTTTTACTCGAATGAAGTCATCAATTTTCTTTAATTTTATGATGAACTTAAATATTTGGATATGATTTTTTTTTTTTTTTTTCAAATCTATTCTCTTTTAGTTTTAATCTCTTTTAGTTTCAGGTTTTTTTTTTTCACAGTATAAATTGACCAAGTATTGTTGGGAACAATTATATGGTGAATTTTATTTTCTTCATTGCAAGTTTGCAAGCAATTGTACTAAATGGAGACAAAGGTCCAACCAAGTACAGTACATATCCAAGACAAACTCGATTTAACAGTCTCGTTTTGTTGTTGTACAAAATTCTCTCTAATTTGATTTATGTTTAAATTTTTTTTTTCAGATCTATTCTCTCTCTCTCTACCTCATTTCCTTTCTCTCCGTCTCTTTTTGTTTCTCAGTTTTAGTTTCTTTTTTTTTTTTTTCACTAATATATGTATTTTTTTTCACTAATTTATGTATTTTTGTTCCTTAGTTTTCGTTTCGAATGATTTTTCTTTCTTTAATTACAGTACCTATTATGATTATAAATTTATCTATCTAACTTATAAATTCATCAAAAATCAAACTTCTTCCCTAACAGTACCGTATATATATTATAATTTACAGAGCAAAACTTACCAAAGAAGGGTAATGCTAAAAATAAAAAATAAAAAGACAGATGGTAGTCATTTTTAAGCATATATATAATCAATTTGTAATAAGTTGACAAATATATCCTTTGTTTGGTATTACATTAGAAAATGATTACCAAAAAGTAATTTTCTTAAAAAAAACTCCAGAGCTTTCAGTTCCCACTTCACAGAATCATAACACGTTACCTCCATTGGAGATAATTCCTGACTTTGCTCCTGATCCGTAGTAGGGTGTCTTTTGCAAATGTGCTCCAAATTAAAGCTTGTTACTTACAAACAAACAAAAAAAAAAAAAAAACAAAAGAAAAGAAAATTCAACCAAAAAAAAAACAAAAAAAGCAAGCAGCTTGTTATTTTAAGGGTTGCTTTTGCTTTATCAAATGTGACCTCGATAACTTCTGCAAGGCAAAAAGGCAAAGAACAAAACAGAATCCATTTAAGAATAAAATATAATATGATAAGAAAAAGAAGAGAACTTGAATAATAAGAAAGCTTACCTTTGTGTGTTTGATAAAAAATACTCTAAAGCTTAAGACACAGAACATTTGTATACGTGAATATGAATTTGTCATTAACCTTCTCAGATTCATCTGTGAGATCTCACGCCGGCCTCCTTGTAAGCACGTTGAAGTTGTAGTAGAAGAGACAGAAAAGAAAGTGGAGGTATTCGACCCCAATGAATAAACAGCACATGAACAATGAACTTACCCTAGACCTCTGGCCTCCATTAATCCCCGATATCATGTAAAGCTATCGCCCACTTGAACAATTAAACATTTGAGAAAACTGGGTGATTGATTCTTTGAATTTCTATTTTATATATTAAGGTATGTGTTTTTAGAATATATTAAAGTATGTGTTTTAGAATTATAGTTTTCATATTCCTATATATTTCTATTTATTATATAGGAATTATAGTTTCCATTTCCTTTGAATTTCTATTTGTGTTTTATATATTAAGGTATGTGTTTTAGAATATATTAAGGTATGTGTTGTAGAATTGTAGTTTTCATATTACTATATTTCCTATATATGCAGAAGGGCGGGTAGTTGTGTATTTAAAAATTAAAATAAGGGTATATTAGTCAATCAAAAGTTTTTCTTACATTCATCTTTTTATAGGTAGTATAGATATATATATATATATATATATATATATATATATATATATATATATATATATATATATATATATATAGATATAGATATAGATATATTATATTTGGGAGAGGATCCATGGACTCATAAAAAGCACTTAATTTTTTACACAACTTATTAGCCATCAGATCTTAAAAGATCCAAAGGTCTTAAACAATGTTGATGTGGTTAGTTTTTTTAACCTGAGCTGATGTGGCAGTGATATATATCATTAATTTTAAAAAAAATGAAGTACTAATAAGTTGCACAATCCCCAGATCTACGTTCCCTCTTCCCTCTTCCCTCTTACCAATCCATCTTCTCTCTCACCAAACCCTAGGTTGGGAGATGGCGGGCTGACAGCAAGATACCGACAACGATAATTTAACGAGGGTGCAACAGGACACTATAGAGACGATGAGTACTGTTTGAATCCTCCTGTTAGTTTTATATCTCAAATCCTTTGAAGAAAAAGATGAATCTCTAATGGCGGGTTCACGGGTGAGACGATGACACTAGGACAGGGGGCGGAATTCTAGCAACTCTTAGGAACTTAATTCCTTTCTTTCTCTACTTTATTTTCCTTTTTCCTCACCAAATGGTTGAATCAAGAGGTTCCCTTTTGGTTTCAACCTCTGGGTTGATTGTTTAGTTTTTTATAGATAAAAGAGGTCTCTCTCTCTTTTTTTTTTTTTCGGTGCTTCCTACCATATCGTGTGTAAATTGTGACCTGATTTGGTTATGAATAAAAATGGACACCAGTTGGTCTAAATTTTTTTCTATGGCTTCAATAAGGAATGATTTGTTGATATTTCAGTTTACCTTTAGATTGAAATGCTGTGACCTTCGAAACTGACAGTAAATAATGTAAATTGGTCCACAAATGATTTTAGAAAAGGTGTATATTATATTTTAGTCCAGATTCAAATGCAAATGATTGAATTTGAAGTTATATTTTATATTTTTTGACCTTCGGCATAGTAATGGAAGCATGCCTCATGGAGCATACTCATGGACGGTGGCAGTCTAGGCAATTTAGGCTTTCCTTTCAGCATCATCAACTAGCCGTTGCACCTCTTCTCTTGTTTTTTCCAAATTCCGAGTCCTGAAATTTCCAATGTTGCTTTTGTTAAAAAACAGATGCCCAAGCTGACGCCTGATTGGAGCGGCCACGTACTCTCCGATTTTCTCCTCCAGAGTCTCTCTTCTTTTCTCGACAATGTAAAGGACTGCAAAGGAAAGCAGATAACCAAGTAGACACCCGATTGGAGGGTCGAGGTAGTCTCCAATTGGAAGGGCCACATACTCTTGGATTTTCTCCACCACGTACTCTCCCATTTTCTCCGCCAGCTGGTCTCTGATTTTCTCCGCAATGTAAAAGACAGCAATTGAAAAGAAGACAAAGGACAGAGCCATTTCTTACCCCTTTTTTTTTCTTTTAGTTTTAAACAGAGAATACAAATAAAGAGAACTCAACGCAAGCCCAAAACAGACGAATAAGAGTTCTATTGGAGAGAAAAAAAATTAATGGTGAGGAAAACTGAAAGGAGTGAAAGTTTTAGGAGAAACGAAGCTAAAACATCAATAGATTGATTTGGCGAGCATAATGGAGCAAAAGAATTCAAGAGCAGATGGAAGACTCCTTGTTTGGTGCTGTTTTGCTTTTTAAAATCCATCCCTGCTAACGGCGTTAGCTTCAAATGGATATGGTGCACAACTAAACCTAGAAATGCTTACCTCAGTTTGAGAAGAAATTCTAGCTATTGGAGCCTCTAAGTCTCCTACTCCCACCATTTGAGATTCTTTGAGAGAGGGAGGATTTGAGATGGTTGCCTCAAAGTCTCCCACTTCGACCATTACAAATTCTTTGAGAGAGAAAATTAAGATGGACGTATACAAATTATAAAAAATCATCTTGTCACTGCAACCTCATCGGATTATTATCGTCGGTATCTCGCTACCGGCCCGTTGTCTCCCAACCTAGGGTTTTGTGAGAGAGAACGGTGGAGTGGGT
Organism: Liquidambar formosana; assembly: GCA_039720395.1. Classification (NCBI taxonomy): domain Eukaryota; kingdom Viridiplantae; phylum Streptophyta; class Magnoliopsida; order Saxifragales; family Altingiaceae; genus Liquidambar; species Liquidambar formosana. The sequence goes on from CM077827.1 coordinate 9,182,991, forward strand.
AGAAGGAAGATAGGAAGAGGAAACATACTTGGATTTGGGGATTGAGATATTTTATGATACTTGATTTTTTTTTTTTTTTAATTGCTAATATATACCAGTGCCACATCAGCTCAAGTTAAAAAAACTAACCACATCAGCATTATTGTTTAAGACACTTGGATCTTTTAAGATCTGATGGCTAATAAGTTGTGTCAAAAATTAAGTGTTTTTTATGAGTCCATGGATCCTGTCCCATTATATTTAGAATTAATATATACATTTTTTTTATAATTAATATATACAGTTTAATTAGCACCATATATGATTGTCATAAATTTTCTTATTATTAATTATTCTACCAGAAAATACATATTACTCTAAATCAAATTTCCTCAGTTTTTCAACAGATCTTCTTGGTGCCAAAAATATGATCTAGGTTGTTTAACGAAAGATTATCTATATATATATAGATATATATTGGAACCAATTTTTACAACTAGTAGATTTAAGTTCCAAACCCCTAAGCTCTCCCTTTTTTTCAGCAAATTTTTTTTTTGGTTGTTTGGGGGGGGGGGGGGGGGATAAATAAAAGATTTTTTTTTTTTTAATTTTTAATTTTATTTTATTTTATGACAGCAGAGGTTTTACACGCTAGGCAGCGTCTTGTGCTGGCTTGGAAGAAAGGCTTTCGAAAGATCATTTTTGAAATTGACTCTAAAGATGATAAGGAATCAATTGTTAATCCATGTGATGAGCTTCGCCCTCTTGGAGCCCTTATTCAAGATTGCAAGGATTTGAAGAATAGGGACTGGGATTGCAGAGTTACCCATACATTAACCCTCTATTTGGTTCATGGATTTTACTATGGAAAAAAAAGGGAAGGAAAAAAAAAATGGAGGAAAGAAAATAAAAGGAGAAGATGAAATCATATCAAGCAAAAATTATGTCAATTATTCTTTTTCTACCAATTTACCATTGCAACCAAATAAGAAGAAGTACAATTCCTTATATTTTATTTTTTTTTCCTTGATATAATCCACGAGCCAAATAGAGCCTAAGGGAAGGGAATTTTTGCACCGATTTCCTCGCGAAGAATGGTGCGCTTGCTCAGGAAGAGTTATGTATTTTTGAATCCCCCTGTAGGTATGCAAACCTTGCTCTTGCAAGATGCTAGAGGGGTCTCATTCCCCAGATTTGTTAGGTTGTAATTTTCTTTATTTCATCTTTTTTTAATCAAAAAAAAATAAAATATTTCAATTGAAGCATTTGGAAGAGATAATAGCCTTTTGCACGTCTTTCTGTCCTCAAAGAACTTCAATTTTAGAATATGGAATCATCTAGTTGTTTCTGGTTAGCTAGGTGTAGAGCAGCTAGCACAGTTTTTCTTTTTCTATGAACAGAAGGATTATTGCTTTAAAGGTCCTTAAAATTTTCAACCTCACCTTTTAGGTAGTTCTTAGGTAAAAAAACAACGGGGATCCCATTAAGGTGTATCATTAGGAAAAGAGTGGTCCTAAAGGGCAGTGTCTTATAAATTCTTTCTTGTTTGTAATGAGAGGAGTGGGTGCATTATGAAAGCTTGGTAGGGTATGTTTGGGGGTTGTGGTTGAGAAGCTTCATATATATGGGATTTTGGCACAAAGATATCACATTCAATTGGGGTTTGGTTTCCCCACAAATTTCAAACAAAAACATAACCAGTACCTAGTTAAAATGTAGATGCCTAGGGCCAATAGTACTCTATCTAAATCTTACATCTCTGTACATACAAACGTGAAAAAATCACATTTAACTGAAATTTGCTTTCCTCAACTTTTATTCATGTCATTCCTTCCCTGCTTCTTACATTGTTGCTAATGTAGTGTTAAAATGTATGCAGTCATTAAAAAATATTTGTGTCATTCAATTTCCCCACTTAATTCCTCTACACCCTGAAATTTGGCCAAGCAGTTGTAGTACCAATAGGGGCACAAACAGCTTCAGCCGATAATTTTTTCACCACATTTGGACACGGGTCTACGCCAAAGTTGCTTGTTGATATGGTCACTGAGCAGTTCTGCTGTCCTAAGCATTTCTGGAAAGATGGAAAATATATAAGAAAAATGAGGATCCAATCCAGTATATTGAATGCCAATGTTTTAACATTTGAAAAAAAAAAAAAAAAATTATAATTTTACTTGAGCCTTCACACATTCTGAAATTTCAACCAATTTGACATCTCCTACACAAATTTTCCTTTATTTTCTTTTTCCAGATTCGGGTATTAAGTGCTTCAAAATTTTACATTGAAATGCAATTAAACACATAATGAAGTGGACCATAGAAATAGGAAGCCGCAGTTTGAGTACATTTTCTACAACAGCATATGAGGTTGGAGCATGACAGGTTCCTTGCTGGAAGTTCCCACAAGTTCCAGACAGAGTTCCAAAACTTGCAAATTTAATGGCAGAAATGGACTGCCCAGCTGCACATGGCAGGTGAAACTCAGGCTTGTTCAACACATGATTTGCCATAGCTATCAATAAGCCAATTTTTAGCGGTTGGGTGATACTCAGAAACTTCAGCACATAAACTGGTGAACGATCTTTTCACAAGAGAAATCTTGGATGCATCCCCACCAATTTCCTCAAAAAGTACCAATAGATTTTGGTTGGCTTCAACCAAGACCGAGGAACATGGTACCTGGAAACCCAAAAAATTTTTAAGGACTTTAGCATGAAAATTTTTCCATTTAGTCTTCAATTCTATCACATTAATTGAATATAAATGAGGTTTGAGAAAAATTCTTGCCATCGTTGAGTTGGTTGACCACAACCAAATTGGCACTTTGTAGGTCGAAATGTGCCAGAATAACTACACCCATTGCAATTACCATTACCATAAGAAGCCCAATATCTCTCAATGCTCTGCCCATTGATCCATACTTGACCCTTCCCCATGCTTCCCATGTCCAAAGCCAAGGGCTCAACTCCTTTTGGTGCTTTGAAATAAGCTTGCAAGTTCAAATAGGAATTTACATATCAAAAAAGTAAACATTAGGAGATTTGGGGACTCTAAGACTGAATCAGAAATATCACTATTCATCTTGGAATTTCCATTTTTTATACAATCTAATTTGACTTGATACATTGTCATGAGTCCTGTATTCTTCATTATCTTTCCCAAAACCCATTTTTGAACACCTTTATAACTTTCACACCAAACTTGTTATCTAAGTTTGTGGATCATGTTCAAGTTTACAACTTCAAACCATGCAACTGCAGTTTATATACTTGCAAGAGGCACAAAAATAGGCCATAATCAAACATTTTAGTGGCCATTATAAGTCCAACATCAAAGTTGCTTTGAAACATACTGTAATGTACTAGACTCCTGTATAACACTGAGTTCCAAGGTAAGGGTAGAGTTTACTGATTTCATACAGTATCACTCTTGAAGTGCTTTCTTACAGAAGCTGATACCGCCTTACCTTATGTGTAAATAAAAGTCCGGCCATTTAGAATGTGGAAATAAAAGTCTATCAAATTACATTCTCAAGTACCATATTTCACCCACAATCTTTCCTTAAAAAAGGAATTTGAGATAGGTCATCAGACATCACTCAAATGCCTATTAGACAGACCTTTAAAATTGCATATTCATTATTCCCATACCTTATACCATGTCAATGGTTGATTTTTCTGTGCAACCAAGGACCCTCGCATCCAATCAACTGATGAAATACCATTTGGAGAAGCTAGATTCATAGCTTCACCTTTGAGCCCAACCTGTGTAATATAACACCCATAAAGCAACGACTTCCTGAATAAACAATGCATTGTTAAAATATACGGAAGATTCATTGACCTGGTATGACCGTTTTCCTTAAAGGTAAATCTCCTGTTTTCTCGAGTCCCAAAGGCCAACCCTATCATTTGAGCACAACAGCACAAACATTTTAATAACTTTTCAGCATGTCAAATAGATTTCATTGTCTTCTTAATACTAATTAACTGTCAAATCATAATGTAGTCCTATTTTGCTCTCTCTGAGAATAAGAAATTTAACAATGTACCTGAATGATATCCATTGATAAACACAAGCATAGCATAGCCTGTTGACTGCATAGTGAGAGTGGGATCTTGGTCTCCATGCAGAAATGATTCAGATGAACTTATGTCGACCCTGGAAAAATCTTGTCGTTGGGAAAGTTAAAAGGACAATAATTTTATATTCAACATAAAAAAAATATATAAAAAAAAATTGGAGAAATAAATTTCGATTCTCTCTGACCTCGTCGTATACCAGAGATAGTCGCTTATATCTCTCGTGACGTTTAACTGCTCCAAAAGACCAACGACTGTGATCTCTGAATCTGAATCTTCATTAACTGAGACTATGTCTTCCTTGAATGTCTCCCATGGAAACAATTGTGCATTAGTGGGCAACATTTGCATCTAGGTTGTTTGAACTCCAACCTGCAACAGAGAGATGCAAAAGTTTATTGTCTCAGCATGTACTATAAATCTTTAGAACAAGGTCACTGTCTCAACATTCAAGCCATTTCAACTTAAGCTTCATTTGTTTGAGAAGACAAACATATCAGGAAAAGTAGTGTGCATCAACGTTGTTGAATGAGGCATATATCATTATGATGGTAACAAAAATATGTTTTTGAGAAGCAAGGCATCATAGAAATTTCTACAAAATTGGATAAATCCATAATCATAGCTTGTAGTAATGAAAGGGCCTCCAGCAGTTCTTCCCAAGTTGGTTCCTCCATGGTACTACAGAAAATAATAAGCACACAAGCTTAGAAAAGTAAGCTTTCACACGTTGCTTTTACTATTGGAGTGATTAGGGCTGGTTCTGACACAAATTGAGGCATTAGGCGAAAACTCTAAAAAAGGCCTTCTGATATTTAATATGTTAATATAAATAATTTTAATTTACTCTCTTTATAATTAAATAAAAAATAAGTCTACATACGGCTGTTCAAGTAGTTGGGTTGGGGAGCTTCTCTTTTACATAGAGCCTTGGGGGCCTTTGCTGCCTTACAGTTGAGCCAGCGGTAGGACTGATGTGTAAAATGAGACGAATCAGCTTTATAGCAGGCCTATATTTTGAAAAGCTACTTCTTGAACAATGCTCTGCTTGATCACACTCTCCTCGCAGTAGGAGCCGCAGCCCAGGTTATCGCCCAAGCCGCAGCTATAGGTAATTCTTCTATTTTATTTTAGGGTAAAATGCAGAAAATCCCCTTCTATTTATACCCATTTTGCAGGATACCCCCTTCTAAAAAAAACTCAACAAAATGCCCCCCATATTGATTAGGGTTGGCAGATTGCCCCCTACCGTTCAATAAACGTTACAAAACTAATGAAAGAATGCACGTGATTAGCACGTGACACTAATTATTAGATTTTTATGCCAAAAATGCCCTCTTGTGTATTGATTTTTCTCTCTCTTCCTCTACCCCTTCCACCGTATTGTTGCCGGCAACCTTGCCGTCGGTAACTTGCTGTTTTTCTTCGTATGATGATCAAGCCCCCCAAAAAAAAAAAAAAATGCAGAGAAATGAAGGATTGCTTGGATTTGCTGAACAAACACAAACCTTCCAGATCCAAGAAGAGTTGGATTTGCTGGAGTTGCTCCCGATCGATGCCGTTGCCACTGATGGATGGTGAATTCCATGGACAAAATCCACGTGTCGACGACGGTGAAGATGACGGTGTGGAACTTGGGTCTTACCGACGGCGATGGAGGCTACGGTTATGTGGGTCTATGAGAGAGAAGCCCACTGTTGCGCCGTCACCGTCTCGCAATGATGGTCAGTAGGTTGAGGGTTTCGTGGCTGAGAAGACCCATTGGAGAAGACCTGCTCCGCTGTCGCATCATCATTGTCTCACCATCGTTCTCCACCGACGAGATTATGTGCAATAATGGTGGGTGGGTTGAGGGTTTCGTGAATGAGAAGACCCATTGGCTATGGAGCTTCAGATCTCCTTTCTTCTTCCTTGTTGTTTTGTGTTTTTTTTTTTTTGGTAAAATCAATTTGAGGTTCTTGAGCTTAAAGAAAGAAACTTTAAGAAAAAATAAAAAAATGGGGGGAGTCAGCCATGGATGCCGGAAAAGACAGTAGCCAATCGATCAACTACCCCTTACAACCTTCGTCGTCGGAAAAAATGGAGATGTGTGAGGTGAAGCTTGTCGTCAGAAAAAAATGGAGATGAGACGTTGATTGGGGGCTTGTTGTGGGAAAAGTGGAGCTTCTCCATCGCGATCCATCGCTTGTTTGATTGGGAATGGAGGGTATGGACCCTTTCCTGGATTTGATGCTCGTTGCTGGAAAATACGGAGTTCATCTTCGTCAGTGATGAAATCATGCCAGCGGTATTGGTAAGAAGGGAGGGCTGTGGGTTATGGTTGTGATTGGTGTGCACAGTGGATGGGGAAGGAAGGGTCGCCGGAAAATCTCCATTGCCGGCGACCTTTCTTTCTTTCTTCTTTTCTTTATGTATTTTTTTTTCTATATTTTTAAAAAACCATTTAAAAATATCAAAAACTAATATTTTAATATTTTCCGTACAAGGGTAAAATGGTCTTTCAACCTTGCCGTTAATGACGTTGCCCCCTAGAACAATATGGGGGGCTTGTTGCATGGTTTTTTTTTTAGGGGTATCTTGCAAAATGGGTAATAATAGAAGGGTTTTTTTTTTTGCATTTTACCCTTTATTTTATTTATAGTTTCTTATTGACTTTGTCAATTGCAGGTGCCGTGGGATGTTTTGTTATTGTGACATTGGATGCTTACATTTAAAAGTTTGTACCTCCTTGAACGACTATATAAAAGTTTGTAACTCCTTGAACAACTATATAAGCTTGTTATCCAAAATCTTGAACAACTATATAAGCTTGTTATCCAAAATCTTGTTGTTATCGGAAGGAATCACACAAGCTCTTACTTTCTTGTTTTAATTACCAAGAGAAGAATCAGAGGAGACTGATGGGGTTTTGGGGTTTTTACCCTAAATATCCTTTTAATGATCAGTAAGATAAACAACACTTCGTAGTAAAAAAAAAAAAAAAAACCAACATATTAATATAGGCTATTTATTAGGTGATCGATATGTGTTTTTGTATTTTGAGTTTCCATTTAAACTAGATATGTACATGTGCTAATCCCTTGGGTCGCAAAATGTAGTAAAGTAAGCATTTTTTTTTATTCATAATTTGAATTATAAAGAAACCACACGTTCATAAGATTTTGTTAGATGGAAAGCTTATAAGGATTCTTATCGGGTTTCACTTTTTTGCTTTGCTAGGATGTTTTAATTAGAAAGCGCATACTGAGTAACCATAGTAAAATGGACTCAGTGTGCACTTCCAGAATTTATTATTCATTGTTTGGCTTATCCCCTTTTAGCTAAAGAACAATATTTCTAATTCTTTGGATTGTGCAGTTGCTTACTCCCTATTGCTGTAGTTTGCCTTCTTTTCTCACCAGTTGGTTTGTGTTCTTTAATTACTCTTTCTTCTATCATCTTTTTATTGATCTCTATTCAAATTTATTTAGTTTCGAATTGCGTTCTTACATGTCTACGCTTTTGTCTCGTCTAGGTATACTGTTATAAGGATTATTCAGCATTCAAATTTTGGCCTTCTAACGGAAGAACAATAATTTTTTTAACTTCGACTTGCATAGCTGTGTGCTCTAAGCAGCTAGAACTTGCCTTCTTTTTACCCATTAGCTTGCTTGTTTTTCTCTTTTTTTATTTTTTATTTTTTTATATTGCTTTTCGTATCATTATCTTGTTCATAATTGCTCTTGAATTTATTCACCTTATAATTGCTTAATGTTTGTACTTTTGTCTCATCTAGATATGTCGTCATAAGGATTAGCTTTATATTACTTTTTGCTTGATCTTATTACTGCCATTGGATTATTATTATTATTATTATTTTTTGGTGGCTTTGGTTCCTATAAACATTTGTTATAACACTAAAGGTTATGATTTGTTATGTTCTTCTATATGTTTTTTTTTTTCGAGTAAGCTCTACTATATATATGTACATATAGGCAATGGTGCCATCAAAATGGAGATACCATTGGGTGGTTTGCAAGAGAGTTATGTCACAGTAAACTAGAGTTAAAACAAAATGGAGTTACTATTAGGTTATATACATGTTTGCAGGAAACCTACGTCAATAATTTCCGATATTTTTCCTTCGCATGGATGTTCATAAAGTTTGTGTAGAATTGAATTTGGATGTGAATGTTGATGCATTGCAGATTATAGCTTAGTTTCTTCGGACTGGTTGGTTGGATGGTGGATCCTGTTCAAATGAAGGTGATCAAATTGAAGCAATTTTGATCACTCTTTCCACTTGTATTGCAAGTGTCGATGAACATTACGCTTGAAACCCAAAATATTTTGAATGTTTCAATAGGTTTCAATATTTGTAGGAAGAAATTCATTTACTGAAATTATGTATTTTAAAAAAATAAAAGTGGAATATTTAAATTCTTGAAGCTCTCTATCCCAATATTATATAATTGTATGAATGCTTTTGGATTTATTCTATATTTGCGTTCTAAATTAGTTTGTGTGTTTAGGGTTCATTTCTATAAAAAAAAATTCAACATTGTTTTCATTGATAAGGTTTATGTTTCTATAGGAAAGAAGAATGACTATTGAGTTTTTGATATCGAGTGAGAATATATATGCTGAGTTAGGCATGTTAACTCAAGGATTTTTTTATTTTGAGTAAGGATATATATATATATATATATATATATTTGGTTTCGCAAGGTGTCCCTAGGCTTTGCCCAGGACTAATTCTCCGAGGTACTGTCGGGTGCCGAAACGGGGACCTCTCCCAATAAAGTTTCCTGCATCCACAAGGGCTCGAACTCGAGACCCTTTGCTTAAGCGACCAGAGCCCTTTCCACTAAGGCCAACCTTCATTGGTGAGTTAGGATATATTAAGCTAGGCATGGTTTTATATTTTGCATTGACCTACTTTTATGTTTTGCAATAAGTCTCACAGCCTACTTTAAATGCCCTCAACAAAAAACTTCCCAGCATAAATCCTTAATTGGCAAATTCCATTAGGGCACGTGCATAGCACGTTTTCCTCCAAGTATTAGAAAAAGAGATGTGGTCTGCTGGGCTATAGTGACTTTTAGAGTGGATGTATCGAGGCAAACTAGTGTAGTAGGGTTTGGTAGGAGTGCTCACAGGTCGGTTTGGATTGGATTTATAGTTCATCCACAATCCACCCACAACCTAGGGGGTGAACTAAATTCTCACCCACATCTACCCATATGATTGGGCAGTTTTAACCCACACACCATATCAGATTGACCAGTGGGTTGACGGATTTGACTTTTACTTGGGGCAAATTTTTTTTTTTTTTATTTGGATTTATTTGGCCATACTATCTTTATCATAGCAAACTCCTCACAAAATAACAATTATTAATTTAAACAAACATAAAAATCAACACATATGAAACTCTGAAGGCAAATTGTGTTCTTTTTTTTCCCTTCCTTTTTTTTTTTCTTTTTTTTTTTTTTTTTTTTTTTTTCAGATAAAAGGCTAAGAACTTCACTCAAATTGAAACCCCGTGAAATTTGTATCTCTCGACAACTTTATAGTTTATAAACACTTACATAGTAGAAAAAATTAAAAGCTTAGTCCCTATTTTAACAAGTCTCACTGCCTTGTATACTCTATCATGATAAACTTAATCCATGTTCATACACAGTAAATATAAAGCTTTTCATGATATTTATACGTTGTAAATATGTTCACAACACTACTTTTCATCCCCCACTTATTGAAGAAGAAAGGTGCTCGCAAAGAGAGGGAGAGAGATGAAGCTATCGGAGAAGGTGACCAGCGTTGGAAATGAAAAGAAGAAGGTGTCGCCGGAATAGCATTTGCAGCTCGATCGGCGGTGGGGAATCATGAGAGGTGGTGGAACCATGGGAGAGAAGGAGAGAACATGGGTAAAAAAAAATGGCACGGTTGTAATTTGATTAAATTGTAAAATAGGGGTATTTTTGTCACTATGGGGTTAAAATGGGTTTTCACAAAACTATTTTTCACTTAGGGCCTATTGTAAAAGTACTCTTATACTTAGGGGCTATGGCCAAAATTCCCTAATTTTTTTACTAAATTTTTAGATTTTTAAAAATTTTAAAAAATATAAAATATAAAATTATGTACATGTGACATGTGGCAAGGGAACATTATCTTCTTCTTTCTTGGAATGGGTTGCCAACAAACCCAAATCATACATGCATGAGTTGTTTTTGTTATCATATCCTCAACTTTGAACCTCTATATTTTCTTTAATTCTTGGCCAGATTGAGTGATTGGAAAGCCAAATTAAAGATCACATAGGATTCTAAAAAGGAATTCTAATGGTTCAATCAAACACGCTCAAAATCATGCAGGTTTTGTAGCTCAAAAATCATGGGTCATAACTCGTTTTCTACAAATTTCAATCCAAAAACTTCTCTTTTCAATATCTCACTTGTTTCTCAGCGAAACATGGTGATTCAAACACTGGTTCAAGATTATTCAAAACTCTACAAGTCTATATAAATCAAACGTGAATTTTTTTAAAAAAAAAAAACAATCCAATTAGTGCGTATATACCTGAGTTGGTACCATTAAATCATATTGTTTTTTCAAAAAAAATTCATATTTGATTTATATAGACTTAGTAGAGTTTTGAATAATCTTGAAAATGGCTTTTGAATCATATTGTTTCGTTGAGAAATGAATGAAATATTGAAGACGAGTTTTCGGATTGGAATTTTTAGAAAATGGGTTTTGACCCATGATTTTTGAGCTATAAAACCCGCATGATTTTGAGTGTATCCCATTAGAATAACTTTTTAAACCCCCACGCAATATTTAATTTGGATTTCCAATCACTCAATTTGTTCAAGAGTTTAAGAAGATATAAACTATAAAGGTTCAAAGTTGGGGATTTGATCACAAAAATGACCCATCATGTAGGATTTAGGTTTGTTGGCAACCTGTTCCAAAGAAGAAGATAATGTTCCATTGCTATGTGTCACACCTACATAATTTTAGATTTTTTATTTTTAAAAATTTCAAATAAATGTTAAATAATTTTTTTAAAATCCAAAAAATTTAGGAAATTCCCAAGAATTAAGGAAATTTTTTTTTGAAAAATCCAAAAACAAAAATTCCAAATTTTGGGAATTTTTTTTAAAGTCCAAAAAATTAAGGAATTTAAAAAAAAAATCCAAAAAATTAAGGAAATTCACAAAAATTATTTAACAAAATTTTAAAAATGATTTCCCTAATTTTTGGGAATTTCCTAAATTTTCTAGAATTTTTAAACATTATTTGACATTTATTTAAGATTTTTAAACATAAAAACCTAAAATTATGTGCATGTGACACGTGCGCGCCACCTGAGTAATCACATGCAGGGCATGTGACTGCTCCGTTAAGAATCAAACGTTTGTCATCGTCTATCCTACATTGGAACATAAAGTTTAAAACTGTTTCAAAATCGAGTCAATCGTAAGTTTGTGGACTAAATTGTTACTACCACTAAATTTGATGGTACATAAAAATTAATTAACCCTTCTTTAATTCAAATAAAAAATTTCTAGTGACTGATCAGAATTCAAAGTGGGCGGCTATTGTAACCCCAAAATTTTATTTGTAAACTCTACTTCTTTTTATTTTTCAAGGATTTATGAAAAATATAAAAAGGTTTTTATGAAAACTAGTTGCGTTGTTCCTTATAAAATATTATTTTGAATAACTTAGTAGAAAAAGGTTTTTCTAAAATCTGTCATTTAAGAGAACTTTTTGGTCATTTACACTCTCCATTTTATTTTTAAAGAGACAAAAATTATAAATGGTCAAAAAGTACATTTAAACCATAGATTTTGGAAAATCTTTGTTTAACAGATTTGTTCAAAATGATGTTTTCAAGTAGATAATGTGATTATTTTTCATGAAAACCTTTTATATTTTTCATAAAACCTTAAAAATTTTAAAATAAATGGGTTATACAAATAAAGTTGAGGAGTTACAATAGCCACCCTTGAATTCAAATATATATATTTTCATTGAAGCGTTGGCAGTCCGCTTTGTTAAGTTTCTAACTTAAAAGCCTAAGCTTATAAGTGGAGGACCCAAACAAGTATATGAAGACATGTTTAACTCAATATTTAATCGATGTGGGATGTGGTATATTTCCAATACTCCCCCTCATGTACAGGCCTAATAAGATTCAAATGGTCTGTCACGTGGACAATAAAGACGGGCTCAATAGCCGAAGAACGACATGCTCTGATACCATGTTAAGTTTCCAACTTAAAAGCCTAAGCTTATAAGTGGAGGGCCCAAACAAGTATATGAAGACATGTTTAACTCTATATTAATTTAATTGATATGGGATGTAGTATATTTCCAATACGCTTAACCCTTAAGGTTGGGTTATGTTGGCCTTCGATTTGACCCAACCTGTGGTTCGGGAGTTTGAGACATTTGGTTAATCATATTCATAAAGTTAGGCAAAAAATGTTTCTAAAAGTATGTCAACGAAGTTGGAGCTGTTCTAAGTATGCTGAAATTTTAACTGTTCACATTTTTTTTTTGTCATTATGAATCTTGATCATGTCTTTAATTTTACAATTAATTGATCAAGATTCCATATAATTTATACAAAGCCAAATTTTACAATTAATTGAACAAGATTCCATATATTTATACAAAGCCAACCATAAGGTGTGAAAAGGACAAACATTAACCTTGAGGGGTGGTCTTAGGGTTTCTTGTCAAGCAAAATGTTTTAGGTTCAAGTTTCACCATTCCTCCTCAAAGTCATCTTCATGAATTTTGTCCTATAATTGCCTTGTGCATGTAGGACGGGGACTGCATGTACTTAAGGGAGATTAGTCAGATGCTATACCTCCTAACGTTAGAGAAAAAAAAGAAAAGAAAAAAGAACAGACATATCAATATAGATTTTTTGTTTTTTTAGTGTAAGGTATATTTAGTGTGGATCTTGCAATCTTCCTCTAAATTTAAAATAACGAGAACTGCATTTTTTTTAAAAAAAAATTATAATTTCTAACTTATCATTTACATCAGTAGTGAACTCATTTGGTAATTTCTAGCATTTCTCATTATGATAAAGACATCACAATTCACAACTAATTATATCTATGACTTTAGAGAAGGCATGGCTATAAATCTCATATATTACCAAAGTTATTATTTTTCTCATTTATGATGAGTGGGAGATTATGATGCACTAGCCTTTTAACTTAGGTGTTATCTCTTCTATTTTAAAAGAAAAAGAAGTTCAAAACTTAAATCCAATATTTGTTATTAAAAAATAAAAAAAAAAGGGAAAAGAGATTTTTATTTTTATTTTTATTTTTATTATTGGGGGTTGGGGTTGGGGAATGTGATTATTTCAGGAACCAACTTCCAAGGCTCATAATATTTGGAAAGAAAATAGAGATAAATGGATTTTAGAGGGCTTGCCCCATGACAAAAACCCAAGTACACGTATCTTAGGGAGCAGTTATTGTCACCTTTTAATTTTAGTTGCAATCCTCACTTATTTTAATTTTTGAAGGTTTTTTTTTAAAAAAATATATGTTTTAATGAAAACTGACATCATTTTGGATAATTTTACATAATAAAGGTTTTTCCCAATCATTCTGACAAAAAAATCAACTTAAACAATCGATTTTGAAAAATAGAAACAACAAATTTTAGAAAATTTTGAACAGCTTTGCAGAAGTAATTTTTTTCCAAAATTTGTTGGTTAAAAAGTTCACTTAAAAATAGATTTTAGAAAATTTAAACTACAAATTTCAAAAAATCTTTTTTCTTTAAGATTATTTAAAATAATTTTTTTCTAATGACTAAGGCAGTTAATTTTTATATTTTTATATTTTTAATAAATCTTAAAAAATTAAAATAAATAGGACTACAATTCTACCCAAAAAAAATTGAGGGCAATAACCGCCCGTAAGTCCAAACGGCAGTCCAAGCCCAGCAGCTAACATAGGCCATTAGAGATTCCTATCAGTCGCCCACTTTCTTCAACCACCCCAAAATAGCAGACGACTTTCTGAAGCTGCCACCTTCTTTCTCCCTCTAATCCTAATCCTAGAGAGACAAAGTGAAGCCATATATTTACATATATATATATATATATATATATATATAGAGAGAGAGAGAGAGAGAGAGAAAGAGAAAGAGAGACAGAGAGAGAGACTGAGAGATGGGTGTTCTCTAGTTCAAGCGAGAGAGAGAGAGAGAGAGGGAGAGATAGAGAGAGATGGGTTGTAGCAACTTCTTCTACACCTTACTCATAACCTTCTCGGTAGCTTTGGTAACATACAACATAATTATCTCTGCAAATGCCCCTCTCAAACAGGAATTCCCAAACCCATCACCATTATCATCGTCATTCTCAGTTGACCCGATCATTAAGATGCCAGTAGACAGATCAAGAACCGCCGCCTCTTCAAAGAGGTTGTTCCACACTGCAGTCACGTCCTCAGACTCTGTGTACAACACATGGCAGTGTAGGATCATGTACTACTGGTTCAAGAAGTTCAAGGATGGACCCAATTCAGAGATGGGTGGGTTCACCAGGATCTTGCACTCTGGGAAGCCTGACAAGTTCATGGATGAGATCCCTACCTTTGTTGCTCAGCCCCTCCCATCTGGGATGGATCAGGTATGCTTGGGTTTCTTCTAGTTTCTTAATTTGTTTCCTACACTTTGTTAATCATTTTGAATTCGTGTTGTTGTTGTTGTTTGGTGGCTTTTTGTTTTTTTTGGTGAGTTTTAGGGAATAAGGGTGTGTACACGAGTTTTGAAACATTTTTAGGAATATTTCCTTGTGGGTTTTCTTGGTTCATGCCTTTTGCATTTTTGGTACTCTGGAAATTGGTTTCTTGGAAGGTTCTTTCTATTCCATTGGTGGAAACTAGGCTTAGCCACCCCAAATTAGTGCCAATTTAGGCCAATTATTCGGCCTCAGATTAATCTTGAATCTTCGAGTTGGTTTGGAAAATATTGGGATTAATACAGAGAAAAATTAAGATTAGATTTGTGAGTTAAATTGAATGTTAAATCCGTTTAGATATATCTGTTAATTGTTAGTAATACTGATAAGGAGCAATTTGGGAAATTCGAGAATTGCTTGTATCATTAGAATATTGGGTAATAACCTTAAATTTATTAAAATATGCAGAATTAATTTGAATTTTATTCATTTCATGGAAAGACTAGGATAAGTACCGGAAATTTACCTCAATCTTCTTTTTTACTGATTGGCGAATGGCGGATTAGTAGCTTAGCTTCCTTAGCTGTTTCGGTGTGGAAAAAGGGTCTGCCACACCATTTTTTGGTCTGTTTGGAAGGAGATAAACAGGAAAACCTTTGATGGGGAGGAATGGTTCTTGGGGAAGCTGAGAAGATGATTTTTGGATTTCCTTTTTGAGTGGGCTGAGCCAGCAAGTTTTTCCAATCAGGTCCCTATACAGTCTTTTGTTGATGCTTTGAATTGTTGTTTTTCTTTCTGTCTTGTACCACACATGTACAGGGGTTATTTTCCCTTCTTTAAAAAATTATTACTTCATTAAAAAAAAGAGTACCGGAGATTTGGGAATTAAAAATTTTGCTGCAATGCTTATCATTTGTTTTTGGTAGAAATTTGTTTGTTTGTTTATTTTTTGTGGAGGTTTTAGGCCATGAGTTTTCAGTTCAGGTTCTCTGTTGTTGGACATTGTGGATTTTCTTTAGGAACATGCAATGAAACTTTCAATGGATATTTGAGGAGATGTTTTCCTATTCTATATCTGATTAGTCACCGTGTTGTTGGATGGGAATTTGGGATTTCCATATCATGTCTGTCTTCACATTTTTGTCAAATATGTTTGGAATACCAATCAAGGGTAACAATAAAAATTTAGTCAGACAGATGGAATATGCTCTGCCTGAAATTAGTATGGAGTAGAAAAACTTCTATCTATGTGTTTGAGATGGGTTGTTTGATTGACCAGAGAGTGTTTAGGCTAAATAATGGTGAATGAATAATTAACAGGGGAGAGAGAAAAGGGAATTGGGGGGGGGGGGGGGGGGGGGGGTGCGGAGGGAGGAGGAGGATGATGAATGAAGAGATGACAGGGTCAGGGGG
This sequence comes from Liquidambar formosana, assembly GCA_039720395.1. Lineage (NCBI taxonomy): Eukaryota > Viridiplantae > Streptophyta > Magnoliopsida > Saxifragales > Altingiaceae > Liquidambar > Liquidambar formosana. The sequence continues at coordinate 9,199,179 of CM077827.1, forward strand.
CCATATTATTGTTATTCCAAAACAGCCTGAGGAAACCTCTGGTCTGTGTTTGTCACGACTTGAGAATCTATCAAGCACCTCCTCTTCATATTAAGCTTGTTAGTCTGTGCTAAATTTACTCAGCTGATTAGCATCGAAACAAATCAAAGAGGGTTAGAATTCTAATATTCTGGTTGCTAAAGAATTGTTTCTTTTGCTAATAGAACATTAATGATTGTTTTAAATTCACCATACTTGTGAGGGATCAATGATGATCTTAAACTTGAGTATTTTAATCTCTATTTTTGTGCTTGCAACTATAAATCATCTTCTACTAAATGCATATACCATCTAATCTCACTATACAGGGTTATATAGTCCTCAACAGACCTTGGGCGTTTGTGCAATGGCTTAAAGAGGCAGACATAAAAGAAGAGTATGAAACATTTTACTCCCTATTTTAGTGGGACTTTAGTTTTTTGTATTTTAGTAGATTTGGTCCTATAAAAGATATTCATACTTTTTGTGCAGTTACATATTGATGGCGGAGCCAGATCATATTATCGTCAAGCCTATCCCGAATTTATCTAGAGATGGGCTTGGAGCTGCATTCCCTTTCTTTTATATTGAACCTAAAAAGTACGAGTCTACCCTCAGGAAGTTCTTCCCTGAGGACAAGGGACCAATTACTAACATTGATCCAATAGGGAATTCTCCTGTCATTGTTGGGAAGGTACAAAATATGACATGCTTCATTAATAACCATGTAATTTATTTATTTGCCTTTTCTGGTTGTTTTGGATGACACACACACACACACACACATATAAATATATATTTATATATTTTCATAAATGGTGTCAGGAATCTCTTAAGAAGATTGCTCCCATTTGGATGAATGTTTCCTTGGCCATGAAGAAGGATCCTGAAACTGATAAGGCATTTGGTTGGGTGCTTGAGATGTAAGCTTTTCCTGATTTGCCCAAGAATTTGTTGACTGTAATGCAGGTTCCTTTTCCTCATTTTTTTTTTCTTTTTTAAATTTATAATGATGAATATGCAGGTATGCTTATGCTGTTGCATCTGCTTTGAATGGCGTGGGTAACATCTTGTACAAGGACTTCATGATTCAGGTTTAGAGAGTTCTTTCTTCCTTTTTATTTTTTTAAAGAGGAAAAAAAAATCCAAAACAAAAACTCCCTCCATCCCAATTTGTTTGATAAGATTTTCCATTTTGGGATTTCCCAAAATGTTTGATCATTCCAAAAGTCAATGCAAATAATTAGCTTACTTTCCCAAAATACCCTTTGCTATACTTAAAATTACAATTTCCATATCAACTATCACATCAAGTAATCCTCTATTGCAAAAGATAAATGGAAAGTTAAAATTTATTGAGTGGCATGGCAGTGCATTAATTACACCCAACTTAAAATTACTTGATGCCCAAAATGTTCTGTATAACTTCAAACTATATAACTTCAGACTGGCAACATGAGCTCATGCTTTGTCCTCTTTAGAGTTCATCGCAATGTTCATTTTTTTCCTTCCCAGTCACTTTAATCTTGAAGATTGCTGAGATTCTTGAAATATATCATTCTCATTGTTTCCTGACTTTGTGATATTTTCCCATATAATTCCTAAATTCTGATTTATTCCAGTGCCTTTACATTTCTTCATTTGAGTATGTTATTGAGGGGATGAGTAGACAAATCATACCTCAGGTTAAGCTCTCACATTAGTTTTGTGAATGCAAGCTTGGCTCTCAATAAGTTTAATATGTTCTTCCATCCCTTAGTGTTGGGCATTTGTCTTTCAAGTTTGAACATGCTACGAAGTTTTCTAAAGGAAGCATCCTGGAAGGCATTGAGACAAGATTTTTACGTTTTACTTATTTATTTATTTATAATTATAATTATAATTATTTTTATTATTGTGTTCATCATCCTGAGGCTTCCCATATCAGGATTGGCAACCTTGATAGCTTCTAAGAATTGCTTTGAAAATAGTCTGGGTGCATCTTTTCTGGTTCGGTTTAATTTACTTGCAGTCATCTGTTTTGTGACATACATCAGCCTCCTTGGGATACAGAAATCGGCAAGAAGTTCATTATTCATTACACCTATGGATGCGACTATGATATGAAGGTACTCTCTCAGTTCACACAGTTTTTGTGTGAAGTTATTTTAAAGTTTATATGGATGAATAGAAGGAAAACTCTTTGGGCCTTAGGATTTGCTACCATTGAATATTTTTTGGTTTACCAGAAAGGAAGGGGGAAAATAGGAACCTGTAATCTGGATATATCTTCGCTTACTGTGTCAATTTCATGTTATGACTTTCAGGGTAAGCTAACCTATGGAAAGATCGGAGAATGGAGGTTTGACAAAAGATCTTATGATAACACCTGGCCTCCAAAAAATCTTTCACTGCCCCCACCTGGTGTCCCAAAAAGTGTGGTATGTCTCACTTACCTTTTAATCTTAGCTTTCTGCTGCGTAATTGGTTTACACTGATAAAAATAACATAATGAAATTAAGGTAAGTCATGTGGTTTGATTACTTCTAGAAATGCTACTTATCTATAGGGTTCTTATCTGGAAAGTTTTAATATCATGAAGTTTTCTGTTGAGCCCTCTTTATTTTATGCAACTTGCATATTACATATTTGGCAAGCGCAGTTGTTTTCCCAGAAACTCTTCTATATAAAATGTTTCTCATTACAGCATTTTTTATTTTAATAGATTGCAAAAATTAGCTGAAATCAGAACTCGTTTTATTGATAAGCTTTTTCCTTATTATGTTAATGAGAAGATGTGGCATCACTTGGATTCTCATAGCATATCTTTTTTATGGGAGCACTCATGTGAAGTTCTATCCATTTGAAATGATAAATATGAAATTTGGCCTTGGATATTTTGTAGAGGAATGCATGTAAATCTGTAGTTGTCCTCACTATAGAAATTAGAAAATAATAAAAATGGGTACTTTTATACAAACTAGCAGTGCACCACATGTTGCACAGGTTTTTTGTGAAAAAATTAAATCTATTCAAGAAATCTATATAAAATTGTCTCTTTGAAAAGAAAAACAAACAAAACAAAAGACAATTTGTAAAAACACTAATGAAGCTGTTATAAGCAAGAGCAGAAAAATCAGATTGTATTAACTCAATCACCTCAAGCTTGTTTTTCTTTATCTAATTTAGTGCAATATAATGATAAGCAAGATGTACAAGTTAAATTAATATATAATAAAACGATAAAAAAAAATTTGGCAAGGTTTATGATAAGACACGAAATGTAGAACAATCACACCTCGAAAAGTTGTAGAAGTTGTTTTAAATCTTATAAATAGTTGAAAGAATGAAAGAATATATAGTCTTTAGAATTCTACTTGAATCAAAACATTAATGTAATTAGGAATTATTAATTTAATTTTTATTGGGATATTAAAAAAGAAGGTGGAATATTTATTTATTTTTGGGATACTGGCCACATATAGATGGTTGAAAGTTATAAGTACTATAAAGTTCTTAGAGTTCTACTCTAAAGAATATCTTAGTTCAAATAGTAATTAGTAATTTGTTTTCAATGATAAAGCGATGATAAATTTATTTTTTAGTAATTAGTAGTTTGTTGTAAATTTGTAATTTTTTTATTAATCAATTGATATATTTTTTTTTATTTCAAATGTAATATATGTATGGTCTCACTCCATAGGATGATAAAGCAATGTTTAAAAAAAAATGTATAAGTAATATTTGACGGTATAAATTAACTCAATGGTCTAATCAGCACTCTATTAATGAATCTCTTTTTTAGATTGATGATAGTAGTTCTAGTTTGACAACTCATTAATTGTTAATATAAAGTAAGATTCTTTTTTAGATTGATGATTGTAGTTCGAGTTTGACAACTCCTTATTAATTGTTAATATAAAGTAAGATTCAAGAATATAAACAAATTGAATGCTAAACAAAAAGCATAGTATTAATGTTTTATAAATTTGTCTTAAAGAGGTGTAATCAGGCCCATAAATTTCAAGCTTATTAATATTTTAAAGAGTATCTCATATTATGAGGAGTCCCCTCAAGTTTTATTGTTGTTTGAAATAATTTCTTTTCCATATATAGAGGATGATGATCAGGTGAGCACATGTTGATATAACTTATATCAACACCTGCATTGGGGGTTGTACCTCGTGCATTAGTGAGTTACGGGATACATAGGACCAATGCACATGGTACAACCTCTAATGCATGGTGCTGATATAACTTATATCAACACATGATAGCCTGATGGGGACTGATACATATATACAGATCCAGTCTCATCAACATGTGCTGTTTTTCTGTTTGAAAAAGCACCATCATTGGGAGTTGTACCCCATGCATGTGTGGTACAACCTATGTTGCATGGACACGCCAATTTTGGGGGAAATGCAGTGTCAGACACGTGTCGGACACAGTCACTTGCCCGACACGCCTACGGCACATGTCCGACACTCCAAAGAGGTGTCCAGTCAATTTTACTGTTCTTTTTTGGTCCGACACGGTTAGGACACAGGGGGGGGGGGGGGGGGACACTCCAAGGACACGCGCGGGACACTCTAGGGACACGGCAGAGCCATTTTGTAAATATTATTTTTAAAAAAAGGGGTACATAATATTATTTTAAGAAAGAAGGGGTCTTTTTTGTATGGAAAATGTTGCTAAGTGCTAACTAATTACTATACTTCAAGTTAAATGCCATTGTTAAAAGCTTTTTGATGTTTTGGTTGTCTTTGTGATTAATGATTGTCTTTTTAGTTCCATGCATTTGTTCTTAGCAAAAAAAAAAAAAAAAAGTTCCATGCATTTGAATACTTTTTTGATGTGTATAATGGAATTATATATATATATATCTAATTATAAATATATATTTATTTATTGCCGTATCCCCGTTGTGTCGTGTCCTAGTTTTTTTAAGATTTGCCGTGTCAAAGTGTTCGTGTCGTGTCGTACCCGTGTCTCGTGTCCATGTCCGTGCTTCTTAGGGTACAACCCACCTATACACAAGGTACAACCCCCTAATGTATGGTGCTGATGTATGGATGTATGTATAAGACAACCCAAACATTTAATTATAAAATTGCACGATTAAAAATAAGGTACAAAAATTTGAAAGTATGAGAAGCCTAAATATTATTGAAATGGGGATACTGAAAGAAGGGGAAGTAATTGAGGAGAGAAGTCATTGGGTCCAATGTGGGTGTGGTAATTATGGATCTTTTTTAAGGGTGTTTTGGTCATTTGTATAGTGAGAGGATAATAGTGTCTTTTAATTTTATAATAGGGATATTTTGGTCAGTCAAAAGTTTTTGTACTATCTGTATTTTTAGTAGTAGTAGAGATTGGGAATTGCAAGGGATCACTGGATCAGTGCTTGTTCGAAATTGTAGAACGTTTAACATGGTGAATCACAATTATTTTCTCAAGTTTTATTCTTTGAACAATCAAGAACATATCAGAAACTATTGGATGAATTGCCCACGACGAGTGGATTGTTTAGGCTTAGGAATCCAGGTTAAACCCAATTTGGTTGGGCTTTCTCCTGCACTGCTGCTCATGGATCCTCAATTATTTTTGTCAATTATTGGCTTCACCTAACCAGTACCTCAATTTTCCTTTACATTCATCTTGATAGGGGAATGATTCTTATGATAGGGGAAGGATAGATAGACAAGCAAATAAATATCTATTACATACTATAATTAAGAGTTATGATGACTTCGGCACTATATGGGGTGGTTTCTTAATGACCCTTCCCTCCAAATTCCATCATTCTCCTCATTCTTGGTCCCACACCATGATGTCAGCAACCCCTTTTCCACTTTTTTTTTCTCCCCCCCCCCCCCCCCCCCCCACCGCCCCAAAAAAAAAAAAATGAAACAACCTTCCCTCTCTTCTAATATAAGTTGTAGAAAGGATAATCTTGACTATAGGATTAACACTGAGCGGTTGTTTGGCAAACTTGAAAACTTGACCACCTAAGTTTAATCATTTTTTATTTCACATTGATTGTTGAATCTCTTTTTGCTGATAATTCTGTTTAGCTGAACCGAGAGAGAATAATAGCATTTTTGGTACTTATATAAGTAATTTAAATGAATAAGTTACTGTTTGGTTCCTGCGCATTGTGCGGGTCCATTCTAGTACATGTATATATATAACATAACAGATTTCTCTCGAAAATGTTGTCCATATACATAGTGAATTTATTATAAAGTTTCTGGTCTTGACCTTGAAAACAGAATGCTGATGGCTACTGATAAATTCCTTAAGTAATTTTTATCGAATTGAGCTTTATTAGCAAATTCAAACATGGCAGGTGACATTAGTGAAAATGGTGAATGAAGCCACGGCGAACATTCCTAATTGGGGCTCGTAAAGAGGTGAACTTGGTGGAGAGCTGCTGTAGACATACTGCTAGTTTGTGGATAATAGGTGAAGGTGTTACCTTTCACATTTTCTTGGATACCACATATATTTCATGCCTGTTCTGTTTTGGATTGCACAGCTCCCCTGATGCAGCAGTGGGGAGTCTGAAACTTGCTGAATGTCTGGGTCCGGCCTGGCCTTATTGGTGTTGTAGCTCAACGTACAGATGTTGCATGTTGTCTTGTAAACCAACAACATATCAAAATGTCTTTTTATTTTCCTGAAACTTTTAGGAATTAGGTTCAGTCTTCTGAGGCGTGTATTGCATATCACACGAGGATCTAGCCATGGGCTTGTTGTCAGTGTTCAATTATAAGATGCTGTTGTTTGACAAACCAACTTCAATGCTTCGGTATTTTAGCATGATTTTTTCAGTTCATTTTCCTGCCAAGTCTCTTTAACTCTTTTAACTTAAAAAAAATTCTTGTAATGTTGCTCTTACAACACATCCAATAATCCACAGGTTATAAGAAATAAAAGGATCTGAACAACTAGATGCCTACCTGTATAATTTATTGAATAGCAGATAAAAACTGCATGTGTTGGCTCATTAATAATTGCACTTTGTCCTCGATTGATTTCTTTTTTTCAGTTGTTGGCCTCTTATTTACACACACACACACACTTTGTCCTCGATTGATTTCATTTTTCCAGTTGGCCTCTTATTTACACACACACACACACTTTGTCCTCGATTGATTTCTTTTTTTCAGTGAAGGATATCTTAGACTGTACTCTCGCCGATGTTCAATTCAAACTATTCCCCTAACGGCTCATATAAGACATTCTAGATTTACACAATTAGCAATCCTTACAAGGAGTTGAAATGATGACTTTCGGAGAGCAATTCCAAAGGCCTAACCACTCAACCAACTTGGTAGTGACATTGCTAATTGAATTTTGACGTGGCTGAAAATGACATCATTTTTTTATAAATTCAACTCTTATAATTGCGAAAGTACAAGGTAATTCTATGGTATCTACAAGGTTTTTAGGATACCATACCCACTTACTATTTAAAGTGACCTACTTACCATTTGAAGTGACTCATTTACCATTTAGTGATCATTTACCATTTGAAGTGAGCATTTCAAATAGTTCACTCACTATTTGAAATGACCAACTTACCATTTCCTTATGGGTATAGAACCCAATTTTTTGTTAGGGTACCATAGAATTGGCCAAAAGGGGCAATAGTACAATAACAAGAAGTCTGTGGGAAGGGCCGTCGACTCTAGAAATAGAAGACAAGATTACTACCACAGGGGACTCGATTCCCAAATTCGCGGCTTGCCATTTTGTGACCAGGCTTGCAATGATGCCAGTTACCAACAGACCATTAGGCTTGCATTAAGTTCCCCAGTTTTCCCTTTTTTTGAAAAAGTGATGTCTAGTCTTTTTTTCCCCTTTTTTGAAACAGGTTTTTGGGCTTTTTAACCTAAGTTGAGTAATCCCCTACCGATATACAAGAAAACTTCTCTTCAAGCAATAAAACGTGCTATATTAAGAAATCACTTTGCTTGCAGAACCGCGAGTTCAATTTTTTTTTTCCTACTAAAAAAAATGAACTTACTTCCGGTCTTCAGTCTCTACAATGGGCCACCAAAACAAGAAAATTTTGGAGAGGAGAATAAATGGTATTATTGCTAATTAATGATCATATACAACGTTTCTTGTCATCATTTCTTAGGCAAAATAAAAAATATAAAATATAAAAAGGATACCAATAAATTTTACAAAAACAATATCTACTAATTTTACAAATAAATTTTCACAAAAAACAATGAATTTAATAAAAGGTTTTCCAGCTATAACTTGTTGTATAAGGACGCCTATAACCATTTCTGAGTAACATGACTTCCTGTTATCCACTTAACCAAAATAAAAAATAAAGAAAATGGCTTCCCTGCAAACAAAAGAGAGGATCGAATTTTATGAGGCTGGGTAACCCCAACCCAAGTTTCACATCGTGGATTTCATGTCCTTGGACTGCGGCTGTGAAGGTGGTCTCAAAGACCTTTCTTTTCCTTTCTTTACTCTAACACAGCCTCATGACTATGAGGTCTGGCTATCCCCAACCCAAGTGTCACATTGCAGACAGCAAGCATAACATTCAATACATGGGGATCGTATGTAATGAGTTTCTAGGCATACAGTGTGTTTGCTGAAGTGGAGACCAACTTGATATAGTAGAGGTGAGGAAGAGTTTCTTTCAACACATGTATTTATGTGTGCTATGGTGAAAGTGATTAAAGAAGTAATTTATGATTGATGATTGATGATTGATGATCATTTATTGAGGCAAATTCTGGCATTGGATGTATGGGCCATGAAGCAGTAGTTTCTGCTCGTCTACCTGATTATAATAGCAATCATAGATTTTGAGAACATGTCTCGATCAATTTTTATGCCGAAGGGCAGAAAATGGATGTCCCATATGGGTTGATGGAGTCGCAAAAAATGACAGGTTTCATTCAAGGAATCAAATATATCATCAATTCAAGTAACGCCTACAATTTTTTGAGTTGCAAAAACAAGGAATCTTCTTACCTTCGTCCTCATGATTAAAATGGTAGTCATATGTTATCTCTTCTCCAGGGTATATGTCTCTCTCTGCAAAAAAGACGACCTGCAAGCCCAGAAACCAGTAAGTGATTCTATGTTCTAGTGCTTCCAAGAGTTCAAATCATGTTTTACGATGAATGACATCCAGTGGTCACAGGACAATTTCAAATGGCTTACTTGTGGTACACATCCTCTAGAATCTTTTCATTCTGCCCTGAAGAGTTTCCAATTAACAAAATAGCAAGCCACAATTCTTTATGAGGTGTCAATTTTTCCTATAAATATGACTTATTATTTTTTCCAAAGGAGCTTTGATTCACAATTGCAAGAGCTGGAAAGAGAAGGTGCATTCATATAGCATAAGAGCCCCATTTTCAGGAGTTGTCAACCTGAAACTCCAGAGCTTGGAAATGGAATTCAACAAAATCTCTTGCAATTTTTAAGATGAATTTTACCAGAAAGCACAAGGAACCATGTAACAAGGACAGTGACAAATTTTTTATTTTTTTATTTTTTGTGTCTAACATGAATGTATGGTGTCAGTGACCTCAAAAGAAGAAGAAGAAGAAGAAGAAGAAGAAGAAGAGGTAACATGAGTATTGATGTGCAACATGGCATAAAATTTTGAATGCAGTGCATTTGTTGCATGGTGGAGTATTTGAACAAGCAGTGATGTCTAACTATAGAGGGAATTGGTTCACAATCACCAAGCACAATACAAAGCAAAATTGGCCAATGAAAGCCATTCCTCCTTGCAAACACACATTGCACTTGTGACTAAATTTACTTTGGCAACCCCATACAAAAGAAAGAGGTAAAATATCTGAATTTTAAATTACCTTCTTGTCGTTCCTCACTGAAATTACTTTGGCAACGCAATTTGGCTGGACATATAAATTGACAATTAAGTTAGAAAATGAGTTCAAGCACATAATGGTGAGAATATCTTCAGGAAAATTTTAAAATTCTTATCACTACAAGTTCAGGAAAGCCCAACTGTACTACAAATAAACCAACAATAAAATTCTAATAATTTCAAAATTCATTGCTGTCTTTTTCATGCTACAAGGTTTTGTATCGAACATTCCTTAACTTTTCTGACAAAATTGTTGATCATCCAAATGCTATAAATGATGCATAATTTTAGCCCGCAATTATACAACCTTATATTCCACATTAATAAGAAAAGCTCTTGTATAGTTGTATGTCCTATAATTCTTCCATTGCCAATGGCATAATGGTAGCTCAAGTCATTTAAACTTTAAGGTAAAAATACACTAGAAAAGATTTAATTGGATCTCTGGAAGATAGATAATTACCAGGCAGGAATGGTTGACAAAACGAGCAATCCCCCCTTTGCGGGTAGCATCGATAATGTGCTCTTTATCTATTCTAAAGAAGTAGCAAGCGCTCTTGTACTGAAGTTTTTTTCCAGATTGATATTCACTCTCTCTTTTATCAGCCACACGGAGACCCACTATCTCACCCACATACTCAACAACCTACAAGAGCATGTAAACACATCATATTTTCTCATCAAAACAAGAATGGGTCGTACATTTTAAAGAGGCAATCTGACCATTGCACCACGGAAAATGAATCGAGATGTGTAAAGACCAAGGGCATGTATGCCAGACTTGTATACAACCAAATGCTTCCAACCCTTTGCTTGTTTGTAGCGAGCATACTCTTTCTGCAAGTAATAGAAAAAGAACACGTACTAATCATTATTTAACCTTCTAGTGAAGTTATAAGTTTTCAAATCCTGCCATTTCAGTCAGCAATTAGGCCAAAACTAGCAAGAGATAATATATAAAGAAAACAAGAACTTTGGCCCTCCATTGTTTTCAGCATCGTTTCTCATTCAAAGGCTAAGATGTTGAATTATGCAGTCCCAAAAACAAAGGACATATACTTAAATTATTGGCAAAGTTGCAACAAGTTTTCAAATCCTGCCATTTCAGTCAGCAATTAGGCAAAAACTATTAAGAGATAATATATAAAGAAAAAACAAACTTTGGCCCTCCATTTTTTTCAGCACCGTTTCTTATTCAAAGGCTAAGATGTTGAATTATGCAGTCCCAAAAACAAAGGACGTGTACTTAAATTATTGGCAAAGTTGCAACATATTTTGATATTTTAAAAAAGCAAAAAGATGGTTCTAAATTTCTAAAGATTTCAATTCAGAGTTTGAAGAAAACCTAAATAAAACCAAGAGGAGACTGAAGCAATAGTATCCATTAAAACAGAAACTCTCACACCATCTTCAATTGCAAACAATAGCACAAACATGATTGCGCAGATCATATCTGCTAAACTTAAGTACTCTAATGCACTACTTACAATATCTATTTCTATTTATATCAAGGAAAGAAACAAAAAGAAAAAATCTACTATAAATTGTGTTAGCTAAAAATTGAGTGCTTAAATAGATTCTAATACAGCACAGTCAGAAGTGATATAAGCATTTGAATATACCCGACAGTCGTACTCAATATCTGAAATTGGTTTCTTTGGAAGCCCTTTTGTGCAGGACTTTTGCCCATTGATGTGAAGCCATGCATTTAACTGCTCCTGAGGAACAAGGCATCCACCATTGCCATTTGATTGACAGTACAGATTATGCCGGAAGCCATCCCGTTTGCGACCCTTGTAACCCTAATAAAAAAAAATTTAAAAGAATCAGAGCATAGATACCCCAGTTCTTTGTATCCCAATGCATTAAATAAGTTTGAATCAATAGAAGAAATACCTCCGTCCTAGAACAGGTTAATTCCTTCCCTTCTGGACAACCAGTTTCCACATCAATGGGTTCCCCATCAGATTCACATTGGGGGTACGTCGCATGAAGCACACATCTTCCATAGAATCCAACGCTTTCATTATCATCACCTTCAACCTCACTTTGCAACAGACCCTGACCCAATACAACTATGCTTAATGAGTAGGGCAAGCAGACAACATCATTTAATTTCTTAAATAATTGGCAATGTATGTTTTCTTCTATATAAAATTAGCAAAACAAATAAGTATTATAAGAGGTTTAGGAAAGGCAACTTAGAATTAACCAACAATGTAACAAGAATAAAAAAATTTACGCCGTACTTATTAAACATTTCATACATAATTACATATACATCATGGAATTACCTAGCCTAGCCTAGGTTCCTACGTAAATCACATGATGTACATCATGGAATTACCTAGCCTAGCCTAGGTTCCTACGTAAATCACATGATGTATAGGTCACCCATAACATGTCATACAAGGCATGTTTTAAATTACTATTTTAAAAGCATTTAACAATTATATGTTCTAAGCAATAAGCAATGTCTAATGAAAACATTGTGACTTCTATTTAAAAATTGTACCTACCAGCAAGTATCTCAACTAAGTACACGTATAACAAGAATGGGATCAAGGCAGTATTGGTTTTATAAACAAACCATCAGCCACAAGCCTTGCAAACAATCTCATATCGACCACCATCAATTCATGTGAAATGGTAACATGACCAGGATAGCAATAAAAAGTTACCATGAACAGAATAAAACAGTATTATACAAGCCTTTAAAGCAATCAACGTAGTGTTCAGAAAATGCAAACATTACATACTGACACAGAGTCTCGGTACCAATCCCAGCAGCAGAACTAGCAAGCATTAACCCAACTATGCAGAATCAGAGATATAGATCAAAGTGCAATCCACTATGATTCTAAAAATGAGCTTAGTTGCCTAGGCACGCAAATGTGGCAAGATATATGCTGCCCAGCAGCTTGTACTAGCTCATACTTAGCTTGCGTTAGTTTTGTATTAGCTTATGTGGTTAGTTAGAGAGTTAGGAGTATTAAAGTCATTTTAGCTTGAAATTCTCTATAAATAGGTGGTTTAGAGGTTAATGAGATCAATTTAAGAGCATATTCATCCATTGAAACAGATTGTAGAGAGCGGAGAGCTCTCTCACCGGAAATCCAAATCAGTTTGCATTTTCCTTCATTTTCTCGCATTTTCTCATTTTCCTGTTGATTTCTTGGTTTATTGCATCACGCCCAGGCAACCGCATATGCATGATGAATGAATGCATTATCTTGGAGATTCCCCTCAACGACAATAAGCCAATGTCATTTTATTACACTTTAACACTACAATCATACAAAGAGTTCCTCGGGTTGGATCATCAGATGCACTGCTTCAGAATCATTAATTTGCGCCTCACTTGAGACTACATCTCACGAAAGTACAGAATAACTAGATTGTACATTATTGATATGAAAAAAGGCATGGTCGCTTGTCATCTAAAAATAGATGAGGCTCAAGAAAGTAGGTTGGCGAAAAAAAGGATTCAAGAAGCACATTGAAATAAATCGTTGAGAAAATTTGGTTAATCTTTTCCAAGTAAAACAAAAAGAACAACTAGGAATCATTGTACTAATAGGGGAAAAAAATAGGCATTCCACTTAACTGTAGGAAAAAAAAAATAAAAAATAAAAAAATAAATAATATATATATCAAGTGAGGACTAGTCCTGAGCATGGTTCAGAGTATCATCCGAGACGGACAAGATCTCTTTGGGTTTACCCGGTCTCGGAGGGGTTCGATACGAGAAATTCCAACAATCCAAGTATATAGGAGGAAGACATTGCAACGAACGAGACAAACAATCTCTCTCCTGGATTTCGATTGTAGCTCGAGGGGTTGGAAGTCTCAAATGACCTTCAATTCTCATCTAGAAATCTTCAAACATTGTGTGGCTTCTTTCAATCTTGGAAGAGAGAGAGAGAGAGGGAAAGAGAGGAGCACTTGTTTTCCTTGTGTCAGTGGGCTGAGATTAGCATATTGTAACTTACAAAGGTAAATGTTTGACGGTTTAACCTATTATAACTTATAAAATTATAATTTAGTCCCTTGAGTTTTATAATTTCCCCAAAAAAGTAATCCCTTCTAATACTAATTTGTTTAATTTATGAAAACTACCTAATAATTTTAGATTTTAAAAAAAATAATAATAATAATAATTTTCTCATTAGCCAACCATGAGTCCTTTTAAAGAGTGATAATTTTTAATTTATATTTTATTTATATAAATTTTCTTAAATATTTTAAGATTTCTTTCAAATATAGTAATAAATAATAAACATGCCCTCTATTTCAATAATAATAAAAAAACTTATTAAATAATATATATTTTTATATAATGCCAACGTGTTAACGCTAGTTTTGATGTTTTTCACCATGTTATGTGTCCTAAGTTATTTATTTTACTTATTTGATGGTTCCTATGTAATTGTCCTTTTTTTTTTTCCTATGATTTTTTTAATCATTCTTTCATACTTAAAGATGTCTTGCCCGAAACATGACGAGATGGACGAGAACAAGATGACCAAGACCAAAACATGATGATGACCAAGATCGAGACTTTGAACCATGGTCCCGAGAGTAGCCAAGTGAGAACATTTTTATCCTCAATTCTTATATATATTTATTAATATACTATACTTTTGCTACTTATTAAAATTATTAAATTTAAAAATAAAAATTTAATCCTATCAGAAGAGCCTAAAAATTAATTAAGCCTTTTGCATCAAGATGCGATAATTTCAATCATAGAAGCCCTAAGTGGGAGTAGAGGCTACGTTGGGGGTAGGGGAACATAGAATAGTCAAAGGTTTGGAGCATATAGGAAGCGTTTGTGACACGTGTGTGTGTGTGCGCTATGTTACCCAATATGATATTTTGTAGGATGAAATTGTAGATAAAATCCAAGCCAAAATTTATAGTTGATTAAAATTATAAAGACCTTCTGGTGAGCACACCAAGGATGAAACTGAACAGAGCAATTCAAAACCCTGCACTGTATAGATGAGCCACCCGGTCGGTCACAAATTGAGCAAACCTGGGATAAAGAACAATTAACATACAGATCATTAGTTAAACATTATAAACATAAAATTAAGAGAAGCTAAAATGTTTTGTTACTTAAGACTACACAAACATAGAAGGACTGATGCTAAACAATGGTTACCTAGCATAGGCTAACACATGCTAATACATATACCTACTTTTGCCTCTTAAATATAACTTAGTTCAGTGCTTACCAC
The DNA here is from genome assembly GCA_039720395.1 of Liquidambar formosana. Classification (NCBI taxonomy): domain Eukaryota; kingdom Viridiplantae; phylum Streptophyta; class Magnoliopsida; order Saxifragales; family Altingiaceae; genus Liquidambar; species Liquidambar formosana. The sequence goes on from CM077827.1 coordinate 9,214,302, forward strand.
ATTTACTCTAGGACGTGAAGCACCAGATACATCAAAAGCACTCATGGTGTCAACATTTGGGCATCGTGTTCCCGGTGTCCAGAGTCCACAAACCATATGAACCCACTGCTTAACAGTTGAATCAAGTACTCCTGCTGTTATGGTGTTTAGTACTTCCGAATTTCTAGGAGAACCAGGTGAATTCTTTACCATTTCTGATTGGTTCTGCAGATCCATTTTCCATGCAGCTGTAGAGGACGGCTCAATATTTACATATCTTATAACAGGAAAAAAGTCACCTTCAAGTTCAGATCTTGAGGAATTCAAGATGCTCAACTTATCCTTCAAAGCTTCACCAGGAGGGATTTTGTTCTTCGGCCTGTACTCTGTTTCAATGTTCCAAGCTTGCAAAAGGCTTTTCACAATATTGCGACTCCTCAGGGCTCGAGTCATTGCCCCACCTCCATAACCACAGAGAACACAAGCCTAGATGAAAGGAACACAAATTGAACAAGAATTTAAAGACCAAAAATAAATAAATAAAATACATGCAGAAGAAAAATATACAAATTATATGTAAATCTAGCAATAGTCTTTTAATCAAAATAGTGAATGATCATTGCCATATGAACGTGGTATATAGATATATACACAAAGAAGAGAGATGTAATTCTATTTTACATCAAGAAGACCAATTTAAGGCTTTGCAAAACCCTAAAACCACATGGAAACCATCTAAAACTAACCCTACCATATTTGATAACAAATTTAAGACCCATAATTTATTAGCAAAACACTAAAAACTTTTGAAATAAGAAAATTCCAACAGTTTCAAATAATAAACTCCTAATAAGAATCAAACCACTCTGTTGATTCCGCATGTAGGGTCCGACCACAAGATTCCAATGCATCAGTAACAAAGTCTGATCGTCCAAAATTATGAAATCATCACACTGTACACCATGTAAATTTCTTACTTTGGACTATTGTTATATATCCATCCTGTGCATAGACATCAGTAAACATTTGATCATCAAAGATTTTTGTCTTATGCTGAAAAGGAAACAAAATTTAACTTTTATCCAAAAAACTATCATACCTTCTAAACCAGCCAATTAAATTTGAGGAAACTTATCAAGGTTAGTTTGATTGATATCTATAGATCAAATATTCATCAATAATTTCCAATGACTGGCCAGTGCTAGATATAACCAAATGAGGTCAACTGTATTATAAAGGTTGCTCTATAGGCTATTGATGAATTGATAAAAGTATTGAACACTGCCTAAGGGTGATGCCACAGTTTCCAAGACATGTAAATTTGGTACTTCATCAACGAATTGGTATTAGTACAGATCAAATATTCATAAGTGATTTACAATGACTTCTCAATGCCAAGTTTAATCAAATCAGATTCAGTGTATCGTAAAGGTTGCTATATAGGCTGTTGGTGAATTGCTAAGGATATATATATATATATATTTTGATAACGAGGAAGCCCTCAGGGCAAACCCCAGGCTCATATAGACCCCACAACCCATATAGACCAGGTAAATCCAAGGCCCATGAGAACCATGGAACCTTGTGTGGGTAGCGCCAAGAGGTTTAGTATGAGTCAAACTCAGGACCTCCGCTTCCTGAGGTGGGACCCCTTGCCAATGAGCTACCCGTTAGGGTTAATTGGTAAAACTATTGAACACTGCTTAAGGTTAAGCCCACAGTTTCCAGCAAAAATTTTAGCTAAATAAAAAAGGATGTGGATCAAGTCATTGTAAAACTACTAGAGCTGAACTCAACAGACCACTCTTTCAATGATAGTTGAAAAATAAAATCAAAATCGAATTGCCCTGATCCAGTGATCCCAGTTTCACCAGGAAGCTGAAGACCATCATTTGCCCCATTATTTGGGAACCAAGAGGTTATATGTAAGTCAATATTCAGCCAACATTGTAGCCTTGCACGATCTTAAGCCTTGCTACTGATACTATTTGTTACAAATCTAATTGGTACTACTTCAGCCAATGCTCATAGCCATGTGGTAATACAATAAAATCTCTCATACAAATACAATAGTATACAAATAAATTTAGTAGGTAATGTATGCTTCATTCAATTTGTGTAGTAATAAAGTTAATGACATTTTGTCCTGATAAAAAGATGGATAAGCCAGATTTGAACAAAATTTAGTTCCTGTTGTAACATGTGAGATGTATTAGTTATAAGCATGAGGGTACTTTGGTCTTTTAATGTAATTTGACTTATTTTGATATAAATAAGAATATTGAGGGTTAGGGTTAGGGTTAGATCAACCTAACCCAAAACCATTGTAAATAACATGGTATCAAAGCATATCATTCTTGGGCCGTTTCATTCATTAGCCCATATTTGTTGTCCATGTGATAAGCCGATTTCTATCTTGTTAGACCTGCATGGGAGGAGAAGTATTGGAAAATTACCACATCGCACATCTGTTAATTATAAAATTTGACATGGCTTGGCTTCATATACTTGTCTGAACCCTCCACCTAATAGCTTAGGCTTTTAGGTTGGAAACTTAACACATGCTTGGCCTATTCTTGTTCTTGTATGCACTGTGTCCAGTTTCTTACTTTCTTACAGGGCTTTTAGGCTCACCCTTTCACTATAGACGAGTAGAGTCAGGAAGGTATAGCATACAGTAGCTAAAGACTAGGACATTGAAAGATGCTTGGAGGCTAAGTGTTCCAATTTGATTAAAATTTTAGTTTCAATAGATAGGAAGCATTTATTTACTTATACATTCTGGATGAGTAGTAATTTATTTTTGGAGTTTTTTATTTATTTAGACACATGTGGATGTGGATAGTTGTTTAGTTATGATTATGGAGATTTTAATTATGCACTGATTTATTTCCTTATAAACAGTTATTGGAAGGTAATGGTATTATAGGTTTGATATTTTGAATTGGTCCAGCTTATATGCAGCATAACCCTATGAGTTATGACAAGTCATACTGCTGAATCCGACTCTCCAAGTGTGGAGCACATTGAGACACAATTGTATCAAAGTCATCATACTACCACTAGCTTTGTGGCCGTGGTGGTATCTCTCCCATCTTGTAAGGGGAAGGTCAGGGTTTCAAATCCCAACCCTATCTTCTGAAGTCGACCAACCTATTATGGTATCAATCCATGGGTTGGAAAAAAATGGCTAGAAAATTACAACATTTATATACACGTTAACAAGAAGATTGTACAAGAATCATGAACAAGACTTGTACAGGTTAAAGAACAAGAAACAAATTAACACGAGAAGCAACTTATGAGGAGGGTAAAAAATAGATAAGACACATTATTCAACTTATTGTTGAATTTCTTACAATATCTTTTGAACTTGTCCTGCATGGTCTGCAATACCAACGACCTTTTGGTACTTTGGTAACACCATAGCAAGCCTGATGCACCTGCTTAGCATGACGCTACTCAGTCTTACAGAATGATTGTAATAGAAATAAGATAACACTTGAGCTAAGCATGATTCTAATTGCTACATACACGGATTAAGCATCGACTACACTCCACTAAGCAATTGACGTCATCTTTGTTTGAGCTTCCACAAACGCAGCAGAATGCATCTGAATTTGAAATGAAGGACTCACACCTGTGATCTTTAATTGATCTGAGCCATAACAAAGAAAGATCAAAAGATTCATGATTAAATTATCATGGTTTATATAAAGGTAGCTTACAAGTTACTAAAGCGAGTTCTCAGTCAAATTATCAAATTAAATGCTTACTTTTTGGCATTAACATTACATAATTCACCACTGCAACGTACACTACCATCAGCACCCTTTAAAAACATTCCCACAGATCTAACTTTCTTTTGTGGTGGGCTCCATTTTGAAATCTTCATAAGAGAAAAGTTTGAAGAACTGGATTTTTTTCCTGACAATGAACAAAAATCAATGATGTCAAAATAGGGCACACTGAAAATAGGTCAGAAAAAGATAAATAGGAAAGGCATGGGATGCATCCAAATAGACTTATTAACAAAGCCATTTTTGGTTTCAAAATGAGCATCAGTTGTTCTTCCACACATACAGAAAATAGAATAATTCCCAAAAAATGGTAGAAATGACATGCATCCAAATTGACCTATCGATAATATAGGCATTTTAAGTTTTAAAATGACTCAATTGTTCATCAACAAATCAGTATTTCCACATAAAAAACCCTGCAGAAGAACAAGCTGATAGGCATTTATCATCCTGTGATACCAACTAGAGCGTTCATAGTGCTAGCAACTCTAGTTGCCCTCGGTGAATGCATTTGCCTACTTGGAAACTCAGCACCTGCAGGAGGGCCTGGGAGAGCAATAATAGCAAGACGGTCACATAGGAAGGCCTAAGCTTATGTGAAGGACTAAGCAATGACCAGGTGCTAAAACATTAGGTGATTGGAGTCACATATGTAAAATAAAATTTGTTTAATAAAAACTATCATATTCAGGACACCTTACTAATTAATAATTAGCATTTCAAACCTGAGCTTGCAAATGCCCAAAACGAGTTTAATCACTTGCAATAAACTTTATATACTTCAAAGACTCTATATAACTGGTCCTGTAATATTTTTATAATACATGACGCATTCATGGAAAATGGCATGTGTTATGTTATACACATTATTGCCAATCTGTTCTTTCTTTAATATGAAGATGGAAAGACAGTTCAATGATTCTTCCACATACATGCACTAGAACAAATTGCATTCTTTACTGCACATTCACACACACACATAACCATAAAACCATGTGGTTTCAAAAGTTGCTGTGTTTGACCGCACATTTTATTTTGGAAGAAGATCTATGTCCATGTACACAATTCATAATAGACAATTTATGATATTTAAGTTTTCTACAGAAAGGTTATGCTTTTGTCTAAAAACTTTGTGGAATCATATTTCATTATATATTGAAGAATGTTATTTACAAGAAACTATTGTATTTGTTTTTCAAAAAGTTTCATCCATATCCTTTTGCATATTCATTACAAGTTCCCATACAAAAATTATTTGCAGGCATATCCATACTATTATAGAAAGCAATTTCTCGTTTAGGTCTCTCAGCTGTCAGCTATTTGTCTCCCCTTCAGTCACTACCGTATCTACCTTACTTTTTGTTGTAGCATTTATATATATCCATTGACAACCACTTAACCCCTAGAACCCCCCCCCCCCAATCTTTTTTCCTCCTTGCTTTGCCCTCCACCTCTATATTTTATTCGAGGTTGGATCTCAGACCCATAACATATGGCCCCTTCTGATATGTGTGTGTGTGTGTGTGTGTGTGTGTGTGTGTGTGTGAGTGAGTGTATATATTTGGGCAAAAAATATACACTGATATTGTATTGTATTTAAAGATATATATCCATTGACAACCACTTAATCCCTACTGGTGTTTTGCTTTAAACCCCATTTCCCTTTGGGGAAAAAAAATAGATCAAGTAAAGATATTGTATTTAAAGATAAAAGAGCGAAAAATGCTTCTATACAACCAAGGTGTACAAATATTACAATGAAAGAAAAAGAAGACAATTACAATGACAAGGAATCCACAAAACTATGAAAGGGCACTTGGTTCCCTAAGTTAACCTGGCCTTTCCAAGAAACATTTTGCTAGCTATACTAAGTTTTAAACTTGAAATAGACACATCAACCACTTCGAAAATTCTTAAATTCCTTCCCTTCCAAAGGGTCCAAAAAATTGCATGCAGCACCAACTTCCAAACAATAAGGGGAAGTCATTGCCAGTCCTACACCACCACCCTTCGACCAATTGGACAACCGTTCGAAGAAACTGGGTTTCCTTTTATAGTAAGAAAATACTGAACTATATCAACACATTCAACCAAAGTAGCATGCTTGATTTCTTTATAACAAAATTAAATTATTATAAATTCTTTCTTCAAAGCTCTAACCTCTGAAAACTTGATGCAATAGAGAGGAAACAGTTTACAAATTCTTTAAAGAAATGAATCCATTTCGAAATAATTTTCAGAATTTTCCTTTCCTTTTTTTTCTCTCAAATCTTTCCGAGATCCAAACATAGCCTTACGACTAGGTATGGCAACAGGTGGGGTTTTGGGACGGGGCACCCATTACCTGACACCGTCTTGATTTTTCATTTTTATTTTAAATTTTTTTAAAAAAGGGACCAAACCTACCCTTAATATGTTCATACATTTCACAGCACCCAGTCACAGAGGGGTGGGACATGTTACCCAATTAACTTGACCCGCTGACATCTCCATTAAAGACACCACAATTTGAAATTTTAAAAAATAATTAACATACTCAAATTCATACATATGCCAACATGTCATCCTTCAAAGTAATAAGACTTTTTGAAACCCATGCTTTGAGAATATAAAATGTAAGTTAAAAATTCAGTCTCAAATCCTCGAAAATAAATAAATTAATACCTTATCAAAAAATAATTAATTAATAAAAAAGAAAGTGAGGTAAATATAAAATTGCAATAAGAGAGAGATAATCTTGGGAGTTGATATTCATTGCAATTGATAGGATTTTTACAACCAAGAAGCCATGGCAACAATATTTTATTTATTTATTTATTTTTAAATGGAGATTATAAACAAATATTTTGATGAATACATTTAAAGGTACGACAAAAGATTACGATAGGAGCATAGGAAAAGAAATTGTTAGTGAAAATTTATTTTAGGAGACGAGAAAAAGAGAACCTGCAGTGAGAGAATGAAACAGCCCAATCAATCTGTTATGCTATATTAAAAATATGGCGTATATTTATATCATAGCTGATTGAGTGCAGGACATCCGGACATCTAGGACAAATCACATGGCTCAGAGCCATGCAAGTGCTGATATAACTTATATCAACACCCGCATTGGAAGTTGTACCTCGTGCATTAGTGGGATATGAAGTACATTGGACCAATGCAAGGGGTACAACCCCCAATGCATGATGCTGATATAACTTATATATATACGGTTATAAGTTATATCAGCATCATGCATTGGGGGTTGTACCCCTTGCATTGGTCCAATGTACTTCATATCCCACTAATGCACGAGGTACAACTCCCAATGCGGGTGTTGATATAAGTTATATCAGCACTTGCTTACCTGATCATCATCCTATATATATATATATATAGATATATATTAAAAATTATGGCCTAAATATAATTTCTTGAATATTGCAACATTTAGTTTCTGCCTTAATGGATAAAAGAGTAGGAATAGCATGCAAGCTACATCAACAGCTTAAACTACATTAAATTTAAATTTATTTACAAAATTTATTTGCTGAAGCATGTTAAAAATATATATATGAATATGCACAGCTCAAGATTCAAGAAGTTAGTTATTTTCCTGATTACATGGCTCTTTGGCCTTCCCTCTCTCATTCTCTTCTCATTCATTCTGCTCTCTCATTAACTGTGGTCCCACTTTCCTGATGACATGGCATTAATTTATTGGTCATCCTTAATTTATTTTCAATAAGAAAAGTTTTAAAAAAACATTTTAAAAGGGACCACCAATTAAATAGGAAACTCAAGAATCTTGAAAAGGGAAATAATAATAATTAAGATATGGTATTATTGAATACCAAAAATTACCATATCTAAATCAAATTGGTTTGACTCAAGAATTTCCAAAAGGGCCACAAAAAAAAAAAAGGTATTGAATGTGTAGATTTAAGGTATTGTTTGTATATTATTCCGCGCATCACATGGGTCACTGCCCAGGTAGGCTAGATTGCCCAGAAGTCGCCTACGCTAGAATCCTTGGCCACACTAACGTATAGTAACTCATGTATAGAAAGGCTAAAAACTACACAATTACCTTTTACTATCAGCTCACAAAGGTTGCGCTTGCGTATCTCAGACTTTGGCTTTAATCCAGTGCTGCGATAACTGTCTAGAATACTACGAATTTTCACGCTACCAACATCTCTCTCTGTCTCCAACATGTACAGTTCGTCAGCATGATCTTTACCTCCACTACAGCATGCCTTCTCTGTTAATTCCATATTAGTGTCAGGATCCACTTCATTACCTAATGAAACATTATGATTTTCACTGTCCTTCTCCTTTAAATTGGAGGATCCATAAAATCCTTCAGTGCTACCTCTGAGGCTCATCTTCTTCAACTCCCTCATGGAAGTTAATCTAGGTTCACCCTTTTCAGAAAGTGAACACCTTCTGGCAGTTTTAAGAATTCTACTAAGCGAAACAATTTTTGCTGGCTTGGATACATCTACAGCCAATGTTCCGTTTGATATTATGCCATACTTCCCACACACTACAGGCCTTGCCTTCCTATTGCAAATGTTCATCTTCCGACCAGACGATGCTTTTATAGAACCTACTGAATTGAAATTCTCAGTTGTTTCAGAATCTCCACGATTCGGATCTTGCATCAGTAACTGCTTAAAATCATCAGCAGGACAGTCCTGTCTTAACCTTTTCCCATGCAAAACATCAGGGATTTTTTGACAATCAGCATGATCTGCTCCATAATCCACTCTCTCCTCTATATGATTATAAAGTCTGTGTAAATCTCTTTTACGAGAGAGTGTTTTGACAGTTGATAATGAAGACCTTCTCCGTTTGAAATTAGATCTGACAGAACAGGCACCACATGGATGTGATGTTTCTTGATCAGATAGAAGAAGCATCTGCCTATCGTTGGACGAGTGGAAGTGCCACTTAGCATTACCAACACGTTTAGGAGATTCATAATTAACTGGAGAAAGACCTGATGCGGGAAATGATGCATTCAGCATCTTCCATTTTATTGCTCTCTTTCTCTTCTCCGTTTTTGAGCATCTCTCAAAGTTTTGTGGATGATTGATTTTATCGTGACCAATAAGCCCAGGGTTGATTTGATTTCGTACTGTCTTCCATCTGAAGGAATCCATGAGCTTAAGCTCATCAACAAGACTAGAAGATGATCGATTACCTAATGCTTTGAAAGATCTTTCCTGTATCGAGTTTGACTTACAAGTAGAGCCAAGGAACTCAGCACTTCTTTCACTGTCAAGTGCATCATCAGATGACCAGCACTTGTCAATGCCTGAACCTTCATCAACTACAAGATCATTTGCATATCCAGTGTCCCCATCATCAATAGTACAAGAATCCATATTGTTGACCTCAATTGAAGCCTGAGTAACTGCAGGAGTAGAACATCCAGAAGAAATATTAGACATCTCTTGCTCTTTCAAGGTATCAGCTTCTTGTGCAGTTCTGTTAAGGCATTTAGCTGCAGAATCAGCAAGTTGATCCTCATGATTTCCTCTGCCATCCAATCCATCAGCTGGCCGATCTAGACATGTCACATTACAAACCCCTGTCCCCTTGCTTGGCACATCTTTCCACTGAAAAGCATGAAAATCCATTTTCTTTGGGGTTTGCCCATTCACTTTGACACTTTGCTCTAAGGAAAGAGTTTTTTCCTTTTGAGCAGTATGATCTTTATCAAAGTTTGAAGCAGAAAACATTGATGCTTTGCCAGCAACACCTCCAATCTGCACCTTCCAGGCATTAGGAGAGATTTCACCTTTGGAGTCACAATCTCCTCCAGAACATTTTGTGTTTACAGCACAGCTGCAATTGCCTAGGAAATATGTACATGGTATTCTCTGACGGTCTTTTCCGTGTTCACTTGGAGTAATGTTACTTTCTCTTCTGCCAAGTCTGCAACAGTAACAATAAAATATAAAATTTAGTGAGCTAACATGACAATTAGTTGTAATAATGGACTATATCCTGAGAATTTGCAAAAATGAGTCCAAAAAAAGTGCAGATAGCAGCAAAATATAAAGTTAAACAGTGCACAGTTAACATGCACAAGAAAAGCAACTATTGAGCATAGCCACTTTGTTATAAACAGTTACAGACTACAGACCTATAAGCCTTGTGGGCAGTGCATACCCAATCATATCGAAGCTCTTGCCAGATAGCCAGATAGGTTGAAAAAGGTGGTCAGAAAAGTAGCGTCTCAGAGCTAAAATGCCTATTTGGGGGTAGACAAAGTCTTGATGCGGCCTTAATTGCCGATGAGTGTGTCGACTCGAGACTAAGATTGGGGACGGCGGGGTTGATATGCAAGCTGGGCATATATGATCATGTTAACCGAAATTCTGTTGTACCTGCAACGTAAATGGGATTTGGGGAGAGGTGGTTAAAGTGGATTCAACAATGTATTTCAACAGCCTCCTTTTTCTATACTGATTAATGGGAGCCCTTTCGATTTCTTTAGGAGCTCCTGTGGGTTGCAGCAAGGGGATCCTCTTTCCCCCTTTCTATTCATTATTGTTATGGAGGCTTCCTGTAAATTGCTTCAAAAAGCGGTTGATGAACAGTTCATTAGGGGGATGGTGGTAGGGGAGGAGGCAAGGGAGGCCGTATGTCTCATTTGTTATATCCTGATAACTCCTTAGTGTTCTGTGATGCCTCCAAATCTCAGTTGTGGTATCTTAGGTGCATTTGATTGTGTTTTGAAGCTGTATTGGGTTTAAAAATTAACCTAGGGAAATCTGAGTTGATTGCGGTAGTGGGATAGGGTGGATGTGAATTCTCTTGCTGTTGTCTTAGATTGCAAAGTTGGGACTCTCCCCACATCCTACCTTGGACTTCCATTGGGGCAGCCCATAAAAGTACATTGATATGGGATCCAATGGTGGAGAGATTCGAGGAGAGATTGGGTGAGTGAAAGAAGAGCTCTCTCTCTACTTTGATCAAAAGTACAGTTTCGAGCCTACCTACTTATTTGATATCTCTGTTTAAGATCCCTATTAGGGTTGCAAAGAGATTGAAAAAGCATCAAAGATTTTTTTTTTGGGCTAGATTGGGAGATGAGGAAAAAATGCACTTGGTGGATTGAAACACAATGTGCTTGTTGAAGAAGGAAGAGGGACTGGGCTTTAGACATTTGGTTGATATGAACAAGTCCCTCTTGGGCAATGGTTATGGAGGTTTGTTGTGAAAAATATACTTTATGGAGGAAAGTTGTGGGTTGGAAATTTGGTGGTGAGGAAGGAGATCGGAAAACTAAGGTGGTCAGGCACACATATGGGGTGGGTGTGTGGAAAGCCATTAGTCAGGAGTGGGATGAGTTCGCTAATCAGATTTGTTTGATGGTAGGAGAAGGAGGCTCCATTAGATTCTGGACAGATGTATGGTGTGGGGATAGACCTTTAGGGGAGGAGTTCCGCTCCTTTTATGAGATAGTGACTAGAGCGAGGCTTGGGTGGCAGTTTCTCGGACAGGGGAGTGACTATCTGTTGGGGTGTGACTTTTGGCAGGAATTTTCATGATTGGGAGCTTGAGAATATGATTAGATTCTTCGAAAAGATTTACTCAACTCAAGTGGAAAGGGAGGAACCAGACAGAGTACTAAAGAGCCGAGAGAGGCAGAGAAAATTTTCAGTTAGATCCTACAACCATGCGCTGGTTGGTACTAGTCGTACACCCTTTCCAATGGCTAGGATTTGGGTGCCTCAAGCTCTGTCCAAAGTCACCTCCTTTACTTGGGTGGCATGTTCGGGAAAGTGCTTGATATTGGATAACTTAAAGAAAAGAGGGTTTTCCCTTGCAAATTGGTGTGTCTTGTCTAAAGAGACGGAAGAGTTTGCGGATCACTTGCTTATTCATTGATCGATGGCTAAGGAGGTGTGGGATTGTTGTTTGGGCTTATTTCATATTCAGTGGGCGATGCCAAGGAAGGCGTTGCAGGTGGCAGAGTTATGGCATTCCAGTAGTTCCAATAAGCCTACTCAGTTAGTTTGGAAGCTAATCCCACATGCCATTTTGTGTCCCTTTAGACAGGGAGAAACAAGAGAACGTTTAAAAATAGGGAGAATATTGTTCAGTTTGTTAAGATGCATGTTCTTGAGTGTCTTTCTGCTTGGGGAGATCCTAATAATTTTTGTAATAGGAAACCCCTTCAGGACTTTCGAGACTCTTTAGGTCTTTAGGGCTCCTTGTATACTCCTTGTTTACAGTAATGTTATTGCTTCTTTTGTTAATAATCCTTGCATTACTTCATAAAATAATAAATAAACAAATAATAATAACTTACATAGATTTAAGCCTCGAGATTTCAAGACTAAATTAAATTTGTTTTTTATATAATAATTAGTAAATACTATTAGTGGATTTACCCTAAAGTTATACAGCATAAATTTTAGCCTTCAAATTTTTTAAGACCAAAGTAATTTTTAATTTCATTTGTTTTTAATTTTTTATAATTATGTTCATTTATGAAGTATGAACAATTGAACATTATTAAATACTAATTTTTATCTCTAACTGGATCACTACAGTGTAGCATGAAGCCGCTGAAGCTGAGTTGGCTCCTATGCCGTTAACTAATAAGCATGTTTATTAAATAGAAACTAGAAAAAAAACTGTAATTATAGGCGCGCACACACAAAACAATATATATATATAAAATTATAGGCAAAAATTACTATAGAAATATTAACAAATGTTTCACTCATACTTAAAATGGTTCCTAGGTTGAAAAAAATTCACTAAAACTCCTTAGAAACATTAACATATAGAATTCTAGGGTGAAAACATGCATAACCCACCCTTGGGTAGCACAGTTGGTAAGGGTGAACTTGTGATTGTGTGGTTAGGCACACAATCACAGGATCGATTCCCTGCTAGGACAACCCAGGATTTAAGTGGGGGGCCGTGGCAGTGGGTTGCTACGCTAGTCTCCCCGAGGGTTTAGGTTCCATGGGTGGGTCCAAAGACCCTACTAGGATGGTTCCCCTGTTATCAATCAAAAAAAAAAAAAAAAAAAAAAAAAAAACCATGCATATACTAAGTTTGAGGCATGTTGTGCAAGCTATAAAAATAAAAATAAAAAGATTCACGACCACATCAACTGTGTCCTATTACGTAATGCCATTATAACCATGTCCTATTACCGTTATAGTGACCTTTTACCCTAACTTTCAAACCATGGTTGTAACATTTGTCATTGAAGAAATCATCACTCACTACATTGATATATTGATTAATATATTGCATATCAAGAATTATTAATAAATATTTTCACATTAGTATTAAAATCACCAAATACCAATTAAAACTAAAATATTGCCAAAACACTAATGGTGATTGTTGGAAAAGTACCACATCCATAGTCTTTAAAATCGTCGATACCGGTGATATATCGACGATATATCGCCGTGTCGATGGAGGACAATACGATATGTCTGTGACATTATTTTGGTAAGTTATCGAAGGTTATATCGCCATATCGGCGATATATCATAATATATCGGTAATATCAACGAAATTCGAGAAAATCATCCTTTTTTTAGCTTTGTGTCGGCATATTTCAACTATATATCCAAGAAATATCGTTGAGTATTGAAACCAAATCTAAGATTAAGAAGGAAGAAGAGTTGTAGACAAAACTAGATCTGAGATTGATAGAGAAGTGGAGTTGTAGACTTGAGGTGCACCGTTGCCCCCGTCGTCCGGTTCTTGCTGCCATCTGCTTGTCATCGTCATCATGCCAGCTGAAGTCAACTCGAATGTTGGATCACAGACCACAATCAAAATTTGAGAAGGGTTCCTTGCTGTCGGCATCGCTTTGTTGTCGTGATGGTGTCATCTTCAAGCTTTGAGTCTTCAACTAAAGGCAGAGAATGGAGATCTCTATGTATAATGTATTTTGCATACTATATTATATAAATTAGACATATAAATATATAATATTCTTTTAAGGATTTAACCTATTATGACTAGTCAAAAGTAGTCAAAGACTCTAGACTCTTCTATCCCATAATGCACAAAATTCTTAAATAAAAATAATTGTAAAAATAGTGCACCATAATTAATTAATTATTTTCATTATACAATATTATATAATAAAAGAGTTTCGGTTTTTTTTCTTGTTTTTTTTTATTTATAGGAATTTCTATGGTACCTACACAAATAAATGGGTACTGATTCGAGTTACCACAAATTTTACCACTTATCACAAAATATGACCACTTACCACTTGGGGCACGGTACCACATAGTTTGCTTTTCTTCTTCTTCTTCTTTCTTTCTTTTTTTTTTTTTTTTTTTTTTTTTTTTTGGTAACATGGTTTTAGAAATTCATTACATCAACTTATAATTTATTACAATCCTAAGACTTTAACCTACAACCTTCTCCTACATAATGGGAGAAAGGCCACTAGGCCACAAGAACATTGGCACCATTCTTTGTTATATGTGGCATCTAAATGTTAAATTTGTATAAATTTGTATTATTTATTTGCACAACACGGTACATTTTTCATACCCTCTAAAACACATACTTGTATTGTACACATTTAAATTACAATATTTTGATACTAGATTGTGTATCAGAGTCTAAATTATTATTTCCCAGAGTTTCAATAAAAGTATCCATATTTAACTCATAATATCCACCATATCTTTAAAATGATATCGATATTGTTGATAAATCCAACGATATATCCGATATATCCACATTTTTGGACCCTCGATATATCCATCGATATCAATATTAAAGTCTTTGACCACATCCCACATCGCCTGAATATTGGGTCTGACATGACTTCATATACTTGTTTGACATGACTTCATATACTTGTTTGGGTCATCCACCGAACTTAGGCTTTTAGGTAAGAAACTTAATATGGTATCAAAAGCATGTCGTTCTTGGGTCTGTTTCATTTGTGACTCGTCTTTGTTGTCCAGTAACAGGCCCGGTTCAATATTGTTAGGCCTGCATACAAGAGGGAGAGGGGGAGCATAGGACAAGTACCATATCCCACATTGCCCAAATATTGGATTTAACATGAATTCATACACCTGTTTGGGCCCTCCACCTAACAGTTTAGGTTTTTATGTTTTAAACTTAACAATGATATATTAATGTTGTAACATATTAAAAAATAAATAAATAAGTTTGTCATCTTAATTACTATTCAATATTAATAATATCTTCAACATCTCACAAAATTGTCAAACAATTTATAGCTCCTATACCACAAATTTTTTTCTTCATTTTTCAATCTTCGACTGCTCTGCCTTTTGCTACAGCCTCCAAGATCCCAAATCCCAACCCTCAAGGTATTATTTCCCTCCATATAAAATGTTCTAGTTTTTTCAGACTCTCTACTCTCCTGCTCTCCCACCTCCTCTCGTGAGTGGTGACTAGCCAAATAATGGGGACACGAAGCTAGGTTCAACCAATTGGCCCAGATTGGCTATTAGCTTGATGGCCAAGAAATTGCCTTATTTTAATCTTTGGAATTATGAAATTGTTACCTTTTTAATTTCCATGAATTTAGGGCCAAGAAATTACCACGATTGATGTACTTGGGATATATATAAACACTCCATATCTCTTTAATAAAATCAAACATGGATTAATAAAGATTTGAGTTTCTTTTAGATGTGGTGCCGACTCCATACCCCCTAAGTGCCGACTTTTAGGGTTTTCTTGCTTGTTTAGTGCCAACTCCAAACCCCCCAAGTGCCAACTCTTAGGGGTTTAACTTCTTTTCAAGTTTCTTTTCTTTTCTTACTCTATTTCTTTCTCTCTCATGTGTTTTGAGGTTGTCCTACATCAGCTTTGGTATTAGAGCAACCCTTGATCCCTTGCTTCACACAATCAAATCTTTGACTTCTCAAAGCATTCTCTCATACCATGTGAACATTGCACAAAGCCATGGCACCTAATCGAGCCATCACCCTTGTCACGAGCTACTATACATCGTTGCATCAGTTTTGGTTACAGCTACTAACTATTCCAATTTGGAACCAAGGATGGAGCAATTCAAACTTGTGGGATTACTTCAAGGCCACTCGGATTCAAACTCAACAGGGTTGAGTTTCTCCCACCCTCGGAGAGTTGAGGTGGACACGAAGATAGGTTCAACCAATTGGCCCAGATTGGTTATAAGATTGACGGCCAAAGAATTGCCTTATTTTATTTTTGGAATTATGAAATTGTTACCTTTTTAATTTCCATGAATTTAGGGCCAAGAAATTACCATGATTGATATACTTTGGGTCTATATAAAGACTCCATATCTCTTTAATAAAATCAGCCATGAATTAATAAAGTTTTGATTTTCTCTTAGGTGTGGTGCCGCCTCCATACCCCCTAAGTGCCGACTCTTAGGATTTTCTTGCTTGTTTGGTGCCGACTCCAAACCCCTCTTAGGTATCGACTCCTAGGGGTTTAGCTTCTTTTTGCTTCTTTTCAAGTTTCTTTTCTTTTCTCTCTATTTATTTTTCACTCTTGCGTGTTCTGAGGTTGTCCTATATCACCAAATGACTCAGATCTGCTCATATTTGTTTAGATCTAACACCACTTGATCTACTTTATATTATATGACCATATCTAGTTAGGTGATTGATCTGGGAACCATTCATCTGCAAATCAACTCTCTTGCACTCCTAAAATGTTGCTTTTCATAAATGCATTTCAAAAAGGGACGGATATTTATTTTGAAACGTACTTTTAAAAAATAATTTTGAAGTTATAATCATAAATTCAGAATTTTCAGCATTGTAGCATAAATACATTGCAAATAGGTACGTATGCGGGTATCGGGTGTGGGTGTGTATCTAGGTGTCAAATTCATCAAATTTTATATTTAGGATATGAAGACTCGGCACAAAAGGATTCAAAAGTTGGTTACGGGTACAGGGATACGTGTGCGCGTGTGTATATATATTAGTTAAATACTTCATTAAAAAAAAATGTTAAATATGGTGAGGGGTAAATCTATAAACAGATTAATATGATGAGGCCATTTTCATAATAATAGGTTTTGTAGGGGTTAAACAATAATTTTGATCTTTGGTTATTTCAAAAATAAAAAAGAATATGGGGATTTAAGTGAAAAACTAAAAAGATAAAAAGGGAGCCCTAGTTTTCATTTGATGGAGCTCCAAAATATTCACGCTATGACTACCTTCAAACTCTCACCTTCCATCCCTCGCCAGCACCTCCGTCACACTCCAACAGCCACTAAGCCCACCTTCCATCCCTCGCCAGCACCTCCGTCTTCTCTTCTCTCCGTCTTCTCTTCTCTTCTCTTCTCTTCTCCCAAGATTAATTATGTCCACCATGAAAATGCCATGTCCAAGCCGGATCCCATACCCGTACCTATGTCATGTCGTGTTGACACAGTGCCTTGGGGTCAAGTGCCGAGTCCATGTAACAAAGAACATACAATATTTTACTCCCTCCGTCCCATAAATATAGGCCATGTTTGACAAAACACGCAGTTTATGAAAAACTATCATTTCATTGACTTGTCATTTATTAAACTCCATTTTTCCAAAAGTACCCTCTTTTTTTATTTATTTATTGGGTTTTGTGTTAAAAGTAATTATTGAAATAACAAGGGGTAGTATAGGAAGTTCAAAAAAATTATGTTTTTACTTTTCAAAATGGACAAACATTTTGGGACAAAAAAAAGTTGCAAAAATGGCCTATCTTTGTGCGACGGAAGGAGTAATATTTATGTTTGAGCATAAACTCCTTGTGGTACCAAGTGATTGGAATAGTGCAGTTGATTTCTCTTTTGCCTAGATTTTGTACTTCAACGATGTTTTGGATATAGCTGTATATTTTTTAGACCACCCGCAGGGAGCCGACAGGCCCTAGCGCTGGGGAGGATTGAATGGCCCAGTACAAGGAGTAAGGGTTTTGGGGTGGAGCTTTCTAGTGGAACTTGGCTAATGGATTGGCTTATGGGTGTAAGTGCGTAACAATACCCCGCTGAAGACAAACACAATCCAGAGATCAAAATCATCACCTTGGAACTGAATACAGTCCCCAAGTCCATGTTGTGATAATAGAACAAGTACCGCCTGGATGCAGCTGTAGTTAGTCTTAGAACCTGCACTGTAGAGAGGGGAACAAGCACCTCTTTTTGCCGCTCCCCTCCCAGATGTAGGTCTTCCTGGAAGTGAGAACACTGCTGCCCGACTTATAACCCAGTAACTCCCTGTCTTCATCCTAGACGCCACTGGCACTATTCATCTATATACAGATCACTCTCCTGCTTTCTCCCCAATGGAATGATCTGGACCCTTGCGAAGGACTTCTAAACCCGACGACCTTGACTGAAAAGCTCTATGCCCCTACACCTCACATAATAATTATATATGCAATTTATACAATATTTTCGAGTCTAAAAAGATTATTTTCTATACTAACACTTACAGAAAGAGTGATAGCAGATTTAATGTTTTACTATTATTTTGCACACCTTTTTAGAAATTTTTTTATCAATAACTTTGATATCAATATGTCCATAATTTTGGAACCTCAATATGACCGTCAAAATAATATTTTCATCCTTGTCCATAATCACCATGCCTCTGGAAACAAGGAACCACATAAACATGCATATCACTGACTACAAGCAAATTCCACAATGATATCAGCTAAAACAAGCAAAAATTAGCTTATAGTAAAATTGCAACATGAAGCTCATCTATAACAAACAAATTAATACAGACTACATAATTAAGAACATGAAAGCTATAAAATATCACCTCAGTGAAGGCTGCTCATTAGGAAGCAAATTGTGTGAAAATTGACCATGCATGTCAATATCTTTCGAATGCAATGAAATTCCTTGTGTAGAACATAAGAAATTGCACCAGTTGTTCAGGCCTGAATGGACATAAATTATAGCAAAAACTTTACACTACAACAGGAATACCAAAATTCATAAGTAGATAGTTAACCACTCTTCTAATCTTTTTCTTTCCTTTTTTTTTTTTTTAATAGAAAATGAAATCACCAGTATTTTAAAACAACATTTAAAAATATGTGGTCCACTTGCCTGCTGCAGGAGCCAATTTATCACTATCACCACCCATCCTTTGTGTAGCACCAGCCTGGAGTGATTTCATGGCAGCAACTTCAAATGCATTCTGTTTGCTGGTGAGGTCAGGCACATGCCTTCGTTCCTCAGATGATGGATCAATACCTTGTATTTTCACATCAGAAGAGCTACTAAATCTCCCATGTTCATGATTCATTCCAAGGGAAGCAATTGCAGGCCTTTCCTTAGATAACTCCAACATATGCCTTGCTGCAAGCAATCTCAAATTCTCATTCACCAAATAAGGGCTTACACCAATGCCCTCCTTATTCGGCAAAGCTGGAGTCAGATTAGCCATGGGCGCTGAAGTAGCTGAAGAAAAGCCCATTGAGATTGCTTGTGGGGGTTGAATAAGCCCAGAACCCAGGGGTGAACTTAATGATCTAAGAAAAGCATTATCAAAATGTCCACTGCTTCCAAAGCAAGGAACCTTCCCAGAGTGGCCAAAAAAGTTGATGGCATCAGATGTAGCCAGTGGCATGCCAGACAATTGACCTGAATAAAGGTTCCTGTCATGTACAGCTGAACTAATAGGATTATTACTTCCACCTACTACACCATTAAAAGAGCTTGAATCCATCCGCTTATGAAATCCAGAGTCTGATTCTGTTGCAACATAAGAGCCATCAGCAACAAATCCAACCCCTTTACCCTTGTCCACGTGTGCAAGGAAACCAGTCTCTCTAGTGCTTAAATGCCTTTCTAATCCGTCACCACATTTCCATGGAAAATTTGAGGGGTTAGACTTGGCAATATGAGATTCACAATGTGCTGTCCTAGGCATAAAATGCTCACTGACACTGGCCAAATTGTTAATAGCATTGGAGTGCACATTCCTTTCAAATGGAGTATTTAAGCGTGAAAGAAGCATCGAAATTACTGAACTCTTGGCCGCATCACCTTTAAATTGCTCTAGTTTAGAAGCATCCATGGCATTGTTGATTCCAAATGCATAGTTCATAATGTTAGACTGGCTTTGTTCTTTTCTTGCACTGGAATTAGATGTGCTAGCAGCACAGTGAGGGTATTGATTGCACTCCTCTGTCACCCTGAAATTGTCTTCTGCATCAAAAAATCCAGGAAATGATGGCTCAGAGCCCAAAAAGGATAAGGGGCACAGGGAAGATGAATAGGTTTTTATAATAAGCCAAAATATATGGATAAAGAAAATGAACTACTAAAAGAATTTTTCAACGCACTGTTATGAATCAGATGCTCAGAGGAAAGTGACTTCTCAGGATCAACAATTGTGTCAAATAGCTGAGGTCCTATGACTGATAGAAATGAACTTCCAAAAGTCTGACTCTGTTGATTTGGTTGTCCAAGCCTCAACTCAATGTTCGAAGAAACAGCATCTCTGTCCACAACACCACCCTCCTTTGAATTGTTAGATCTTCTGACATTGGAATCTTTACCAAGGGTCCTCAAGTTCTGCAAAGTTGGGTGGGAGATAAATGAATTCCCACTCTTGGAGATTGAATCAATGTATGCGGAAATGGACTGACAACCATTATCTGGTCCTCCTCCACTAACTAACTTTGACATTGTTGAACACCTAGACATAGGGCATTCAATCATCTGGTTATCCTCCACAGCTTTCAAATTGCTTTGAGAGGTGCCAGTCAAACCCTTGAGAAGCAAATTGAAACTATCCTGACCATTTCTCTGTTGTTTATTATGTAAAACATCATTAACTAGATTCTGAGTTGTAACCTGGTTCTTTGGCAATGCAGCATTGTCCCAAGTCTGTCCAGACCTTACTAAACCCCCTGATGAATGAACCAGATGAGATAAGTCAGAGTTCGTGGACATGTTGCGCACACTCGAACTAGATTTGACCAAACCGGCAGTTGCTGAGAACCATTCAGGCCAATCCCATCCACTCTGATCTTCTGGAACCCTAATCTAAAGCATCATAAAAACATCACCATCCAGTGTTCTCGGTGCTTCAAACACATGCCAATAAGAAATACAACTTTCAATTCCAAAGATAAAGAAGACATAGTTGTTAATGAAATCTATCAGCCACTTGTCGCATAAATACTTAGTCCAATTACATAATTTATTGAGAAGCTAAGTCATGTGTATGTCTATACATATATACACACATGTACATACTCAGAGACATACCCAAAACCACCAAATTCTTGAAAGCTTAGCATAGAATGTGTTATTACATATACATCTAGAAAGGCAACCTATGTTATGTGGCAAGGCTCTTTCCCATCGTAGCGGAATAATCCTGATATGTTGTCTGCTCTGCCACCTCAATGAAAAGAGTGCATCAAATTCCACTTCATCAGCTTTTAAAGGCAACCAGATACTAATTTTTCCTTTTGAATCATGTTTGTGTTCTTAAATATCTAAATGCTTTTATATTTTGTTGTCTAGAAAATTTCAACCATTGTCATCAAATTCAAACGTAGAAGAGCACTTGGGCACATCTTGGCTATTTTCAACATAGGACAATGTTGTATCTAGGCAGTATATGACTAAATGCTCCATACGTGAACTGGGTACACATGATTTAACACCACTGAATTTCGAAAAAATTAAGTAATTAGAGCTAGAATACTAGTCTCAAGTTCAATGCTAAACCATGGCAAAAAAAACACCTTCAGCAGCCCTAATAGAACAAAAACTTACATGCTTCTTGGTTCAATGTGATTGAATTGCATGTGTAATACCTACACTGGGCACAGATTCATACAAGTTGTTACTTGTTGGTGTGCACGTTATTTGTCCACCTGCATGCTGCATTAGATAGCTCCTAGTTGGAAAATTCAAAGCAGGAGGTGCAATTTTGGATGTTAGAGCATGCAGGCAGTGGCACTCAAACAAAGAAAGCACAACTATGCTTGGACAAAAAAAAAAAAAAAACACAAAACAAAAAACAACAACAATAGTAATTACACAAGTTGCTAAAAGCAAACACTATGCCAACTAAATTGATACTCAAATATTCAACATATAACAATAGTCTATGTGTGTGCTTATCAATGTCCAGAGACACACATAATAGATGTATATCAAATAGAAATGTGAACACTAAGTGTTTATCAAACAAAATATTGAACAATTTATATGCAACTTACCCCAAACTTCTGGAAGTAGAGCTTGTGCCACTCAGCAATGGTCTCTCCACTGTCCATACGAACAGCATCCCCAGGGTTAACATCAAATAATCCTGAATGCTGAAAAATAACTGCAGTTAGAACAGCTGTACACAAGGTGGAGGATTTACAATAAATTTTTTGGCATACAAGCAGTGACAAGGGAAGTGCAATGGGGGCATCTACAAAGGACTCAATCTAGGGTGGCAACGATGATTATTTAGAAAGATTGTCATTGAGACAGATTGTCAAACAGCAGTCTCTTTCACCAGAAAATCTCGACCGAGACACAAATGGGACTCTGATTGCAGCATGTAGAGACCTTATGCAGACGGGTTGGGAATGCAAGATTATGCATGTATGTTAAGAGGGTAAAACAGCTGTGGATTGGTTTGCAACTTATAGCCATATCACTCTATTGGGTCTAACTATTCTTCAGTCCTCCAGATGGGCTGAAGCCTTTGCATGGTAATAATGTAACAGGGGGCACATGGAACTGAAATAGAAATTCATAGTTTTTCAGGCTTTTTCCCCCAATCAAAAAAGAAAAAAAAGGGTAAAAATATTTATGTAGCATACTTGCATCTAACATTTAAATCAAATAAAGAAAAAATCAAAAGCAGTTACCTCACAAAATTTAGAGATTGACATGTGCAAACAATGGCATGAGCAAACAACACCAAGAAGTCCTGTATTGCTGAGCAGTAGTTCCCCACCTTATTAATCAAGAAGCATTAATCAGAAAGTGAAATGCAAAAAGATTATGTGTAAACCAACAACAGGACTAAAAACATTGATGTACTCACTTGTGTCTAAGCAAAACACACGAGGGCAGCCACTCATAAAAGTAGAAGACTGACTAGAAATATTGGTGTTTCTTCGTAATGGCATCTTTTGTGAAGCCTGAATAGCTGTGCTATGGAGCTTCCCAGAATTAGCAGGGTTCAAAGCAGTATGCCATTCACCACTTGGGGAAGAAAACTCCCTCACTTTATCATTGCCCGGAAAAATGTGATGGACAACTGCCTTGGTCAGATCTGAACGCTGAAGATTGAAATTTGCAGGCTGAAGGTCATTATGCAAAACAGAAGTGCCACTGCAGTTGGTACTCACCGCTGCCCTGGAAGAAACAACGGGACGAAGATCAGCTCCATTTCTATGGTTGTGATTGCTCAGACTTTCTGAGAATGGCCCACTCGGCGTCAGCGGAACTCCACTTCCAGCAGCACCGATCATGACACTACTACTGTTAATTGGAAGTTTACTAGGGGTATTACATAGTTTTGGATTTGACAATTGCTGAAAATCACATTGCAGTAGTGATGGTGGTCCAGATAGGATGGCTAGAAATGAATTTCCCAGTTCAGCATGGTCAGACTTGTAGGAACCTGAATTTATACTGTTCAGCAACATGGGTTCTCGTACCCTTCCACAGGCTGTAGACCTCGGGTCTTGGGCAACATGTGGATAAAAGTGACCTGTATTCATCTCCAACTACATGGAAAGAAAAGAACTCAAATTCATGAGAACCAGCATACAAAAATGAATAAGTTTTCATCATCTATGATGCCCTGAACCAATGAGTAAACAAATATAATATACTTGTCTTTGTACATTTTATATCATAGTCATAAAGAAACATAAAAGGAAAACAATGTATGATCCAGATTCAAAACATAGCAAGAGCTCACAATTAACAATTTCCATAAACTTATATTAGTTAGAATTTTCCTAGGGTCTTTATGATTTATGAATTTAGGGGTGTTTTGGTAATTTTAGTTTTGGGGTTGCAGTGTGATTAGTTGGGCTTGGCCATCTATGTTTTGTTTTGTGGGCTTATCAATTAGTTTTGGTCAATTTTCATGGACCCTTTTGGTTTAGCTAGTTCAAGTATTGGCTTGGATTGTCCTCCAAGTTTACTTAATTCTTTACTTGTTTCCAAGTATGGGTCATCTATATACGTGATGTAGCAGTAAGTTTTGAAGGAAAAAATTGGACTTCTAATTTATTTATCTAGATACCTTGACAGGGAATTTGTTTAACATCAGTCCAACAGCTATAATATCTATAGGAAGTCTATTGCTACCATTAGGTGATATCCACGTTTATTCCCTCTTAGATGTGATTGCCTAAGAATCCTAGGTGTACCTGCCCAGTCCTTCCTTTCTCTTTCTCTATGTTTCTTCTTCTCCTTTAGCCTTCAAGTTCTCCTTTAGCCTTTCTCTTTCATTTTTGCATCTTCCAGGTTTTTAATATGCATTTAGAAACTTTTTTCTTTGTCTGGATTTTCCTTGCTTATTAGAGATTGAGAATCTCTCGATGAAATTATTAGTGGGACTATCTGTTCTTAAACACTACTGCTCTTGACCATAGATCTTGGATATAATTTTAGACTATTGATTGGCCATTGCTCTTTTATATGAATTTCAGATTACAAAACCCACTCTTATTCATATTACTTGATATTGTTTGCAATATTTTTTTTTTAAGACGATTTTTTTTTTTTTAATTAGATTCAATGTAGGATGTGGTACTTTTCCAGCACCCCTCATCACATGCAAGCCAAACAGAATAGGTGTGTCACGTGGACAACAAAGACAATTAATAAATAAATATAAGACGATGAAACTATAAATTTCTTTAAAACTATAAATGGTATAAAATAATTTATTTTGTATTATTTCTTTTATATCATTTATATTTTTTTTTAATGAAGTTTTTATATCATTTATATTGAGCTTGATATGCATTTCCTTTCAAAATATATCTAAGACCTAAAAGAATAGGCATCCCAAACTTATCTCTAAAGTTCATGATATTCACTAGTTTTCAATTAAATTGAAGTGTTTAATCAATTGAAGCTCACTGAGGTGAAAATCAATCGAAAGCTTTTATATAAATTGTAGTTTTAATCTCGTGCAATTCACTATTTCTTCTACATAGATTTTAATTTTAAATTTCTGTGTTGAGTTTCTAAATTTCTATTAACTTACATTCATGTGCCCTAAAAGATATGTTCATGGGTCTGCTAGCATTAAATTATGAAGACTCTTGTAGGTATGTGCTAAATTTTCAGAAATTGACATGTTATCTCTTTGACATTTTGGTTATATTTTCCTTGTTGCACCTTTTTCAATTATCTTTTCCAGATCCATAGGATCAATATTCTCAAAGTAATCCTCAGATTCCAGAATTTTTCGGAATTCCTCTTCAAATGTAATAGATCCAAATATATCCCAAATAACTTAAAAATTCCCAAATTATTCACATATATCCATATTTTTATGAATAATTCTCAT
Organism: Liquidambar formosana; assembly: GCA_039720395.1. Taxonomy (NCBI): domain Eukaryota; kingdom Viridiplantae; phylum Streptophyta; class Magnoliopsida; order Saxifragales; family Altingiaceae; genus Liquidambar; species Liquidambar formosana. The sequence continues at coordinate 9,239,620 of CM077827.1, forward strand.
GTCCTTGTCTGTTTCCTCTTAAAGTATTCCGTTCCTTACTATCAACTTTCTTATTTGATTTCTCTGAAAATTCCTAATATTTTCCAAACTAGCTCCAAGATTCACAATTATTCCGACAATGAATCATTTCTAGACCCCAAGTTTGGTTATGATGTTTAGTTAGAGGATTCAAGTGTTCCTTTTTTTTCTCCTTCTTTGATGATTTGGAAAGCTAAAGTGCCTCTTAAAGTTCAAGTGTTTGCATGGACATAGCTCACAGGAGAATTAATACCACTGATATGTTTTAGAGAAGAACACTCTCCCTTTTTTATCTTCCTCAATGATGCATCATGTGTAAATTGGAGACTACGTCTATAGACCATCTCTTCTTGCACTATTCTGTCGCAGGGGGTTGTAGCAGACTAGCAGAGACTTTTCCAGATTCCTCTGGGTTCTTCTACACAGATGTTTGAGATTGGTTTTCGGGGGTTTTGGGGAGGGGCAAGAAAGGAGCTACATTGTGGAAATGCGCTTTGCTTGCACTTTTTTGGGTCATTTGGTTGGAGAGGAATGCCAATTTTTTTTTAACAAAAATGAAGAATTGTTGGATGGGTTATGGGATAAAGTTCATTTTTTAGCTTCTTTTCGGGCATCAATTTCGAAATTATCATGGGATTCCTTTATTTATCATTTAGTGTGATTGGAAGTCGGTTTGTGCTAGCTAGTTGTTGTTGTTGTTTTTTAGTTTTCTTGGTCGACTTCTTGTCCTACTTTGTACTTCTTGTCCTCTTGTGCACTCTTTATTTTCTTAATAAAGTTTTTGTTATTGATCAAATATATATATATATATATATATATATATATATATATATATGGTGGTAAGTGGAAAGCCCTTACCTTTAGCTTGAGGGTAAAGAGAACATTGGTCACTTCAAAATTCATGTGGATTATAATTGTTCAGATGTCATCAAATGGATTAAAGAAAGCAATTGGGGCCCATAATCCTGCTGCCACCTCACAATGAATGAAAGATAGTATATGGATTCTAGACCCACTTTTCACATCAAATAACAACTGTGTAGAGCAAAAGTTGATGTAGATCAATGACAGCAACCTTTAGAAGTGTACAAAAGGTGAGGAAAGGAAGGTTCTAAGGCCCAAATCTTGATTTGGCACATGTTGGATGATGTAGGGCCCACTTGGAGACTTGCATGATTGGGTTAAGTTGATTTGTGTCATGTATGGGCTTTGTTTTTGGGCTTTGATTAGTTTGGGTCAGTCTTTATGGGCTTTATTTTTGGGATTTTATTAGGTTGGGTTAATCTTTATGGGTTTAGTTGGTTCAAACTTAATTTACTTGGTCTTTAAGTTTACTTAGCCACGAAATTTACTTGGTCCCTAAGTATTAGAGTCTATGTAAACTGTAAAGTAACGTAATAGTGGAATTTTAGAGGAATGAATGACATTTTGCTACAATTGCTGCTGGTTTTGAGCTCTCTCAAACAGAGATGTAAGATCTTCTTCTCACTAGGAGTAATTCCCGGGACCCTACTAGTGTGAGGCAAGTAGTTAGCATCTTTCTCTTTTTCCTCTTTCTTCAACTTATCTTCTGCCTTTTCCCCCTTTTTCTGCAACTTTAAAGCAAGTATTTCAGATCCCATACACCTTTCACCAACTTAACCTTAAATCCATAACCTGTGCTGCTGTGTTTGCCATAAAGACCAGCAAAACATTTACTTGCCAACAATCTTACGCCTACAAACTTACCTTTTTCTATTATTAAAAATAAAAAAACACTTACCTTTTTTTATTATTAAAAATAAATAAATAATAAAATAATAAAACCTTCTCCAACTTTAGAACTTCATCCTTATAACCCCCAACCCCAAATAATTGCTGCTGGACCCTCCAATAGCTGCTGCCCAGAATTCCCAGCATCATAATTCTGAGACTCCAGCAGCTTCTTCCTGAATCTCCAGCAACTTCCAACCTTCAAACCTTATCCTAAACTCCAAACAAAGCCTACGATCCCTCAACCTTCAATATTTCTCCCCTAAAAGTCCTACATCAAAAGCCTCTCAACTGAAGCACATCTATAGTAACTAGTAAGCATTTCCTACATGCGGTAGTCCAACTGAGAAAGGCTGCGTTGGAAGGGACTATAAGTAGACAAATTTGAGCCACTGGAAATGAATTACCCACAAAATCAACCAAAGTCCTATATAGGGATTTGACTAAAAACCACCCATTAGCATATGTATTTTTTTACATGCTATCAATTAAATCTTAACTTTCTATAATAGCATGATTTTATTCTTCGTTACTATCATATTCCTCCTCAAATGATCAAATTTAGTATTTCTCGTGTAGAGCGTGATATTAACTTATGACATTGTTTAGCGGGTATATAGGATTTAAATTTGATTACAGCTATGAGCCATGGAAATTCTAATACTCTGTCACGATACTATATTCTTTCTAACCTAATAGCACATTTTGATTCATTGTAATTCAATTCAATATAATCAGTTTGATAATCTGTCAAGGCTGGATGTAAGATAGAAATCTTGTGAATGCTATAATGAGCCACATGGGGCTGGAGTTAGGATAGAGAAGCCATAAAAGGCTATAACAAGCCAAGCGTGCCTGGAATTGAGATAGAATAGTTGTTAAACAACTAGAATGAGCCGTGACGGCTGGATGCAGGACAAAAGGCCTATGAAGGACTATAACAAGCCACATGGGTTGGAGTTGGGATAGAGAAGCTGTGAAAGGTTATAAGGAGCCACACGGGGATGGAATTGAGACTGAAAAGCCATTAAGAGCTATATCGATCGAGCCATGCGGGGATGGAGTTGGGACAGAGAACCTTGTGAAGGCTATAAAAAGCCACGCGGGGCTGGAAATAGGATTAATAATACCCACATTTGAAATACATTGATAATCTGTCTTCCTGCATCCCTGAAATGTTGCTTTTAATGATTTTACTCTGTACAGCTGATTCTTTAGCTTAAAATAGATAACAAATTATTTTCAGAAACAACAAAGAATAAAATAAAATAAAAGGTAAGATCAAATGGTACAATCAGGATTCAGGAACCAAAAAATAAAAAACAAAATTGCAGGGGGATTAAAGAAAAATTATATTGCAGAGGATATGAGCTCAATCCATCCATATTAAAAACAATGCAAAAAATAATCCCATTTTTATGACTATTCCATAAAGCAATACTAGAAAACATCCACAACCACTCGTATAGCAATCACAAAAGTACCCACATTATACTTTTTATATAACCAACAAAAACAATGCAGAAACCGTAAGAGTCGCATCTTCACCATTTTCACCAAAACACCAACACAGTAACAACAACAAAAAAATTACACCAAATGCATTCGATGATCAATGTCTCAAAAGCAACAAATCCTATCACGAGTGTACCTGATTCCGGGACTCCTGCGATGGAAGCTGCGACGATGAAGCCATCGATGCCATCGTGGAAGACTGCCATGTCGAACTGTATTTGTTCTGCCAGGAGTTATCCATCTCTGCAAACCTCCAAAACCCTAACCTCTCCCCATCAAATCACCGAACAAATCGAATAGCTCATTAAGGTTTCTCAAAGATTAAACGAGCAGTGTTCTTGCAAATATCTATGTATATGCACATGTATGTACAGAGAGAGAGAGAGAGAGAGAGAGAGAGAGAGAGAGAGAGATGCGAAGGAATCTTTTTTTGGTAGATGATGCGAAGGAATCTGGTAAGGAGAAACCCTAGATTTGCAGATGAGAGAGTTGAGTTTAGAGACAGAAAGATGGAGGGAGGGAGGGAGAGAGGGAGAGAGTGTTGCAGACTTGTAGGTGGAGAGAGTGATGAAGGCATCAGTTGTAGTATATCGAGGGAGGGCTGACTGACACTGACAGTTTGACGCGTGTAAAATGTTGGAGGGATGTGGACCGTTAGATCTATCATTTGGGGATATATAGACGGATGAGAGAGTTTGAGCCGTTGATTGTGATGACAGCTGGTTTGCCTGGGAAAGTGAAGGTAGTCACACTGTAGCGTCACAAGACATTTTTGGGTATGGGAATGCATCTCATAGGCCAGATTCGAACCCTAACAGGTGGAGGAAGCTATCAGTTGGGGTTGGAGTGGTGGGGATTGGAGTGGGTCCCACCAAAACCGCTTGTTTGGATGATGGGAAGCCAGTTTCCATGCTATGGACAAAGTTTCTCCCACCTTGCGGGAGGAAATCATTGCAGAGGATAGTGACTTCTTTGTATGGATTAAGAGAAATTGAAAGAAGAGAATGAGAATCTCGTCAAGAGGAGAAAATAACTCGCTTCGTCTTGTTTGGATAAAAATAAGCAAAAAAAAAAAAAGATATAGAAGAAAATAACATTTTCTCCACTTTATTTGGTTATATCTCGTTAATACAATAGAATAGAAAGTACTAACACATAATTTCAATATTACCTCTTATTACAGAGTAAACAAAAATCATAAGTGGATCCTACACAATAAACAAAAGTTAGAAATGGGTATATTTGTCGTTTAAGCAATTAGTTATCTTCTTTCTCTTTTCTTCTCTCAAAATCTTCTCAGTTTTGAGGAAAAACAAAAGGACCAGGCTATTGCTACCACATAAAATATTCTAAGCACCCCTTTTAATTTACATTTTTAAAGTTTTATGAAAAATATAAAAAAATTATGAAAACTAATCGCATAGTCTATTAGAAAACATCATTCCGGACAACTTTGTAGAAGAAAGTTTTTCCAAAGTTTGTCATTTAAGTAGACTTTTTGGCAATTTTTCATGGAAAATGAAATAGAGATTGTAAATGACCAAAAAGTCTACTTAAAAGATAGATTTTGGAAAAAATTTATTCTACAAAGTTGTTCAGAATGATGTTTTCTAATGAACAATGTGATTAATTTTCGCAAAAACTTTTTATATTTTTCATAAAATATCAAAAAATGTAAACTAATGGGAGGCTTTGAGTACTTTATGTGGTGGCAATAGCCTCACTCAAAACAAAATTGCTACTTTTATTTCCCACTTTCTGTCCCTTTGCCCCCCATTAAGTTTCTCTTTTTCTTCGAACATAACAAATCCAAGCATGGGAAATGGAAAGAAAAGTGTGTATTTTTTCATATCTTCTCTCCATTTCTTTATATTGATCTAAGGCCCTTTATGCTTAGGTTGTAGAGGATAAGACTTGCCTGTTGAACCTTCGAGTAGCCAACCTTATTAAAAAAAAATGTGACATGTAGAGCATCGATCTCTATTGGCCCAATGTCTCTCATAATCTATAAATGCATGAGATACAACTCTCAATACGGGTGCAGATATAATTTATATAAACACGTCCTCGATTACTTGACCAAGATTATTCAAAACAATAGTGTTTATGATATATCGTACCTATAAACATAATTAAGACATTTTTTAATCTCAGACTAAAAATATCGAGAAACTCCTAGGCGTTGCAACCGATTAACAGCCCACATGTGTTCGAACAAGTCGACTGGGTAAACATTGGGGACTAAATATCGAATAAAACAATATATATTGCAAAATTAAAAACCAAACACAATATGTCCAGTTACATGTGCCCTTAGGCACACGTTAAGAAAACCCAATTATAATTTAATTAATTAATTACCTCCCCCGTTAAATCTTTAAACTGCTTTCTTAAGATATGTCAAGCAATTTTCATCTTTGGTCTGCATGACGGCGAAGGCAGTAGACGATGGAGAAAACAAGAATGATCCCTCTGCGCACTGTGGTCTTAAAAGTTTGTCCCAGTCCAGGCCTTGCATTCCTTCCAAGCTAAACAGTAGTGTTGTGGGCACTGTGTGCATTATGTCCTTTGGTATCCTATTAATTCCATGCACATTACAATTACATTTTTATGAGAAAAAAAAATTTATTAGATTTACATAATATTACATATATAAATTGTAAAGATACAATTAGGAAACTTGCGAGAGTAACTTGGATCGCAAAGGACTCCAGTTCAGGAACTATAGTTGCGTCCCGAATTTAAATCTCTATTCCCCCAATAACAAATGCGTGGGTTTATGGGTAGTTTGTACATCATAAGGGATTAGTCGGGATCTAATGACTTAAAATATCCCTCATTTGGCCAAAAAAAAAAAAAAAAGCCTTGGAAACCTCTACTTACATTAGCCTTCTGTAAACATGTGGAAAAAATAGTACAGTAAAACATAATTATGGTGAATTAAAGCTTTTTTGAGTTGTGAAACCATACTTTGTGAGCTTCAGATTTCTCTTGGCGTAGATATCTTGCAAGACAGGAGAATCGTCAGGAACTTCAATGCCTAATCTCCGAACAATTTCGAGAAGCAAGGAAAAGCAACTTCAAAGCCAATCGGAATGTGCTCGGCATTTTGATCTTCGAGCTTGCAAATGTTTTCCCTTATAAATGACATCCCTATTTTGATGATGACAAAATTTTAATCATGCTAGCTTCTAAGTTTTAACTATATAACATGTATATTTTAATAAACTAAGCCAGTTTTAAAAATGGGGCCCCACCCCACTTTTATTTTTTTATTTTTTATTTTTATAAAGAAAATGCTGTTTGACATCATATTATTCACCAAAAACAAAATACCATTTAACGTGTTTATGACTTTGATTTGACCAAAAAAAAAAAACCAATTGATTTTAAAAATCCCGTCTGATGTGATGCAAGTTTATAAGCTGCAAGAAACTACTACCTTTGTTCCTATTTGACAATTACCTATGAAAAAACACGTTTTTTTTAGAAAACTATTTTAAATACTTTAACATCAATATAAATGTTGTAATATACTAATTTTACCCTCAACTGCACAAAACATTGAAAAAGGTAAAATAATCATTAGAAATGTTATTTTAGGAAACTAATTCAAAAAAGTTACAAAAATGTTATTACTCCAAATAACATTTTAAATGGGACAATAATTCTGAAACATTCCAAAAAAAAAAAAAGAAAGGAAGATAATAAAAGGGGAACGGAGGGAGTAACTTTTTAAAAATTAATTGTACCTATAAATCAAAGTCACAATTGATCACGTCACATGAGATTTTGTTTTGAATGAATAATATGCATGAGTCACACAGCATTGTTCTCCCCCCTCGAATTTCCAATACCTCTTTTGCACTTTTCAGGATGAACATCCCATGATTTCAAAGCAATTACACACGCTAACGTGTTGATGGTCCGATCATGAGAAGAAAATAGGAGACTATCACACATGAACCGTCCGGGAGCTGGTGGTTGGCGATCCAGGGAATTGAGGAGCACCACTTCCATGAACATCTTCTACAAGAGCAACCCGGCCATGCCGTGTCATAAGCCAATACGTTTAGTTCTTCATCCTTCATGGAACCCAACATTAATCTAATGGAATCCACAAGTTCTTTAATCTCATTTGATATAGAGACCTTTGGACAAAAGCAAACTACATCAAAGCCATAAACCATAATGTTGGATCAGTTTTTATACAATTTGTGTAATCATTTGAAAAGAGGAAAAAGAAAAAAAAGGTTAAAATGTTTAAATCACCTTAGGGGCTTCCCTTTCTGTGTCATCATCCACAATCTCATGCCACTTTGTCATTGGCAATCCATTTTGAAACATTCGGGAGCTTTTTGCATGCGTACATATGACCATGCATTTACATGTCTATATAAGTACCTATGTAAGGATGGTAGGCAGGTATGGGTATTTCAACACCCACATTAGGTGTTGCAAAACTGGGTAGTAATCCATCATGGGCATGGCGGAGTCTATTAGAAGGCAGGAAAATTTTGCAAGCAGGGGTCAGATGGCGCATAGGAAATGGGAAGAGTGTGCATATCTGGAAGGATCCGTGGCTTCTGGAACCGATTACCTTTAAAGTCAAAACCCAGGCTCCTATTAGTACTTCTGTTATATGGGTGGCTGACTTAATAGACTTGGACAGGAAAGGCTAGAATGAACACTTAGTGAGACAATTGCTGGAGGATGAGGAGGCTACTATGGTCCTTAGGATGCCGGTGTCTTGGATGGATAAGAGGGACAAACTGATATGGCACTACACTTCAAATGGGAGGTACTCGGTTAAATTGAGGTATGTAATTGCTCGAACTCTTGTAAGGAATGGGCTTCTCTCACATCGACGTGTTGAGGGTGAATCTAGTCGACGTTATCTTGATAGGAAATTCTGGAAATTTTTGTGGAGTATCCAAATCCCAGGGAAGTTACATCATTTTTTATGGAGATGTGCACAAGAGGTCTTACCATTGGGGAACAAGTTAAAACATAGAATTCCGGGATGGACTGGGAGGTGCCTGTTCTGTGGAGAGGATGAAACTGTTACACACCTCTTTTTTCAATGCCAGTTTGCACGAGTTGTATAGTATGGGAGTCAGCTTCAACTGGATAGTGGTTCCATCTCGACACCGTACTTTATTCACTTTATAGAAGTTCTCATGGGCAAATGGAGGGAGGAGTCATCAGAACCAGATTTGTTATGCCTAGTGGCTTTCATTTTATGGCGTATCTGGAAAGCGCGAAACGATAAGTGCTTTAGTGGGAAAGAATGGACTCCTGGGGAAGTGATCTTGAAAGCGACAGGTGATGCTTCAGAATATATTACAGCAATGAATCCCGAGATGGCTTCAGGAACTAGAACTAATATCTCTGTTCCCAGGGAGAACGGAGTGCAAAGGTGGTATCCCCCGCCAGGTCCCCTTTTCAAACTTAATACTGATGGGGCTTGGATAACAAAAGATGGTATAGGGGGGGTGGGGATTGTGATTAGGGATGAATGTGGTTTGTTTATCGCAGGGATGGCTAAAAGAATCCAGTTCATGGGTAGTGCACAAATGGTTGAACCTATAGCCCTCCGGAAAGGGATCCGTTTCACCTTAGATACAAGTATCAAAGGTCTTGTGGTTGAGGTTGATGCGAAAGGCATAATAGAAGGCTTAAGGGACAAGAAACTAGTGCCGGTAGAAGTGGAGATAGTGTGTGAGGATATCAAGCAGTTGGCGAGTGAAGCACATGTTACAGATTTTTGCTATGTGCCCAGGAAGTGTAACCGGGCTGTAGATGCAATGGCTAAGTATGTTCTTAGGGTGGATGTCCTTGATGTATGGATGGAAATCCCCCCTTCTTGGCTGTCCCCTTTTCTTGAGGAGGATATGCCCTCAATTTTGTAACCTTTATGGTTTTTCTTTTGAATAAATTTATCTTCTATTGTTTGAAAAAAAAAAAAAAAAAAAAAAACACCCATATTGGGGTTGTATCTCATATATTAGTGAGTTGTTAATGTACGAAATACAACCTCTAATGCATAGTACTAATAACCTGCCTATATGTATTTATAACAAAGAGGCTTCTGATTTATTTTCTTTAGTATGAACACTTAAAATCATGGTACATCGATATATATACCTTGTGGGCAAGGCTTTTTGGATATAACATTGCATCTAGGATGGAACACAAAATTGACTGTCTCCTTTTTATCTCCACACGCCCAAACATCTATGCAATTTGAAAACAATGGGGTAAATTAAGGAAAATATTGTTTGACCCATAATAGAATCCCACCTTCATGTGATGTAAATAGGCCTATCAACAGATCAAATTCAGACCAAATTAGCCATATCCTAATTCGATCCATTAAAAGATATTTTAAATCCAATTGAATCCGATAAACTAGTGGATTATTCAAACACTAATCCATATTTGAATTTGCTATATATCGGATATCCAATTATAAAGACTTAGACCTTTACAGCAATTGATAGTACGCTCTCAATGTCGTACATATTCCTACAATTGTGGGATCACAATGTTAGCATTTATTTTTTGCAGGTGAGGATCCTTTCCAGTCTACTGCCCATAATAGTGTCCAGTTTATGGCTGTAAATGGGCCACTTCATCTGAGACAATCCCACGGCTCACAGCAGCCATTCACTTACGGTATCTTTTACTTTTTCCAAATTGGTGAGATGTAAACTTTAACGGAGTGAAGTTTTGCCCCAAATCCTTGGTTTCCTCTCTCATCCTGGGAAACCTCACCAGAATGGCATCCATAAAGGATGGATTTGCAATAAGAAAAATAAGCATAGAATAAGGTCAAGAAGGTGGGATGGAATTGTGAGGAAATTTTCCTTTTATGAAGAAATTGGTCTTGCTTTTTTTCTTATAAATGGTATTTGGTGTGAGCTAATCATGGATTGCCTGGAAAATTGGAATATAGATAAACAGTTGGGAGGAGACAGGCAAAAAATACTCAAGAAAAGATGGTCCTCTGAAGTATAAAGTGATTATTCATCACTGTAACTCTCTCTCTCTCTCTCTCTATATATATATATATATATATTTTTGGCCAAGTATTCATCACTGTTACTTAATCGGTACAAGAACATGCAGTTTCTATCATTCAAAATCCATTAATGAGGTACTGGGTTCCTATGTGTACTGAAGGCACCAGCACAAACAACCACGAAAACCATAAGGATCCACGCCCTTTGGGCTTTGGCGTAAGTGTAGACTTAACCTATCATTTCAACTTCTACTCTAAATCAATGAAATTTTCATTCGCTGAACACACCCCCCCCCCCCCCCCCCCCCCCAAAAAAAAAAAAAAAAAAAAAAACAAAGCAGCTCTTAAAACTTTAATCAATAGAGGCCAAATTACCCCTCTGTTAGTGATAGAGGGGTTTGACAAAGCGGCGTTCTTGCTCACATCCTACACCGTCTTTAACTTTTGAGGAGTCAAAGATGATCAAATCTAGTATTTTCTTCACATCCATTTTTTTAAACTTAATTTTACTCAGAAGAGAGCAGTGGTGATAAAGTTTGTTCTTTGTTTTTTTTTTTTTGTCAATTTTTTTTTTTTAATTCATTACTCTTGAAAACATAAAATCTTACCTGTTTCAATTCGTCACCCCCTCCACCTTATTATTGGAAGCCATAGGACCACAGAAAGATCCTTAAATTTGAAAAGAAACTTTCCAGGGCTATGTAATGGTATCTTATTAGGTTATGCATGATTGTGTGATATATTTTAGTATTCTCTTTGCTGTTGCTATCATGTAATATAATTGTGGCTTGGGGACACTTTGGGGCTTGGGTAGGGGTGAGGCTCCAGTGTTGTGCGGGGTTATTGTTGTTTTGCTAATGTGGGGTGGTTAATGTTTTCTTACCGGATTGAATTTATTCTCAGTCAATTTAATTCATACGTCCTCACCGGCCAATTAAAAACAAGCCCTGGCAATAACACTGCCCTATATATACTACAAGTCTACAATTAATATACTCACTATATGAATAATATCAAAAATCATTGAGAAGAAACAAACTTGCAGTTGAAAAAGTTTGGTGGGTCATAAGTAGAGGACGAGAGTTTTATGCCAAGAAACGCCGGCGAGAGACTGAGGAGGAAGCTGGATTGAGAGAACATTTTTGTTTTTCTTCTTTCATGAAATGGTAGTAAAAATGAAGGGGGTTTTAAAAGCAAAAAGAGGGAAGCTAGGAAGCAGACAAGATCAACTTCCCCAGAGATACCTGCCAATATGTGCATGGGATCTTCCAAAAGGGTGATGCCTTTTTTTTTCACACCTTTCTTTTGTTGTACGACTGTATCCACACCCACTTTCATGGGTTTTTTTTTTTTAATATAAAATAAAAGGATTGCAAGCACTATAGACCATCTTAGGATCCCAACTATGTTGGCACCATAGAAGACCCAAATCATATGCTATAACCCATCTTTTATTAAAATAAAGGAAAACAACGTTGGAAAAATAAAAGAAAAAGCGCAATCAAGAGAAAGCTCACTCCACAAGACAGCTAAGGTCTAAACCTATAATAAGGTAAACCATATATATCCCTAGTAGTAATAGGCAAAACCTCCATAGGAGCTGTCCACCACTAAGTAAAGCTAGAAGATCCCAAACCCAGATTGGCACATTTATCAGTTGCAGCATTACCCTCATGAAAAATATGACTAAACTGGAAATCCATATGCTTCAAGTAAAATTGACAGTTCAGCCAACGAGTTTTCAACCTCCATGGAGGCATATAGATGGGATTGTTCAAGCATTGAACAACCGAAGAAGAATCACATTTTAACCATAAGCACTTCCAACCCTTGGACCAAGCATGTTCAATCCCAATGATAACAACTAAGAGCTCCGCAAAGAAAGCTGACCAAGTCCTAATACGTACTAACACCAAAAGCGCCTTTAACAAAACCACGACAATTCCGAAAAACACCACTACTAGCAGCTGGACCCGGATTGCCTTTGGCAAGGCCATTTGTATTTAATTTAATCCAAGAAGGGGAAGGTGGATGCCATTGAACAAGGGTTATGGCTGGAGCCTTCCTAGGCACACCCTTTACCCCAAAAAAGTGAAGAGCAGAAAGATCATGAACGAGATTTCTCATTGTGTCCTGAACTAACTTTACCCACATCATGCAACATAGATTTTATATGAAGACAATCCTTCATGGTTTATTATCACACGTACTCTTCCTAGCTACTAATGAAAAGGTATGGATGTAGCAAAAAAATGATGCGGAAATAGGCCTACGCATTCCAAAAATATGAAAATGAAGGCATGCTGCATGCGGTCATGTGTTTTTCATTATTTTTATTTTGCCAACTACTCACTCGCTAATGACAAGGAAAGATGTTTGGCTGAAGCAGCAGTCGAGGTCTTCACGTATGTAGCCCTATATGCATGTAGGCTTGTGAGGGACTGAGCGTTGGTCCATTTTGGTATTTTATTTTCTCCTTCCCAGTGATAAGGATTCAAAAAGATACGGAGTATATAGAATTAAGGATTATATAACATATACGGAGTTTTATAAGGAACAGAATCCAAGCTTGGATTATGTCTAACATGAGAGTCAGACAAAATCTAGTAGTTGGAGAGGCATTATCCTCTTATAATCTTATTGGCCGAGTAATTGCTATGCTAATCACCTTAAATTATCCATTTTCACCACCCACCACGTGTCAGATTCTCTTTTTTCTGTACTAGGTCTCACTTTTCTCTTTTCACCTATCTATTTATGACATGCGCACACACATAGGGTGAGTGATGAGAGGTGGATGGTTTAAGGTAGGGGTGTTCGTGGTTCGGTTTGGTTCAGTTTTAGAGTAGATTTTAAACAAAACCATTATACTTCGGTTTTTGTTTTCTCAAATCAAAACCAAACCATACTATTAAAAAAACCAAACCATAAAATTTCGGTTTGGTTCGGTTCGGTTTCGGTTTTATCCTATCAAATAGCAACAAATAATTAAAAATGGAAAAATGACAAGTCAAACTCTAAATAAAAACATTTTTAATAAAATCATTACATTAGCAACTAAAAAAACCATTAAACATTATATCAAAATGGAAAAGTATTGACTTATGTCAATCCAAGTTCAAATCTCTAATTTAAAACGTGCCAATATCTCACACAACAACAATAGCTAGTTTAATACATGCCAACCTAATAAAGAAAAAACATTAAGAAAATTTACAATTTATTACTTATTATGCCCTTATTAGAATAGAAAATTTACAAACTAAGTTTAATACATAATATATACAATTATATATATTTATATTATATTTTTTCGGTTTTTTCAGTTTGTTTTGTTTTTTAAACATGAAAACCAAAACCAAACCAATTTAATTCGGTTTTCTAAAATTAGAACCAAAACCAAACCTAAGGACAAAAAAACCAAACCAAACCGACCGGTTTAGTTTGGTTCGGTTTGGTTTTCGATTTTAACCTTAACCATAAACACCCCTAGTTTAAGGTAAGTGCTCTAGCATTATCCTGATTGGCCATATGTGGTAGAATCAGATTGCCCGTACTTAGAAGAATTTAGTGTATATCAAATTTCAGCATGGTAGCTAGGGAATTTAACCTTCTTATAAGGCGGCACCGTGAGGCCACCTTAGGGGAATTGCACTGACATGGATTAACTCATCTAATAAAAGGTTGATAGAGCTGATGGTATGTAATTCTATTGAAACCCTTTCAGACACAGTTCTCCATTGCAAATCTGCTGAGATCTAGTCATATGTATCATTCCAGCTTTGAATGACGTTATTTACACATTAGCTGCATTAACTTTTAGAGTCACTATCAAGAAATCTTAATTTGGGAAATGCTATGTACAGTACGAAAATATAACACCTTATGTGGTACTATGTATATGGATCAAAACTTTTTCAGTTTATTCAATAAATCTCTTTTTTGTTGATATGGAGTGGGTGTTGTACTAAGGGTGCTTCGTATAGCAATACCTTTTTCATTTTTATAATTGCCTTCAGTTCTTGATTTTGGAGACGGTTTACTGGATGCATTAACTTTTTATTTTTATTTTTATAGGAACTGGATGCATGAACTTGTTCATGCTTTTATTCAAGATGTGATGTTTTGTATTTTGTGCATTGCTTGTGCAAATTTTCTATTTATCTATGCCACTATTGGTGCAGAAGTGTCGTCCTCATTTCATGCTAATTGAATTTCCTCCATTTTACAAACAAGCGGAATGCCGCCCTTAATATGAAAATGCAGTCTACATGTTGGAATCATTTCTGGATTCTGGAATCACTGAATTGAAGAAGCTCTTGCAATCATTGAAGTGTTGTCTCGCCAACAGTTTTACAAGTCAGAAATTGTGGCAGTTGGTGTTCTTCCTTCCATGCATGCTAAAGGTCCTCGATCAACACCCAATTCAGAGAATTTCGCATTCTTGCTGTGAAAATACTGTGTAATTTTTCTCTCAAGCAGTGATTTCGCAAAACATATTGTATATTTGGATTTCATCCCAAAGCTGGCTCCATTTTTGGTTGATCGCATTCTTTCAAGTTATTGCATTGAAATTTGCATAAACTTGTGCAATACTGAGGAGGCTAGGATTGCTGTAGTAGAAAGTTGGCTGGCTCCATTTTTGTTTGATGCATAGGTGATGATATTTTGTCCAAAAATTAGTTAACTATAATTTATACACACACACACACACACACACACATATATATATGTATTATTTGCATTTGTTAGAATATAGGAGGTTTAGATATGATTGGTGGACTTCAAGTACAGTTGTTGTGAGAATAGTGTTTAATGTTAAGGTTAGTGTCAATGCATTTTTTTTGCCAAGGTATGAGTTCATGAAAATTCAATGAAACCATGGTCATGAAATTAACCACAGTACGTGTTGTAACTGAATTTGACAAAGAGAAACTTGCAAGTTCATCACTACTTTAACTTTTTTCAAAAACATATATATTGACCTTTATCAATCTTGCCAATGTCCTTGAGCACCAGTTATGTGCCCTGATGTAATTGAACATTGTAAGGATTATATTAGGACAAGAAATAGAAAGACAAAGAGAAGGAATAAAATTTTGTACCTAACTCATCTATCAGTTTTTCTAGCTACTTTGTAGAGATTGTGACAAAAGCAGGAATGCTAACCTTTTCTTCTTTCTTCTAGCTTTTGTTGATTATGCCAAAAAAAAAAAGTTTGAACTTTAAAAACCGCATAAAATTTATTTTATTTATTATTCATAGAGATAATAAAAGTGCATATACAAGTGAGTGCACAAGCCACAAGCTTAAAGCCATAAATTATTGCAATAACTTCAATTGATAGTAGAGTGAGCAGAGTCAGTTATAGTGCCCATCCATGCTGGTGGAAGCATCCCAGTTTGCTCATGAACAGTCTTGAACAAAGGCGGCAACATGCGATAAACCCCGGCAACCTCCTTCATGGCACCATGACTACCAGTACCGCCGGCTCCATCCATGGCCTCTCCGCTGCCACTTCCATTTGTCCAAATGCTAATTTTTGGTTGTAGTCCACGCACGGCCTCAGCATTAATCCTTGCAATCTCTTGAAACATTCCACCATTTATCATCATGTAGTCCCTCAATGCCGCGTAATTACCTCCCAATGCGTCTAGAAGGGTGCGTATGTAGTTCCCTTGGGCTTGTGCGAGTGCCAGTATTCCTTCAGCATCTTTCTTCTTCGCGTACAATTCTCCATTGGCCACTTGTTGACGAGCATAAAATGCTGCCTCAGCGATTGCCTTTTGCGCCTCGGCTTCTTTCTCTTTCTCATAGAGAATTGCTTCTGCGGCCTTTTGTTTCTTATAGAGCTCCCAATTTGCCTCTTGTACCTATGTTTTGATGGAAACGGCCAATCAAGTTGAGAGTGCACTTACAACTCAAGTTTGTAGCTAGATTCAGTCCATTTGTGCAACTTAATTAGTGGACTAACAAAAAGTTTGACCAAAAAAATAATAAAAAGGACTAACAATAAGTTGCTGTAACAAGTTGCTCCAACCTCTATTTACATTTACTTATATTTTTAGTTTGCCAAGTCTCAAAATACCCCTTCAAATTGGTTGTGCAGATCAGAATGCACAGAATAAGCACACATAATAATAAATAAATAAATACATGATATAAAAAAAATAAAAAATAAAAAAAAAAACTTTGGAATTTGACTATATAAGATTTTGGGCATAAGAAAACATTAATTTCTACTCAACTAAGCTTATTGCAAATATTTTTGGCCAAGTTGAGGTCAAGTGCCCATTTTCTAGAGAACCAAACAATATTAACCATTAGAGTTACGTTAAGGGTGGTTTTTTTTTTTTCTTTTTTTTTTTGGGGGGGGGGGGGGATACTATTGGAGTGCTCTTTGGCTTCTAATTTGCAGATGGCTTTATTTTTTTATTTTTTATTTTTATTTATTATTTTTTTTCAATTGGTACTTTGGTATAGTGGATCTTGTAGTGGTTCTTGGGTTGAGGAATGTTTGCTATGCTGGGGATTTTGCAGAGGCTGTGCTCCTGTTTTGCTTTGCTGCATGTGGTTAGTATTCTACAACTTACTTGGCCCAGTAAATCAAGGGGTGTAAAATGGGCTGGGCCGGTCCGTGGGTTAGCCTCAAGTTAGGTCGAGTCGGCTTTTAGTATTAATTGGGCCAGATTCGGGCTGGGTCAAAGAAAAAAACTTAAGCCCGAGTCTAATATCAAGCTTAAGACATGATTTGGGCTTATGTCCAAGCTTGGACTGGGCTTAATTTGGGTTAACTTCTTCTGTTGGTTCCTTTACTAAATAACATTTAAAGTCTATTAGTCTATACAATTTATATAAGTAAAATGTTTATAAATTATAAAGGCATTTGTTTGATTATATCAATGTTTATATGATTTAATAAGCTTTTACCTTTATAATTTATAAAGACACATTTGCAAATAGATCATTGGTTAAAATATATTCATTCTATTAATTAAGAAAAAAAATGGGATACATAACTATAATAGTTAGGTGTTGTTTCTTTTCTTTCTTTTTTTTTTTTGGTAACATTTGTAAATTTTATTTAATTATTTTTTATTGTCATGTGAATTTAACAACAAATATAATTCATATAGTCATATAATAATAGTATATTATTTAATATAAAATGGGCTAACTTTGGGTTAGGTCATGGGCAAGACCATTGGGCTGGGTTGGGCCACAAATTCCAAGTTCAAGGTCACCCATCTTAATGATTGGGTTTGGGCTGGGCTGGGCCTAAACAGGGTTCGGTCTGGGATTCGACTAATATCTTTGGGCTGGATCAAGGTGGGCTTTTGGGTCGATGGGCCAGTTCTACACCCCTATGTAAAGGGTCCGGATATTGCAACCCGATCTCCCCATCCCACTAATTTTAATTTTTTTAAAGTTTTAGAAAAATATAAAATGTTTTTATGAAAAGTGGACGCAATGTCCCATAGAAAACATCATTTTGAACAACTTTATAGAAGAAATTTTTTCCAAAATCTATAATTTAAGTGGACTTTTTGGTCAAAAATAAAATAGAGACTATAAAAAGCCAAAAAGTCTATTTATATGGTATATTTTGAAAAAATTTTCTTCTGCAAAATTATTCAAAATGATGTTTTCTAGTAGAATACATGGCCACTTTTCATAAAAAAAACATTTTATATTTTTCTTAAACCTTAAAAAAATTAAAATCAATAAAGTGGGGAAATTACTTGAAGGAGTTACAATATCCAGACCCCTATGTAAATGGTTAGGGAATAGTTTTGGGCCAGGTTATCTTTTCTTTTAGTCGGTGTTTTGTTGCTGCAGAGGGTAAATCCCTCCTGTACCGGCTCATTTTACTCCTATAAACATTCTTTTTGCTGATCAAAAAATATTTTAAGACAACCAAACAGAGATTAAATAGTCAAACTTAGCCAAAACATGCCCAAATTAAAAGTAATAATTGATAGCCAAGTGGGATAGGTTTTGTTATTTAATGCAATTTAAACCTAACCCATTTAGAGAAAATTATTTGGGTCTTGAATAATTGAGTCCAGCTGGTATGATGGTTCACAGATTCACAACTGGAGAGTACCTTCTATGAACACATGCTCCTTGTGTCTATGTGTTAAGGGTTGTCCTTAATTTTTTACTCATCACTGTCATACCCTTACGATGCGTTTGGTTTGAGGGAATGAAATAGAATGAGAATGAGAATAAAATGGAAATGGGAAACCCATTCCATTCCAATGTTTGGTAAAGAGTGGGAATATAATGAAAAAACATAAGTGAGACTCATTTTTTAGATATGATTGGTGGACTTCAAGTACAGTTGTTGTGAGAATAGTGTTTAATGTTAAGGTTAGTGTCAATGCATTTTTTTTGCCAAGGTATGAGTTCATGAAAATTCAATGAAACCATGGTCATGAAATTAACCACAGTACGTATTGTAACTGAATTTGACAAAGAGAAACTTGCAAGTTCATCACTACTTTAATTTTTTTCAAAAACATATATATTGACCTTTATCAATCTTGCCAATGTCCTTGAGCACCAGTTATGTGCCCTGATGTAATTGAACATTGTAAGGATTATATTAGGACAAGAAATAGAAAGACAAAGAGAAGGAATAAAATTTTGTACCTAACTCATCTATCAGTTTTTCTGGCTACTTTGTAGAGATTGTGACAAAAGCAGGAATGCTAACCTTTTCTTCTTTCTTCTAGCTTTTGTTGATTATGCCAAAAAAAAAAGTTTGAACTTTAAAAACCGCATAAAATTTATTTTATTTATTATTCATAGAGATAATAAAAGTGCATATACAAGTGAGTGCACAAGCCACAAGCTTAAAGCCATAAATTATTGCAATAACTTCAATTGATAGCAGAGTGAGCAGAGTCAGTTATAGTGCCCATCCATGCTGGTGGAAGCATCCCAGTTTGCTCATGAACAGTCTTGAACAAAGGCGGCAACATGCGATAAACCCCAGCAACCTCCTTCATGGCACCATGACTACCAGTACCGCCGGCTCCATCCATGGCCTCTCCGCTGCCACTTCCATTTGTCCAAATGCTAATTTTTGGTTGTAGTCCACGCACGGCCTCAGCATTAATCCTTGCAATCTCTTGAAACATTCCACCATTTATCATCATGTAGTCCCTCAATGCCGCGTAATTACCTCCCAATGCGTCTAGAAGGGTGCGTATGTAGTTCCCTTGGGCCTGTGCGAGTGCCAGTATTCCTTCAGCATCTTTCTTCTTCGCGTACAATTCTCCATTGGCCACTTGTTGACGAGCATAAAATGCTGCCTCAGCGATTGCCTTCTGCGCCTCGGCTTCTTTCTCTTTCTCATAGAGAATTGCTTCTGCGGCCTTTTGTTTCTTATAGAGCTCCCAATTTGCCTCTTGTACCTATGTTTTGATGGAAACGGCCAATCAAGTTGAGAGTGCACTTACAACTCAAGTTTGTAGCTAGATTCAGTCCATTTGTGCAACTTAATTAGTGGACTAACAAAAAGTTTGACCAAAAAAATAATAAAAAGGACTAACAATAAGTTGCTGTAACAAGTTGCTCCAACCTCTATTTACATTTACTTATATTTTTAGTTTGCCAAGCCTCAAAATACCCCTTCAAATTGGTTGTGCAGATCAGAATGCACAGAATAATAAGCACACACAATAATAAATAAATAAATACATGATATAAAAAAAATAAAAAAATAAAAAAAAAAC
The DNA here is from genome assembly GCA_039720395.1 of Liquidambar formosana. NCBI lineage: Eukaryota > Viridiplantae > Streptophyta > Magnoliopsida > Saxifragales > Altingiaceae > Liquidambar > Liquidambar formosana. The sequence continues at coordinate 9,259,672 of CM077827.1, forward strand.
TTTGGAATTTGACTATATAAGATTTTGGGCATAAGAAAACATTAATTTCCACTCAACTAAGCTTATTACAAATATTTTTGGCTGAGTTGAGGTCAAGTGCCCATTTTCCAGAGAACCAAACAATATTAACCATTAGAGTTACGTTAAGGGTGTTTTTTTTTTTCTTTTTTTTTTTGGGATGGGGGGGGGTGATATTAACTAATTTCTTTCCTAGAGGAGTAGAGGTTTTGCAGTAGTTTTGTGGTGGTGTTTTCTGTTGGCTCATCAGAGGATTGTTTTGATCGATAAAAGCCGTAGGTGATACTATTGGAGTGCTCTTTGTCTTCTAACTTGCAGATGGCTTTTTCTTTTTTTTTTCAATTGGTACTTTGGTATAGTGGATCTTGTAGTGGTTCTTGGGTTGAGGAATGTTTGCTATGCTGGGGATTTTGCAGAAGCTGTGCTCTTGATGTAGTGTGGCTGGTGTTGAAATTTGCTAGCTTTGGCTTTCCGATGAGTGTTTTCTCTACTGTAAACTGCTTGTTTTGCTTTGCTGCATGTGGTTAGTATTCTACAACTTACTTGGCCCAGTAAATCAAGGGGTGTAAAATGGGCTGGGCCGGTCCGTGGGTTAGCCTCAAGTTAGGTCGAGTCGGCTTTTAGTATTAATTGGGCCAGATTCGGGCTGGGTCAAAGAAAAAAACTTAAGCCCGAGTCTAATATCAAGCTTAAGACATGATTTGGGCTTATGTCCAAGCTTGGACTGGGCTTAATTTGGGTTAACTTCTTCTGTTGGTTCCTTTACTAAATAACATTTAAAGTCTATACAATTTATAGAAGTAAAATGTTTATAAATTATAAAGGCATTTGTTTGATTATATCAATGTTTATATGATTTAATAAGCTTTTACCTTTATAATTTATAAAGACACATTTGCAAATAGATCATTGGTTAAAATATATTCATTTTATTAATTAAGAAAAAAAATGGGATACATAACTATAATAGTTAGGTGTTGTTTCTTTTCTTTCTTTTTTTTTTTTTGGTAACATTTGTAAATTTTATTTAATTATTTTTTATTGTCATGTGAATTTAACAACAAATATAATTCATATAGTCATATAATAATAGTATATTATTTAATATAAAATGGGCTAACTTTGGGTTAGGTCATGGGCAAGACCATTGGGCTGGGTTGGGCCACAAATTCCAAGTTCAAGGTCACCCATCTTAATGATTGGGTTTGGGCTGGGCTGGGCCTAAACAGGGTTCGGTCTGGGATTCGACTAATATCTTTGGGCTGGATCAAGGTGGGCTTTTGGGTCGATGGGCCAGTTCTACACCCCTATGTAAAGGGTCCGGATATTGCAACCCGATCTCCCCATCCCACTAATTTTAATTTTTTTAAAGTTTTAGAAAAATATAAAATGTTTTTATGAAAAGTGGACGCAATGTCCCATAGAAAACATCATTTTGAACAACTTTATAGAAGAAATTTTTCCCAAAATCTATAATTTAAGTGGACTTTTTGGTCAAAAATAAAATAGAGACTATAAAAAGCCAAAAAGTCTATTTATATGATATATTTTGAAAAAATTTTCTTCTGCAAAATTATTCGAAATGATGTTTTCTAGTAGAATACATGGCCACTTTTCACAAAAAAACATTTTATATTTTTCTTAAACCTTAAAAAAATTAAAATTAATAAAGTGGGGAAATTACTTGAAGGAGTTACAATATCCAGACCCCTATGTAAATGGTTAGGGAATAGTTTTGGGCCAGGTTATCTTTTCTTTTAGTCGGTGTTTTGTTGCTGCAGAGGGTAAATCCCTCCTGTACCGGCTCATTTTACTCCTATAAACATTCTTTTTGCTGATCAAAAATATTTTAAGACAACCAAACAGAGATTAAATAGTCAAACTTAGCCAAAACATGCCCAAATTAAAAGTAATAATTGATAGCCAAGTGGGACAGGTTTTGTTATTTAACGCAATTTAAACCAAACCCATTTAGAGCAAATTATTTGGGTCTTGATTAATTGAGTCCAGCTGGTATGATGGTTCACAGATTCACAACTGCAGAGTACCTTTTATGAACACATGCTCCTTGTGTCTATGTGTTAAGGGTTGTCCTTAATTTTTTACCCATCACTGTCATACCCTTAGGATGCGTTTGGTTTGAGGGAATGAAATAGAATGGGAGTGAGAATAGAATGGAAATGGGAATGGAATAGGAACCCCATTCCATTCCAATGTTTGGTAAAGAATGGGAATGTAATGAAAAAACATAAGTGAGACTCATTTTTTAATGACTTTTACTCCTTTAAAGGTGGGAATAGTAATTCCTTTTGGTTTGGGAAGGAATGGCTATTCTTTCATTGGAGGGAATAAACTCTCACAAAGGAATAACCATTCTATTCCCTTATACAACCAAACACTTACTTTTTTTGAGAGATGGAATCACCATTAATCCATTCCCTCTCTCATTCCCTCATAACAAACATGGCCTTAGGGGTTGAAAAGTCTATCACCTCATCATGGCATTGCCTAAGGGTTGTTTGGGTGTCCAATTCAAAATTAGCTAGTTAACACAATAGTATTGAATTCACAAAATTATTATATTGAATTAGAATATTTAGAGTAATCACCATAGTTGATAATATAGAATCAATTATTAGAAGTTCATAAGATGCCATTATTTTGCATTTTCACTCTTATTTGTAATGATAATCATCGTTTTTTGAATCTATTAATTTAAGCTGATGAATTATTTCTTTAATACTATGTAAAATTTGTTAAATTGTCTAATTAATTTTGAATTGGATATCCAATCAAGGTGTAAATGTTTATAGACACATGCAGTTCCATCATGGTGACAAAAATGTGCATTAATTTTTTGGTCTGTCTACATATACACTATAATTTTTTGTGCTGTCTGTATATACAGTACTACGTCAGTATCCCTGACATACGTGGGAAAGTGACAATTGGACAACCCCAAGTTCACCATAGCATTGTTTACTCAAACAGGATTTGGACGTTTAGAAGAAATTAAAGAAACTCAAAGGAAAATAAATCCTCATAGTTAACGAAAATAATGAAAATTTCTTATGTAATAAATCAAGTGTTTCAAAAATGGTCTTAAATTAAGGACTTGTTCATAAATATAATTATAGAGTTGAGCAATACTGTATGACTCTGGCTAACACGTTGGTCGGTCACTAATTACATTTAGTAATTAAAAGAGAGTATAACCTAAATATGGAAAGGACAGATAACTTAATCAAATATTTATCTTCCGATCCTAATCAAATCACACCAACCCCCAATATCAAAGATTAAGATTGAAATATACAAAATCACTTTTGGTGTATCGCAATCACATTATCTTAGGACTTGGGAGTTTTTTGTTTGAGCTTTTTCATCTTATGTGTATTTTTCTCATTTTTGGGGTGCTTTCATTTATTTTTTTTTAGGAGTGCGCTGAGAAATTTTGTAGTTTCTGGGTGTTTTGTTGGAGGGTTGCTTCTGTTCTTTTGGATTGGGTGTACCTTCGTTTTTTTTATTTATTAATATATATATCCGATCAACTATTGGTGATTAAAAAAAACATAATTTTACTTATACTCTCCTAGGCTCCTACACCAATAATTTGTCTGTAACGCAATGAGCCAGATTGTCATTTTTCTATTTTTAATATTATAAATCTCAACTAAAAATATTTTATATTTTTTTTGTTTTACCTTAGTGTCATATTCAACGCTAGCCTTGCTCAGAAACTCAGCCTTGAGCTTCTCCGTCCGAGTCAACGCATTCATGATCTCCACCTCCCTCTGCAGTTCCGCCTCTCGCAGCGCCACGGCCTTCACCGACTCCACCTCCGCCACCTGCGCCTGCTTGGCCCAACCGGCCTTCTTCTTCGCCAGCTCCGCATTCGCCTCCGCCACCTCAGCCTCCCTCTGATTCTCAAACACCTTCACCTCAGTCTTCACCCTTATCTCCTCCTTCCTCCCCTCCCCTTGCCTTTGCGTCGATATAATCTTCGTCTCCGCGTCAATCCTTGCAGCATTTTGAAGGGTTTGTCCTTCTCGAAGCTTCGCCCCAACCTCCCCCTTCATCTTCGCCTCCGCCACATCAACTTTCGCTTGATTCGCGGCTTCCATCTGCGTTTTTTGGCCTAAGTAAGAAAAATACTCATGACCCGGCACATCGACAAGTTGTTTGACGTTGGCGTTGTAAATCAAAAGCCCAAACTGGTTGAGTTCAAGCTGGACTTTCTCAAAAACTTCCTGCTTAAACTCTTTGGTTCCTCTGAAGACCTCTTCCATGGTCATGGAGGCAGCCAGGACACGAGTTTCGCCCTCGATGATGCCTTGGACAAGCTCTTTGACGTGGTTAGAGAGCTTGTCATGAGGGGAGATGAGCTTGGCATATTTGAGGAGGCTTTCGTAGTCGTCAACACGCGGGCCGATGGTAAAAACGGCGGGGAGGACGAAAGGGAGCTTTTCGGCGCTCATGGCTTGGACTTCGAAGGTATAGTTAACAGGCGAGAGGTCGAAGGTGGTGCAGGATTGGCCGGGGAGAATCCATCCCTTTTTGGCGAGTTTTATGTCGTCGATGCCTACGCCGGTGATTACCAAGTATTCTGATGCGCTTGCTACTCTATACATGGTTGAAAGCTAGAGAGAATGTATGGGGTGAAACTTGGGAGGTGTGGATATATAAGAAGTTTGCTCTAGGGGGAGAGTTTCGGAGAAACTTAATTGGGTCATTGGCTGGTATATTTCTCTCACACTATCCAGATCTACCTGTGGCACCATTTGGTCGCATTTTTTAAAAGATTTTTTTGTAAGTAGTAAAAGTTATTTTTTATTTTCTTACTTTTTGCTTTTAAGTAGAAGTAACAAAAGTAAAAACGTGTTTGGTAAAATTGATATCACCAGTGATCTTTTGGATGTAATTAGAAATTCTACCGAATCATCATTGCCTAAACGGAAACTTAGGACATGCACAACCTTTCTTGATTATAAATTTTTTGAGTGAAGGTCAAACTTGTCTAAAAGATAAAAATGATTTTGAGAAGCAAATCTTCATTGCTTTTGCTTAAAATCAAATATTTTTCCTTTTGCTTTCTAAAAGTCCTTTTTATTTCCTCTAATCAAACAGTGTTTTTTGCTTGTACAACTTTTTGCTTTCAAAAGCAAAAAAAATCTTAAAATAAGTGCATCCAAACAGTGCCTATATCTTCTATATTTATCTATATCTATATTTACATCTTTTAGACGTTATGAAGAGTTGGTCTCTCATTCTACCAAAAAAACAAGAAGAGTTGGTCTCTCACAATTTTAATTCCCCAAAATAATTCTAAATGAAAAGAATATTTATTGAAAATTAAATAATAACAAAAGGGTATAATAATATCTAACAAAAGGGTAAAGTAATAAAAATAATCGTCTTTACACCTCTGTATTTATCTCATCTTTCAATTTTATCAATATCCAACCCATTCTTATAGTTCGGACATCTCATTACTTGGCCAAAAAAAAAAAAAAAAAAAAAAAAAGAAGTTATAAGTTGTAACCACCAATCAGATTAAAAAAATGCAATGCATGGCATGTACTTAGAAAGCTAGTTTTATTATTATTATTAACAATTAGGGGTATCTTAAGCCTTACTTGCTAAGGTTTCAGTTTAGATTATTTCCTTAATTGTATGTGTTAGAAAACTAGTAACATAATTAAAGGGTTGGGACTTGGGAGGCTTGGTTTCTCACTTCTCTATCAAAACTTTTTTCCTTGTAAAACCCTAAAATACCATATCGATCATTATTTTGTAACTAAGAAATTAGAGGCAAAAAAAGTAATATCATTTTTTTTAAAGTTCAAATCCACTAATCTATATATAAATATATATACTTAGAGGCGATACTGCAATATCCTCTAAGTATATATATATATATATATATATATATATATATATGGGTATATATAAGAGATATATATGGTCTAGAAAGGAAGAGAGACAGAAAGATCATATTATATATGTAAGGAGTTTTGACAGAAAGATACATTGTGTGTGTTACGATGGAGAGAACCTATGTAGCTAGATATGTTTATATTAGATAAGTGGGTTTTCTCATTTGTGTGTTATGTGTGTGAATTACTTATGTGTGTATAGCAAAAAAAAAAAAAAAAAGTGTTAGTAGATATGCAAAATTAATTGGAGTGTTGGTAAGTATACCTAATATATTAATTGCACTTATCATAAATACTGGGTAAATTTATCAAATTCATTCACAAGTGAATTTCAAAATCTCCAGCATTTTTCCACATAAAGTAGGGGTTATAACTAGTTGTAGCTAGCTAGTGCGCTAGCGTTTTCCCAAGTCTCCAAGATTATATTGGTATTTGATTTCACAATCCTCTGGGTACATTTACTAATTGATTCACAAGTACTTGGATTTCAAAGTCTATTTTCCCCGTACCTTCCGAGATTCATGCATATTGGCTTTTACATCTCATAAATTCAAACATAAGAAAAAAAGAAAGAAAAGATTTAGAGTTTTTATTAATTTCTAATATGTCATTATCACAACAGTCTCATATAGTCTTATGGTCAATATGTGAGAATTTAATTGCAAAGTGGGAATGGAATATTATTGATAATGGCGTAGTCTTTACAATGAAGTTTCTTCATCATTCTCCCCCTAGTTTTATATACCATTTTTGATCTCTACGATTTTGACTCTTTGAGGGGAAGTTTCATGTTACCTGACTTTGTCAACAAGAAGACATGGGTATATATGCATGTATGCCCTAGTTAGGAGGTGTAGACCCATCCACATTAATTGCACCCAGGCGGAGACCCCGTCTTCATTCAAATAATTAAGCTATGAGCTAACAATTTGCCAAATAAAATTATATATATATATATATATAGAAAAAATGTCAACAGAGTAGCATTGTTCTGGCGTTGACCACTAAGATGCTTTAAAATGATGATTGCTATATATGTGAATATATGAATTGACATCAAATATATCAAAGAGTATAATAAACTTTAAAAACAAAAAAATATTAAATAGGACAGAATTCATGGTATACAACACCCGTATGTTTCCATTTTCAACATTCAAGAAAAAAAAGGAAAAAAAAAAAAATGAAAAGAGGATAATCACACCATCTAATAGGTTTTATTTTATTTTTTTTTTCATTTTTGGATAAGAAGACGATAATAGAAATTTTATTGAAGAGAGCAAAGGTAAGTATCTTTTTAAGGAGGATCTTCCTTCATCTAAACAATTAACTCATCTGTACTCCTAACATATTGGGTAAGCCCATGAGCCACCTCTTTACCTTTCCTGCCAATGTGCATAAACCTAGCTAAAGGAAAAACCTAACAGCCTCATATTGAATATCCTCTATGATTAAGCTTTTTAGTGCAAGAGACTTCTCATGGGTCTTGATCGTGGTTATTACCTCCAGGTTATTTCCTTAAAAAATAATTGTCTTCAGTCCCAAATCCCTTGCGAACTCCACCAAAAATCTAAGAGCCATAGCCTCTACCATTGTGGGCGAATGTTCTCCTTAAATTTTATTTGAAGCTGCTGCTACCACCCTTCCGTCATTGTCCCGCACAACCACTCCCAATCCCACGCAATTAATATCTGCAAACAGTGCTCCATTGACATTGGCCTTATAGCAGCCAACATTAGGCCGTCTCCACCTGGCTTCTTCTCTTTTTTTTAAACAGCGAGAAAACAATTTAACAGAATCATACCTGCTATATATAAGTCTATAACACGACACGGTTTGCATACCCACGGCTCCATAAGAAGCTCATCACCAATTAACCCTGTCAATTAAGCTGAACCTGGCCTAAATCATGGAGTTGTTCTTTAATGACTCGAGGCCGAATTAGCCCAAGTCCCAAGCGTAGCTTGTTTACGCTCACGTGTATACACACACACACATGATAAAACTAAATGAGTTTTACAATATTAATTGATCAAACCAATATGTGCCTAAACTAGAATACAATTAAGCAGGGCTTAAACGGCCAATGGATTAATTCATTTGGCCATAATTTACACAGCGCGCGGAATCGACAGCCAAACCAAATTTTTGTACCTTTTGACTGTTTCGATGATTCCATAGGCAAAAATGAGGCAGATTTGGACATTTTGAATGGAATGACAATGACATGATATAGACGATTAATCAACTGAATATTTGGCTTAAATTTTCATGCAGCTAAATTAAAAACCAAACAAGATTTTTTTTTTTTTGTGGGTAAAATCCAAAGCCGATTACCCTTACCCAGTTGGTTGTTTCGACAATTCCACAGGTTATGGCCTATGGGGGCAGCTTGGGACATCTTATAATCCCTACATGGCTTAACCTATTGTTTCCTCCAAAATTTCGATTCTGAGGATTGGGTTGCGCGAGCGTGCCAGCCACTAAACAGTGACGAATTGTGGGTTCTACCTTGCCTTGAATGGACTCAAGGACTTTTCTGTGACAAACAATTGAAAACACAAAATAATAACAGAAACTAAAAGGAAATGCTTACCACAGAGGAAGCCATTTTCATTGATCAATTTCTGGAATTACAATGATAAACAAAGGGGTGCACACGCCTTTGACCAGAAAGGAGCACACGTTTCTGGGTTTGAAATCCTAGAATTCTAAAAGAAAGTGAAAAAGTTAAAGTTCCTGAGAACTGGTTTGTTGATTGATGTTGGAGAGACTTCTTCAAATGGTTGCTTTCCCTTTTATATGCTTCATTAGTAACCGCCCCTTACACTTCGCCCACTAACTGCCTACTTTCACGATCTTCTAGCTCTCATAACTTCCCACGTTTTACAGCCCTCCATGATTTCTTCTCAGAAACTATTTCTACTACGTGGGCCTTCCACGATCTCATCCTGAAAATCATGTTGATCACGTGACTAATTAACTACTTTTATTGCGGATAACAATTCGGCCTTGTCTGACCGAATTTTGAAAACTCTTTGGGGCTGAAATACAAACCTAATTTGCTTCAATATCCAGCAGTAACTTAATTTAACGAAATCGACCTAACGCCCTTAAGGATGCAAAAGTTTGAGGTTCGTTCAACTATGCTGAGTCCGATTTTTAGGGTGTAAACATTGCCCCCCCACATTTTAACAGATTAATTTTCTGGTAAAATGTGCCAGTCTCTATAAATCGGTCTTTTTCCACACAAGCAAGAAAAGGGAACTAGAATTCTTCCTTTTTGGTGACACGTGTTCATACCCTAAGCCTTAGTACTAGAGACACGTGTCGTTCTTTTAATTGGTTCCTGGACTGACGGCACTGAATTGCTAATGATGGCGCCGCATCGTTTACTGTTCTCAATGGGACGTCTCTTCGAAAACGCCTTTTCCATTTCTCCTAAAAGCGCCAAAAACCCCTCAAGAGTCTTTTGAATCACTTCTTCATCTTATTTACAAACCAGAGTTCTTCCCAGGGTTTCTCTTCTCCAGTGATCCGCTCGTTCTTTCCTTCCGTTTGGGGTCTTCTTCTCCGCCGTCCCTGAGTCTTTTGCTACCACTCTTCTTCGGTTCATCGACTTATCACTCTCCCAAACTGCATCTCCCTCTCTAAGATGGCAGAATCTGCGCCTGGTGAAATCGCCGGCAAGTCTCGTTTGGCAGAGTTCACAGCGGTTGATCCGGCGGTGGCCATCCCTAAGGTACTTATCCCTATCAACAACTCCTACACTTTAGGTCCTGTGTTCTCCTCTGCTGAAGCCGCCGGTTCTTACTCTTCTGTTTTCCCAAAACCTCAATCAGAGGTTTTTGTTTTCGAAAACCCTAGGTGTAATGTCCAGTCTTCTTTCTCTAAGTCTATTCGCTGCTGGCCAAACAGGCAAAAGAACTGGCTTTCATGGTTTGATAGAATAGTTGCTGTCAAGGCCAAAGAATGGCATGAACTGGGAATCTATGAAATTCTTCATTTGTCTAAATTCCAAATTCCCATTAATAAAGAAATTTTATCATCGGCCTTATGCTTCTGGTCGGTCTCCACCAATTCTTTTCATTTCAACTTTGGAATGATGACCCCTACACTCCTAGATTTAGCTGTTCTTTTTGGCCTTCGGCCTAATGGAAAATGGATCAACGCCTTGGCCGAAACTCCTGAGTTTGATGACTCTATTTCGTTTGACAAGAAAAGCACATCTTACACTAATTTCCTCAACCTCTATATGAAAACAGAGGGCGAAATTGAGGAAACTGAATATGTTGCTTTTCTTCTTTTCTGGATTTGTAAATGTCTTTTTTGCTCTCCATCTTTTAAAATTGTCAAGGCCGATTTGAAATTAGCCATTTACTTGGCTAGAGGTTGCAAGGCTGCCCTGGGACTCTTAGTCCTTTCAAGCCTTTACAGGGGCCTGTTTAATCTTTTATCTCCCAACTTCCAACTGTGGGGTGGTCCCCTTTGGGTGCTGCAGATTTGGCTCCATGCCTACTTCCCTGAAGTGAGTCCTGCCTGTGAATCTCATCCAGATGTTCCTTCTCTTGGATACAATTTTATTGACTTCTCTCACAATCCTCATTCTTTCAAAGATTGCTTTATCTTTTTCTATTCATGTAACAATCGGACTCCAAAACAATTTTACCCATTTTTTCCTTTAAGATGCGGACCACAATGGTTATTGGCCGTATCTACTTTTGATGCCCCCCAGTCAGTATTGAAATCTTTTTGGAACAGTGTACTAATCCCAAGAGACCTTCATCATAGACTGGTCTTAGAGAATTCTGGGAATAATCGTTGTGGAGTAGAAATCTACTGCCCCCATTTTGTCTCTAGGCAATTCGGCCTTCATCAGTCCATTCCTTTTCCCCTAACATACAGCCTAAACTCTGATTTCCTAAATCGACTTGTGATTCAAGATATTGATGAAGTGGATAGTGTGGATGTCATCTTCAAAATCTTGAAGAAAGATTTTGAAATTTCTTTCTTTCGGTACAAGCCGTCTGTATCTGATGACTTCACTACCTTCTGGGGAAATTACATCAGAAGGAGTAGACCGATGGACCTAGCAGAGGCTTTTAACCAACTTCTTACACATGAAGCTGCTGATGACTCGGCCGATTCTAGTAATGGTGATACTGACAGGCTTTCATCGCAGGCCACAGAGACTGGGAAAGGCAAAAAGAAGACCCAAAAAGGTATCCCTGTTGAACAATATTCAGCTTACCAGTCCGTATTATTTTATGAAAAATTCTATAATATCAAATGGATTCCTAGGGAGGACATGTGGGTAATGGTTGATAAAATAGATAGGGCTGTACTAGATATAAAATCAAAACAATTTGACGAATACATGGCAAAGAACAAAGGAAAAAAGGTGATGTCAGGTTCTACATTTTATATGAAGTTTGAAAAATGGTTGAAGAAAAATCGACCATATACTCCTTCTGCCAATTTTGCCATAGCCGATTTAGTTGAACCTTCCTCAGCTTTATCCTCGCCCGATAAAGTTACTTGGGCAGGGAGACGTGCCACTAAAAAAGAACTTAACAAGTTTCAATGGGTAACCTGGCCCATATCAACTTTTTCCATAGGTATCTCTCTTGCCCATTTTTTCCTTAAAAATTTTATTAAAGCATCCTGACTTTTTGTATTTTGCAGATGCTCCTTCTTATGAACCTCGGTCTTTGGCTTCTTTACCTGAACTCCCATCTGAAGATGAGGAAGAACTTTTGAGGACTCAGCCTGGAAAATCCAAAAGTGCTGCCCTGGTAAAGTCTTTGACTGCCAAACCCAAGCTGGTGGAGACTGAAACCCAAACCACTGGAGGTCAGGCCAAAAAAGCTGCCAAGCCGAAGATAGTGGAAACTGGAAATCAAGCCACTGAGGGCCAAACCAAGAAAAGAGGTAGACCGAAAATCTCTGCAGTGGCAACTGGCCGAAGCAAGAAACCTAAGGCTGGCGGAATGGGCGAAATTTTTGCCACCTTATCCCAGAAAGGGTCTGGCTCGGCCTCTGTGCCAATTTCTTCTTCCTCTATCTCTAAACCAGTTTCTAGCCCTCAACATTCTAAGGTCGAAGATTTAGACTCTCATGAGTCCGATTCTGATGACCAAGATGAGCTCATTATTCTACCTGATCCCTCAGAGCATGCAATTCAACCCCCTTCCATGCCAGAAAAAACAATTTCTACTGCTCCTGATACAGCTCCTACTGCATCCATTCCATCTTCTAAAGATAAATACATTACAACCATGGCCTCTCTTGAAAAACTTCGTTCTTTCTTGAAGCCTAAACTGGCCGAATCTCCTCTTTCCTCAACTACATCCAGCTTCTCCAAAGGCCCTGATGTTGAAAAAGCAAAAAAGCTTTTGAAAACAATCTCCACCGTCCTAATAGCTTCCATTTTTTCCCAGCTTGACAAAATCAAAACCGCCATAAAGATCGTTTTGTCCGATTCCAATACCACTCCTGGGCTGGCTGCTAATCTTCAATCTTTCGAGGAGAAGATTTCTCTACTTTGCCTCTCTTTTTCTTCTACCAAAAATGAAGCAACCCAAAATAAAAAACTTCTGAATCACTTAATGGATCTACAGTCTAAGATCCAAACGGCCATGACAGAGGCCGAAAATGTGAAATCCTTAATTGAAGAAGGACAGAAGACAGTACAGGAATTCCAAACTAGGGTTGCTGATTTGGAGAAACAATTGGAGGATGCCAAAGAAAAGCTGAAGCAAGCGGAGTCTGTTCAATCTGATCTCACCCAAGTCTTTTCTAAAAAAGTCGATGAAGCACAGGGACTGGCCGAACAATACGAACCTTTTCAGGTCAAGAAGAGGCCCTGGAGAAAAAACAGAAAGATTTGGAAGACCAACTTCAATCTTTTGAAGTTGAGTGGTCGAGCATTAAGCAATTGCTTTCTCCTACTGATCCTTCCCTTACTGCTTCCTCTTGATGTTTTGAACAATTCTACTTCATGGCTGGCATGTAGCCATTATTGTTCTGGTCTTGTAATTTGGCCATAAGGCCTTTGCACAATTTTTATTTTTTTATTTTTTTATTTTTTTATTTTTTTATTTATATAATCATCAGCTTGCACTAACAATATTTTACTTACCGATGCATGTATGGATTATAATTGTTTCTTTTGATATTCGACCATGTAGCCTTGAGTATATACGCATGCTTCTTCTACCTTTCCTCTGAATGCATACTTAAATTTGTATCTGCACTTACATGTTTCAAATATTTTTGACACTTTCCCACATTGCAGGATAATATTTTTTAAGAAATCGGCCATTGATAAGCCGATCATGGATGTTACCATCCAAATTTTGTAGATGATAAGCCCCACCTTTTAATACTTTGAAAATTTTGAAAGGACCCTCCCAATTGGGAGACCACTTCCCATACTTGGGATCTTTTGACCCAATAGGCAATATAGCCTTCCAAACTAATTCACCTTCAAGAAAATCCTTGGGTCGAACTTTTTTATCACAAGCTTTTTCGATCTTTCTCTTTTGGGCTCGTAAATGATCTAATGCTAGTAGCCTAACATCATCCAGATCGTCTAATTCGGCTAACATAGCATCATAATAATCTTGTACACTTAAACTGTTTTGCCTAGCAACCCTCAAAGACCGAACTGTTACCTCCATAGGCAAAACTGCATCATGCCCATAGGTTAGGGCGAATGGGGTAGTGCCTGTACTAGTTCTTTTAGAATTTCGGTAAGCCCACAGCGTTTCTGAAAGTAATTCATGCCATGCTCGAGGATTTTCCTCAATCATTTTTTCTATACTAACTTTCAAAATCTTGTTTGTTGATTCGGCCTGTCCATTAGCTTGTGCATAGTAGGGTGTTGAATGCACGATTTCAAAACCATACTCCTTAGCAAACGCCTGTACCTCACTACCAGTGAATACTGTGCCTTGATCGGCAGTGATGGTCTGGGGTAGACCGAACCTATGAATGATGCTTTCTTTAATACATTTTTATCACTTCCGTCTGAGAGACTAAGGGCATGGGAATGGCTTCTACCCATTTAGTAAAGTAATCGGTTGCTACTAAAATAAAGGCATCCCTTTTGGACGATTCTGGGTATATTTTACCGATTACATCCATTGCCCATCGCCTGAACGGCCAAGGCTTTACTATGGATTGCAATTTTATTGCAGGTGCATGTTGCACTGGCCCATGAATTTGACAAGCTTGATAGCCTTTAGCATATTCTAAGCAATCTTTCATAATATTCGGCCAATAATAGTCGTATCTTCTTAGGAGCCATCTCATCTTAATGCCAGCCTGGTGTGCCCCACATATGCCCTCATGAACTTCGGCCATGACTTGCATTGCCTGAAACTTAGAAAGGCATAAGCTCAAAAGGCCATCAACATTCTTTTTATACAATTCATCATCTAAAATGACAAAATTTAAGGCCCTTTTCCTGACTTTATATTCAGTCTGAACAGATGGATTCTGCAAATATTTTATAATTGGAAATCTCCAATCATCCTAGGCAACATCTAATGATAATACCAAGTCACCAGAACCGAATACATTCTTTAAGGACGATTCTAATCTCCTTTCTACAGTAATCGTCCTGGTAAGAACACTAAGTGGGATTTTCAGTCCAGAAGCTATTTGAGCCAATTCATTTGCTTCGTTGTTTTCTTTTCTGGGGACACATTTGAATAATATGTCAGCAAATAGACTTAGTAAATATTTGGCGATCCTATTATATTCAACCAAAGAATCACTTGCACATTTAAAGTCACCAGATAATTGTTTTAAGACTAACTGGGAATCCCCAATAATAAGGACACTTGATACATTCAAATCCACCAATAAACCGAGACCGATAATGAGAGCCTCATACTCGGCCTGATTGTTTGTACAATCGAAATCTAGCTTGAATGAAAGCTGAGTTCTTTTGTTCATTGGGGATATTAGAACTATACCTGCCCCGGCCGATTCTTCAGTTCGAGACCCGTCAAAAATTAAAATCCATGGGACTAAAGAGATGCACCCAATCTCCACGGTAGGCAAAATTTCGGGCACCTCTCCTAAATTAGGGTGGCTTGCTAAGAAATCGGCCAGCGCTTGGCCTTTAATTGCCTTTTGAGGAGTATATTGCAAACAGAATTCAATTAAGACTAATGACCATTTTGCGATTTTCCCTCTTACAATCGGCCTACTCAACATGTATTTAACCACATCAGTTTGACATATTATATAAACCAGAACAGGTAACATATAATACCTCAACTTAATACATGAAAAGTACAAAGCCAAACAAAGTTTTTCAATCGGCGTATATCTACACTCGATTTCATTCAACAGTTTACTAAGAAAATAAACGGCCTGCTCATGTCCGTCGTCTCTGTCTTGGGCTAACAATGCTCCAATAGATTCTTCAGCGGCCGATATGTACAATTTCAAGGGCTTCCCCTGCTTGGGTGGCATTAACACCGGTGGCTTTGTAAGATATTCTTTCAATTGGTCGAATGCTTTCTGATGTTGCCTGTCCCACTTGAAGCTATCCTCCGCCCGTATCTTCAGCAGAGGAGAGAAGGCTTTGGTTCGCCCTGCACAATTAGAAATAAAACAGCGCAAGAAATTAACTTGACCGAGAAACCTTTGAAGCTCTTTTTTATTAGATGGTGGTTTTGCATCGATAATCGCCTTCGTTTTGTTTTTGTCAACTTCAATCCCTCTTTGGTGGACAAGATAGCCCAAGAAATTTCCAGCAGATGCACCAAAAGCACATTTTAAGGGGTTCATTTTTAAACTATGTGCCCGCATTCTTTCAAAAGACTTCCTTAGATCAGTCATATGAATGTCCAGATCTGAAGATTTAACCACCACATCATCTATATAAACTTCCATAAATTTTCCAATCATATCATGGAAAATATAATTCATAGCCCTTTGGTATGTTGCCCCAGCATTTTTTAGACCGAATGGCATCACTACCCATTCAAAGGTCCCGATGCTACCTGGGCACCTAAAGGCTGTTTTCTGTACATCTTCTTCGGCTATGAAAATTTGATTATAGCCTGAATGACCATCCATAAAAGATAGGACTTTGAACCCAACGGCTGCATCGACCAACATATCAACTACAGGCATTGGGTATTCATCTTTTGGAGTGGCTTTATTTAAGTCTCTAAAATCTATACACACCCTTAGTTTCCCATTCTTTTTCAAGACTGGAACAATGTTCGAAAGCCATTCCACATACTTGGCCGTTCTAATAAATCCGGCCTTTAACAGTCTTTCTATCTCTTCTTTTACTTTGAGATGAATTTCTGGAGCCATCCTCCTAGGAGGTTGTTTGTATGGTTTAAACCCCTTTTTAATTGGTAATTTATGCTCAACCAGTTTTCGGTCCAAACCTGGCAACTCATCATAATCCCAAGCAAAACAATCCCTAAATTCTTTTAGTAGGCCGATTAATTTATCTTTCCAGCCTTCTGGTAAATTTTGGTTAATAAAAATCGGCTTTGAGTCTCCTAAGAGTTTTACTTCTTGTAAAGGGTCTATGACTTGAGCTTTTTCATCACTCAACTTCCTAGGCTCCAACTCTAATTCTTCTAAGGTGATTTCGTCTACATCTTCTCTAACACAATCGGTCAAAGTGGCCGATTCATTGATTTCAGTTATGTAGGATTCTATTCTCTGCATGGCTTCCTGATATGCTTGGGTTTCAAAATTCATTTAAACTTACATTTTCATGTACGGCCCTTTGGGAGACCGAATTTATATGGCATCCTCCATCCAACACTGGAGAAGCGACCTTAAGGGGTCGGCCATTTTTATCAGACCCTATAAATTCTAAAGGTCTTATGTTCTTCTCATAGAGAACAGCCTCAGCAAAATTGTTTGAAAAAGCAAATGGGTGACTGTCGGCCTGAATTAACTCAGCCTTGTCTTCATTCCAAATCATCAAGCACTGATGAAGTGAAGATGGGACACACATGTTTGCATGAATCCAATCACGGCCTAACAGTGCATTATAATTCGAGGCCGAATTCGTGACGAAGAATGCCGTCATTTTAGTTTTATTTCCTACAGTAACTTCCATAGGAACAACCCCCTCAGGTTTTACAGCTCCACTCATGAAGTTTACTATTGACACTTCTGCGGGCAATAAATCCTTTTCTGTCTTTCCTAATTTCTTCATAACCGAAACTGGCATAATATTAACAGAGGCTCCATTATCTACCAAAACCCTTGAAACTGGTTTCCCATTGAAATGAGCTTTAATATATAAGGGTTTCAAGTGTTTAGCCATATTCTCACTAGGCTTGGTAAAAGTAATACCTTCACTAGGTAGCTTGGTCTGGGTGGACCGATTCGGAGTTTCTGAAATTTCATTAATTGAAAGCTTTCCTTCAAAGCCAACATCAATATCGTCGAAAGACAAAGTTTGGCCCTCCTTGGCTTTAAAATCAGCAGGTAAAATAAAAACCATGTTTACCTGGACTCTAACTGGTGGAAGAGATCCGAACTGAAGAGTGTCATCGTCCTCAGCATCAAAATCATCATCTTCTAAGATTTCATCCTCTTTGCACTTTTCGATAGCTACTTGAAGGGACTTCTTTTCTTCCTCAATTGCTTCTAGACGCTTCCAAATATTAGCCCGAATTCGGTATCCTCCAGTCTTCTTAATTAGCTCCCTTTTTTCTTCAGCTTGCATTCTTTGGAGCCTCCTCTTCTGGGTCCGAGTCATTTCGGGCTGACCGAATTTTGGGTGTCGTGCCTGAGCCCACCTTTCTGTCTGCGTAGGCATAGGTTTCACCATTCTAGGCTTAATTAGGCCACGCAGATCTCCTTCAATGGTCCCAGAACTGGACGCTTGACCCTTTTTCATTTTGTCGGCCTGACTGTCTTTAAGCCGATAATCATTTCTCACAGTGATTTGTAAACCCTGACCTTTTGAATATTCATCAGGTCGAACTCTTTTATTGCTATCATCAGTCTTCCGATAACCCTTCTTCAGACTTCTAGTATGCTCTTCATTTTCTTCTTGTATTATCTTTTCTTTCTCAATTCTGGCCTTATACAGACCACTTGATCTAAACTTCTGCTCATATTTATTCGGCCTTCTGGCCGCAGCATTTGCAACTTCAGCCTCATTAAGGCCCCTGACCTGTAGCTCGCCTCTATAAATGGAGACTTCAACATCCCCAATTACAGCTTCCTTCAAGTTTCCAGGATCGTACTGAAGCATTGACAATTTGCTGTAACATCCTCGGCAATAAATTGGATGACCATAAATATCATTGAGATGTTCTATCGCTACCTTAGTCCACCTCTTGACATTACCGGAATCTAACCTTCCTGAGTAAGCATGAATTTCACCTTCGGCCTCTGGGATAAACGAGACCGATTTTATCTCTTTATTCTTCTGTTGCGGAGCCTGTACGACAGTTTTCCCTTTATCTTCCGACTTCTGTCCAGCACTTACAGTCTCCTTGGTCGACACTTCAGGATCATGTACCTGCAAAACAACCATATTAACTGGAAACTCAAAAGGAAACGGGTTTTCATCAACTTGATGAACAGTCTTCTCCTCAGGGAATTTTAGTTTTTCATTATTAATTGACCTTTGGATGGCATCCCTTAACACAATGCAACTATTTGTTGGATGTGTCCAGCAATCATGCCATTTACAATATTTTTTGTCTTTCATTTCTTCAGCAGATGGAATTTTATGCCCATCTGGTAACTTAATTTGACCGTCTTTTAACAACAGGTCAAATATCTGTTCTGTTTTAGAAAGGTCAAAATCATATTTCTTATCCCTAAAATTGTTTCCATTTTGGTTACCATTGTTTGGTTTCCTTTGGAAATTCTGTTTTAATTCTTGCACCTTGGATTTTACCAGGGCCTTGCATGTATACGGCCGGTTAATATTTAATTCGGCCAGGGCAATTTCTTCCTCAGTTTCTTCATTTTCTTCCATGGCTTCAATCTGAGCCACTTCCCTATTCGGGTTCCTATAATAGGTTCCCCTTGAAGAAACCCTTCTTTGATTCTCTTCCTCGAGAATTCTCTCATATTTTGACACTGCAGTCATAAGATGGCCCAGGTCGAAAAAATCTTGGCCAATGAACTTCTTTCTATTCTCTAGATTAAGCCCACTAATCACCATTTTGACACAATCAGATTGTGCTAAGTTCGACCTACACCTACATTGGGCATTTCGGAATCTCTGAACAAAGGTATCAACCCTCTCACCGGGTTCTTGGCACATTCGGGCCAAATCAGCGACCGTTATTTCGGTTTCTGCCTTGCAGAAGTAAATATGGAAAAGAGATTCCATTTCTTGCCAGGTTGTAATTGACCCTGATGGTAAATTAATATACCAATTAAATGCCCAACCGGTTAAAGAACTTGGAAACAGTCTCAGCTTTAAATAGCCGCTACTACTTGCTTCACCACATTGGCACGTGAATCGGCCAACATGTTCAAAGGTTGACTGTTTGTCTTCTCCTGAAAACAGTGTGAAATCAGGAAACTTGAAACCTCTAGGAAATTCGTGAAGCTAGTCGATATAATCAGGGTAAGGGCGACTATAAGCTGTTCTAACTGGTGGTCGACCTGCCCCCATCTGTTCCCTAATGATATTGGCAATCTCTTCTCTGAAATTGTTTGGATTGTCCCTCAAATTAGTCTGAAAGGTCTGAGTAAGGTCTTCTTGACCAACATAATTGTATGGGGCTTCATTTGAACCCCCATAGTTTCCAGCCGTGGATCGGCCTGTTCTGACTGGAATATCGGTTTGATTTCCCATCATAAAACTACTATTTCGAGTCGGGTCAAACGAGTCATTCATCATTTGATTGTAAATTTGCCCCCCGGGTGAGGCATAAAACACATTATCTTTAACTCCACTTGTTCCAATATTCGGTCTTGGTTGCCCGAATTGACTTCCCAAATGAACAGAAGTTGGGATTTGCCCTTCTGGCCGAAATATTGATGGATTTGACCCCAAAGGATCTTGCCTGGACAAGAGATGGACGTCCCCATACCTAAAGTTATTTGACCCTTCGGCCTTTCGGCCGTATTGACTAGATCTTTCATGAGTATTATTTTTAAACGCTGGTCCTAGTTTTTCCACCATGTAGCTAAGTAATTTGTCCGAATTTTTATTCAGACTCTCACTAATCTGCTGATTAGATTCAACAAATGTCTTCATAGTAAGTGACATTTGCTGCATCATCATCTGCGATATGTCGTGCATCATGGTGTCAAAATTCATCCTGAAAGCAGCCATAAACTCATTGGCAACATTTGCATGGTCCAATGGTTGGCTTTCCGTATTTTCATTCCTAGGAGAATTATCCCCTGGGATTTCCAGACTGTCTTCTTGGCCAGACTCTTGACCAAAAGCTTCTTTTCCACGTCCTCCACGTTTTGGTGGCATGATTGTTGCAAAAACAAATCTCCTAGAACTGGAAAATAACACGAATGGTGTCCCACCAGGCGTGCCAAAAAGTGTTTCCTCCAAAATTTCGATTCTGAGGATTGGGTTGCGCGAGCGTGCCAGCCACTAAACAGTGACGAATTGTGGGTTCTACCTTGCCTTGAATGGACTCAAGGACTTTTCTGTGACAAACAATTGAAAACACAAAATAATAACAGAAACTAAAAGGAAATGCTTACCACAGAGGAAGCCATTTTCATTGATCAATTTCTGGAATTACAATGATAAACAAAGGGGTGCACACGCCTTTAACCAGAAAGGAGCACACGTTTCTGGGTTTGAAATCCTAGAATTCTAAAAGAAAGTGAAAAAGTTAAAGTTCCTGAGAACTGGTTTGTTGATTGATGTTGGAGAGACTTCTTCAAATGGTTGCTTTCCCTTTTATATGCTTCATTAGTAACCGCCCCTTACACTTCGCCCACTAACTGCCCACTTTCACGATCTTCTAGCTCTCATAACTTCCCACGTTTTACAGCCCTCCATGATTTCTTCTCAGAAACTATTTCTACTACGTGGGCCTTCCACGATCTCATCCTGAAAATCATGTTGATCACGTGACTAATTAACTGCTTTTATTGCGGATAACAATTCGGCCTTGTCTGACCGAATTTTGAAAACTCTTTGGGGCTGAAATACAAACCTAATTTGCTTCAATATCCAGCGGTAACTTAATTTAACGAAATCGACCTAACGCCCTTAACGATGCAAAAGTTTGAGGTTCGTTCAACCATGCTGAGTCCGATTTTTAGGGTGTAAACACCTATGCAGTGGCTGTGGCTGTGAGCGTCCTAATTTCATCCATTGTTACCTTCTTTTTGACTTTCGCCAATGGCCCTGGGGTTGGCATATCATACTCTATATAGCTATTCTTTAAATGAGGGGATCGAAGCTGGAGGTTGAATGGCAAATTATAATTATGTACGTCCTGCTTGACCAAACCCATATCCAGATCCTACACAAACCAACGCTCCGATTTGGTATTTGTTTGAATTCTCTTGCATGTTAATGAAACATAATTGGGTGAAAACAAGGTCTAGTACTCACTGCTTTTTAAACCTCCTTATAGTGCATAGATCGATCGAGCTAAAAAAATGCTGCATTTCGAAATATATAATTAAATTTCTACAAGAAAAGAAACAATTTGACATTGAATAGAAATTTGAAATGATTGAGACAATCTATGATGGTGTACCGCCTCATCAAAATTGATGGAGTTACATCATTTTCAGGCGAAATTACAACTCTCCGCAATAGGATAGAGGATGGTCAGCGATCAAGTAAGAACTTGCTGATATATATCAGCATTTGCATTAGGATTGTATCGTGCATTGGTGAATTACGAGGTATATAGGGCCAATGCATGGTTATAATATAACCTATATAAGCATATTCTTACCTGACCGGAACTGATAGTATAGAATACTGATTTATCTAGACCAACTAAAGAAACAAAACCTTAGGTAACTCATGCCTTACATCCATCGGATGACAACAGATGCAAATCACGCAAAAAGTTATGAGACGTTAAATAATAATAATAATCATAATAATCCCTCAATCTTGGCCCTTTGATAAGATATGATAACGTTATATTGTTAGTTGTCACATTAAGTTTATCTTTCAAATTTGAAACGTTTCACTTTTCCACATAAACACACTACGTTTATTGCAATGGATCGAGCAATATTAGTCAAACTTCAGTTTAATTTTTATCGAGGGTATCAATCTAGCTTTATTTCCCAATCAAGCTTTATAATGTTCTAGGAATCCAGATTTAGTGATCACCATGATTGTGTAATCCGAGTCATTCATTAAAACAACAGACGGCTCAGATCAAAACCTCAAAAAGTTGCTGAGATCAATTCAGGACAGCAATTTTTTGGGTTTTTGATCCAGGTCATCCATTGTTTTTTCAATGGATGACTCAGATCTCACCATCAAGGTGATGGTTTTTTTCAAACCATCAGCAAATCTTTGTTCATGTTCTAGTGTCATGATGGAAAGTCTTAACAGCGAGAATGTAAATCTATTTTTTGATTCTAATTAGATTGAATTAGTAAATTATAAAAATAGAATAATAATGCAGGACTGATTTTTAGTTGTGCATCCACTAAAAGTTAATTTTTTTAAAAAAAAAATTCTATATTGCATCAAAACTAAAAAAAAAAAAAGAAGATGAAAGTAAAAATAATAATAATATTATATTGAAGAAGAGTAGAAGACGAAATTTACAAAGACTTTTGTGTTTAAGTCTCCCACGTTCAGATATATATATATATTTTTTTGGGTAAGTACACGTTCGTTCAGATATTGTAGTCTTCTCATATTTTTTTTCTTCTTAAAAAAAAAAAAATTGAAAAATAAAAAAGGGTCTCCCACGTTGAGTGAGCACCTTCTCTACGTTATTGCCTATTAAGAACTTGGTCCAAGTCTTTGAGAATGAGTATGCTATGCATTAATGTTCTCCTAAACCATCTCTCTTACTCCCAAAGAATTTTCAGCCCAGGCGGAGGCTCGACAGGCTTTGATTAGCAACGGCCCGGGCTGCCTCTTTACGTGTTTTTTGAAAGGGGATCTCTATTGGAATCCAAATAATTGCTTTTCATCCCTCACTTATTTTATACATTAGGGTTTTATGACAAATATATAAGATTTTCATAAAAACTAATCGTGTATTCTATTTGACGACATCATTTTGAACAACTTTTTTAGAAAGAAAGTTTTTCTAAAATCTATTGTTTAAGTAGACTTTTTTGGCCATTTATAGCCTTCGCTTCATAAATGATTAAAAAATCCATTTAAACGATAGATTTTGAGAAGACTTTTTTCCAATAAGTTGTTCAAAATAATGTTTTCTAATAAACAGCACAATCAGTTTTTATGAAAACCTTATATATTTTTCATAAAATCTAAAAATGTAAAATAAGGAGGGGATGAAAAGCAAATCTATGGGTACCAATAGAAGCCTCTTTTTTGAAGCTCAACACAGCCAATGGACCTCATATTACTCAGGACTTGGGAGTATCAGATTGAGGGCCTAATATTACTCAAGACTCGGAAGTGTTTTGTTAGAGATATTGGTCATTTATTAATGTGGGTCCCATGTGTATTTTGAGGTGGGTCCATATTGGAATTAATTAATCTCAATGTGAAGATTTAATTCGAATATTTAATTGGCCAAAATCATTAAAAGTTAAATGAGAAATTGTTTTCTAAAGTCACCCTTGAATAATTGGTTGAAGAATGATAACAAGGCTTGTCTCACATTGGAAAACTATGAATTCCTAAATGAATTCATATACACATACTTTGGACCTATGGTACGGGTGCCCATTCTTACTATTAGATAGATGTGAATCCAAGGGGTCACACACCGATAAGCAAATGGGTATTCTAGGTTTTGAGAGAGTTGGCAAAAATCCAATTAATAGTTAATTTGGATGCTTTTTAGTAAAGTAATTATTATAAGGACTATAGAACAATTTTGGAGAAATTGTAAAACTCTAATTAGGTTAGGGTTACCTTAGGCTTGTTACTATAAAAAAGGGGTTATAAGCATGCTAGCATATGCTCCCCTTCATTATGGCCATATTCTATCTCTCTCTTCCCTTATTCTTTTTGTTGAAAAATAAATTTTGGTGGAAAGGTTCTATACAGTGGATCAGATAAAGAAAAAGAGAAATAACTGCTCTACTTGAAAAATGGGGAAGTTAATGGAAACCATCCTTCTTACATGTCTAAATTTGCAAGTGGGAGGTGGTTATTATAACCACCTAAAAAAAACAGTATAGGAGCAATATAAAGAAGGGAGAGTTGGGAGAAAAGGGAGGATTCAGCACTCTAAAAAAAATCATACGGCATTTTAAAAAAAGAAGGTTGACTGCATTTTAGAGGAGAAAGATATAAGTGATTTTGAGAAGGATTTTGTCCCTGCATTTCATATGCAAGTGTTCTGGAAGTCAGGTATAATTTCTTTCCTAATTATTTCACTGATTCTTCTTTTATATCTAACAAATTTGCAAGTGGACAGAAGAATATTCTCGATTCAAATCGATTCCAGTCGGAGCAAAGAAGTGATTTCCACACGAAGTGATGTTCTTGAACATTAATATATCCTCAGATTCTATAAAAAATTCTTAGCCACACTAAATGATGTTCATGGCCATTATAAAGGCGTGATATGAATTTGTGATGTCCAAGTACATCAAAATCGTTTGCTGGTTTTTCATTACAAATTCCTCGGCCATGCTGATAGATGTTTATGAACATCATGAATGCATGGTTTGAATCCGTGATGCCCTAGAATATCAAAATTTACTGCTTGGTTTCACTAAAATTTCAAGCCGTGCTAAATGATGTTCATGAACATCGCAGCGGTACGGTCCAAATTTATGATATTCAAGATCATCAAAATCAACCATTGGGTGTTAAGAAAATCACTCAGCCGTGCAGCAAGATGTTCATGAACATCAAAAGAAAATATGATTGAGTCTCCTAAAATTTCCAGTCATGTGAATCGATATTCAAGAATATCGAACAAGCTTGGCAAGAACTTATCAATATTAGTTCATGAATTAATTTCCAGTGAAAGGAAATAAAATAAAAATAAAATAAAAATAATAATAATAAACCTGTGATGTTCAAGAACATGAAATTCATTATATTTCAAAGTATATACAAATTTAAATACATGGATTACCTTGGTCTTCGTCCTGGGAAGAAAATTGCAATTTTCTGTCAAAGTAAGAAAAAATGACAAAAAGTTATCTTTAAGCAAGCTAGAATATTGGAACATATGAGAATACAGAAGAAATTGCTCAAGTCAACCATGTCTCTTTTGAAAAAGATTCTTCAGAAAGTCCACCAAGTCATGATCAAGAAGTTGACCCCTCACAGGATCATTCTATTGAGTTTATAGACAAAGTGCAACCGGCACCGCCTCAGATTGAAGATGGAGGTCAAGTCACTGTTGATGAACTCTAAGAAATTAACATTGGTATGGCTAATTATCCTAAACCCGGCCCTTTTTGTCAGTGCTCTACTATCTCTAGAAGAATTGCAAGAATACAATCATTTCCTATGAGAATATTGAGATGTATTTGCATGGGGATATATATCAAGACATGCCTAGGTTAGAACCAAAGGTTGCAGTTCATAAGTTAGCTGTATCAGATCAAAAACGCCCTGTGAAACAAGATTAGCGTTGATTTCGACTTGAGCTAGCTGTACAAATTGAAGCTGAAGTGAATAAGTTAATAAAATTTGGTTTCATTCGAGAAGTTCAATAGACTACTTGGCTCCCTAATATTGTACCAGTCAAAAATAAAAATGGACAAGTATGCATCTGCGTTGATTATAGAGATTTAAATGATGCATGTCCAAAGGATGAATTTACACTCCCAATTACCAAAAGTGTTAATTGATGCTACTATAGGCCGGATTTGGTGCTTTATCCTTTATGGATAGTTTTTTGGGTTATAATAAAATAAAAATGGCACCTGAAGATGAAGAACTCACTGCTTTTCGCACTCCCAGAGGAATATATATACTGGTACACAGTGATACCTTTTGGGTTGAAAAATGCTGGGGCAATTTACCAATGAACCATGACAGTCATTTTTAATGTATGCACCATAACACTATTGAGTGTTATGTGGATGACTTGGTGGTTAAGACCCAAAAAAGGAAACATCACTTAAATGATCTCAAAAGAGTCTTTGATAGGCTCAGGAAACATCAACTCAAAATGAACCCTTTAAAATGTGCATTTGGGGTGACTTCTGGGAAGTTTCTCGGTCTTGTTGTCAAACATCGGGAGATTGAAATTGATCCCACCAAAATTAAAGCAGTCCTTGAAATGCATCATCCTTGAAATTTACGACAATTGCGAGGATAGCAAGGAAAATTGGCTTACATAAGAAGGTTTATTTCCAATTTATCTGGGAGATGTCAACCTTTTTCAAGGTTAATGATTAAAGATGTACCTTTTGTATGGGACCAAACTTGTCAAAATGCCTTTGATGCCATCAGGGCTGGCCTGACTATAATTTTTCAATGTGGTGGCTTAGGGCACCACCTTTTTGGGTGAAAAAAAGGGGCCCAACAGCAAATGCAATACTTGTGATTGGGTTAGCCCAAGAGGAAAAAAAAACATGTAATGATTGTGAATAAGGCCCCAAAAACAAATCTAAGGGTCCAAGACCAGCCCAAAGAATAAGTCTAAAACCCAACTACCCAAACAAAAACTAAAAGGCATTACAAATATTTAAGTAATACTTTGATGCATTTGGTTTTTTGTCGATCTTTTGGTATTATAACTTTAGATTTTGTTTTGTGTATTGTTCTTATTATAACAATGAATTTTACTAAGTTATGAAACAAGAAGTATGAATTATAGCTTTTGAAGTTCTTGTAATGATTTTTTGTTACCTTCATTTATATAAGCAAATATTAGTAACTATATAGGCAAGAAAACTTTGAATTGATACTAGGAAAAAAAAATTTTTGAGTACGTAAAAATATATATTTTTGGGTGTGTGAATTAGGGGTGTTCGTGGTTCGGTTTGATTCGGTTTTAGGGTAGATTTTAAACCAAACCATTATACTTCGGTTTTTGTTTTCTCAAACCAAAACCAAATCATACTATAAAAAAACCAAACCATAAAATTTCGGTTTGGTTTTGGTTTTATCCTATCAAATAACAACAAATAATTAAAAATAGAAAAATGGCGAGCCAAACTCTAAATAAAAACATTTTTAATAAAATCATTACATTAGCAACTAAAAAAAATATTAAACATTGTATCAAAATAGAAAAGTATTGACTTATGTCAATCCAAATTCAAATTTCCAATCTAATACGTGTCAATATCTCACACAACAATAATAACTAGTTTAATACATGCCAATCTAATAAAGAAAAAACATTAAAAAAATTACAATCTATTACCTATTATGCCCTTATTAGAATAAAAAATTTACAAACTAAGTTTAATATGTAATATATAAAATTATATATATTTAAATTATATATTTTCGGTTTTTCGGTTTGGTTTGGTTTTTTAAACATGAAAACCAAAACCAAACCAATTTAATTCGGTTTTCTAAAATTAGAACCAAAACCAAACCTAAGGACCAAAAAACCAAACCAAACCGACTGGTTTGGTTTGGTTCGGTTTGGTTTTTAGTTTTAATCTAAACCATGAACACCCCTAGTGTGAATAAGTATAAGGGGCCTCATTTTTTGAGTTCGCTTGGGGCCTCCAAAGAGTCAGGGCCGGCCCTGGGGGCCTCCAAAGAGTCAAGGCCGGCCCTGGATGCCATTAAGGATTCGGAGTATCTGTCAAAACCTCCAATCTAATGGCTTCAATTAAAGGAAAGCCTTTAATCTAATCCTATACATTGTGGCACTTGAACGCTCATTGGGTGCATTGCTTGCACAAAATAATGATGAGGGAAAAGAAAATGCGCTTTATTATTTGAGTAGAACACTTGAAGGGGCAGAACATAACTACTCCCCTATTGAAAAAAAAAATGTTTGGCCTTAATTTTTGTTGTCTTAAAATTATGGCATTATTTGCTTGCTCATTCTATCACTTTAATTTCAAGAGCTGATCCTCTTAGATATTTGATGTTCAAACCAGTACTATCGGGGCACTTAGCAAGGTGGTCTTTGATATTATTGCAATTTGAAATGAAATTTGTCTCTCAAAAGGCAATAAAAGGGCAAGCGCTTGCTGATTTTTTAACAGCGCATCCTATTCCAGACGATATGGAATTGCCATAGGACTTGCCTAATGAAGAGGTTTTCTTTGTAGAAACTTCACCATGGCATTATATTTTGATGGGGCAGCAAGAAAATGAGGAGCAGGAGTAGGCATTGTGTTTGTTACACCATCAGGAGGCCTAAATCCATATTCATTTTCTCTCTTGTCATTATGCTCAGATAATGTGGTTGAATATGAGGCATTGGTCATTGGCTTTGAAATTGCTCTTGAAATGCATATTGATTACTTGCAAGCATTTGGCGATTCCCAATTAATCGTCAGGCAAATAAATAATCAGTATGGTTGCTTGCAAGCATTTGCCAAGGTCCTGAAAATTCAATGAAACCATGGTAATGAAATTAACTGCAGTATTGTAACTGAATTTGACAAAGAGAAACTTGCAAGTTCAATCCCAAGTTGGCCTTGGATTATCACTACTTTAACCTTTTTCAAAAACATATTGACTTTTATCATATCAATCTTGCCAATATCCTTGAGCATTAGTTATGTGCCCTGATGTAATTGAACATTGCAAGGATTATAGGAGAAGAAATAGAAAGAGAAAGAACAAAATTTTGTACCCAACTCATCTATCAGTCATTCTGGCTACTTTGTAGAGAGATTGTGACAAAATAGCAGGAATATTGCTAACCTTTTCTTCTTTCTCTAGCTTTGGTTGATTATGGCCCAAAAAAAAAAAAAAAAAAAAAAAAAACGAAGGCAGTTGAACTTTAAAAGCTGCATAAAATTTATTTTATTTATTATTCATAGAGATAGCCACACAAGCTTAAAACTATAAATTATTGCAATAACTTCAATTGATAGTAGAGTGAGCAGAGAGTTATAGTGCCCATCCATGCTGGTGGAAGCATCCCAGTTTGCTCATGAACAGTCTTGAACAAAGGTGGCAACATGCGATAAACCTCAGCAACCTCCTTCATGGCACCATGACTACCAGTACTGCCGGCTCCATCCATGGCCTCTCCGCCGCCACTTCCATTTGTCCAAATGCTAATTTTTGGTTGTAGTCCACGCACGGCCTCAGCATTAATCCTTGCAATCTCTTGAAACATTCCACCGTTGATCATCATGTAATCCCTCAACGCCGCGTAATTACCTCCCAATGCGTCTAGAAGGGTGCGTATGTAGTTCCCTTGAGCTTGTGCGAGTGCCAGTATTCCTTCCGCATCTTTCTTCTTCGCGTACAATTCTCCATCGGCCACTTGTTGACGAGCATAAAATGCTGCCTCAGCGATTGCCTTTTGCGCCTCGTCTTCTTTCTCTTTCTCATAGAGAATTGCTTCTGCGGCTTTTTGTTTCTTATAGAGCTCCCAGTTTGCCTCTTGTACCCATGTCTTGATGGAAACAGCTAATCAAGTGGAGAGAGCACAACTCAAGTTGTAGCTAGAGACAGTCCATTTGTGCAACTTAATTAATAGACCCCCCTCCCCCCCCAACAAAAAAAAGGGACTAACAAAACAAGTTGCTCCAACCTCATTTATAATTTTATTTTTAGAATGTCAAGTCCTAAAATACCCCTTCGGATTGATTGTGCAGAAAATGCAAAATAAGCACACATAATAATAAATAAATAAATAAATAAATAAATACATGATATAAAAAAAATATATTGAAAATTAACTTGCTAGTGGCTTTGTAGCCTTATAGCATTTGCATGATATAAAAAAAATATATTGAAAATTAACTTGCCAGTGGCTTTCAGACTTTTGAAAAAGCCATTTGTTGATAGAAAAGGAGAGAGGGGGGGGGGGGGGGAATAGAAGAAAGGATTGGCTTTATCAATGGTCAAAAAGTAAAAAATAAAAATGGAAATTTTGTTGTAAAACCAAGAATTTAGAACAAGTTATGAGGAGAATAAATTTCTCATTCATCTTCTTTGATTTCCATCTGAATGTATAAACATTATACAAGGATCAGCAAAACTCTTTAAGACACACTGTCTCAGTCTCCTCCCTTCATTCTCTCCGAATACATCTTCTCTTCTTTCTCTTCGAATACATCTTCTCTTCTTTCTCTCCGAATACATCTTCTCTTCTTTCTCCCCTTCCCCTTTTATCTTTGTTTGCATTTGGTCCTCATGATGGGATTACCTAACCCACTTATGAAGTGGTGTTCCCATTATCACAAAGTGGAGGGGGTGTGGACATTCACTCAATGTCCACTCAATGTTTAATATTTATAACACTCCCCCTTGGATGTCCACCACACTAAGATAATGTGCCTCGTTAAAAACCTTACTAGAAAAACCCAGTGGGAAAAAACTAGTGAAGGAAAAAGAGTACAACATTTTTGTAAATCTTAGAGTGGTGTTGGACGCACAAAAGAAACTGCCTCATTAAAACCTTGCCAAGAAAACCCAATGGGACAAAACCTAGGCGAAGGAAAAAGAGTACAGCGTGCATATGTCCAAAAATGAATACTCCTCCTAATAAGAAGATAAATATCAACTTAACTGATCGCAAACCCGACGCATTCCAATGCCATAATAGTAGACTTACCAATTGTTCAATAGCCTCTTCCGGAGTACTATTTTCTATATTTTGTTGCCCTTTTATTTTCCTCTTCCGGGGAACTAAATCTTTTGAACCCAAGGGTCTACCACGCTTCAGGCGTGTAGTAGATGATTCATTTGCTGCAATAATAGTAGACTTACCAATTGGTACATTGATCTTTGCTCGTGTGTTTGCAGCCGGTATATAAGACTTAGTTATTTTTGCTGCGTCTGTAAATGCATCTGGCATTTGATTGGCAATCTTCTGAAGATGAGTGATCCTCTATAGTTCAGTTTCACATTGAGCAGTACGTGGATCAAGATGGGACAAAGATGGTACATTCCAAGAAAGTTCACGTCGTTCTTCTATTAGTGGATTTCCTCCTCCTAACGACGGGAACTGTGTTTCATCAAAATGACAATCTGCAAATCTTGCTGTAAAAATATCACTTTGTTAGTTTGGGGGTGTGAATTCTTACCTCACTGTGATATTACCATTTATTTCACATTATATTTTTTTGGGCTCAAACCATTTAGGTTTCCTATTCTTGTTGGTGTGAGAACAATGGGTTGGTATACTTTCTGCCTAATAACACTTGTCGGGCCTATCCAAACAAACCCACACTAGTGCCCAGTACCTGGTATGTCCAAGCCATGGCACGCCTAACCCATTAGCCCAAGACCCTTATCTGCTAACCGACACAATTAGCATGATGAGGGGACTACAGTATCGAGATGTGATTAACTGTCAACAAAGCAGCAGTATTTTATCAAAAGGCAACATTATTGGCAGACGGTTGCAGATCTCGAGAGGATTAATTAATCCTTAATAGCATTGGATTCCCAACAATGCACTGGTTTTTGCGATCTGTTCTTGGCTTGAGTGAGGGCGGTTTTTCTTTAAAAACCAGAGTTTGATTATAGGTGCTTAAACACTCTTCCCCAACCATTCAACCCTTAGAGAAAACTCTCTTCTTCTAAATCCTCTCTTACGAACTCATAGCCTCTTCCTCCTCTGCCCCACATAACCGTCCTGACTTAAACACAACACCAGCAACACAACCAGAGGTCTGGCACCTAAGGTTCCTAAATGTTCACAACCAACCCCTTACAGTTGACGATTCTGTAATTTACAATCTTGCGAACGCAACGGCAGTAGCGGAGGGACTCATCACTCCTCGTGATGAGAGAATACTGGTTGGACGGTCCGACCTGGACGTAATAAGAGACTCCATGGCTCTCAGTGCTCAGGCCACAACATTTACTGCTAACATGGCTCGGCGTTTGCACACCAGAAATGTGCACATGCAAAGTCTAAGTGACCAGGTCACTCGTCTCCAGGGGTTGCTCGACGGAGCCTATCGAAGGATGAAGGCTTTGAGAGCGGAGAATAGAGAGTTACAAAGAATGGTGGACTCCTATTCTATCAGACTCACACCAAGGGTCGAGGCACTGGAGAGGCTCACTGATCAAATCATTGATCGAGAAAGGGTTCCGGGCAGCCCACAGAAGCAACCTCCAGCTGATCCCTCCAGTTCTACCCAAGGCCCACAAAGGCAACCCCCAACTGACCCTTCTAGTTCTACCCAAAATGCTACTATTGAGTAGCTCTCACTTTTTTTTTTTTTGTTTTATGTTTTATGTTTTATGTTTTATGTTTTTTTTTTTTTTTTTTTTTTTTTTTTTGCTGCTACTAGAATGAAGATGGTTTTATTTGCTAAACTCAAAGAACAAACAGATAAAATAGCACACAAAATGAATGAACACAATAAAATACTATTCATAAATAGATAACACACTGGAATATTTAGCACAACTTCTAAACAGACGAATCAAAATAAAATAAAAATAATAATTATCGAAAATACAAAACGTACACTAGCAACAAATAACATGGCAAAATTTCAAGAAAGACCAGCAGAAATGGGACCACTGGCATAATTGGAATCTCCTCATGTACATAATAGTCCAATATCCAGAAGATGAGTGGAATGACAACTAGGTACCATGGGAGCATGAAAGTGAAAAACCCATTCATCATTGCAGAGATGAGGGTTTTGGGGAGGAATAGCCATGATATTTATAGAAAAGTCCTATTTTTTTTTTTTTTAAATTTTTTTTTTTATTACAACACCAAAATTCCCTCCCCCCAACTTAAAATTTACATTGTCCTCAATGTAAACAATGAAAAACAAAGTAATAGAAATCGTGGGGAGTAACTTACCCAAAGCACTAGTACTTCTCCAATGGCAGAATAAAATTAATAGATAGCCTTTCATCAATTCTTCAAGGTTTGCTTAGGCAATTGGCACTATTGGGAGTGCCTTTAATTAAACTAACGCATGCCAAAATGGGGCTAGGATTCTTAATGGGCTGCAGAGACAATCTCCAGTTGGTCTCTCTAGTTCTCAAAATGCTACTAATAAGTAGCAAAAAATCTGTAATCTGCTTCAAGTACAATGACCAAATCTGAAATTTTAGTGAAAACAATTTGTGATGCGTATAAATGAATTTTTATATGTTCAATCCAAAAAGAAATGGGCTTTGGGGTTTATATCACTTAAAAGTATATCAAATGTACTTTGTAACCTCAAAATTTGGTAGAGAAATACCTAGCAAAACCCATTCAAAAATATTTTTCAATATTGAGTTAGTGCTGTCTAGCAGAAATCCCAGATTCAGGTGTACCACGAAATAATTACGCAAAAAATATCAAATGGTCACCCAATGACACGAAAATTGGTAGGATGTTCGCCAACAAATCAGTGACAAAATCCAATTCGTTTCATCTCAAAATCATAACTAGAACTAAAGTTATGAATTAAATGGTAAAATGGGTTCGTGCTGTCAACACAGTATAACACACAAAACCTCAACCAAGTATTTACTTAAAACACTTATCTCGTAGGTTTATTCTATAAACCGATGCTTATTTCTTCAGTTTCATTCCACTTCTAGTGGTTTGGTATTTTATTTTTCCACACCAAATATATTCATTCCACTTCTGGTGGTTTGATATTTCATTGCTCCACTTCTAGTGGTTTGGTATTTCATTAATCCACTTCTAGTGGTTTGGTATTTTATTACTCCACTTCTAGTGGTTTAGTATTCCACTTCTAGTGGTTTAGTATTTCATTGCTCCACTTCTAATGGTTTGATATGTCATTAATCCACTTCTGGTGGTTTGGTATTCCATTATTCCACTTCTGGTGGTTTTTATCATAAAATGACATACTTTAAGCTGATACAGTGAAGTTACCAGTAAATCTGAGAGAAGTTGACTGACAACAGAGGTGACGTTGACAGTCAATTCGTAGTAAAACAAGAGCAGATTTTTGTGTGTTCTTCTATGCTAACTAAAGCAAAAGTTAAGACGCACCCACGAATTTTCACCAAAATTTTACAAGCATCTAAAGAAGTTGCATAACATAGAATAGAGAAATATATTACTCAATTTAATTTGGTCATCATTGACCATCACTTTATTCAATTAAATTGAGACTTTATTCATTATTTCTAAAACTTTAGGTTTTGAAATTTATCTCTTACTTCAAGAAGAGAAATATATGAACAACAACTTTTCTTATAGAAAATTTTGGAGATTGAAATTTGTTTCTTCTTTCATGAAGATAACATGTAAATAATAACTTTTCATATAGAAAACTTCAAGTTTTCAAATCTTTCTCTTACTTCAAGAAGAGAAAATGAATCATCACTCCTTTTATTTATTTATAAAACTTCAAGTTTTATTTTTAAATCTTCTCTTGCTTCAGGAAGAGAAGATGGATTCATCCATTCAAGTATATAATTTAGAGTAAAAACCAATCCACAACCAAATTGGTTAAGAGCATACCAACTTACCACAACCAAATTGGTTAAGAATGTGACAACTTACCTCAATCAAATTGATTAAGAACGTACCAACTTACCACAACCAAATTGGTTAAGAAAGAAGATGGTGGTAGTATGATATTGCTCACAAATTCCTTGAGTAATTCGTGCTGAAACGTGTTATAAAACCAAGAATTTAGAACAAGTTATGAGGAGAATAAATTTCTCATTCATCTTCTTTGATTTCCATCTGAATGTATAAACATTATACAAGGATCAGCAAAACTCTTTGAGACACACTGTCTCAGTCACCTCCCTTCATTCTCTCCGAATACATCTTCTCTTCTTTCTCTCCGAATACATCTTCTCTTCTTTCTCCCCTTCCCCTTTTATCTTTGTTTGCATTTGGTCCTCATGATGGGATTACTTAACCCACTTATAAAGTGGTGTTCCCATTATCACAAAGTGGAGGGGGTGTGGACATCCACTCAATGTCCACTCAATGTTTAATATTTATAACAAATTTGGCTATTTAAGATTATGAGCATAAGAAAACAATAATTTCCACTCAAGCCTATTAGTTTCGAATATTTTTTTGGCTGAGTTGAGGTCAGATGCCGGTTGTTTTGCTCGCTTTGGTTAGTATTCTATGATCTTACTTGGTCCTGTAAATGGTTACGGAATAGTTTTGGAGTTATCTTTTCTTTTGTTGGTGTTGTGTTGCTGTGGAGGGTAACTCCCTTATGTATTGGCTCATATTACTCAACCTATAAAAATTCCTTTTGCTGATAAAAAAAAAAAAAAAAAAAAAAAAAAAAAAAATTTAAAAAAAGAAAAAGAAAAAGAAACCCCTTCTAGACAACCATGCAGAGATTAAATTGTCAAAGTCATAACTGTCAAGCTGAGAAAACATTCTCAAAAGTCATAATTGATAGCCAAGTAGGATAGGTTTGTCATTTAAAGTAATTTAGACGTAACCCATTTAGAGCAGATTATGTGATTCTTAATTGGGTCCAGCTATATACCATTAATTATGGTTCACAAAATCACAACCAAATGGGATGAAACATTATCAAAAGTCATAATTGAAAGTCAAGTGGGATAGGTTTTGTGATTTAAAGCAATTTGAACGTAACATCTTTAGCGCAGATCATTATGTGGTTCTTAATTGATATGATGGTTCACAGAATCACAACCTTTTACCAACATATATGTGCTTCTGTGTCTATGCATGTGTTCAGGGTTTTCCTGAATTTCTTAATTCCCACCTCATTGTGGCATTCCCTTAAGACCCGTTTGAGTGTTCAATTCAAAAAATTATCTATCACCTTAAATTAAAAAATTAAAAAATTAAAAAATTAAAAAGTTGGAATTATCATTATAATTCTTAAAAATTCAAGAAATACCATTATTTTGAATTTTCACTCTTATTTTTGATGATGATCATCAATTTTTTGAATTTTTTAATTCAAAGTAATGAAATGTTTTTTCAATACTATACAAAATTTAATAAATTATCTAATTTTGAATTAGATATTCAAACAGACCCTAAATGTTTATTGACACAATTCCATCATGGTGACAAAAATATGCATTAATTTTCTGTGCCGTCTATAGTCAATCTGCCTAGCATCGATATATATGGAGGAAGTGACACTTGGACATCCCCAAGTTCACCATAGCACTAATAGATTACTTAAACAAGATTTGGACGTCTTCGAAGAGTTGAAGAAAAGAAACTCCAAGGAATATAAATCCTCGTACTTTTTAATTTATAAAATTTTTTTATGTAATAAATCAATTGTTTCAAAAATCAGATATGGTCTTAACTTTTTTTTTTTTTTTTTTTTGATAGATGGACTTGTTCTTACATGTTGGTTGCTTATTACATTTAGTAATTGTAGTACTTCATCTGTTCTTAATTGATTGTTTCCTTTAAAAAACATGTTTTTTAGGATGCTTTATTAAAGACTTTCATATCAACACAAATGATTTGAAAAAGGGAAAATACTCTTTCAAGGGTAGTTTAGGAAATCAAATAGAAAGACTCATTGATTTTGAATGTGACAATTATTTTAGAACATTCCAAAATGGAAAGGATGCCAATAAAATAGGAATGGAGGGACTTAGGCTTAATATATCAGATATTCATCTTCCTAATCAAATAACACTAACTTGGCCAAAATCAAAGATTGAGATTGAGATGTACCAAATTACGTATCTCAATTACATTATTATAATGATTTTACTTATATTTTTCTACGGTAATAGCCGACACAGAAACACTTGGTTACATACCCAATATGTGAGCCCATATATATATATATATATATTTTTTTTTTTGATCAGTAAAGAAAAATTAGGGTAAATTACATTAAGACCCCCTCTAAAATCTGACAATTACAAATAGACCCCCTCACGTTTCTGAAATTACATTAAGACTCCCTCCCTTTAACTTCCGTTCATAATCCGTTAAATTACTTCCAATTTTTTTCAAAATACCCTAATTACCCTTATTGGATGACAACTTCCATGTTAAATGCATATAACTCATCAGTCCAACACATTCATCCAGTACATTTGATTTATTTATTGATAAACAACTAAAAGATTATATATATATAAAAGAAAAATGCCAAAAAGCTTAAATTTTTGTCCAACTGATGTGGTAGCCATCGGATTTGCTCATTAGAAACAATTATCTATTTAATTGATGTGTAAAAATTAAAAAAAAAATGATTTGCCAAGTTGCCACCTCATTTGCCACCTCTATATATGCATCTCCATTGTAATAATTCTTTTTATTTATTTCTACATATGAGTAATGCTACATAGCCCTTTTTTTTTTTTACTCAAATCTACTTACTCAAATGAGGTGGCAACTTAGCAAATCAATTTTTTTATTTTTTATTTTGCAAATCAATTAAAAATTTAATTAAATAAATAATTGTTTCTAAACAGCAAATTTGACAGCTGTCACATCAGTTGGACAGAAAATTTAAATTGTTTTTAGCATTTTTCTTATATATATATATATATATATATATATATTATCTTTTAGTTGTTTATCAATAATAATTAAAAAATTCAAAAGTATTGGATGAATTATTGGACTGGTGAGTTATACGCATTTAACATGGAAGTTATCATCCACTAAGGGTAGTTAGGGTATTTTGAAAAAATTTGAATATGATTTAACGGATTAATGGACGGAAGTTAGAAGGAGGGGTCTCTTTGTAGTTTATTTTGTAAAGTAGGGGTGTCAGTGTAATTTTAAAAACGTGAGGGGGTGTATCTGTAATAGTTAGATTTTAGAGGGGGTCTGATTGTAATTTACCCGAAAAATTATATATTAATAAAAGATCACATACTTCTCAGCAAGGAACTAAGAAGAGGGAGATACATAACTAAATAAACACACAACCAACCTAATACCCAGCAATATAAATACACAGCACACCAGCCCCCACCCAGCCACCAAAAGATACATCATATTCTCGATTTTTGTCTCCAAATACTTTCAACATACTTTGATTTTGACCATAACTCGGCCCAAACCCTCCTCTTCAATGTCAACATCTCAGAGTCCCAATTATTGCCTTCCTGAGGTAAGTCTAAATTATGAAGATTAGATTCCACCCCACTCAAATCTTCCTCCATCTTTCCAAACACCTGAGCATTCCATACTTTTAAGTGACTTTTTAACAATTGAAATTTCTTTAAAATTCTAAATCCTGCCCACCCATCCACCCTTGATGATTCCCAAAAAAATTTAACAACCTCCACAAACGTAGGATGAGATAGCCAACAATTAAGAAATCAAAAAGGTTTTGGACCCGAATCCACTTTATCTTCTGCCAACAATATTGGAGCATGATCAGACAGACCCTTTGCTAAGCCCCATTGACTTAGAGAAGAGAATTCAAGCAGCCATTTCTGAGAAATCAAAAACCTGTCCAACCTGCTCATTTTCAACAACACTTGATTATTAGCCCAAGTAAACTTCCTGCCCCTCATAGCAATATCCAACAAACTCATATTATTTACGAAATCACTAAAATTTTTCATCCCAATTACGCTACCCACGCATCCTTGTCTTTCCCCTAGCTTCAATACTTCATTAAAATCACCCCCCAAGCACCAAGGTTCAACACAATACTGCTTTAATATGGTTAACTCATTCCATAATTCCCTACTAGCATTTTCATCATTTGGAGCATATACATTTCCAAAACTGCGCTGCAAATTATTTTTCACTAAATGCCCCTTTACTACCAAAAACCTTTCTGCATCCACTACCTCAGAACACTTAAAAAAACTTCCTATTCCAGATTAACAAGAGGCCCCCTCAAGCACCCGAAGCACCCACTACAGCCTAATCCACTTCTAAATTACCCCATAATTGCCTAACACAACGAACATCCACATCCTTGCACCTTAATTTTGTTTCTTGAATAAAAAACATATCCACCTTGTTATAAACAGCTACCTTCCCAACAACCCTTCTTTTCTCAGCCTTGCCCAAACCCCTAACATACCATGAAATGACCTTCATCCTTACGACCCCCCAAATACTTCCAACCAGATAAATCTTTTGAACAAATCCTAGAATTCTACACTCCTATCATCACCTTTATCCCAATCACCTTCTTCATATTCTCTAACACGATTCCACCACACGTCTTTATTATTCCCGAATTTAAGACCCACAAGATCAGCACCTTCTAACACCTTTGACGCTTCATCACAAATAATCTTATTCCTATTAATAATCCCCTGATCAGAAGCAGAGAGAAAAGAGATACTCACCTTTGAATTCCCATTTTCAGACCGAGACTACCTCCTCTTTGCCTGAGCACCTTCCTTCTTTATATTAACTCCCCCACCGCCTGACTGGTTAGATTGACCCAATAATTCCTTCAGCAATTTTCTCTTACTTTTCTTCCCTTTAATCTTTGTAACATGATGAAATTGGTCCGCTACATCATCCAGATCAACTAGTTCTTCATTTACCCTTGCCCTAGAACCTAGGGGTGTTCATGGTTTAAGTTAAAACCGAAAACCAAATCGAACCAAACCAAACCGGTCGGTTTGGTTTGGTTTTTTTGTCTTTAGGTTTGGTTTTGGTTCTAATTTTAGAAAACCGAATTAAATTGGTTTGGTTTTGGTTTTCATGTTTAAAAAACCAAATCAAACTGAAAAACCAAAAAAGCCGAAAAAATATAATATAAATATATATAATTTTTTATATTATATATTAAGCTTAGTTTGTAAATTTTCTATTCTAATAAGGGCATATTAGGTAATAGATTGTAAATTTTCTTAATGTTTTTTCTTTATTAGATTGGCATGTATTAAACTAGCTATTATTGTTGTATGAGATATTGGCACGTATTAAATTGGAGATTTGAACTTGGATTGACATAAGTCAATACTTTTCCATTTTGATAAAATGTTTAATGCTTTTTTTAGTTGCTAATGTAATGATTTTATTTAAAATGTTTTTATTTAGAGTTTGGTTTATCATTTTTCTATTTTTAATTATTTGTTGCTATTTGATAGGATAAAACCAAAACCAAACCAAACCAAACCGTAATTTTATGGTTTGGTTTGGTTTGGTTTTTTTTATAGTATGGGGTTTTGGTTTGAGAAAACAAAAACTGAAGTATAATGGTTTGATTTAAAATTTACCCTAAAACCGAACCAAACCGAACCACGAACACCCCTACTAAAACCCTGCACAGCCCCTTCAATACCAACCGGATCCACCGTCTCAGCAATCGAATAGGGAACAACTTCTACCATACAATCTCCACTTACCAAACTATCATATACCTTCATTCTAGAATATTTAGATACCTGGACTTGGGTAGCCCCATCTTGAGGCTTATCTTTAACCAAAGATCCACCAACATCAATACTAGACTGCACTACTTCCTTATCCCCATCACTAACAGGCCCAAAAATAATGTCTAAATCACTTCTGGGAACGGCTATTGCAACCCCCCAATACACTAAGTTGACCCCCCAGATTTTTTAATTAAAAAAATTATGGGGCAAAATTACCAAAAAGGGCTTAAGTACCTTCTCCCACCCCACCCCACCCCACTGGCTCCGACAGGCTTCGGCACCCTCACCCACTCCACCCCACCCCACAGGCGACGGCGACGGCACCCCACCCCGCCCCACCCCGCCAACGACCCTCTTCTTCCTTCCTCCTCTCCTGCAACAACAGCCCTCACTCCCCTTCCTCCCGTCGGAACCCTCTTCTTCTTCTTTTTTTTTTTTCTTCTTTCCTTTTCTTTTCCTTTTCTTCTCCTCTTCCCTCCCGTCGGCAACCTCTGTTTTTTTCTTTCCTTTTCTTTCTCTTCCCTCCCGTCGCCGGAAAAAAAAGAAAGGGAAGAACCTCCTCGCCGGAAAAAATGGAGGTTTTGAAATCTTTTTTTTTTCTTTTCTTCTTTCCTTTTCTTTTCCTTTTCTTCTCCTCTTCCCTCCCATCGGAGCTTCTTTTTTTTCTTTCCTTTTCTTTCTCTTCCCTCCCGTCGCCAGAAAAAAGAAGAAGGGGAAGAGCCTCCTCACTGGAAAAAATGGAGGTTTTGAAAAGAAAAACCTCCCTTGCACAGATCTGACCAGTAAAGGAAGAAAAAGAAGAAAGAAGAAGAGGGAAGAGTCGTCGGAAAAAATGGAGTGGCCCTTCATCACCGGTCGCCATCGCCGTCGCCGTCCTTCTTCTTCTTCTCGCCGGTCCACTGACATGGGGTGTGGGGTGGGTGAAAGGGGTGAGTGAAAATGAGGGGTATTGAGGTTTTTGAGAAGGGTGGGTATGGAAATTTTGAGGGTGGGGATAACAGGTGGGGGCAATTTAGGGGATTGGGGGGATTGCAATAGCCGTTCCCATCACCTCTAGTCCCATAACAATTATTAGGGCCCAACCCACTCCTTACCAATTATTAGAGCCTATATATTTATTGGTCTGTGACTTTAAGTAATGACAGACTAATATACTATCATAAAAATATTTTACATATTGTATCACCTTTGCCAATAAACTTTATTCATTCAGGGTTAGGTTATCTATATTTTAAAGACACGTTAAATCAACCTCCTACAAAACCATTAGATTGGAGAAATATATTTATTATTTTATGTTTTCCTCATTTGCCAATAGACTTTATTCATTCAGGGTTAAGTTATATATATTTTAAAGACATACATGCTGAATCAATCTCTTATAAAACCATTAGAGTGGAGAAAGCTATTTACTTCCTTTGTCTCATAAAGATAAGTTAGGTTTGACAAATCACGGAGTTTAAGAAAAGGTTATCATTACATTGACTTGTATTAATTAAACTTTATCTTTCCAAAAATACCCTCAACTTTTTTGCATTAGGTTTTGTGTTAAAAGTTGTAATTGAAATAACAAAGGATATTGTAGAAAACTTATAAAAATAATGATTTGACTTTTTAAAGTGGACAAACATTTTGGGACAAAAAAAAGCTACAAATATGACCATATCTTAATGGAACGGAGGGAGTATCATCTTGTGTTTTCCTCATTGTAATTTGTCCGCAATTCAACGATAGATTGTTATTTTCCTATTTTTTATATTATAAATCATTACTAAAAATACTTTATATATCTATACATATATTTTATGAAAAAGATGCTCAATTACCTTAGTGTCATACTCAACGCTAGCCTTGCTCAGAAACTCAGCCTTGAGCTTCTCCGTCCGAGTCAACGCATTCATGATCTCCACCTCACTCTGCAGCTCCGCCTCTCGCAGCGCCACCGCCTTTGCCGACTCCACCTCCCCCACCTGCGCGTGCTTGGCCCACCCGGCCTTCTTCTTCGCCAGCTCCGCATTCGCCTCCGCCACCTCAGCCTCTCTTTGATTCTCAAACACCTTCACCTCAGTCTTCACCCTTATCTCCTCCTTCCTCCCCTCTCCTTGCCTTTGCGTCGATATAATCCTTGTCTCTGCGTCAATCCTCGCCTCATTTTGAAGCGTTTGTCCTTCTCGAAGCTTCGCCCCAACCTCCCCCTTCATCTTCGCCTCCGCCACGTCAACTTTCGCCTGATTCGCTGCTTCCATCTGCGTTTTTTGGCCTAAGTAAGAAAAGTACTCATGACCCGGCACATCGACGAGTTGTTTGACGTTGGCGTTGTAAATCAGAAGCCCAAACTGGTTGAGTTCAAGCTGGACTTTCTCGAAAACTTCTTGCTTAAACCCTTTGGTTCCTCTGAAGACCTCTTCCATGGTCATGGAGGCGGCGAGGACACGAGTTTCGCCTTCGATGATGCCTTGGACAAGCTCTTTGACGTGGTTAGAGAGCTTGTCATGGGGGGAGATGAGCTTG
Organism: Liquidambar formosana; assembly: GCA_039720395.1. Lineage (NCBI taxonomy): Eukaryota > Viridiplantae > Streptophyta > Magnoliopsida > Saxifragales > Altingiaceae > Liquidambar > Liquidambar formosana. The sequence goes on from CM077827.1 coordinate 9,302,614, forward strand.
GCATATTTGAGGAGGCTTGCATGGTCGTCGACACGGGGGCCGATAGTGAAAACGGCGGGGAGGACGAAGGGGAGCTTTTCGGCGCTCATGGCTTGGACTTCGAAGGTGTAATTGACGGGGGAGAGATCGATGGTGGTGTAGGATTGGCCAGGGAGAATCCATCCTTTTTTGGCGAGTTTTATGTCGTCGATGCCTATGCCGGTGATCACCAAGTATTCTGATGCGCTTGCTACTCTATACATGGCTGCGAGCTAGACAAAGAATCCCGAAAGTAAACGCCCGGCTGATGTGGATAATGAGGTGGCTTAAACATGTCACCCAATTTCTTTTCTAAATGGATTTGCATTCAGACGAGGGACTGTGAATTTTTATAAATAAAAAAAGCAAAAGCTGCAAGTGGCCCGGCCACTAAACAACTTGACTTCACCCACCGTTTTCTCCTCTTCCCTACCCCACTTTCTCTCCTCTGTTCCACCTCAAACCACAAGTAAAACCCATCCCTTTTTACGTCTCCCTCACGCCCTATGTCTGGCGACAAAAAATTTGGTTTACTTCACCCATTGTTTTCCTTGTTTGGTTACCGAGAAAGTTTGAGATTTTATTTCTCTTTGGATCTGTTTCGTTGTCCAAAAACTAGAGTTGAAGTCTATATTTCTTTCTTAATTCAATGCTTTTGGGACTGTTTGGTTGTCAAGAAAGTAGAGTTTCAGGAGTGATGGGGTCCAAAACGGATCTCTTCTGGATTTTTCGAAGTTCAAAATTTATTCCCCTCATCTGGTTACCTAGAAAGTTGATATTTTTTCTTTCTTTCTTTCTTTCTTTTTTTTTTTTTATTTTTTTTATTTTTTTTTATGGCGTGTTTCTTTTGGATCCGTTTTGTGTGTGTTTGTTTTGGATCCATTTGGTTGCCAAGAAATTGAAGAAAGACATTGGATCTTTTGCGTTTTTTATTTCTGGTTTGAGGTGAAATAGAGGAGAGAGAGTGGGGTAGGGAAGAGGAGAAAACGGTGGGTGAAGTCAGGCTCTTTTCCCTAAATGGTAAGTTTTTTAGATTTTATTCCAATTTTGGTGTGATTTTTAACTTTATTTCTAGAAAGCGATAAATCGTGGTTGCTAACCACGATTTTAATAAAATCGTGGTTAGCAACCACGATTTCAGGTTGGATATACAAATTCGTATTTTTGTTGCTCGTATCAATATAAAAAAATTTATACGATAAAATCGTGGTTGCTAGCCACGACTTTTAGAAGTAAAAGCCTTTATTTTGTTCAGCCTGAGATTTGCACATTTGTACGAAGGTTTCCCCCAAAACAGTTTCAAAACGCTGAGTGTTGGCAACTGAAGGTTTCCCCAAAATGCAGAGACTCTCCGCCACCCTCCTGCCGGCCAAGTAACCTCACTCCTGCCGCTTAGGGAGAGAGGAGTATATCTGAATTTTTTATATTTTTAGTTTGTGTTTTTTGTGAAAAATTTGTTGCGTAGAAAACTGGAAAAATAGAAAAGAAAAAAAAAATTGTAGATGGAGGCTCGCCGACGCCATTGTCCAGATGAAGGGGGAGAGTACCTTGAACTTCAGATCAATCATAATAAACGATACAAAAAAAAGGAAAGAAATGTTTTGTGAAGGAGGGACGGAGCCAAAACAAATGATGATCAGATCCATGGCATAAGTGCACAACCCACCTTGCCGGCGTTTTGGTCGCATTGCAATCGTCGAGCTATGGTATGACAGCGGGAAAAAGGGATGAAGAAGGGAAAAAGGGGTCTACCAAGGAGTGACTCGCGAATGGATCTGACCCCCCATTTCACCGGCGAGCACACACCACCACGAAGAGAATGGACTTGGACCCCCCCTTTCACCGGTAAGCACACACGACCGAGGAGGAGTTATGGTGAATTTTTTCGCGAATGGATTTGACCCCCCATTTCACTGGCGAGTACACACCACCGACGAGGAGAATGGACTTGACCCCCCTTTCACCGGCAAGCACACACCATCGACAAGGAGGTATGGTGAATTTTTTCGCGACGAATGGATTTGACCCCCCATTTCACAGGCGAGAACACAAAGCCCCCCCCTCTCTTTCACCGGCAAGCACACACCACCGATGAGGAGGTATGGTGAATTTTTTTTTTTTTTTTTAATTTTTTTCCTGGTTTTGAAAACCCCTTGAGATCTCAGCCATCCACAAATCCCCTCCTTTCACCGGCGAGCACACAACATCGACACCTTCTTCCATACCTCCCTTGAGATCTCAGCCATCCAGTCGGCGGAGGACGATGAAGGACGTGGGCGGAGGGCGAGGATTGATGTCAGCGGAGGACGAGGATCGACGTCGGATGTGGGTATCTCTGCCCTAAATCGCGAGAGCCGAGAGGTGGAGAATTTTTTTTATGAAAAGTGCTGCTCTTTTTACATTATATAGGGGGATGGGTTTTTAACATAGAATCGTGGTTGCTAGCCACGATTGCTAGCCACGATTTCAATCCAAAATCGTGGCTAGCAACCACGATTTTATCGTATAAATTTTTTTATACTGTTACGAGCAATAAAAATACGGATTTGTATACCCAACCTGAAATCGTGGTTGCTAACCACGATTTCATTAAAATCGTGGTTAGCAACTGCAATTTATCGCTGTCTAGGAATAAAGTTAAAAATCACACCAAAGTTGAAATAAAATCTAAAAAACCTACCATTTAGGGAAAAGAGCTGGTGAAGTCAAGTTGTTTAGTGGGCCACTTGCAGCTTTTGCTTTTTTTATTTATAAAAATTCACAATCTCCCGCCTGAATCAAATCTATTTGGAGAACAATTTGGGTGATACGTTTAAGCCACCTCATCATCCACATCAGTCGGGCATTTACTTTCGGATTTTTTTCAGGATAGTTAGCATTATCCATATTATTTAATTTGCATTTTCTCACTTATTTATGTGTTGTGGTTTTTCTTTATTTTATATTAGGCTTCACATGATTGCTTTTATTTATATACTTTTAACATATAATTAAGACAGGTGATAAAAATAAACTGCAAAATATAGGTAAAATAGCATTTTCCTTTACTATATTGATTCACAAGTACTTGGATTTCAAAGTCTAGCATTTTCTTATATATACAATAAAGTTTCTTCAACATTCTCCTAGTGGTTTTATATACTATTTTTCATTCTAATCGCTATGAACTAACAACTTGCCAAATAATTAATACATAAAAAACAAGAGAACAGCATTGTCCAAAATTAATGAGCAGAGGTTGAGTTAACCCAAGGCCCAAGCTTAGCTTGTTTACGCTCACGTGTATATTATACACACTCGATCATGATAAACCAATACGTGCCTAAACTAGAATACAATTAAGCAGGGCCTAATCGTCCAATGGATTGACTCATTTGCCCATAGTTTACACAGCTGAATCAACAGCGCGCCTAACCAAATTTCCGTACCATTTGACGGTTTCGATAATTCCATGGGCAAAAATGAGGCAGATTTGGACATTTTGAATTGAATGCCAATGAGATTTTATGGACGATTAAAAAATTGAATATTTGGCTTAAATTTTAATGCTGCTGAATTGAAAGCCAAACCAGGATTTTTTTTGTTGTTGTTGTTGTTGTTGTTGTTGTTTGTGGGGCTAAAATCCGAAGTCTTATCCTGTTGGCTGTTTCGACAATTCCACAGGTTATGGGGGCAGCTTGGGACATTTTATAATCCCTACACGCTTAATGACATATTAATTGACAGCAAAGTGCTTACCAAAAAATAGGCAATAAAACATTTATAAACAGGCTGGACACAGACCAAAAATAAGTAGGGGCGGATCTAGAAATTTTTTTCAGTGGTTGCATTTTTAAATTTATTTTTTTAATATGGCGGATTTGGAAATTTTTTTCAGTAGTTGCACTTTTAAATTTATTTTTTTAATATATATATATATATATATATATATATATATATATATATTTTAGCTTCTAAGAGTTAAATAAGGAAGAGAGAAAGATAAGACCACACATCGGCATGACTAACTAAAAGTGGTGAAAAAACAATACAATAGGCATGCTATACTTTAAAATGCGTAGGCAATTTTTAAAAACGCAATATCTTATATATGACTCCTAGCTAACATCCCCATTTTGATCTACCTTATGTACGTCGAACAAGGTCTCAGTAAGGTGGAAAAATAGGGAAAGTCATGTTATCACACATTAACATGACAAATTAGAGTGATGAAGTATGAAATAAGATTAACAAGCACGTCATAATCCAAAAACTTATGCAACTTTTAGAGATGCAGAATCTTATTTATATACCATGCTTAACTCCCCCATTCGATGTGGGAAAAGGTTCTTCTTAATGGTTGCACATAAGAACCAATTCATAAATTAAACCCAACTTTATATAATTTACAAAAGTGGTGTACATTAGTAAATTTAACCAAAATTAAACCAAAATTAATCAAAATTAACCATTTTTAATTTCTCAATGGGGAATAAAGCACTCAAGTAAATTTAAATAAAATTACTTATCTAATTATTTTTTTTTTTAAAAAAATTTGAGTAATTGCACATGCACATGGATCACAGATGCACCTTAGTACATCCGCCCCTAAAAATAGGCAATAAAAGTTATAAAACATTTATATTTTGATTTTTTTGTCCGTGGTTTAAACTTTAATTGAAGAATTGTTACAAATTTTTTTTAAAAAAAAAACAATTATCACTAGTCAACAAAGTTGGCTGATGGATATATATGATTATTATTTGGTATTTAGTTATTCACTAAAAATGCGCAAGCTCGAGAGGCCGGCCGATCAGTGCATGTGGTCCATGCCATGCCACGCAATTAGGCCCACAATCGTGCCTAGATACAAGATGGTTCATTCAACCTGGTTGCCATACTGCCTCAGCATGTCTCACTAAGCGCATAGGCCTAGGTTGCATTTGGTTTGAGGGAATAAAATGAAATAGGAGTAGAAATAGAATGGAATGAGAATGTGAATGGGAATGAAATGAGAATAGAAATTTCATCTCAATGCTTGGTAAGAGGTAGAAATTGAATGAAAAAGTAAAGGTGGAACCCATTTTAATTTAATGATTTTTACTCTTTGAAAAGAGGAAATAGCCATTCCTCTTGGTTTGAGAAGGAATGACTATTCCCTTATTAGAGAAAATAGACCTCCACAAGGGAATAGGCCATTCCATTCCCTTGTGCAACCAAACACCCTTTTATTTTTGGAGAATGAAATCACCATTCCTTTCCCTCCCTCATTCCCTCATAACAAATATAGCCATTACAGCTCTAAGGCTCGCAAGCTTTATGTCCCACAGTTCTACTCATGAGCGCCTAAAATCAGCCAGCTCATAGAATTGCTTTTTCTAGGGAATTCTGATACCGTGTTATTTGTGCTAAGAAGCATGCAACATTAATATGCTGGCCTTTATATAATAGGATAGAGGATGGCGATTAGGTAAGAACTTGCTGATAAAATAATAATACAAGATTGATTTTAATTGTGCATACACTAAAAAATAATTTTAAAAAAATCTATATTGCATCAAAACTCCCCGGTTATAATAATAATAATAATAATAAATTGAAGAAGACAAAATTTACGAAGACTATGTGTTTAAGTCTCCCACGTTCAGATATACAGTGTTGTCATATTTTTATTTTTTAAAAAAGAAAAAACAAAAACAAAAACAAAGAAGGGTCTCCCACGTTGAGTGAGCACCTTCTCTACGTTATTGCCTGTTGAGAACTTGGTCCAAGTCTTGGAGAATAATGTATGCTATCCATTAACGTTCTCCTAAACCCTCTCTCTCTCTCTCTCTCTCTCTCTCTCTAAAAATTTTCAGCCCAGGCGAAGGCTCGACAGGCTTTGACTAGCAACGGCCCGTGCTGCCCCTTTACCTGTTTTTGAAGTGAAGCGCAACCCATGGGCCTCATATTACTCGGGACTCAGGAGTAAAGTCTGGATATTGCAACCTCCTTATTCCATTAATTTTAGGGTAAATTACATTAAGACCCTCTCTAAAATCTGACAATTACAAATAGACCCCCTCACGTTTTTGAAATTACATTAAGACCCCCTCCCTCTAACTTCCGTCCATTAATCCGTTAAATCATTTTCAATTTTTTTCAAAATACCCTAATTACCCTTATTGGATGACAACTTCCATGTTAAATGCATATAACTCATCAGTCCAACACATTCATCCAGTACATTTGATTGATTTATTTATTTATTGATAAACAACTAAAAGATTATATATATATATATATATATATATATATATATATATATATATAAAAGAAAAATGCCAAAAAGCTTAAATTTTTGTCCAACTGATGTGGTAGCCATCAGATTTGCTCATTAGAAACAATTATCTATTTAATTGATGTGTAAAAAAAAAAAAAAAATTGATTTGCCAAGTTACCACCTCATTTGCCACCTCTATATGTGCATCTCCATTGTAATAATTCTTTTTATTTATTTCTACATATTAGTAATGCTACATAGCCCTTTTTTTTTTTTTTTTACTCAAATCTACTTACTCAAATGATGTGGCAACTTAGCAAATCAATTAAAAATTTAATTAAATAAATAATTGTTTCTAAAGAGCAAATTTGACAGCTGTCACATCAGTTGGACATAAAATTTAATTTTTTTTTTAGCATTTTTCTTATATATATATATATATATATATATATATATTATCTTTTAGTTGTTTATCAATAATAATTAAAAAATTCAAAAGTATTGGATGAACTATTGGACTGGTGAGTTATATGCATTTAACATGGAAGTTATCATCCACTAAGGGTAGTTAGGGTATTTTGAAAAAATTTGAATATGATTTAACGGATTAATGGACGGAAGTTAGAAGGAGGGGTCTTTTTGTAGTTTATTTTGTAAAGTAAGGGGTGTCAGTATAATTTTAAAAACGTGAGGGGGTGTATCTGTAATAGTCAGATTTTAGAGGGGGTCTTATTGTAATTTACCCTTAATTTTAATTGCTTAAAGTTTTGAAAAAATATAAAAAGGTCACGTAGTTCACTAGAAAACATCATTTTGAACATCTTCGCAGGAGAAAGTTTTTCTAAAATCTATAGTTTAAGTGGACTTTTTGGCCAAAAATGATAGGGACTATAAATGGCCTAAAAGTCTATTTAAATGATGGATTTTGGAAAAACATTTTTTTGTAAAGTTGTTTAAAATGATGTTTTCTAATAGATTACGTGGTCACTTTTCATAAAAACCTTATATATTTTTCTTAAACCTTAAAAAATTAAAATTAATGAGGTGGAAAGATTACTTGAAGGGTTGCAATATTCAGACCCCTCGAGAGTATTAGATTTAGGGCCCTATATTGGACTCGGGACTGTTTGCTTTAGGGCGCCTTTATTGGCACTTGAGACTTGCTATGATTTAAGTGGATTTTTTTGGCTATTTACAGTTTTTATTTTGCTTTCTTCTGAACTTATTTAAGGGTCAAGCAGGCCAGCCCATGGGACAAATGCTGCCCTTCGTCTGTCTTCCTCTCTTTCTCAAAGTCTCAAGTAGCAACCTTGCACCCCACCCCGTGAGATAACCCCCCAGATTTGAACCCATTCGAAAATCATCTATAGATTTTTTTTTTTCTTTTTTTGGTAACATGAAGGAACAAACACATATATGCACACATGGAGCTTGGGACGTACAACTACACCCAAGTGTTCACTCCAAAAAGGCCTAACTTTTGAAGGGATAGTGGAGCGTAGCCTATATACCATAGGCCTGTCATCAAGTGAGGCGTGACAAGATTCTTTTCACGATGTTGCTCCAAAAAAAAATTAAAAATTAAAAAAAAAAAATTAAAATTTTAAAAGAAAAAAAAATGAAGTACTGGAACAATGCTATCCATTCTCATGCAGATGATACAGTGTGGAATATCTCTATTGTTGGTCTCTTTGGAAACAAATGAAGTAGTATTTAGTCTTTATACTGGAAAAATTAGAACGAGCAAATGAATGGGATTGGATTCAGTGTTGAGTTGATAAAACTTATTACCATGCCAAGGTAATCCACACCCTTGAATGAGAGATTGGATAGCATGGATTGAAGGTTGAAAAAGTTACCCAATGAAGTCATTTTAGTCATTTCAGTATCACCTTTTCAACCTTAATTTTAATCTAAGTCACGATTTGGATTCATTGCTGAGTTGATAAAACTTAGTACCATGCCAAGCTAATCCATGCCCTTGAATGAGAGATTAGATGGTTTAGATTAAAAGTTGAAAATGTGTTACTGAAATGACCAAAATGATTTCATTGGGTGACTTTTTCAACTTTTAATCCAAGCTATCCAATCTTTCATTCAAGGGCGTAGATTATCTTAGCATGTTGCTGAGTTTTATCAACTCAGCACTGAATCCAATTCCATCCAAGCCATCCAATCTCTCATTCAAGGATGTGAATTACCTTGGCATGGTGCTGAGTTTTATCAACTTAACACCTGACGTAGCGGAAGCTTATGAAGAAGTAGGACACCGCCTGCTTCTTGGAAAATCGTTTGAATCCACGAACAAAAGAGTAACACACTCGAATCCACAAGCTCAGAGAATTATATCTCAGAAAGAAAATTCTTTATTGAATTAAAACATTACCTTACAATGAAAGAAGGTAGCCTTTATATAGGCTGCAAAATCTAATTTGACTAAAACTATAACTCAAAAGTCCTAAACTTAATAACTAACCTAATTCAACTAGAACTATAAATCAAAAGTCCTAAACTTAATAAATAACCTAATTCAACTAGAACTATAAATTTAAGAAAGAAATAACTAAAATAAGGAAAAATACTAAATATTCTAAAAATAAAACTGCTCCCAACCATAGGTACGGTTTGCTTGACCGTTGGTACGGTTATACGCAGAAAGCCATTTTGGCTTCTGATTGGTCTTAAATTCTGTCGTACATCAGTCTCCCCTGCTTGAAAAGAACTCGCCCGCGAGTTTGTTGTATGAACTTGAAGTCTTCCTTCCCAAACAAAAAGATACTTCAAGTACTTCAATTTCATCAAGCTCTTCCCAAAATTATTCTTCATGAATGTTCCCACTCGAAGACTCTTTTCTGCATGCTTCAATTTATTAACAAGGTCAACCAAATTATGATTAAGAACAAAATTAAACTCTTCGTTCCAAATAAAATCAATGTGTTGTACCCTGTTGCTCAATGAAAAATTAGTATCTGCATTCGAAAATTTAATAAGCTCATTAAATTTATCCAATGATGGTTGTATAGGAATAACAACTTCTTGTAGCCCTGACTCTTCCACCACAATATAGTCAACCACCTCCTTGATATTTGTCACAAATTCTCCTCCATCAACTAGAAACACTGACTTCCCTTTGGTTTTCGGCTCTACTGCAGAGAATTCCTCTTTTATGGGCCCCAAAACGATCTTTTGTCCCCCTTTCATGAAAACATAGACATTATCGCGCCCCCTATATGTAGCATCCACATCAAATTGCCACGGTCCACCCAAAACCATATGGCAGGCATCCATCTCGACGACATAACAGGAAACCTCGTCTACATAATGTTTTCCAATAGAAAAATTAAGGCGACAAATTTCAGTTACCTTTGCTTCTGCACCATGTTGAATCCAGCCAATCTTATATGGTGATGGGTGTTTTTCAGCCTTCAATCCCAGCTTTGTCACCATGGCCTTTGAAACAATGTTCGCACTACTGCCACTATCAATAATAACATCGCATACCTTTCTGTTCACAGTACACCTGGTTCGAAATATGTTATGCCGCTGCGACTGTTCCTCCCGCTTTGGCGCTAGTAAAAGTCTTTGAACCACTAGAGAGCGTGAAAGTAACTCTCCATCATCACCTCCTATAATGTCTTCTTCTTCATAGGTGTATGCTACTTCATCATCTACCTCCTTTGTCTCCAGGTCTTCCCTATCCTTTGGCGTGACTAGGTTAACGGTACCCCGTTTCGGGCACTGGTTGGAACGATGTCCTGGCTATCCGCATCTATAGCACTTATTAGACCCCGGACGAGCATAAGGATTACGAGGTGCTACTTCAGGTGGAACAATGTTGGCTGGCTTTGTTGGACCTCCACTGTTACCTGTCTCGTGAGTGGTGTTAGACAAAGGTGGCAGAGTTATTGGTGTTTTTCCTTTATTTATTGTAGTATGATTAGAATTAAATGAATTTCTTGCTTCGACCGCCGCCTTCGATCTATCCAATTGAGTTTCTGCCTTAAGAGCCAACGCAACAGCTTCGGTTAAGGTGTGGACTGTTTGCATCGCAACTCGATCCTGTATAGCCCAATACAACCCCCAAACAAATCTGGCAACTTGTTGCGCATCTGTTTCCAGCAGGTTATTACACGACGATAGCCTATGGAACTCCTCTAGGTATGCCTCGACTGTTCTACTTCCCTGCCTACAATCTTGATATTGTTGAAACAGAATTTGCTCATAATCTGGAGGCAAATACCTAGATCGTAATAGTCTCCTCATCTTAGCCCATGTCCGAACCATCCCCTTTCCTTGTCGCATCCGCGTAGTTTGCAATTGCTCCCACCAAGCAGAAGCTCCCCCCAATAGTCTGTATGTGACTAATTTCACCTTTTTATCTTCAGGAATATCCATATAATCGAAAAACCTCTCAACTAATACCAACCAGTCAAGAAACCCCATCAAGGACTAATTTCACCTTTTTATCTTCAGGAATATCCTCACGGTGACTGCCACCAAGGACTTCGCTTTTGTTCCATGCGTTCGCCATCTGAACAGGATTAAGCCTGCTCTAATACCAACTGACGTAGCGGAAGCTTATGAAGAAGTAGGACACCGCCTGCTTCTTGGAAAATCGTTCGAATCCACGAACAAAAGAGTAACACACTCGAATCCACGACCTCAGAGAATTATATCTCAAAAAGAAAATTCTTTATTGAATCAAAACATTACCTTACAATGAAAGAAGGTAGCCTTTATATAGGCTGCAAAATCTAATTTGACTAGAACTATAACTCAAAAGTCCTAAATTTGACTAGAACTATAAATCAAAAGTCCTAAACTTAATAAATAACTTAATTCAACTAGAACTATAAATTTAAGAAAGAAATAACTAAAATAAGGAAAAATACTAAATATTCCAAAAATAAAACTACTCCCAACCATAGTTACGGTTTGCTTGACCGTTGGTACGGCTATACGCAGAAAGCCATTTTGGCTTCTGATTGGTCTTAAATTTTGTCCTACATCAACACCAAATCCAATCGCCAGATGAAGCACATCTTTTTCTCTACTTAGGAATGAATATCTCGAGAAATCTATGGGGAACAACAAAAATTTTAAGTTGATCAGCGAATAAAACAACAACAACAAAAAATAAATAAATAAATCCTAAATCTAGGTGAATGGTACTTTCACTACCTTTTAACAGGAGCTCAGGGAAGTGTGTGCATGTCTGGTTAGCATGCACGGTAATTTCTTCTACTTGTGTTTGTTTTTCTTGTCTTTTTATAACTATATTTTATTTTAATTTAAAAAAAATTCAAATAATCAAATCACTTAAAAATGAGACTAATTGAGACTAATCCCATTGCTCGTGCGGTTCCCTCAACTCATGGAAAAAGCCATTAAATTGCATGGTTTTCGTTTCATGGAAAAGTAATTAAGACATAATCAAATTTCTTTGCCTTTTATTTATACGTAGCATATTCTCTCTTTGATTCACTTCCGTGCCACATACGTGCTTGATATGCTCAATCTCTTTCTTAATTCTCTCTTAATTTATTTTTACATTCTCTTAATCACTTTCTTAAATACTTTATTTTGATTTGCATCCTTGATTACATTGCCCTACAAGGTATAAATTGTAGAATGCTTCCATCTGTAAAAGTGGGTTAGTGAAAATCCAAATCATGGTCACCAAATTAAACCACATTGTAACTAATATTGACCGAAAGAAACTTGCAAGTTGAATCCCAAACAGGTCAATTCGACTTCCCACTTCCTTTTGGAATCAGCCATCAATCAAGATTATCCTAAGTATAAATCAACGCGGAGTGGTGGCGGCCTTACTTGTGTCCGGTCAGATTTAGTCGAGGCTAATTGGATCATCACTAATTACCTTTTTCCAATAATGTAAAATGGGCTCTTGCATAAACACTAGTTAAGTTTTTCTAATAATATATAATGAGTCAAAATAGGGAATACAATTTATATATATATATATATATACACAATTAATTTAACAAGAAAAAGCTGGTGTGGATAAGGTCCACATATATCCCCATCATTAATCCAGTGTGCTTGAACACTAGTCTTGTGCTATAGTGTAATTGAATAATGCAAGGATTATAAGACAAGAAATAGTTTGACACTTAAGAAAAAGAATGCAATTTTGTACCTAACTCATCTATAAGATCTAGTTTTTCTTTTTTGGTAAAAAAAAGTTTAGGTGAGGGGAGGCTACCCCAATCTAGGACCAAGGCAAGCCGCAGGCCTTAGCGAAGACTTACATGGGCCAAGATGAGGAAAGCACTCAAGAATAAATATTTGCTGGAGCATTATCGACAAGATTCTTTTCTCAAGTTTCATAATTTCAAACAAAAGGAGCTGTCCGTAGAGGAGTACACATCAGAATTTGACCACCTCTTGATGCGTTGTGACTTGGATGAGCAGAGGAAAAAACTATTTCTCATTACCTTGGTGGACTTAGGTCGAAAATTTGCAATGTTGTCCAACTACAGCCCTCTTGGACTTATAATGATGTTTTCAAGCTAGCAATCAAGGTGGAGCAACAATTTGAGGAGTCACATGGGGGTAACTTTTGTTCTAACCGGGGGAGTGCTTCCATTTCTCAACCTCCTCCCACAACCGAGGCAGCTAGTTCAAAGCCATTGCCCAAGCATGATAGTGTTGGTAATACAAGCCGTCCTAACTTCTAATTCTAACAAATGTTGTTTCAAGTGTCAAGGGTTTGGCCACATAGCCTCTGATTGCCCCAACCACAAAATTGTATCTCTAGTTGAAGAGGTTTTAGAAGAGGAGTCAGAAAAAGAATCACCCATCAATGAGGAAACGGAAGGTGAAGAAGATATCACTTATGGAGATCAAGGAAAAGCTCTAGTAATTCATCGAAACTTAAATGTAGCCCATGTTGATAACTTTGTTGATTGGAGTAAACCGCCTATCTATGATGAGTATAATAAAGATGGTAAGTTAAAAGGGCTAGAAAGAAGTCTTAATATTAAAAGTATGAATGTGAGTTCACATAGCAATATCGATATCCCAAGGATCAATAAATCTCAAGATACATGCACTCTAGAAAAGATATTCATGGGAAATAAAAGGAAGAACTTAGAATGGGATTGGATAGAAGAATCAGTTCTTGAACAACACAATAAACTTTTTGAGACTTCGGGAAAGGTAAAAGGAATTGAATGTCATTTTATTATGGATTCTAGAAGTTCTGAAAATTTTGTTTCTTAACAGCTAGTTTCTTCCTTGAACTTGGAAACTAAAGAACATGACAAGCCTTGTAAGGTCGCATGGGTGAATGAAGAAAATGAAATCCTTGTTACTTATAGATGTCTCCTTAAATTCTTAATTGGGGATAATTATATTGATGAAGTATGGTGTCAAATCATTCTAATGGACACATGTCAAGTGTTACTTGGACACCAATGGGAGTTTGATAGAGATGTAGTTAAGAAAGGTCGAGAAAATACTTATGAGTTCAAAGTAAATGACAAGACTATCAAATTGTTTCCAAAGGCAGGAAGAGACAATCAAAGGAAAGTTATACTCGCAAAAAAAGTTGGAAGAGTTCATCATCAAATACTAAGGAAGATGCCAATGGAGAAAAAGCATAGCATGCATTGTGAAGGTTTGATTAGCATACTTGGAACTCGAGGACGAGTTTTTTTTCAACTAGGAGAGAATGACACGGGAAAACCTTGGGGGTGCCAAGTCATTGCCATCTCATTGCCTTGTCATCTCTTTACATTCCCCAAAGGATCAACCCAAAGAAAATGCCCAAAGAGCCAATTCTAGTAAAATTCGCAATGTTGAAGCAGAACAGTCATCTTGGATAAGTCTCAGTAAAATGGTCATAACTTTGTCCTCGGGACTTGAAATCACGAACTGTTTGTTGGGTTTGAAATTAGACTCGAAGGGCTTCGAAAGTATATAAAGCTCGTTAGCTAAAGCATCCTGAGCACATTCAGATTTAAAGACGAACAGAGGCTATTTTCTTAGACTGCAAAATTCTAGTGTCTTCTACTTTGGGTTCTGTTCCAGCTTAATTTATTTATTTCGCTTACTATAATTTTGAGATTGGTAGTCCTTTAAGTCATATTTTAAGTCCCTAAGAGTCTCTTTAATTTTCATTTAAAGTTTGCTTCGCTATATTGCCCATTCTTGCTTGGAAATTGTGTTTGCCTTGAGACTATACCCATTGCTGGAGGGTTGTTCCATGCTAAGGTTATTTAAAACTTTTATTCTTTTATTTAAAAGCAAGTTTTTAGAGAATTTAAATGAGAATTCAGCCTTTAGCTTTCTAAGAAGGAGTTCTTCTTGTTCTATTGCTCTTATCCCTTTGGTGGATTCTTTTGGGTGGCGAGTTTGGGTTACTTTCTGAGTTTTCTCTTGTATTTCTTCATCTTTCTCCATTTTCCGGTGTCATAATTTATCTGAGAGATGTCAACCTTTTTCAAGGTTAATGAAAAAAGATGTACCTTTTGCATGAGACTAAGCTTGTCAAAATGCATTTAATGCCATTAAAGATCCGGAGTATCTGTCAAAACCTCCAATTCTAATGGCTCTAGTTAAAGAAAAGCATGTAATCCTATACATTGTGGCACTTGAACGCTCATTGGGGCATTGCTTGCACAAAATAATGATGACAGAAAAGAAATTGCGCTTTATTATTTGAGTAGAACACTTGTAGGGGCAGAACATAACTACTATCCTATTGAAAAAATATGTTTGGCCTTAATTTTTGTTGTCTTAAAATTACGGCATTATCTATTTGCTCATTACTATCACTTTAATTTCAGGAGCTGATCCTCTTAGATATTAGATGTTCAGACCAGTACTATCGGGGCGCTTGGCAAAGTGGTCTTTGATATTACTGCAATTCAAAACAAAATTTTTCTCTTAAAAGGCAATAAAAGGGAAAGCGCTTATTGATTTTTTAGTAGCGCATCCTATTCCAGATGATATGGAATTGCCTTAGTACTTGCCTAATGAAGAGGTTTTCTTTGTAGAAACTTCACCATGGCAATTATATTTTGATGGGGCAACAAGAAAACGAGGAGTAGGAGTAGGCATTGTGTTTGTTACACCATCAGGGAGCCAAATTCCATGTTCATTTTCTCTTTTGTCATTATGCTCAAATAATGTGGCTAAATATGAGGCATTGGTCATTGGCCCTGAAATTGCTCTTGAATATTGATTGCTTGCAAGCATTTGGCGATTCCTAATTAATCGTCAAACAATAAATAATCAGTATGATTGCTTGCAAGCATTTGCCAAGGTCTTGAAAATTCAATGAAATTGTAAACACGCTATACATATTGCACATAGCAAATAAATCACAGGTTTAAGAGTTTCTTCTAGCGGAAGAGACCTGAGAAGGATCGTCGATTGTCGTTACCAGCCCGCAGGTTGATGTACGCTGTCTGAATGTTGTGAACACAAACCAAGCCTTCGTGTACGCTCTACCATCGTTGTGTAAGGCATAGGGATCGCTACTAGAGTCCTCCCTTTGTTCCACGCTTCTAAATCCATAAGGCTATGGTGATGTCTTAGAGAGAATACTAGAGAGAAAGAGGAGAGAGTGGTTGTACAGAATGATAGAGGGTGCATAGAGAGGCCAAGCCTAATCTGTAGAGAAAGCCACCTTAAATAGTTTCCTATAAGTCTTAAATCTAATAAGACTAGGGTTCCACACACAATAGGAAACCCACTCAATAGGAAACACTTATGAGGTCCACTACCCGCATGTAGGCGGACCATTGGTATGGGTCACGTACCTAACCCAAATATTAACATCTCCCACTCTCCTACGTAGGGTGAGTTAACTCCAAAATCTCTCTTAATCTGTTAATACTCACCTCCTCATATAGGAAATGTAATGTGTAACCTCACGAGAAGAACGTACAAAGATAAGAGCGAAAATGTTAAGTCATCACCGTACTAACAAGAACGCATCACTTAAAAACATCTCGTATATGCCCCCAGACAATCCATAAAACACTAGATCAAGCACTCTTTAATCCCTCATAAATATAAAAGCAGTGCTGCATCCTACATATATGTAATGTACCCATGTCCCATGTCATCACAAATACGATATAGACACTAGCTAGCTAATGAGTCATAAAGCATGGTGTAATATCAAATCATCTTCCCTAAACCCTCCTGCCAATCCAATCCAACTCAACTACTTTCCTTGACATGCCCCCATAAGACCGAATTGTTTCCTTGCCTTTGGAAAACACACTAAAATGGTGTCATCAAGTATCTTCTTCATGACATAGTCTCAGGTCAAAAAGGGCACAAAAACAGATCAAAGTGATCTATGTGGCTCACACAATGATTAGGTAGGGATCCATTCATCACTCTTATTATCGGTCGATATAGAGCACATACAGTATGAAATGTATGCTATAGTGTTAACTCATAAGATGAGCATGTCACTAGAAGATAAAGCAAAAGAACGCCATACGAATCTTAGTCTAATCGCTACTAAAGCGCCTGACCTGAATTTTCTAGCCCAATCGCTTTCTCAACACCTGCCTGAAATCTCACATTCGGCTATAAACAGGCTATATAGAGTTGTGGAAAAACTAGCCCTATGTTCGATCTAATAGAGATCTCAACTTAGCTCAATCTAAGTCAACATATAACATAGCAACTGTATAGCTTGTTCGCCATCTAAGCGCCAAAGATATAAATGTCTCATCTTGCTCGCTAACTCAGCGCCAAAATGAATCACTCGTGTGAGTGGGTCGATTCAAGCCTAGTGACATATCACAAAGATGTATACAAAAATGATATCAACATCCTATAAAACACAAAAGGAATGAATATCAATCCCAAATAATAATGTCAATTACAAATTGAATGTCTAAGCATATCAAATCCTACAATGTCCCATTCTCCTCACATGAGAAGGGAAAACATGTCTGACAATTGGCTTAATCATAGGATCAACCACTACGCTGCCAATGGAGACATGCCTCAAGACCACTTTCTTTTGCATAACCATGTCTCAAACAAAGTACAATCCAACATCTCTGTATTTGGTTCTACCATAATACTAGGGATTATTCGCACACTCTGGGATTAATACACAATCAAAATTACTAGCTCCTTATAAGCTGTAAAATTTAGACGTTGCAAAAATCACCTTAACTAAACAACATCCTGAACAACCGTTGAGCAAGCTATATTCTCCAACTCCATCGGGGACAAGGCAATGCAAGTCTGCTTCTTACCACAAAAAGAAGCACCTTCACCTCCAAGGATAAACATATAACCTGAGGTAGACTCATGAACATCTCAATAAATAGTCTAATCTCCATCGCCGTAACCTCTCAGTCCTAAGTCTCCACTATGATAACATAGGACAATGTCAGCGATCTCACATAGGTATCGAAGAAATTTAATTGCTACTATCCAAAGAACAGGTTCAAGGAAACTCTGATGATCACTAATAATACCAAATACATGCATGTTTGGACGTATACAAAGTATCACGTATTACAAACTTCCTATTGTAGCTACATATGGCGTTGTGGACATGTGATTCTTATCCTTATGAATTTCTGGAAACTAGTCTAAGGTTAAGTTGCCGCCTTTTACTATTGGAGTGTCAATGAGTTTAGAGTTATACATGTGAAAATGTTCAAGAATCTTCCTAATGTAAGTCTCTAAAAACAAACCAAGAAGTTTCTTAGAAAAATCTTAAGCAATCTTAACTCCAAGCACATAATTTGCTTTGCCCATGTCCTTCATCTCAAAATAGAGGACAACCACTTCTTAATGGTGATAATAGTATCTATATCATTCCTAGCTATAAGGATGTCAGCAACATACAAAGGATAATAAGGATATTTCCCTTGGACCACTCAAAATACATGCAATGTGTTCAATCATCACATAACCCACAGCAGTAATAAAATCATGAAACCTCAAATGCCATTGCCTAGACGATTGTTTAAAGCTGTAGACAGAATAGTGACAAAGCACACTTTGCGCTCTTATCCCTTGACCTAAAAAATAAAGTCACCAATTAATCAATATAAATCAAAACCCACTAGTTAATCCATAAAGATTTAAATGTCTAGTTCTCCATTGAGAAATGTCATCTTAACATCTATCTAGAAAATTCCAAATCTAATAATGCGACAACAGTTAGGATTAGGCGAATAGAAGCAAACATCACTACTTGGGAGAATGTCTCCGCAACGTCTATACCCACACATTAGGTATTAACTTTTCGCCATGAGGCACGCCTTATACTTGTTAATTGAATTATCAACCATTATAGAAGATCAACTAACTCCTAAACCCTATTCTCATCTATCAAGCTCAACTCACCCTACATAGCAATAATCCACTCATCTCTAGCATGAGAAGAAAATGCTTCTTCATAGGAAGCCAGCTCATCATCTTCTCTAGAAGCACATAAGAAGGTATCCTCTTCAATCTCAAAATGATGATAAGGAAAGTTTCCACATTTGCTCCTGTGCACTTAAAAATCTTAGCAGGTCATGCAACAAGACATTTTCGTGTGAAACATCCTATGGAACACTCCCACTGGGTTGAAGACCACTTCTACTATCTTCAGTGATTGCAGGACAAGGAACTAATTCCCTACCTCGCTTGAAGATGGTAAGACGTCTTCACATTCCTCTAACACATAGAGTTAAAGATTCTAACTAGTGCCACCTATGCTAGGGAAATCATTCTCTAATGAAATCAACATTGTGCGACTCTATTTCAGTTATTCCTCCGTCGGGATGTTCATCATACATCAAATAACTGTTTAAGCTTTCAAAATATTTTATAAAAATGTTTTTATAGCTCTAGGATTAAGCTCCTCACACTCATGGAGAGTGATGTGAACAATCCTTCTAACCCTCAAAAGGCACAAATGCCCTAAAAATCAGGCTTTCGCATGCTATCGCATATAAAAGGTTGAAGAAACTAACTAAGAAGGCACTCTAATAAGGATGTAGGCAACAGTTAAAAAGAGAATCCCCTAAAAGGATACTAGGAGGTTAACTTACACCATTATCAGTCTAGACACTATTAGAAAAGTCTTATAACTACTCTTTGCTACACCATCATGCCGCGGAATGCTAGAAACAGAGAGTTTTCTGCGCATTCCCATTTCCTCACATAGTTCTCTAAACTGATTCGGTAAGTATTCGCGTCCTTGGTTAGTCCTAAGAGTTCTCAAGCTTCTATCTCTATAATTCTCAATCTCTACTACAAAACATTTGAAAGAATCCAAAACTTTATAGCGGTGAGTGATTAGATGGACACAACTATATCGCGCGTAGTTATCAATCAAAGTAAGAAAGTCAGAAACGCCAAAAGTGCCTTAACATACATAGGGTTGCAAATATTTAAGTGGACTAACTCTAGTGGTCAAGTAGCTCAAATAACTATACTAAAAGGCTTCTTACATGCTGTACTAGCTAAACAAAACACAACCACAAGAAGGTCAAACTTAGCGAATAGGCTCCAAAAGGCTTTCTTAAGCTAATCGAGTTATCCTTTTATATCCACGTCTAACTTGCCAAATAGAACCAATATTTTTATTGACATTAGCAATATAAGATAAGGGAAAAAGAATCATATTATTCAACTCTAAAGTAAAACATGTCCAAAAAATAAACAATACCATCATAAAATATCTAACCATCTA
The DNA here is from genome assembly GCA_039720395.1 of Liquidambar formosana. NCBI lineage: Eukaryota > Viridiplantae > Streptophyta > Magnoliopsida > Saxifragales > Altingiaceae > Liquidambar > Liquidambar formosana. Next base: position 9,322,572 of record CM077827.1, read on the forward strand.
CTTCCAAAACAAAAGAATATCCAAAATCTAAAAATGTTTAAACTGGTAGTAGATATACTGATTATCAAACACATAAAACTAATTGTGTAGAAATAAGATGCGCCCTATGCGCAATTGAAGTTAAGACAAACCAACTTCAAAAACTTCTACATTAGTGGTATTACCCACACACACTATGGGTACCAACTCAAAATGGTGATAATCTATTAGCCCTACTCCATCTCAAAATACATACACTACAAGAAAAATGAGTATTCACAGCGTGCAAAAAACGCCGTTAATGACTTTTCACGGCATACATCCGTACGCCATTAGGTGCAATGCCGTGGAAAGTCCATATTATCCACGGCGTACATTTTACGCCGTAAATAACCTTATTCACGGCATTTTTATGCACGCCGTAAATATCTTTTAACGACATACAACAGAATGCCGTTAATACATTTTAACAGCATTTTGGTGCACGCCATAAATACCTTTTAACGGCATTTTCGAGCATGCCGTAAATATCTTTTAATGACGTACAGATGAGTGCCGTGAATAACCTTATTCACGGCATGTTAGGTACGCCATCAATGGATTATGTAGCATTGTTATACACACTATAAATTCTATTTAACAAGATGCACCAAAGGTCGTGAATAATGCTATCCACAGCATTTTATGCAAGACTTTTCACGGCAAAATGGTCTGCACGCCGTTAATTTTATTATTATTTATTTCGTAAATAGCTGGCATTCAGTATACCATGCTTCAACGATCTAAAATGCAAAACCAATAAGGTTAAAATGGGCATCTGTAGCTTTCACAATTGAATCAATTAGTTTAAAAATAGCCAAACATATGCCTATAAAGATAGAATCTAGGATGAAAGAACCATGCAAAGTCCAGCTCAAATAATAATAAAAGTTCTCTGCTTCCTTTCCTTTTTGAATAATAATAAGAATAATAAAGAACACCAAAAAGGGCTGCTCTGACTACTTTTTTTTTTTTTTTTTTCTTTTTGGATCAGCAACAAAGAGTTATAGTATATAATCCAAATGTAAGAGTACAAAAAGGTAGAAAAAAGAGGACCAACAATCCTCCCGCAGCAGTGAAAAACAGCAAAAAAAAAAAAGCACAAAAAAGGCAAAATTTGCTATAATAGCTAGCTACCTAGCTACACACAGCCGTCCAGTCAGCTTTTACTAAGAATAAAAGAATGGAGACAAATTTCTTGGAAGAATTAGCCCAAAAAGAAGCCAAGAAGTGCACTTTACCCCACGCTTCAGCCCATTAAGAGTCCTTGTCATCGAAGATCCTCCTCTTTCTTTCAATCCAGAGAGTCCAGAAGAATGCCAAAACAGCACACTTCCACAGAGCAATGCAAGAAAACAGCACACTTCCCAAAACTTGGTAGCAAAAAGGCTCCTTACACAGCCCGGAACCACCCATGACTCCCCAGCAAGACTGAATAACTGCTACTACATTGTAGAAGCCATAGGGCAATGCAAGAAAAAATGGTAAGGCAAATAATGTGCATGTGAAAAAAAGAGACTACATGTGCACATGAGATTAGTTGGAAGCGAAGTCTCGAACACTCATTATAAAAAAAAGAAAGAAAAATAATGCATAAAACATGTATTCTAAAAAGAAAATCTCAAGAAATGCAGAAGCAGCCAAAAATAGATAGGTAAACATGAAGAGTAGTTAATTCCTTTTCATATTCTCTGATACAGGTGCATCCCATTTACCAGAAGCATTTTGACTGAAAATTTTTCCAAGTGAATTTATCTTGAGTAAATAGTACCATATACAAAAAAATGAAGTCTGTGCAATAATTTAGTCAATCTAAAGTACTCACTAAAGGAGTAAAGGGTTAGAGGGGAAGTTAAGACATTATAAGATTTTCATTAGAATTTTATCCAAAAAGTAATTAATCCCTACTCACCATATTCCTAAGAAACAAGGTTTTTTCTTTCTTTTTTTTTTTTTTTTGCCACAGGCCATAGCAAATCCTAATTTGGAATTTAGACATTGAGAAGGCAACTTTTCCTCAAAATTGCAGTGAGTTCATGGGTAGAACTACGGTGCAATTGTGTGTTGCATAAATTGGTCATGACACAAACCAAAAGAGAGAGAGAGAGAGAGAGAGAGAGAGAAGTGAAATCATTAAGAAGCAACAAGGTGGCTTCCCAGAAAAGCAACCGGGTAGCATCTTGGAGAAGCATCTAGCCTAGCTATGGAAATTTCCACCACTAGTAAATAAACTTAACAAAATTTCAAAATTCTTGGAGCATCCTAAGCATAACTTGATTCATAACTAAGTCCTACTACTAATTATATATCATAGCCATTATTTAAATTAATCAATCCTAGTCCTATTTTGGATTATGAACATTCCAATGCAAAAAATATTCCAAATTGACCCACTTTGACATTTTCTTGTAAGCATGCTCTACATTATTCTCCCTCACAGTGGAGAAAACTCTACCTCAAGTCCTGTAGTGCTGAAATATCACTCTTCGAGCTTCGAATTTGCATCTTTGTAGGGCATTTCTAATCCTCCAGGAGGGTCTTGCCATTAGCTCATGCCTTTAGCTCATGCCATTATATTTTAAAAAACTATATATCAAAATGCAATTAGAATACTTCCTAACCTTATACATTTTAACTCAGGATAACTTCACCAAAATATTTTTTTCATTTTTATATAGAATATAATTTTACAGACAATATTTCTTGAAGGAACTAGATCATAACATCATTTTCTTCAGCTCTAGATAAAAATCATAGTAGCTTACTCAATGACATAAAGTTCAAAATCCAAAATACCTAAGGAAGATGGAGGATTGGTTTAACGACTGATCTAAAAGGTACTATGTGTTATCAGCATTGCTTATGTTCTCAGCATTAGATCGCTCACTCTATAAAAGATGCAATTGAGAATTTTAATAAATTCAAGGCAGACATATACACACATGCATAGAAATTGGTCTCCTAATTTCTTGACTGTGTAATATATAGATTTTCCCATTAAGTAATAATAACTTCTAAAACAACCCTCAAAAAGCAAAGATCTCTTTCGAAAAGGGAAAACAAAACTTAAGCTAGAGTCCTCACAAATTTAAGTCCATGCAAATCAATATGAATAAGTTGGTCGAGCTAAAAATAAATAAATAAATATTTCAAGGCATTCAAAAACTCCCAGTGGAAAACAATGCAATGCAGGGGGTGGGGAAGTGATACATTTATTAATGGCACTAAGTTAAAGTTTTGCACTGGGAGCTTTTTAGTGCCCTAAAATATTACCTTCAACCTCTATTGGATTGCACACAATATTGCTTGTGTTACCAGCACTAAATTACTTTCAACCTCCCCCTATTGCAAAAATCAAATCCAGAAGCTACAACATCTATTGGACTGTACACAATAGGATCATGGAAATAAGAAAAATTAGTACCTGATGAAATCCTACTGGCATAATCCTCTTCAATGCCTGAAGCATCTTCACTGTCTAAAAATCTGCCAAAAAAAGACTGGCCTCCTTTATCTATAGCACACAGTTCCATACAAGTCTCCCTTCTGCCAGTCAACTCGTAAGCATAAACATCCTGGGAATCTTCCACTAAAACCCTTTCTCTCTGCATATCCCTCAACATAATCCATCTCTTTCACCAAAGTTTGCAACTTTAGAAAATTGAACTTAAGGGAAAGAGAAAACTGGAGGGGAAGGAAGAGAACCAGAAACACATGCAAAATCATTGAACCCCAGAAGAATTAGGCCCAATGAACTCATAAGAATAAGATGGGCCAGGCAGAAAAAAGGCCTCAACTCCAGTCTTAAACATGGATTCACTATGACGCAGGCCCAACCCCTTCTCAGTTAGAGTTGCCTTTGTAATAACTTTAATACTTGCATCGTGCAAAACTTGAACATACATGGAGAATCCATCCTATGACGCAAAGCATCTCATAATACCATTAATTTTCATTAAAATAAATAAGCAAATATCTTCAATTGATGTTCACTACATTACAAAGCCATCAATTTCATTTTTCAACAACACATTCCAACATCAAATCCCTTATTTAGAACAATGGTGTGATGAAAGAGATGTGTGTGCGCGCGTGCGCGTGTGTGTGTGAGTGTGCAATCATAGCTTCATGATAAGCTAAGTAAGACAAAGTTGCTCGAGTTCTCACAATACATAATAACCATAAGAAGAATGTACCCATCTGGAGGACTTGGAGTCAAGATAAGTACTGGTATCATAGCCATTGCATTTCATAGGGCTACAAGCCTTTTAAACTTATGGTCAATGGGATGAGCACAATTTTTTTTCCTTTAGGCGAAAAAGTAAGATGTATTGAACCTATGAAAAGGCCGAAGCCCTATACATGCAAGGTATAAAAAAGAAAAGAAAAAATTACAATGCAAGTGAATGTCAGTAAAAAACAAATGGTCAAAGGACTCCCGGTTACCAAACGTGTGTGTGTGTGTGAGTGTGCAATCATAGCTTCATGATAAGCTAAGTAAGATAAAGTTGCTCGAGTTCTCACAATACATAATAACCATAAGAAGAATGTACCCATTTGGAGGACTTGGCGTCAAGATAAGTACTGGTATCATAGCTATTGCATTTCATAGGGCTACAAGCCTTTTAAACTTATGGTCAATGGGATGAGCACAATTTTTTTTTCTTTAGGCGAAAAAGTAAGATGTATTGGACCTATGAAAAGGCCGAAACCCTATACATGCAAGGTATAAAAAAGAAAAGAAAAAATTACAATGCAAGTGAATGTCAGTAAAAAAAAAAAATGGTCAAAGGACTTTCGGTTACCAAAATACACCAATCCTGTTAAACAAAAAGGATTCCCAACTAAATTTGAATTCAATTCTACAATGAACATTTTTTCTTTTTTGACAATTGATAGAACCTACCCTTTGTCTACTAAAGGAAATGTGTCATCTTGTTGTCTTAAAACTCTTTGGATTGTGCTATTTTTCTCTTGTTCAATAGCTCAATTTTTTCCGGTTTTGAGTTTTTTATTGTGGTGCTAAGTGGCTAATCTAAATGGATAGATATTTGGATAAATGCTTGACCATTAACAATTTGGTTAGAAGGATTTTTATGATACCAATGGCATGGTAGCTTAGTGACATTTGTCACAGATGACAGCAAGGTAGTAGTTTATTTTTATTTTTTTGATCGGCAGCAAGGTAGTATACAGAGCACTGAGAATTATTAAATTTTTTACTTACGTAATGCTACATTGAATCCTTTATCTTAAGCACTAAGAATGTGTTTCTAATAGTAATACAAGATTAAGTAAATTAATAAATATTTTTTAGTACCTACGCTTTGCCTTAGGACCAGGAGTTCTCATTCAAACCACCGAGTAAAACATGCGTGTTAAAGTATTCAAGTTTCCTGACTTAAGAAAAGTTATTTATAAAAGAATAAAAAATAAAATAAAATAAAAAAACCATCAGCAGAACAACTTACACTCAAGGTACCCAATAATATCCAAGATCAATTCATCGCGAAACATTTTCTCAAAGATCTGTTGACTATTGAGTAAAACTGCAAGTAACCAAACACAAAAATCACTAAGCACAGCAATGTAACATTTAACTAAGTGGCATAAATTGAGGACATAGAACAGAAAGGAGTAAAAAAAGAACTAACAGATCCCTCTGACTATTTTGAATATCATGTGATGGCCATCTATGTTTTCCAAGTCTTCGCAGATTCTAAATAGGTCCATCAGCTTTCGGAAAAAATCTTGCCACATGAAGATAAAAAATTCATTCAAAAGATCTGAAACATATTACTCACAATCAAAACAAGGAAAATAGAGATAAATTAGTAACAGCAATGAGTTGGAACAGCCATCAGGCTTAACTCAAAAAATCAAACCACCACATGAACTTAAGCCAAACTGGGCCTTATAAGTCTTATTGCATTACCAAAGCTTCCAAAGCTTGAGCAAGTGGATTACCCAACACATGGCCACGATTAGTGGTTAGTGTTTGTTGACAATAGAACTTTATTAGCATCTCATATTATATAGTTTCTTTAATATTCATATCATACACAATTGATTTCTCTGAAATGGATAATGGGTAAATAATTTAGTAACAATATTAAACAACAGATACAATGAATGACATGTTATACATGGCAAATATTTTGAGCAACCATATGGGCACCTTGCCAAGTCATCACATGAGCTTAGCCAAGCTTTCTGATAAGCTATGGTCACCACATATTTGACTGTTTAGATAGCAGCTTCTAGTCAATTAATTTTTAAAAAGATTACTGGGCTAGTACCAATTCGAGGAAATGAAAGAGATTCAAAAATTGATGCGAATAATTTTAATTCGTATTCAATCCTTTTGCCCCTGAAAACTCATACTATCGACTCCTTAATCATTTCCCAAAAAACCCCCATTCTAGATTAGATCAATTATGGACGTTCATCTTAGACATATGCTATGCAGATTTGATTCATGTTGCTTTGTTTTCACAACACGGTGCGCTAAAACATCTAGTGTACCCAAAAAAAAAAAAAAAAAAAAAAAAAAAAATTTCAAAAAACAAATAAATCATCCGTATGTTTTCCTTCATAAAACGTACCTCTTTATTTCAGTTGCTGCTGCTACCTCGACTTCCTGTGCTCGAGAACCTTCTCTTCCACCACTCCTTATCCACAACCTTTCCAGATCCCTCAGCCCCCAGCGGCGGCAGCAGCTTGGGAGAAACTTTCGAGCACGAATTCATCACCAAATTCGTCTTTTTAATCTTGCTCTTTAATCCAAACGAAAATGGAAAAACCATCTTGAGAAATAGACCTCCATTATTATCCAAGCTTCCACTTCTTATCATCCGCCCCTTCTTCTCACCCTTCTTCTACTCCTTCCCACAAATCTAACAAAAGAAATAACAAATCTAACAAATTGTAGAAAAAATCCCAGAAGAATCTCCCAAAATGTAGAACAAATCCCACAGAAATCTAGGAACAAAGTTCAGAAATTTCACAAATCGCAAATGATAAACATAAGGAAAACAAAAATAAGAAAAATAAACTAGTTATAGTCTTTAAACTCACAATATCAAGCTATAAAGACACCGAAAAACATTAGGTTAAGAGAGGAAAACCTGAGTATTTCTCCAAATCGAAAGCCCCAATTTCTCGTTCAAGCCCTAGATGTCGACTTCTTGATTCTCCACGATAGACCAGTAACAAACGGGTGAGAGACCATCTACGCAAAGGAAGAGATGAGGAGGAAACAGCCAAAACCCTAGGTGTGGGTGGGGAAGACATAGGTGCGTGTAAATACCTTCAGTCGAAGAGAGAAGAGAAGAATACAAGCTGGGAAAACCAAAAGAATAAAAAAAGAGACAAAAAAATCGAAGAGGGAAAAGAAAAAAAATGACCGCTAAATTTTCGTGGTCTATGTAATATTTTTTATGGCGTTTGAGCAAGCCGTTTTGTGCATGGGTGGTGTCAAAATATACACGGCATTCAATTAAACGCCGAAACAAACCTCATTCACGGCGTTCTTATTACACCTGCCGTTAAAACTGCCCACATGGGGTTTATTAATGGCGTATAAGTGCAACACGTCGTAAATGACCCTCATTGACGGCTTGCCATCCTTGCATGCCGTAAAAGCCACGTCGTAAAAAATCGTTTTTGTTGTAGTGATATTTAGCTGCACCCGCATCTCAATCCAAATAAGGAAAGAATGAGCAACTAAATTATGATCACATGCACAAATGCAAAGAAAGTTCAGTGAAAAAGATACCTACTTTGCCTCAGTGCATTTAGGAGCGAAGTATTTCAACCTTGCATAGTTATAGCATATTATTTCGGATAACCCTTCTATCCTTGGTAACAGGGTAATACACGTACTCCCCTATTATATTAACAAGAATGTTGTTTAACATAATAAAGCGTGTGAGGGGCAATACACATTTCCCAATAAAATCAATAAGCATATTGTTTAGCATAGTAAAGCGCATGCTACAATCTATCTTGAATCAAGATTGGTAAGCCTCAAATTTACAAAGTCAAGGCAGTGTAGAGTTATATACACATCCATAGGTCGGATTATGCACTACAACAAAAATAGTCATCCACGGCGTGCAAAGTACGCTGTGGATGACTTTTAACGGCATACAAAAAAATGCCGTCTTGGGCAACACCATGGAAAACCATTGTATATCCACGGCGTACTTTGCACGCTATAAATATGGTATATTGCACGCCGTGAAACTACATTAACAGCGTTCTAAATACGCCATGCATAACATTTCTATGGCATACATGGCATGCTGTGAATAAGGTTTCTACGGCATACATAGCACACCGTGAATAAGTTTTCACAGCATACTATGAATGTCGTAAATAATGTTCCTATAGCATAAAATGCAAGCCTTGAATAATTTATCCACGGCATAATATGCATGCTATGAATAAGTTATCTATGGCATGCATTTTATGCTGTGAATAAGTATCTACGGCATAAAATGTGCACCGTTAATGTGCCTCCCTTTTTTTTTGGATATCCTAGCTTTTTCCTTTTGATATTCACCTGTTTACCATTCAATAATTTTTTGCTCACATACATTCTAAAGCAATAAGTATGCACCAATTTGTAATCCAATAATCCATGATTACTACTTAAAATTAGAAGTCAAACAAAGTACAGATTATATTCATTAATTTCATGAGAGCAATACAAAAAACTTGCCTCTCAAAGACAAAAAAACTACAACCCATCCAAAAAACAATCTCTCATATACAAAAAACTATAGCCCATCCAAAAAAAAATATATATGTTTCTCATCTAAGTTTGTTTTTAAGACAACCAAAAATCTATAACTTTCAACTTCTCTTTTCTGAATTCCCAATTAATTGATATCCAGCTTGAATTTGCATATGAGATTGGGATAAAGTAGCTTAAGTAGTAACTTGTGCCAAAGCCTGCTGATAGGACATACCAAAAGGACCCTACATGGATTTCAACAAGAAAATAATTGAATACCCAATACAATTACAAGCCATTTCTTTCGAGGACAAGTATATGGAATTGACACAAAAACACAATATAGCACCAACACAATAAATGTGGCCTCAAAGTCTCTAACCATAAACATATGGCATTGGTAGGTGGACCTTCTCTTTCTCTAATGCAAATAGCCAATAAAAACTTCACTTCAAAAATATGAGCAAGGGGATTGAGTCAAGGCATTCACTACCTTATAAAGGTTTCAATGGGTTATGAATAGGTTTAACAACTTATATAGAGAGGGGGAAAGAATTATGTGAAATAAGGAGCAAGTGCAATGTTTGTAATGCCACATTTACTAGATATTAAAAATAGGTAAAAGTATACGTTGTAATTATATATGGTGACAATTGTTAATTCTAGAATTATATTCATATTAAAAATGTCTATATTTACATTTCATACTTGAATCTATTATTTATAAATTCTCTATTTATACATCTAATTTTTTGGTCAAGGTAAAACATATAGGTAAATTCTATAAATAAATAAAAAATAATAATACTTAAGGAAATTAGGGAGAGAGAAACTAAACGCAGATCTTATGGATGCAACATATGTAATGGCATAGAAATCACGATCAATGAGTAGCTGAAAATTTTATTACAAGTACACAGTTCATTCTAATACTTTAATTCACTTATTGGTACCTTTCTTTTCTCTTAAAACACATTTAGATACAGTCATAGAAAGCTTTCTCGATGTTTGGGGATCAATTGTAGATGAATCTATTAATATCTTTGGTCTTAGGAGATTGCCACCATCAAGCAAACCATTTGGTCCCATGTAAACATCCAATACCTACATAAACAAACTCAATATATTCACCAGCATCTGTACACAGTAAAAGAAAACACAAACTTTGGGAGCAAGGAAAATTTCAATATATATTATACCCATAATATGGTATTGAGAGTTCAAAAATCAGCCTACTGAAATATAAACCAGCATAGGTAAACAACACAAAAGCAGTCTCAAAGATTTCCTATGGATTTGTAACTGCTTGATGCATAGCCTAATTACAAGCAAACAATAAATTTACGGATAACTGGCTTCCCTTACCCAAGTAAAGGGTAACTTGATTAAATGGTATGAGCAAGATAACAAGCTAGTAAATTATGAAAGATCAAGAAATAAAACCATGCATATGATCAACTAGACCTAATGTATGAAGAGAACAAGCCAAATGGAATTATAAAACTCACATGAGAAGGATGAAGGCAACATAGTAATTACAACATCACTTGCTTCTGCAACTTCTAAAGGTGTTTCTTTTGTGGGAACCCCCTTGTCCGAGAACCTCTTCATGACGTTGTGGTTTCTGAAAGAGAACCAAATTACCAACATGGCTCATGGTAGAGATGTGCATTCTAAACTTTCCATGAACACTGACAACCAAATTAAACTTATAGCTACCTAAGTGGGCTTCACTAACATGAAACACATGCTTATACCCTCCACCTATACCATCAATAGCTTTCAAACAGACTTTCACAGACTTAAATTTCCACCGATTTATCAGAATATATATGACTATCAATATGGTATATATAGTGAATGAAATAATTAAATCAAATTCTAAGAATTCTAAGAAGTCATACATTCTATAACTGCACATAAAATATTCGAATACCTTACATGTCATGAACAGATACTTTATATCCAGCCTTTATTATATTATTCGCCATTCAGGAGCCCATATTTCCTAGCTCTATGAACCTAACACTCTGTCATACATCAATGGAATGAAAAATATAAACAAATTCTACAACAATGAGCCAAAGACTAAATCCACACACACACACACACACACACACACAAAAGGGTCATAATTTTTCAGTGTGAAACTAAAATAATAAAAGAAGTAACAATCTAAATTATTTTTTTTCCACAAAAAAAAAAAAAAAAAAAAAAAAAATTGTAATCTACATTGTTAGGAGACTCAGGACACAAAAATAAACTCATTCAAAATGTGTATGTGGCAATGTGGGAAAGAGAGAGAGTAACAAAATATGCAATTGAGAATAAACATAACAAAGCTTGATGATGCATTTTTTTAACCGTAATTTCTCACAAGAAAAAACATTGCATCTATTCATTAAATCAAACTAATAGAACAATCTTTATTGTTTGAAGACAAGTTTGTCTAATTTGGAAACCTAGCAGAATATACTCCAAATCGACAGAACTATATCCCCTTTGAAGACAAGTTTGTCTAATTTACAGAATTGGAATTCCAAATCATATACAATAATGCACAGCTGGATACAGTCTAACCAAAAAGGAAAAGGGAGAAGCAATCATCAATACCCTCACATAACCATTGGCCAATTGAGAATTGGCAAAGAAGAGCTTCTATATCTATCTTTCACAACCTAGATACCCCCAATTCAGACTAAAAGAACACATGAAGTCATAGTCTTCTTTGCTTGGACATAAGACCTTTCATTAAGGAAAAAGAAACCAGCCCATCAATTTTCTCACACACTCCTTTAAGAAATGGAAAGACAAAGCTTGATTATGTATCGTATTTACTATCAAAATAAGCAAGGTGGGTTTTTGGGCCGAATCCTTATTCTGATAGTAAATATGATATCTCTCTCTCTCTCTCTCTCTCTCTCTCTCCTCCCGTGGACAGGCATCTTACCAAACCATGTAATCTTTTGTTCTTTGTGAGTTGGGCTTTCTGATTTATTATTTACTTTGACCCCGCTTGCCGCATAACAAGCTTGATTATGTCTCTTTTAAAGGTTATATACACACAAGTGAAAAACAACAACAAAAACATACATACACACACATATCTGCTTATTCTATATAAGTTTATGAACGCAATTAAAAGCATACATACACACACATATCTGCTTATTTTACAAATAATTTAACTAAAAAAAAAAAAGGGATTTTTTAACTACATCTAAGCACTGGTAGGACATGGCTCTAAATTCTGTTCAAGCTCTACACCCACTTTGCTAAATTTTTGGGAATTCATAAAAATTAGAGATATCAATTATACATTTCGCTAAATTTTGAAAAACATGTTAATGCATTGATTAAGTTCCAAATAGAGCTGCAAGACACCTATTATATAAAATGAAAATGTGGAAATAAATCAAGCAAAGCTATTGAGAATTCACATAAAAAAGAAAGAAATCAGTATTCAAAACACTTGAAGTCCAATGCATAGTTAAAGCAATAAAAGATGCATACCTGCCTTGGAATAACAAGGTAGAAATCCTCAAATGGTGGAATATTTGTGTATCCAACAAAATCTCCAATAAGATTAACTCTTAGAAAATTATCACTGGATACTACTGTTCTATTCTTAGGTCCCACGACCACTTCCTGATAGCAAAATAGAAGTCCAGAACAATCTTCTTCAATGAACTTCTTACGTCTAAAAGTATACAGTAAGGCGTGAAATATAAAATATGATTCTTCAAATTCCTCCAAAACTGGAGAGATCATTGAGGGAACATTTCGAAACCCTATAAACGAAATAAACATAAAAAAAGGAGGGAATAAATTAAGGCAAAAGCCTACCAGGCCACATTGGGCTAATCTCGGAGAACCACTCAAGAATCACCAAAGATATACAGTCAAGCACCTTGCTGTGCTCCATCTCTATCAAAACAAATTAAATAGAGACACCATTCTAGTTGTTGTTACTCGTAGCCTTATCCTCCTTCGGCCCCTTCTACATTTTCTGAGAAGCTGAACAAAGAATGAGGTTAAAATTCCAAAATTATTTCTTTCTGACATTTTCTCAGCAACTGGACAGTTAAGGTTTGGAATAAAAGAAGAATATAAAATTGATATCTAGGGTTTAGAATGCTCATCAGAACTTCGATTTGGCACAAACCTCATTCGTAGCCCATAGCTTCATCTGATAAATCTTCGGAGGGTTAGGTAAGATTAGGGTTAATAATTACCAAATTGGAGAAGGAGGCGTTGGATTTGAGCAGAGGGACGCCAATGACAGCGATAGGGAAGGTCGACGTTAGCTGGAGGGGATAGTGGCAACAGGAGGACTGATGGTGATGACCGTCGGCGAGACGTAACAGCGGCGTAATTGCTATCGGTGGAGCCTCGACAGTGATGATGGTGGGTGTGAGATCTGGCGGTGGTGCTCCGATTGGGTGAAGCTCGAGATGAGGGTTTCGATTTGGTGAGGGTTTCCAGTGTGCGGGGGAGGGTTTTGATTTGGGGATCTCAATGTGGGTAAAGGTGAAGTTGAAGGTGAAGTGGAGGAGGGTTTGGGGATCTCAAATGCAAAGGAGGGTTTCGATATTGGAAAGACAAAAGGTGAAGTTGCCTTTTGCTTTTCTACAAAAGAAAATGATAAAGTAACAAAACCCTCCATAAGAAAAAACATAAGAAAAAAAAAAAGGAAAAATATAACGATAAGGGAAGGGAAATAAGGCCGCCAAAATTTCGGTGAATTCTAAAGTTGGGCCTAGTTATTCACGGCGTGCAAAAAAAGCCGTCTTAAAAGTTACCCACGGCGTGTTTAAACTATATGCTGTTAATTATATTCTAGTTATTCACGGCGTGCAAAAAACGCCATCTTAAAAGTTATCCACAGCGTGTTTAAACGGCATGCCGTTAATTATGCGACATGTACTCTATTAACGGCATACATTTATTGAATGCCGTTAATCTAGCTCATCCACGGCATGCCACATATGCATGCCGTAGATATAACGCCGTGGATGACTTAATTTGTTGTAGTGACAAAACTGGTCAAAATATCCAAGAGCACTTACTCATTTAAAAGGTATTGATTTTCTAAGCCATATGTATGCTAGTCATCATTTCATTCATATTGTACAGGATTGACATTATTATTTACACATCTTTCTATTCATTCAAAAAACCCAAATGAAAATTATTATCCCTTCCCACACATCAAGATCAAAAAGTGTTGCTATTGCTCATGATCATCTCCCGATAGTGTAGGTTAGGAGTATAATTCTCAATTGTTTTTCGTACAAATATACATATTAGGAGATACAAAATCTCGACTAAAAACATCCACGGTATTATATTAACAAAATAATATAATAAATTTCTCCGTAAAAATAAACACACAGGTCCCCACATGGAACCAAATTGGTAACTTTTAGAGCCTATGTTAACAAAATTCCACATACATAATGCGCGTCGCGAAACACATCCCTTTACATGGCTTCTCAAAATAGTACATGAAATAATACATTACATTCTCAAAAATCCTACTACAATGAATCTACTGCAATGAATAAACAAATGAGGATGTTGCGCCACACATTATGTCTCATAGAATAATCTTATACCCCAAAAACAAGGAAAATATAAGCTCATTCCAAATTTACCAAAAATCCATCTATTTAATCTTAGAAAGGTCCTTTAAATGGATGGTTAGGACATGCTCAATCCCAATGGGAGTATGCCAACAAGTCTCGTAAGGCAAGTAATATGTTGGCGGTAATCAAATTGCGCAACACAATAAAATAATTAATTACACAAATTAATTAATTAATTACCACATGTAATTAGGTGATGCACAATAAATCCACATCGCGTAGCTCTCCCAATAACACTTTCTCACTCCCATATGGTCAAACAAATTATCATAGCCTCTGGAAATTTTTATTTTGCATAAACGAATTTTATTTTATTTTTCAATAAGGAAAAACACACAAAAATTAGATAAATAAAAAATCCAGAGGTTAGTATAGGAGGTGCAGCAAGCCAGGGTCACAAACAAGCCCCAAAAATAATTCACAAATTTTCTAGGCCACCAAACACCCATGCACGTACTTCTACGCAGGCAAGTAGGGTTCCCGTTATGTATGTTTTCTAATTTAATTTTATAATAACTTTTCTAGTAAAAATATAAACTTTTAAATTAAAGATTACTAAAAAATCAAAAATTAAATTTTATGAATTTAGGAAAAAACGGCATTCAAATTGGAGTTCCACAGCCTCCACACTCTCTCACATTCTCTAATAGGCAAGTGTAGGCGTCGTAATTTTCTGCACTTCATCTTTTACCTTAATACAAATTCGCACAAGATTTGCATGTTCAAGGGGTCAACTTCTAGGGCTCATATTTTTTGCATATGGTATCCAAATTGCGCAAATAATACGTCGTTGGAAATCCCTCGCGACGTAGATTTCCAAAATACTAATTATATCCATTAATAATAGGTCTAGGTACATCGAAAAATAGCCCAAAGTTTCGGAAAAAAACCCAATTTTCAAAAACAAGGGTTTGTGTTTTCTCCCAAAATACACATTTGTTTCTCATGAAACTTGACGGGGATATTCCTCACACATAGGAGAACATAATCACATAAAAAATTTCGATTAAAAACCACTTTTAAAAAAAAAAAATCGTTTTTAAGAGACCATTCAATGGTGTTTTTAGAGAGAGAATACAACCATAGCAACTATTGGGCGACCAACAAGACTATGGCTCTGATACCAATGTAAACACGCTATACATATTGCACATAGCAAATAAATTACAGGTCTAAGACTTATCTCTTGTGGAAGAGACCCGAAAAGGATCGTCGCTTGTTGTTACGAGCCCGTGGATTGCCGTACGCCATCTGAATACTGTGAATACGAACCAAGCTATAGCGTACGTTCTACCATTACTGTGTAAGGCGTAGGGATCGCTATTAAAGTCCTCCCTTTGTTCCACACTTCCAAATCCATAAGGCCATGGTGATGCTTTAGAGAGAATACTAGAGAAAGAGAGGGGAGAGTGGCTATACAGAATGATAGAGGGTGCATAGAGAGGCTAACCCTAATCTATAGAGAAAGCCACCTTATATAGTTTTCTATAAGTCCTAAACCTAATAGGACTAGGGTTCTACACACAATAGGAAACCCACTCAATAGAAAACACTTATGAGGTCCACTATCCGTATGTGGGCAGACCATGGGTTTGGGTCACGTACTCGACCCGAATATTGACAGAAACCATGGTAATGAAATTAACTGCAGTATTGTAACTGAATTTGACAAAGAGAAACTTGCAAGTTCAATCCTAAATTGGCCTTGGATCATCACTACTTTAACCTTTTTCAAAAACATATTGACTTTTATCATATCAATCTCGCCAATGTCCTTGAGCATAAGTTATGTGCCCTGATGTAATTGAGCATTGCAAGGATTATAGGAGAATAAATAGAAAGACAAAGAGAAAGAACAAAATTTTGTACCCCACTCATCTATCAGTCCTTCTGGCTACTTCGTAGAGATTATGACAAATAGTAGCTAGGAATGCTAACCTTTTCTTCTTTCTTCTAGCTTTTGTTTATTATGGCCACACAAAAAAAAAAAAAAAAAAAAAAAAAAAAAAAAAAAAAAAAAAAAAAAGGCAGTTGAACCTTAAAAGCTTCGTAAAATTTATTTTATTTATTATTCATAGAGATATTAAAAGTTCATATACAAGTCAGTGCACAAGCCACACAAGCTTAAAACTATAAATTGTTGCAATAACTTCAATTGATAGTAGAGTGAGCAGAGTCAGTTACAGTGCCCATCCATGCTGGTGGAAGCATCCCAGTTTGCTCATGAACAGTCTTGAACAATGGTGGCAACATGCGATAAACCCCAGCAACCTCCTTCATGGCACCATGACTACCAGTACTGCTGGCTCCATCCATGGCCTCTCCGCCGCCACTTCCATTTGTCCAAATGCTAATTTTTGGTTGTAGTCCACGTACGGCCTCAGCATTAATCCTTGCAATCTCTTGAAACATTCCACCGTTGATCATCATGTAATCCCTCAACGCCGCGTAATTACCTCCCAATGCGTCTAGAAGGGTGCGTATGTAGTTCCCTTGAGCTTGTGCGAGTGCCAGTATTCCTTCAGCATCTTTCTTCTTCGCGTACAATTCTCCATCGGCCACTTGTTGACGAGCATAAAATGATGCCTCAGCGATTGCTTTTTGTGCCTCGGCTTCTTTCTCCTTCTCATAGAGAATTGCTTCTGCGGCTTTTTGTTTCTTATAGAGCTCCCAGTTTGCCTCTTGTACCTATGTTTTGATGGAAACGGCTAATCAACTGGAGAGAGCACAACTCAAGTTGTAACTAGAGACAGTCCATTTGTGCAACTTAATTAATAGACAACACACCACCCCCCCCCCCCCCCCCCCCCCCCCCCCAAAAAAAAAAAAAAAAAAAGGAAAAAAAAGAAAAAGAAAAAAGAGGACTAACAATAAATTGCTGTAAGAAGTTGCTCTAACCTCATTTACATTTTTATTTTTAGATTGTCAAGTCCTAAAATACCCCTTCGGATTGGTTGTGCAGAAAATGCAGAATAAGCACACATAATAATAAGTAAATAAATACATTATATAAAAATAAATAAATATAATATTGAAAATTAATTTGCTAGTGGCTTTGTAGCTAGCCTTGTGGCGTTTGCATGCCTCACTTGTTAAGTGAGTAATCTTTAGGTTCAGGCTTATGAAGAACCAATTTGTTGATAGTTAGGAGGGTTATAGATGAAAGGATAGGCTTTATCAATTGTCAAAATGTAAAAAATAAAAATGGAAACTTGGCTATTTAAGATTTTGGGCATAAGAAAACAATAATTTCCACTCAAGCCTATTGGTTACGAATATTTTTTTTGGCTGAGTTGAGGTCAGATGCCGCTTGTTTTGCTTGCTGTGGTTAGTATTCTAAGATCTTACTTTAGTTGGTGTTTTGTTGCTGTGGATAAAACATTCTCACAAGTCGATCATACTTGATAACCAAGTGGCCGGGATAGGTTTTGCGGTTGAAAGCAATTTAAACCTAATCTATTTAGAGCAGATTATGTGGCTCTTATTTGATCCGTCCAGCTAGCTAGCATGCTGATATGGTTCACAGAATCACAACCAAGAGTATCTTTTGCCAATCTTCTACGGACATGTGCTTCGGTGTCTATGTGTTCACGGTTTTCCTGAATTTCCTACCTCATTGTGGCATTGCCTTAGGACCCGTAGTTTGGGTGTCCAATTCAAACAATTAGTTAGATAATTCAACAAATTTTACATAGCATTGAAAAAACAAATCTATCAGCTTGAATTAATAAAAATTAAAAAGTTGAAATTATCATTATAATTCTTAAAATTCAAGAAATTCCATTATTTTGAATTTCACTCTTATTTGTGATGATAATCATCAATTTTTTGAATTTTTTAATTCAAAGTAATGAAATGTTTTTTCGATACTATGCAAAATTTATTGAATTATCTAATTTTGAATTGGATATCCAAACAGGCCTAAATGTTTATTGACACTATTCCATCATGGGGACAAAAATATGCATTAATTTTTTGTACCGTCCATATATACACTATGTCAATCTGCCTAGCATTGATATATATATGTAGGTAGTTATATATGTTCCCATCAGTAAGTATTGATATAAGTTATATCAGCATCATGCATTGGGAGTTGTACCTCTTATATTGGTCCAATGTACCTCATATCTCACTAATGCATAGGGATTGACTCTCAATGCTGGTATTATATATATCATCACGTGCTTACCTAATCATCATCTTATATGTAGGAAGTGACAATTGGACAACCACAAGTTCACCATAGCATTAGTAGTTTACTTAAACAAGATTTGGACGCCTTGAAGAGCTGATAAAAAGAAACTCCAAGGAATATAAATCCTCGTACTTTTTGATATATAAAAATTTCTTGTGTAATAAATCAATTGTTTCAAAAATCAGATATGGACTTACTTTTATTTTTATTTTTTGATAGATGGACTTATTCTTACATGTTGGTTGCTTATTACATTTAGTAATTGTAGTACTTTATCTGTTTCTAATTGATTGTTCCCTTTAAAATAAAACACGTTCAAACACACTTTTTAAGGAAACCCTATTAAATGCTTTCACATCAATATAAATGTTTTGACATTCCAATTTTGCTCTCAAGTGTAAAGAACACTAGCAAAAGAAAAAAATACATTTTTAAGGGCAGTTTAGAAAATAAGATAAAAAGAATCAATGACTTTTGAAATGTGACAATAATTTTGAAATATCCAAAAAAAAAAAAAAAATAGACCACTTATTTAAAAACGGAGAAAGTTCTCAATTACATTATTGTAATGATTCTACTTATATTTTCCTACGGACAAACACTTGGATACATACCCAATATGTGAGGCCATATATTTATAGGTCTATGACTAAAAGTAATGACAGACTATTGACTATCATAAAAATATTTTACATATTGTATCACCTTTGCCAATAGACTTTATTCATTCAATGTTAGGTTATCTATATTTTAAAGGACATATATGTTGAATCAACCTCCTACAAAACCATTAGATTGGAGAAATATATTTATTATTTTATGTTTTCCACATTTGCCAATAGACTTTATTCATTCAGGGTCAGGTTATGTATATTTTAAAGACGTACGTGCTGAATCAATCTCTTACAAAACCATTAGAGTGGAGAATAATAGTTATTATTTTGTGTTTTTCTCATTGTAATTTGTCTGCAATTCAATGATAGATTGTCATTTTCCTATTTTTAATATTATAAATCATTACTAAAAATACTTTATATATCTATACATATATCTTATGAAAAAGATGCTTAATTACCTTAGTGTCATACTCAACGCTAGCCTTGCTCAGAAACTCAGCCTTGAGCTTCTCCGTCCGAGTCAACGCATTCATGATCTCCACCTCCCTCTGCAGCTCTGCCTCTCGCAGCGCCACCGCTTTCGCCGACTCCACCTCCGCCACCTGCGCCTGCTTGGCCCACCTGGCCTTCCTCTTCGCCAGCTCCGCATTCGCCTCCGCCACCTCGGCATCTCTCTGATTCTCAAACACCTTCACCTCAGTCTTCACCCTTATCTCCTCCTTCCTCCCCTCTCCTTGCCTTTGCGTCGATATAATCTTCGTCTCCGCATCAATCCTCGCCTCATTCTGAAGCGTTTTTCCTTGTCGAAGCTTCGCCCCAACCTCCCCCTTCATCTTCGCCTCCGCCACGTCAACTTTCGCCTGATTCGCAGCTTCCATCTGCGTTTTTTGGCCCAAGTAAGAAAAGTACTCATGACCAGGCACATCGACGAGTTGTTTGACGTTGGCGTTGTATATCAAAAGCCCAAACTGGTTGAGTTCAAGCTGGACTTTCTCGAAAACTTCTTGCTTAAACCCTTTGGTTCCTTTGAAGACCTCTTCCATGGTCATGGAGGCGACAAGGACACGAGTTTCGCCTTCGATGATGCCTTGGACAAGCTCTTTGACGTGGTTAGAGAGCTTGTCATGGGGGGAGATGAGCTTGGCATATTTGAGGAGGCTTGCACGGTCGTCGACACGGGGGCCGATAGTGAAAACGGCGGGGAGGACGAAGGGGAGCTTTTCGGCGCTCATGGCTTGGACTTCGAAGGTGTAATTGACGGGGGAGAGGTCGATGGTGGTGTAGGATTGGCCGGGGAGAATCCATCCTTTTTTGGCGAGTTTTATGTCGTCTATACCTATGCCGGTGATCACCAAGTATTCTGATGCGCTTGCTACTCTATACATGGTTGAGAGCAACAGAAAATGTTTGGGGTGAAGCTTGGGAGGTGTGTATATATAACAAGTTTGCTCGAGAGGGAGAGATTCAGAGAAACTTAATTGGGTCATTGGGTGGTATATTTTTGTAGAATATGCTATTTCACTCATGGCGGCTTTTCCTTATTCTATACTAGGCTCCACATGATTGTTTTCATCTATACATTTTTTACACATAATTAAGGCGAGTGGTAAAAATAGATAGCAAAAGATATGTGATGTGGCATTTTCCTTTACTAAATTGATTCACAAGTACTTGCATTTCAAAGTCTAGCATTTTTCTATATATACTTTCCGAGATTCATATTGGGTTTTACATACTTCTTATAAACTCAAACATAAGAAGAAAAAAAGATTTAATATTTTCAGTAATTTCTAATTTGTTATTATCACAGCAACCAGTAAATGAAAAGATGAAATTTCTCATATAGTCTTATGGGCAATATGAGAGAATTTAATTAAAGGATGGGAAATTGGGAATAGAATATTATTGATAATGGTGTAGACTTTACAATAAAATTTCTTCATCATTCTCCTACTAGTTTTATATACTAGTTTTTTATATCTTATTTTGGTGGGGACCCGTCTTCATTCTAATCGCTATGAACTAACAATTTGCCAAATAATTAATACATGAAAAACGAAGAGAATAGCATTGTCCAAAATTAATGAACAGAGGCTGAATTAACCCAAGGCCCAATTAAAACTAAACATAAGCAAAAATGAGCAGGGCTTAATCGGCCAATGGATTGACTCATTTGCCCATAGTTTACACAACTGAATCGACAGCCTGACAAAATTTCCGTACCTTTTGACTGTTTCGATAACTCCATAGGCAAAAATGAGGCAGATTTTGACATTTTGAATTGAATGGCAATGACATTTTTGGGTGGGACTAAAATCCAGAGTCTTACCCTGTTGGCTGTTTCGACAATTCTACAGGTTATGGGGGCAGCTTGGGACATTTTATAATCCCTACACGCTTGATGACAGATTAATTGACAGCGAAGTGCTTACCAAAAAATAGGCAATAAAACATTTATAAACAGGCTAGACACAGACCAAAAATAGGCAATAAAAGTTATAAAACATTTATATTTTGATTTTTTTTTTTGTCCATGGTTTAAACTTTAATTAAAGAATTGTTACAAATTTTTTTATAAAAAAAAAACAATTTTTCACTAGTCAACAAAGTTGGCCTGATGTATATATATGATTATTATTTGGCATTTAGTTATTCGCTAAAAATGCGCAAGCTCGAGAGGCCGGCCGAACAGCGCAAGTGGTCCATGCCATGCCACGCAATTAGGCCCACAATCGTGCCTTCATACAAGATGGTTGGGTTGCCATACTGACTCGTCATGCGTCGCTAAGCGCAAAGGCCCTAACAGCTCTATGCCTCTAAGGCTCGTAAGCTTTATGTCCCAGAGTTCCACTCATGAGAACCTAGAAATCAGCCTGCTCATAAAATTGCCTTTTCTAGGGAATTCTGATACCGCGTTATTTGTGCTAAGAAAGTAAAAAGCATGCAACATCAACATACTGGCCTTTATATAATAGGATAGAGGATAGCGATCAAGTAAGAAAGTGCTAATATATATGATTAGCACTTACATTGAGGTTGTATTGTGTACTGATGAGTTATGAGGTACATAGGGTCAATGCATAGTGATAATATAACTTATACAAGTACATTCTTATCTAACCGGAACTGATAGTATAGAATACTGGTTTATCCAAACCAATTAAAGAAACAAAACCCTAGGTACGTAAGTCATGCCGTATATACATTGGATGACTTAACAGATGCAAATCACACAAAAAGTTATGACACGTTATATAATAATAATCCCTCAATCTTGGCCCTTTGATAAGATATGATATCGTTATATTCTTAGTTGTCACATTAAGTTTATCTTTAAAATTGTTTCACTTTTCCACGTAAACACACTAGGTTTATTGCAATGGATCAAGCAATATTAATCAAACTTTAGTTTCATTTTTATCAATGGAATCAATCTGGTTTTATTTCCCAATCAAGCTTTATGATGTTCTAGTATCATGATGGATAGTCTTAACAGTGAGAATGTAAATTTATTTTTTGATTCTAAATAGATTGAATTAGTAAATTATAAAAATAAAACTAATAATGCAGGATTGATTTTTATTTGTGCATACACTAAAAAATAATTTTTAAAAAAAATCTATACTGCATCAAAACTCCCTGGTTAACAAAAGCATGGATAAAGTCAAAAAAAAAAAAAAAAAAAAAAAGGCCAAAGTAAAATAATAATAATAATAATAAAAAATTGAAGAAGACAAAATTTACGAAGAGTTTTGTGTTTAAGACTTTTGGATATGAATTTATTTTTTAGAGAGTTTTTGGATATTTTTCCTATTTTTTAAAAAAGCAAAAACAAAAACAAAGGGGTCTCCCACGTTGAGGGAGCACCTTCTCTACGTTATTGCCTATTAAGAACTTGGTCCAAGTCTTGGAGAATAATGTATGCTCTCCATTAGTGTTCACCTAAACCCGCTCTCTCTCTCTCTCTCTCTCTCTCTCTCTCTCTCTCTCTCTCTCTCTCTCTCTCTAAAAATTTTCAGCCCAAGCGGAGGCTCAACAGGCTTTGACTAGCAACGGCCCGTGCTGCCCCTTTACCTGCTTTTGAAGCAAGCGCAGCCCATGGGCCTCTTATTACTCGGGACTCGGGAGTAGAGTCTGGATATTGCAACCCCTTTAAGTAATCTCCCCACTCCATTAATTTTAATTTTTTAAAGTTTTAGAAAAATATAAAAGGTTTTTATGAAAATTGATTATGTTGTCCACTAGAAAACATCATTTTGAACAACTTTGCAGAAGAAAGAAAGTTTTTCTAAAATCTATAGTTTAAGTAGACTTTTTGGCAAAAAATGAAATAGAGACTATAAATGGTCTAAAAGTCTATTTAAATAATGGATTTTGGAAAAACTTTCATCTACAAAGTTGTTCAAAATGATGTTTTCTAGTAAATCACACTGTCACTTTTCATAAAAACCTTCTATATTTTTCTTAAACCTTAAAAAATTAAAATTAATGGAGTAGAGAGATTACTTGAAGGAGTTGCAATATTCGGACCCCTCGGGAGTATTAGATTTAGGGCCTGATATTGGACTCAGGAGTGTTTGCTTTAGGAGGCCTTTATTGGCACCTGAGACTTGTTATGATTCAAGTGGATTTTTTGACTGTTTACAGTTTCTATTCTACTCACTTCTGCACTCATTTTAGGAGGCTTCTATTGACACCCAAAGACTTGCTTTTCATCCACCACTTATTTTACACTTTAAGATTTTATGAAAAATATATAAGGTTTTCATAAAAACTAATCGTGCTGTCTATTATAAAACATCATTTTGAACAACTTTTTGGAAGAAATTTTTTCCAAAATTTACCATTTAAGTGGATATTTTAGTCATTTATGAAGTGAAAACTATAAATAGCAAAAAAAATTTACTTAAACGATAGATTTTGGAAAAATTTTCTTCTAAAAAGTTGCTCAAAATGATGTTTTCTAATAAAATACACGATTAGTTTTTATGAAAACCTTTTATATTTTTCATAAAATCTTAAAATATAAAATAAGTGGGGGATGAAAAACAAGTATTTGGATGCCAATAGAGGCCCCCTTTATTTAAAGGTCAAGTAGGCCAGCCCATGGGCCAAATGCTGCCCTTAGTCTGTCTTCCTCTCTCTCTCAAAGTTTCAAGTAGCAACCTTGCAACCCCCCCCCCCCCCCCCCAAATGAGATAACCCCCCAAATTTGAACGCATTCGAAAATTATCTATAGATATTTTTTCTTTTTTTTTTTGGTAATGTCACACCCCATTTTTGTTACCTTAACTAGGACATATCATTTCATGTAAGATTTTGAGTCCTTTTTGAGTCTAGTCTTTTGCATTGACTTTCTATGGCATTGAATATCATGTGTATGAATTTGGAAGTGATTTGGAGTTCATTTCGATAGTCAGTAAGAACTTTTGCGACTTTAAGGGCATAATCGTCTTTTAAGTCGTATATTTTCCATTTGACTTTGGAATGAATCCCGAGTCATTCCCTCGAGTTCATATGAGTACATAAAGTCTATATATAGGTTCAATTTCATAAACTGATGGTTTAAGATCAATTCGGCTCATAACGGTTCAAGTTGGCTAAAAGACCCTTTCTTGGTGTGTTCAAATTGACTCACAAGATCTACTCAATTTTCTCTCATTTAACTTCAATTGGGCTTTATTTACATCCTAAGTATGTTTAGAAAGATCAAATTTCGATTGGGAAAGCATTTGGTTCGACCTTGTGTACAAACCCAAGCTTAGCGACGGTAAGGCACCATGGTTAACCACCTTTGTAAAACCTAACCATGAACCCATGGTCAAGGATTTTTGTCCTAAAAAGCTTAAAAATTTGTTCCCCTTCAAAACACGGTCGTTTTAGCTTTTATTTCATCAAAATCTAACTTAATTTTACCATTTTAGGACTTCTAAAGCAAGTAGGAGTCAAAACCGGAGCAAAATAGAAGAACCCCTCAGGTAACCGTCCAAGGCTGGACGGTCAACCGTCCAAGCCCAGACGGCTAACCGTCTGCGGCTAATTGGTCACCCGAGGATTCCGTCCTCAACTAGGTTTCTGACTCTTCTCTCCCTCTTTTGACGGTTTCCTCCGCCATTAATTACAACTTGTTTTCTCTTAAGATTGTGTAAGTATGAGTTGTTTGAGCACCAAGAGAGTCTCTAATAGCCCTAGGATCATTATATAATGAATTAATCTTAGCCATTGGTTTAGGGGGTTTGTTCTCTATATAAAGGACATGATATTCAGCACATGGAGAGGTTAATTGCACTTTACACTTAGAAAGAGAGGGACCTACGAGTTTGGAGAGCTAGAAGGACATCAAGAGGAGGCTCTTCAACCCTAAGCAAGCAAGAGAACAAGGAGTTTGAAGACAAGGAAGGTTCTACAAGAGGTAAGCACTTCTTTTGAATGCTGAACATGGGTTTTCTCTTTCTCCTAGCCTTCTTATCTTTCTTCTATGATAGTTCTAGTGCATGATGTAACTCCACATGTTAGGATAGTTCAATGTTTTTATGATGTGTTATGAATGATTTTGAGATGATTTATGGGTTTATATGCTTGATAATCCCTGGTTTAACTAAGGACCTAAAAGCATTATCTTTTCTATCCTCTTAAATCATGTATAGTTCACATGTTTAGGTTGCTGTGATAATTGTCATGAGTTGATGCTCCTGTTAGTTAATATATATGATATGAATGATGTTCATGATGATTTGAGCATGTGTTAGAGTCTTTCATGGGTTTTTATGCATAGTTGTGAGATTAGGGTTTCGATAACCCTAAAATCGCACAAGTTTCATACAGCATGCTTAACTTAACTTTTTGAGTTGTTTCTCATCATAGTCACTCTATATATGCTGCATACAGTTAAATCATGCTAGGTTTGCATTCATATAGTAGTTTTTATAGGTTTTTTGGAGATATTATCTTTTTATGAGGATAATTATCCTTTTTGTTAAGTAGGGTTTCGCATAAGAGCTTTCTGTGATGTGTTTAAGCATGAAATCACTTCTATTGTGTTCTAGTATATATGTTTTACATAGGATATGATGATTGCACCTCCCCATAGTGACTTTTTTACGTGAAATTGTCTTAGGATAGTTTTGCTTAAGAAAACTCGCCGTAGGAAGGTATGTTTTCATATTTTACATAAAATGTTATCTTTTTGGTTAGAATAGATTTTGTTATCATGTTTATTGATATTGTAGGAGTCTCTTATGATTGTTAGAGTGTCTTTAGTAGGTTTTTTATGCATATTAGTCAGGTCATTGCATGTAGGATTGAGTTAGGGTCCTTAGTTATTCATTATTCTTGTTGTTGGCATAATAAATGGATGATTTTAGGCCTTGTCATGGTTTTGTCCAGATTAGTATTTTGTTCTCTTTGCATGGTTTTGTGCACTTGTAAGGGTGCAAACAGGTACAATGATTGTCCCATTACAAATAGGGCTGCTATTGCTTGAAATTGCCAATGCTTGGAGCTTTTGCGCTCAGGTAAGAAGGGTATGAAGTGCCCTAATTCACTTTTCTTTACTCTTTTCTTTCTTTTCTCTTCTCCCTCATAAGGTTATTCTCTAATAGAGGGATATGGTAAATCTTAGGGTTCTTTCCACCCCTTTTTCAAAAAAGGGTTTATATCTTTTACTGAATTTTGATTGAGAATCATTTGTCTTTGGAAGCCGCAATGGAAGGAAACCTAAGGTTTACCATAACTCTCTATTAGGTTGTAACCCTATTCTTTTCGAACTATGTGGACTTTGATCCATGTATTTCGCTGCATGGTACGTAGGCGCTCTTCTTGAGGCTCAAGTCCATTTTAGGATCCAAGTATCCTAGGTTTTTTCTTCTTTTTTTTTTTTCTGTTTTATTTTTTTTTATTTGTTTGATTATGCATGGATGATTGGATGAAATATATGATATGCATGCTGCCTTGTGATGATATATGATGATATTTGAGTGAAAAAGATATTAAATTAGCCCAATTAAATTAAGATACGAGCTCAGGCAATGTGGGTGCCTATGGGCTTTGCCCAGAACCTTCCCACATTGTAACTTAACCCCCGAATCCAATTTTCTGGTTTCAAAGACTTTGCTTTTCCTTTAATGGAGTCATTTGGTTTTTGAAAATAAAACATTTTTATGATTTTCCTCTTTTCCTTAAAAAATGAGGTGGCGACTCTTTTTTGTCTTTCACACCCTACTTATCTTTTGCCAAACCCTTGTGGGCCGTTTTCCGGGGTTCACAGAGGAACAAACACATATATGCATACATGAAGCTTAGAATGTACAACTAAACCCAAGTGTTTACTCGAAAAGGGCCTAACTTTTGAAGGGATAGTGGAGTGTAGCTTATATACCATAGGCTTGTCATCAAGTGAGGCGTGACAAGATTGTTTTCATGACGTTGCTCTAAAAAAATAAATAAATAAATAATGAAGTACTAGAACAATGTTATCCATTCTCATGCAGATGATATGGTGTGGAAAATCTCTATTGTTGGTCTCCTTGGAAACAAATGAAGTAGTATTCAGTCTTTATATTGGAAGAATTAGAACGAGCAAATGAATGGGATTGGATTTGGTGCTGAGTTGATAAAACTTAACACTATGCCAAGGTAATCCACACTCTTGAATGAGAAATTGGATGGTTTAGATTGAAAGTTGAAAAAGTTGTCCAATGAAGTCATTTTAGTCATTTTAGTAGCACTTTTTTAACTTTTAATCCAATCCATTCAATCTCTCATTCAAGGGTGTAGATTACCTTGGTATGATACTAAGTTTTATCAACTCAGTCCCTAATCCAATCCCCAGATGAAGCACATCTTTTTCTCTACTTAGGAATGAATATCTCGAGAAATCTATGGGGAACAACAAAAGTTTTCAATTGATTGGCGAATAAAAAAACAACAACAAAAAATAAATAAATAAATCCTAAATCTAGGTGAATGGTACTTTCAATTCATTACCTTGTAACAAGAGCTCAGGGAAGCATGTGCATGTCTGGTTAGCATGCACGGTCTTTTTCTTCTACTTGTGTTTGTTTTTCTTGTTTTTGTATAAATATATTTTTTAAAATTTTAAAAAAAAAAATTCAAATAATCAAATCACTTTAAAATGAGACTAATTGAGACTAATCCCATTGCTCGTGCGGTCCCCTCAACTCATGGAAAAAGCCATTAAATCGCATGGTTTTCGTGTCATGGAAAAGTAATTAAGACATAATCAAATTTCTTTGCCTTTTATCTGTACGTAGCATATTCTCTCTTTGATTCACTTCCATGCCATATACCTGCTTGATATGCTCAATCTCTTTCTTAATTCTCTCTTAATTTATTTTTACATTCTCTTAATCACTTTCTTAAATACTTTATTTTGATTTGCATCCTTGATTACATTGCCCTACAAGGTATAAATTGTAGAATGCTTCCATCTGTAAAAGTGGGTTAGTGAAAATCCAAATCATGGTCACTAAATTAAACCACATTGTAACTAATTGACCGAAAGAAACTTGCAAGTTGAATCCCAAACAGGTCAATTCGACTTCCCACTTCCTTTTGGAATCAGCCATCAATCAAGATCATCCTAAGTATAAATCAACACGGATTGGTGACGGCCTTCCTTGTGTCCGGCCAGATTTGGTCTAGGCTAATTGGATTATCACTAATTACCTTTTTCCAATAATGTAAAATGGGCTCTTGCATCAACACTAGTTAAGTTTTTCTAATAATATATAACAAGTCAAATCAGGGAATACAATTTATATATATACACAATTAATTTAATAGGAAAAAGCTGGTGTGGATAAGGTCCACATATATCCCCATCATTAATCCAGTGTGCTTGAATAGTAGTCTTGTGCCATAGTGTAATTGAATAATGCAAGGATTATAAGACGAGAAATAGTTTGACACTTAAGAAAAAGAATGCAATTTTGTACCTAACTCATCTATAAGATCTAGTTTTTCTTTTTTGGTAAAAAAAATGTTTAGGTGAGGGGACGTTACCCCAATCTAGGACCAAGGCAAGCCGCAGGCCTTAGCGAAGACTTACATGGGCCAAGATGAGGAAAGCACTTAAGAATAAATATTTGCTAGAGTATTACAGACAGGATTCTTTTCTCAAGTTTCATAATTTCAAACAAAAGGAGCTGTCTGTGGAGGAGTATACAAGAGAATTTGACCACTTCTTGATGCGTTGTGACTTGGATGAGCAGAGGAACAAACTATTGCTCATTACCTTGGTGGACTTAGGCCGAAAATTTGCAATGTTGTCCAACTATAGCCCTCTTGGACTTATAATGATGTTTTCAAGCTACCAATCAAGGTGGAGCAACAACTTGAGGAGTCATATGGGGGTAGCTTTTGTTCTAACCAGGGGAGTGCTTCCATTTCTTAACCTCTTCCCACAACCAAGGCAGCTAGTTCAAAGCCATTGCCCAAGCATGATAGTGTTGGTAATACAAGCCGTCTTAACTTCTAATTCCAACAAATGTTGTTTCAAGTGTCAAGGGTTTGGCCACATAGCCTCTGATTGCCCCAACCACAAAATTGTATCTCTAGTTGAAGAGTTTTTAGAAGAGGAGTCGGAAAAAGAATCACCCATCAATGAGGAAACGGAAGGTTAAGAAGATATCACTTATGGAGATCAAGGAAAAGCTCTAGTAATTCATCGAAACTTAAATGCAATCCATGTTGATAACTTTGTTGATTGGAGTAAACCGCCTATCTATAATGAGTATGATAAAGATGGTAAGTTAAAAGGGCTTGAAAGAAGTCTTAATATTAAAAGTATGAATGTGAGTTCACATAGCAATATCAATATCCCAAGGATCAATAAATCTCAAGATGCATGCACTCTAGAAAAGATATTCATGGGAAATAAAAGGAAGAACTTAGAATGGGATTGGATAGAAGAATCAGTTCTTGAACAACACAATAAACTTTTTGAGACTTCGGGAAAGGTAAAAGGAATTAAATGTCATTTTACTATGGATTCTGGAAGTTCTGAAAATTTTGTTTCTTAACAGCTAGTTTCTTCCTTGAACTTGGAAACTAAAGAACGTGACAAGCCTTGTAAGGTCGCATGGGTGAATGAAGAAAATGAAATCCTTGTTACTTATAGATGTCTCCTTGAATTCTTAATTGGGGATAACTATATTGATGAAGTATGGTGTCAAATCATTCTAATGGACACATGTCAAGTGTTACTTGGACACCAATGGGAGTTTGATAGAGATGTAGTTAAGAAAAGTCGAGAAAATACTTATGAGTTCAAAGTAAACGACAAGACTATCAAATTGTTTCCAAAGGCTGGAAGAGACAAGCAAAGGAAAGTTATACTCGCAAAAAAAGTTGGAGGAGTTCATCATCAAATACCAAAGAAGATGCCAATAGAGAAAAAGCATAGCATGCATTGTGAAGGTTTAATTAGCATACTTGGAACTCGAGGACGAGTTTTTTTCAACTAGGGGAGAATGACACGGGAAAACCGTGGGGGTGCCAAGTCATTGCCATCTCATTGCCTTATCATCTCTTTACATTCCCCAAAGGATCAGCCCAAAGAAAATGCCCAAAGAGCCAATTCTAGTAAAATTCGCAATGCTAAAGCATAAGAGTCAGTTTGGATAAGTCTCAGTAAAATGGTCATAACTTTGTCCTCAGGACTTGAAATCGTGAACTGTTTGTTGGGTTTGAAATTAGACTCGAAGGGCTTCGAAAGAATATAAAGCTCGTTAGCTAAAGCATCCCAAGCACATTCAGATTTAAAGACAAACAGAGGCTATTTTCTTAGACTGCAAAATTCTAGTGTCTTCTACTTTGGGTTCTGTTCCAACTTAATTTATTTATTTCGCTTGCTATAATTTTGAGATTGGTAGTCCTTTAAGTCATATTTTAAGTCCCTAAGAGTCTCTTTAATTTTCATTTAAAGTTTGCTTCGCTATGTTGCCCATTCTTGCTTGAAAATTGTGTTTGCCTTGAGACTATACCCATTGCTGGAGGGTTGTTCTATGCTAAGGTTATTTAAAACTTTTAGTCTTTTATTTAAAAGCAAGTTTTTAGAGAATTTAAATGAGAATTCAGCCTTTTGCTTTTTAAGAAGGAGTTCTTCTTGTTCTATTACTCTTATCCCTTTGGTGGATTCCTTTGGGTGGCGAGTTTGGGTTACTTTCTGAGTTTTCTCTTGTATTTCCTCATCTTTCTCCATTTTCGGGTATCACAATTTATCTGGGAGATGTCAACCTTTTTCAAGGTTAATGAAAAAAGATGTACCTTTTGTATGAGACTAAGCTTGTCAAAATGCATTTAATGCCATTAAAGATCCAGAGTATCTGTTAAAACCTCCAATTCTAACGGCTCTAGTTAAAGAAAAGCATGTAATCCTATACATTGTGGCACTTGAACGCTTATTAGGGCATTGCTTGCACAAAATAATTATGATGGAAAAGAAATTGCGCTTTATTATTTGAGTAGAACACTTGTAGGGGCAGAACATAACTATTCTCCTATTGAAAAAAATATGTTTGGCCTTAATTTTTGTTGTCTTAAAATTACGGCATTATCTATTTGCTCATTACTATCACTTTAATTTCAAGAGCTGATCCTCTTAGATATTAGATGTTCAGACCAGTACTATCGGGGCGCTTGGCAAGGTGGTCTTTGATATTACTGCAATTCGAAACGAAATTTGTCTCTTAAAAGGCAATAAAAGGGAAAGCACTTATTGATTTTTTAGCAGCGCATCCTATTCCAGATGATATGGAATTGCCATAAGACTTGCCTAATGAAGAGGTTTTCTTTGTAGCAACTTCACCATGGCAATTATATTTTGATGGGGCAACAAGAAAACGAGGAGTAGGAGTAGGCATTGTATTTGTTACACCATCAGGGAGCCAAATTCCATATTCATTTTCTCTTCTGTCATTATCCTCAAATAATGTGGCTAAATATGAGGCATTGGTCATTGGCCTTGAAATTGCTCTTTGTGAACCCCGGAAATTGGGCCCACAAGGGATTGAAAGAAAATGGGTTTGAAAAAGAAAAAGGAAAGGAGTCGCCACCTTATTTTTTAAAGGAAACAAGGAAAACCCTAAAAATAGTTTGTTTTAGGAAAACAATTTGAATGACTCCATAAAAAAGGAAAGGCAAAAACCAATCTTTTGAAAACCAAAGAAATCGGGGATTCGGAGGCTAAGTTATGACATGGGAAGGTTCTAGGCAAAGCCTATAGGCACCCATGTCACCCTTTCGGTCTCTCAGTTCATTTGGGCTAAATCAAGATCTTTCCATACAAAAATCAGCAAGTATATCATCACAAGAATTGCATGCATATCATATATTTCATTCATCTATCCATGCATAATAAGCACATAAAAACAGAAAAAGAAAAAGAAGAAAAGAAAACAAAAATAAACCTAGGATGCTTGGATCCTAGAACGGACTTGAGCCTCACGAAGAGCGCCTACGTACCATGCAACGAAATACATGGATCAAAGTCCACGTAGTTCGATTAGAATTAGGGTTGAATCCTAATATAAACCTATGGTAAAAACCCTAGGTTTCCTTATTTGAATCAAAAGAGTTGAATATGATAGAAAGTTTGATTTTAGGAAAGAAATCCACAAAATGGAAACTTTAATAAAAACCAGAATTTTATTTATGAAGGAAACCTTTGATTAAACCATAGGATCATATTAAAAATTAACCTTAGATAGGGAGAAGAGAAGGGATAAGGAAGAAAGGTGAATTGGGGCACCTTCACACCCACTTACCTGAGCGCAATTAGCTCCAAGCATTAGCTATTTCAGACCTGAGCAGCCCTATTTGCCATAGGACAAATACCACACCTATTTGCACCCTTACAAGTGCTCAAAACCATGCGAAAACACTAACATGCAAATCTGGACAGAATAGTATTGTGACCTAAAATCATCCACTAAGCATGCCAATAGCAAAAACAGCGAACAATAATAAGTCCTAACATATTCCTAGAACCATATCATGCATAAAAACCCTAGAACATACTAATATGCATGCAAAACTATCATGTTTACTCCATATGAAAAACATATACAGCAAACACGAAGAAAAACCAATAAAAAAGTCTACTTTATCATGCTATATGAAAACAAACACGAAACAATGACTCTAAAACCCTAAACTCACAAATATGCTTAAAAACTCACAAGACATACTTTAATCATGCTAAAACCAAGCTAAACAGAAATTAAATCATGCATATTAACTAACTAAAGCAATATAACATGACGAAAATCCTAACTCTAACATGCAATGACACTAATCCTAGCACAAGGACAAACAGGAGCACAAGAATCATAACTATGCATTGAAACCTAAAGGACAGCCCTAAAGCATGCTAAACAGTAGATAAACAATAGATATTCCATGTATATTAACTAGCTAGAGTGTTAATACATGATAAAAAAGTTACCTTTAACATGCAATAAGCCTAACCCATATAAAAACCTAGTTTAAGCTTGAATAGAGAAGGAGAATACCTTATTCTCTCTCAAACACTCAAGTATTAATGCATAAAGTGGCTCCCCTTGTGTTTGTAATTGTTCGTGGCTCCTCAGGTCTTTAGAGTGAATCAAACCAACACGAATCCTCCTCTTTGTCAAAGTGGTATCACAACAAAGAGATCAAAACTCACTCAACTTTGAAAAGAAATAGAAAACAAAAAGAGAACAAGAGAAAAGAAAAGTGATTTTCGTCACTTTGCAGCAGCAGCAACTTCAATCGCGTTTTTGGGTATGAAAACGTTGGATTTGGACAAAGCTTGTGAAATACAAAGTTGTAGAGAATTGAATTATCTTTCTAACAAGACCAATTTCATCAAATTCTGACTTCGGATGAAAAAGTTATGATTAAAATACGACTGCTGGTTTTCAGAAAATCTGCTGCTGAA
The DNA here is from genome assembly GCA_039720395.1 of Liquidambar formosana. Classification (NCBI taxonomy): domain Eukaryota; kingdom Viridiplantae; phylum Streptophyta; class Magnoliopsida; order Saxifragales; family Altingiaceae; genus Liquidambar; species Liquidambar formosana. Next base: position 9,356,737 of record CM077827.1, read on the forward strand.
TTATGACGAATTTCACTCCCTCCAAACCCTCTTCTCCTCTCCCTTGTTTAAAGACATTAAGAGAGTATTAATAGCTGAAATCTGGAGTTTCCCTTTCCTTCCTGGACTAGGTTTCCTTGGAGAATAATCAAAAGGTATTTTATAATGATAAAAGACTTCTAATCTGAATAGGAAAAGGAAATTGTCTTTTATAAAAATTGGGAGACTGACCGCTAACACGCATGCACATGTATCGTATGTGCGTACACACACTCATCACATACGTACACGTGTTAGTGTCATGATAAAAATGGCTAATTTAATAAAATAATTTTCTTCTCATTTTAACCAAAAATCTCATGCTGTGATTCGCACTAATTCTTCAAGGATAATCCGTAAATAACCACACTAAACTCATCATCAGGCCATATCAAAATTGAACTTCATGAAACACTTTTGAGGGTAAAATGATGACTAATGAAAGTCAATTTGAAAAGATTTGGTTGGTAATTGTGAGTCAATTAGAGCTAACCCAAGGAAGGGTCAATTAACCAACTTGAACTACATCGAGCCATTTTAATCCCGAGCCATTGACTTACCAAATTGAACCTAGAAATACCTCTTATGCATCCATATGAACTCCAATTGACAATTTGGAGATCATTCCAAGGTCAAATGAAAAGTTTGGGACTTAAAAGACGATTATGCCCCTCAAGTCACAAAAGCTCTTATTATCCCTCAAGATCAACTCCAATTTGAACCAAAATTCATATCCATTGTCCTTGTGACTCTAGAAAACTAATGCAAGTGACTAGACTCAAAAACAAAACAAAAACATGCATGAAATGATGAGCCCTAGTAAGGTGGTGCAAAAATAGGGTGTGACAGAAGCCCCTCATTGGCGAACAAGTTACACTTGTGAACCAATGATAAAGAACAACCCATTTTTGGCCAAAAAGCCCGGAGAAATCACACACTGATACCAACAATGATGGGAGGTTGAAAACCTGAGACTGAAATAAGGAAGTGTACTCAAATCATGAGTATACTTAAACCACTGGGGGTTGAGAATTGATAAGAGAAGCATATTCAAGCCACTACGAATGAACATACTTTTGAAATGGAAAGATATATTCTAGTCACGAATATATTTGACCAAGTGATTGAGAATGAAATCTGAGAAGCACATTCAAGTGATGAACATACCTTTGAAATGGAGAAATATATCCAAGCGATGGATATACTTAACCAAGTAAGTGACAAAATATCTGAGAAGTATACTCAAGTGATGAGTATACCATTGAAATGGAGAAATATATTCAGGTCACGAATATATTTAACCAAGTAATCTGAGAATGAAATCTGAGAAGTATACTCAAGTGGTGAGGATACTTAATGATTGAGAAGGACTGAGAAGTACGTTCAAGTGATGAACATACTTTTGAAAAATGAGAAATATATTCAGGTCACGAATATATTTAACTAAGTAAGATAGAGAATGAACTGAGAAGTATACTCAAGTGATGAGTATACCATTGAAATGGAGAAATATATTCAAGTGATGAATATATTTAACCAAGTAATAATCTGAGAAGTATGTTCAAGTGATGAACATACCATTGAAATGGAGAAATATACCCAAGCGATGGATATACTTAACCAAGTAGGATAAGAATAATCTGAGAGGTGTATTCAAGTGATGAGTGTACTTTTGAAATGGAGAAATATATTCAGGTCACGAACATATTTACCCAAGTGATGAAAAAGATGCTGAGAAATATACTCAAGTGATGAGTATACTTAATGATTGAAAAAGACTGAGAAGTACGTTCAAGTGATGAACATACTTTTGAAATGGAGAAATGTATCCAAGTGATGGATATATTTAACCAAGTAAGCTGAGAAGTACACTCAAGTGATGAGCATACCATTGAAATGGAGAAATATATCCAAACGACGGATATATTTAACCAAGTAAGATAAGAATAATCTGAGAAGTGTACTCAAGTGATGAGTACACCATTGAAATGGAGAAATATATTCTAGTCACGAATATACTTAACCAAGTAAGTGACAAGTATGTTTAAGTGATAAACATACCATTGAAATAGAGAAATATATCCAAGTGATGGATATACTTAACCAAGTAAGTGACAAGTATGTTTAAGTGATAAACATACCATTGAAATAGAGAAATATATCCAAGCGATGGATATACTTAAGCAAGTAAGATAGAGAATAATCTGAGAAGTGTACTCAAGTGATGAGTACACCATTGAAATGGAGAAATATATTCTAGTCATGAATATATTTAACCAAGTAAGTGACAAATAATCTGAGAAGTATGTTCAAGTGATGAACATACCATTGAAATGGAGAAATATACCCAAGCGATGGATATACTTAACCAAGTAAGTGGCAAAATATCTGAGAAGTATACTCAAGTGATGAGTATACCATTGAAATGGAAAAATATACCCAAGTGATGGATATACTTAACCAAGTAAGTGACAAATGATCTGAGAAGTATACTCGAGTGATGAGTATACCATTGAAATGGAGAAATATACCCAAGCGATGAATATATTTTACCAAGTAAGTGATAATGAGGATCTGAAACTAGGAAGCATATTCAATGGGTGAACATGCTTTTGAAATGGAAGAATATATTCAAGTGATGAATATATTCAACCAAGTATGATAGAGAATGAGAATTTGAAACTGAGAAGCATATTCAAAGGGTGAATACACTTTTGAAATGGAAGAACACATTCAAGCGATGAATATATTCAACCAAGTAGGATGAAAAATCAAGATTTGAAATGAGGATATATGATCAATTTATCAAGATTGAACAGGCATGGTGCAAGAGGAGAGTGACTTAACACATTGTCACTTGAGTTGGCATGACACAGGGGAAATATATTCAACCCTTTTGAACATAAAATCAATTCAAGGAATTGATTTCAAGATGGAATTTGATTGATTTTAAGCTCAAAAAAGTGTTGAATATCTCATTTGGAAGGAGGTTTGATCACGCGTCAAGGCGAGACAAAGCGAGGGAGAAAGCCAAAACAAGGTGGCTTGGGTGACCACCAGGCCTCAGGAGGCTAGCCGCCCAGGCCTGGGTGGTTACCCGAGCCCGAAGCGGAAATCCCACTTTGAATAGGAAACTTCCTATTCTGATGGGTTTTTTCCTATTAGAACTTGGATTTGTGATCTTTTCCCTATAAAAACACATCCAAGAGGTTCCTAAACCTACTTGTATTCATTCATTAGAAATTATGGAGGCTCTAGACAAATTTTTAGGAGGGTTTTTGAGAGTTATAAGTGCTGAAGCAAAATCTGAGTTCAAGTGCTTTGGCTTGGATCCATTGCTCTCCTTGAGGCATGTGAGGCTTGAAACGAACCTCTTGACTGCTGCTACATATTTTTGGGATCCTCAAGTTCATGTGTTCCGCTTCAACTATGAAGAACTGTGCCCAACCATGGAGGAATTCTGTGCATTGTATGGAGTTTCAACGGTAGGTCCTTTCATTCTCCCTACTCCTCGCCCAAGCTTTCTTACTTCTTTCTCCAATCTACTTGGGATTCACTCACAATATGCCTCTACGTTTGTAAAGGACCATATGGTAGACTTGATGAAATTGGCAACCTCTTTTTTAGCTTGTGATAGTAAAGGTATTCTGAATTTTACCTTTCCTATTAAGCATGCTCTTGCCTTTTGCCTCATTGGTCGTTTCCTTATTTCAACTGGTACTCCACATGTTCCCATTCAAATCTGTGACTTGATTCCTCTCCTTGCCAAGGGCCATAACTTGATTCCCATGGTGCTAGCTGAAACCCTGAATGGTTTGGATAAAACTCATGAGGACCCAAAGGTTCCTTTAGGAGGTAGCCCCATTCTATTACAGATGTGGTTGCTTGAAAGACTGAATTTCTTGTCACCAGTTGCCATTACACCATACAAGCCCCAGCATTACTGCCTTCGCCGCATTGAACTACCTGGGCAATTTTCATTGAGAGATTGGCTAGGTTTCTTCCAAACCCTTTCTTGGAGGAGTGTCAAGTGGTTTGTATTCATATGGGGCTACAGTGACCAGGTGCTTCTGCGGACTTCTGGATGCGCCGTGGTGAGACTCATAGGACTGAGGTCTACTTCCTTTTATTGGCCTTTAAGGGTTCTTCGTCAGATGGGTGCCATGCAAACCATACCTACTTCCTTGAAAGGTGACTATCCTGTGGTGCCCGCGGGTCTTTCTGTAGTGACTTGGGCGAAGGACCGATGGCCTAGCAAGTTGATACTAACCCAAGTTACGAATACTGATGGTCCGTATATGATGAGCTCAGAGTATAAGGAATGGTTGAAAAGCAATTTAGGTGAGAGAGAGACTACTCGAAGAGAAAGGATTTTTGGACTTATCAAGAACAATGAACTTGGATCTTGCAGAGAAGATATTATGGAAGCAGTGACAACAGCTTATGAACACGACTTGAGGAAGAAAAGAAGACATGCAAGAGAGGAGAAGAAAGCTGAAGAGCGAGCTGCAAAGAAGCCCAAGAAAAACTGAAGACTCAATAGAATAGGATATTTATGGCATATTTATAGTTCTTTTACTTAATACCAATGAATTACTATGTCAATCAATTTTAGTTTTGAATAAATTGCCAATAATAAATCAAACTTGGGATTTTCTTGTTTGATTTAGACCGCACCCAAGGTAACTTTATGGGTTGCCTACGTATCTCCATGGTTTTTTTTTTTTCTTCTCTTTTTTTTTTTTTTTTGTTTTTTTTTTTTTTTGTTTTTTGTTTTTTGTTTTTTGTTTTTGAATGGAGAATCAGGTCTTACGTAGTTCTTATGCCTTAACTTTTGCCTAGGCCGCCCTTACGGGTTTTCAACCTAGCAGGCTTCAAACATGATATTTCTTCAATTGATCCAAATTAGTTGGACGAGCGAACTCAATTCCATCTAAATCCATGAGGCGAACAGCCCCTGCTGGCAATATCTCTTTGATAATGTATGGCTCACCCCAACTTGGCTTGAATTTTCCCCGCGGATCGAACACTGGAGCTCTGATTTCTTTCAGCACTACATCCCCTTTCTTTAGACCTCGATCTTTGACATGCTTGTTGAATGCTCTGGCAACTCTCCGTTGATACCCCTGAACATGATACAGCGCCCTTAAACGCCTTTCATCCAGCAAAGCTAACTCATCATAGCGGCTCTTAACCCAGTCCACTTCTGTTATCTGGCTCTCCACGGCAACTCTTAGTGAAGGAACTTCCAATTCAACTGGCAACACGGCCTCCATTCCATAAACTAGAGAATAAGGGGTAGCTCCTGTTGACGACCTTATTGATGTTCTGTAACCCCATAGAGCCAATGGCAACTTCTCATGCCAGTCTGTGTGTGAGTCCGCAGTCTTCTGTAGTATCTTCTTGATGTTCTTGTTAGCTGCTTCCACCGCTCCATTAGTCTGAGGACGGTATGGTGATGACAGATGGTGGGCTATGCCATACTTTTGCAAGAGCTCATGGGTTTCTTTCTAAAAGTGCTGGCCATTGTCTGAGATAACTTCATGCGGTACCCCATATCGATAGATGATGCTGTGCTGTATGAACTGTGCTACCTTCTTGGAATTCAAGGTCTTGAAGGACGCTGCTTCCACCCACTTAGTGAAGTAGTCGATGGCGACCAGGATGTATTCATGCCCATTTGATGCCTTTGGCTTGATCTGTCCGATGATATCTATCCCCCATACCGCGAATGGCCAAGGTGACGACATACTTGTTAAAGGCATAGAAGGCAAATGTTGTCCACTGGCGAACAGTTGGCATTTGTGGCACTTCTTGACATGTGCGTGGCAGTCCCTTTCCATGGTAGACCAGTAATAGCCTAGCCTCATGATTTTCTTAGCTAACATATAGCCATTCATATGCGGAGCCCCTGTCCCTTCATGGATTTCTTTAATCAGATGCTCGGCTTCCTCCTCGGTGACACACAGCAGGTGGATCCCGTCGTATGATCTCCGATATAGCTTTCCTCCACAAAGTACATAGTGACTCGCCAACCGCCTTAGGGTTTTTCTATCGATACGAGATGCTCCTTCTGGGTATTCCCTTTCTTCAATGAACTTCTTTATGTCATGGAACCACGGACGGCCATCATTTACCTCTCCTCCTCGGATTGCACAACAGTACACAGGCTTGTCTCGGCATTCTATCACCAACGGCTTCACATTTCCCTCTTCAGGTATCTCCACCATGGATGCTAGGGTCGCCAAGGCATCGGCGAACTGGTTCTTGTTCCTTGAAAGGTAGTTAAATTCTATCTCTGAGAACTCCTTGGTTAGAGCTTCCAGGTAGGCATGGTAGGGTAGCAGCTTCTCATCTCGAGTTTTTCATTCCCCTTTTATCTGAAAAATGATTAGCGCCGAGTCCCCGAACACTTCTAATTCTTTGATCCCCAATTCAAGTGCCGCTTCCAGTGCTAGGATACAGGCCTCATACTCAGCAATGTTGTTGGTGGCTTCGAACCCCAACTTGACCGCCAACGGTGTAAATGCCTCTTCGGGTGAGACCAGCAGGACTCCTATCCCATAACCTTTCTTATTGGCTGCCCCATGGAAGTAAACTTTCCAAGTCTTTTTACCAATTTCTAGCACGTCCTCGTCTGGAAATTGATCGTTAAACGGAGCAGATGATGACACCGGACAGCTAGCTAGGTAGTCTGCGATGACGCTTCCCTTGATAGACTTCTGATTCACGTACTTGATGTCGAATTCATTGAGGAGAATTGACCATCGAGCAGTTCTGAATGACAATACTGGCCTTTCTACCAGGTACTTCAACGGGTCCATGCGACTTATCAAGAACACTTCGAAGGACATCATGTAGTGTCGGAGTTTCTGCGTCGCCCATACTAGTGCCACACAAGCTTTTTCAATTGCATTGTACTTCACTTCATAGTCTGTCATTTTCTTGCTTAGGTAGTAGATGGCATTCTCCTTTGTAGACCCTTCGAGATATTTAGCTAACAAAGCTCCCGTCGCGGTTTCGGTGACCGTTAAGTATAACAAAAGCGGCGCACCTTGCCGTGGGGGAACTAAGATTGGAGGATTGCTCAAGTATCTCTTAATGGTCTCAAAGGCCTCTTGGCATTCTTTGTTCCATACTTTTGGCACACCTTTCTTAAGCAATTTGAAGATTGTTTCGCAAACCATGGTTAAGTTGGCAATGAATCGGCTTATGTATTGAACTCTTCCCAGAAAACCCCGGATCTGCTTCTCAGTGCTAGGCGGCTCCATCTCCACAATAGCTTTTATCTTCCCTGGGTCCACTTCGATACCTCTCTGAGTGATCATAAACCCCAATAGCTTGCCTGCAGTGACGCCGAAAGCACACTTCTGTGGGTTGAGACGGAGATTGTACTTTTTTGCTCGCTCTAAGAATTTCTCTAGTGCCTTGAAATGCCCTTCCCTATCCACGGACTTCACGATCATATCATCGACGTAAACCTCGACTTCCTTATGGATCATATCATGCAATAGGGTCGTAGCTGCTCTTTGGTAAGTAGCCCCAGCGTTTCTTAAGCCAAAAGGCATTACCTTGTAACAGTACGTTCCCCATTGCGTGATAAAGGCTGTTTTCTCCATGTCTTGAGGCGCCATCTTTATTTGGTTATACCCGGAGAATCCGTCCATGAAGGAGAGGAGTGCATGTCCCACTGTACTATCCACCAACACATCGATATGGGGTAAAGGAAAGTGATCCTTAGGGCTCGCGGCGTTGAGATCTCGGAAATCGACACACATCCTTACTTTCCCATCTTTTTTAGGCACAGGCACTATATTCGACAACCACTCGGGGTACTCCACAACTTGGAGGAAACCCGCGTCTAGTTGTTTAGTTACCTCTTCTTTTACTTTTAGAGCCCATTCTGGTTTTAATCTTCTGAGTTTCTGCTTTACCGGCTTCTTTAGGGAATTAGTGGGGATATAGTGTTGCACAATATCGAGGTCGATGCCAGGCATGTCTTCATAAGACCATGCAAAAGCCATAATGTTGGCTTTCAAGAGGGAGATCATCTTTTCTTTTTCAACGGGGGAGAGGGTTTTCCCAATTTTAACTATTCTTGGCAATTCATTCGTCCCTAAGTTGATTGATTCCAATTCGTCCATATTAGGTTCGGTGACGCCCCTTTTCCTTTGCTCAACGAGCTCCGGGGGGACATCGTTCCTAGGATCTATATCCATGCCATAAATATCCATAGAGGAGAGAAAAGAGACACTGCATATATAGAGAAAGAAAGCACACTTTATTGACTAGGAATACTGGGAATGACACATAAAAGAAAGAAAGAAAACAAACAAATCTGTACCAATACTATGACTCCACAAGGTGAGTTAAGTAGATACATCTTATTGAATTAGGGAAATATTACTAAACTAAGACACCTACAAGCTGCTATCAGGTAGGCTAAGGTCTTCTTCTTCATGGATCTCCGCAATGACACCACATTCAAGGTACCAATTCAGAAGTGGCATGGTAGTATGGCTAATGGATGAACCCTGGAGTTCTTCAATGGTCGAGTCTTCCACGGTGAGGATCATATTTTGGAACATTTCAGTCATAGCCCCTGCATCAAGGTTCTCTGCCCAGTCCTCCTCTTTCTTTTCCCAGAACTCATCATTGATGGCTTCATCATCCACCATTTCAGCTGTGATTGGATACCATTCGGTGAAGAAGATTTCAAAACCCGGAACTCGGATCTTGGTAGCTTGGTCAAAGGTGGGCTCTGGAAACCCGCAATATAGAAAATCATCCCCTTCTTTGACGAAGTAACCATTCAAAGTAGGTCGATATGGCGAGATCTTCAGGTCTGGCACCCTTCCCTCGGCTTTGGCTCTTACTTTCTTCTTGTTCCTCTTTAGCATTTCCGCATGATCATTTCTAGAGGGCTCATATCCTAGCCCAAAGGTGTATGAGGTGACACGGCTTTGAAAAGACGTAGGGATCCCTTGTTGGCGACGCCCTAGCCCCATGCCTGGAAAGAAACTCATTCTTCTCATGATTTCACCAACATGCAAGTTGCCATAGGGACAAAAGTCCAAGGGTATTAATTCATCCTTTTCGAGCTCTTTCTCAATGCATTGGACATACTCAAACCCAGATAGCGGTATCGCTGCTGATTCAGGTTGTATCTCACATATAGGCACACCTGCGAGTTTCAATTCATAGTCCCCTTGAAGTGTTACTATGGCTCCTTCATGAGGAAACTTCACCTTTTGATGGAGTGAAGATGGCACAGCCCCAGCAGGATGAATCCAAGGTCGGCCCAACAGCAAGTTGAAACATGACGGCACATCTAACACTTGGAATTCCACCCTAAATTCAGTGGGTCCCATGATAAGAGGCAAAGTAACCACCCCTATTACTTCTCGGCGGGTGTTGTCATAAGCTCTTACGGTCTGCCCAGATGGCGTGAAATCGGTGGGTCCCAAACCCAAAACAGTGGCAGTTCGGAGAGGACATACATTCAGTGCGGACCCATTGTCGATAAGGACGGTAGGAACCCTCTTCCCCATAGTGTCAACGGTCACGTAGAGAGCTTGAGAATGGCTTGGCCCGCTTTTGGGTAGGTCTACATCGGTGAACACGATGGTTGAGTTCTTGGGAGTTGGATTCACCAAATGTACCAATCCCTCGGGGGATGTGTCAACAGGCACTTGTATCTGATTCAACAGTTTCAACACAGTCTGTCTGTGCTTGTGCGAGGCCATGAGTAAGCCCCAAATAGTGATGTTGGCATTGGTCTTCTTCAGCTGCCTAAGCACTTCATCCTCTTCTTCTTGCAAGCTAGGACGCCTCTGCCCTTCCAAATCTTCCAACGGATTCTCAGAGTCTAGGTGGGGAGGCTTGAAATGGTGACCCCCTCTAGTTATATGATCCAGCTCATCATCACTAGCCCATATATCATGGACTTCCTCGGAGTCATTCATTAAGTCATCCCATTCTATCATGTCGATGCTCTCCATCTCTGTCGGCAAGTCAGCCCAACCTGAAGGGACTATCGGCTCATCTGATATCGGACTTGGGCTTGAGTACAGCACATAGTAATCATATTTCCCCGACGCTTCACCTAATAGGCCAACCTGAGGATCCCCTGCTTCATATCTTTCTTTCAGCTCTTGTTGGATAGATTTCTTTGGCAACAACAAAACCTTTTGGTCAATGAGGTCTTGGATGATATTCTTTAGTATAGAACAAGCCTCGGTGTCATGGCCGGGTGCACGATGGTATTGGCAATATTGGTGAGGGGTTGATGGTCTTGGCTTTGGTGGAAGTGGCATGATAAGGCTGTTATTGCGGCAAATGGTGAAGAGACGGGTTAAGGTCATGGGGAGCGGAGTGTATTGTCTTATGGGATGGCGAGGGCGAGAGGATTCAACCCCAATGGCATTTATGGTGTTAGGTGGGGGTGTGTTGTTGTGTGATGGGAGAGGATTACGGGTGACATTTGGACGGGTTGGTGGTGAAATGACCTGCTTGTCAATGAGGTCTTGGACTTGGTGGCGAAGGCGAATACAGCGATTAGTGGCATGGCCTTTGGATTGGTGGTACTTGTAGTACTCATTCTCATTGTAGCTCTTGGGTAAGGGATTTGGTGGAGGTCTTGGGTCGAGTGGCTTCAATAGGTCACGACTTATGAGCTTTTCAAGGACTCTTTCGAGTGGCATGAATAGGTCAGTGAATTGGCGAGGTGGGTTGACATCATTGAGAGAAAAGGGTTGGATTGGTTGAGTTATGGTGTTGACCTCGGCATTGTTCTTCCCAGTAAAGTTTGTCTTGCGACTCCTCACTTCCTCAGTCTTGATTGTCCCATCATTGATAGCATCTTCAACCTGCGTGCCAGCCCCAATGAGAGCTTTGAAATTTGGGAAATAGTGGGCAAATAGGTGCTTGTGATACACGGGCAGCAGGTTCTTAACCACTAACTGAATTTGGTCCTCCTCATTCGGCCTATCCGTCATTCTCGACGCCTTTTGTCTCCACCTTGTAATGTAAGCGGAGAAAGTTTCATGAGCCCCTTGCTTGGTAGTTTCTAGGTCCCTTCGAGTAACGTCCACCTCTGTGTTATACTTGTAGTGCTCTGAAAACTCATTGCATATGTCTTCCCAAGTCCGGGTTCTATTCTCATCCAAGGATAAGAACCATTTCAAAGCAGAAGTGGCCAAGGTTTCATGGAACATTTGAGCTAAAAGCTCGTCAGTAGCCCCTCGAGGGTGCATAGCTCGCACGTACATCTTCAAATGAGTCTTAGGGCAACCCGTCCCATCGAACTTTTCTAACTCCGGCATCTTGAATTGTAGTGGAATACGAGCCGTTGGAAACAGGGATAGAGTCCGCACATCGACCATGTCATTAGCCCTGCAAATCCCTTTTATGGTTCTCTCCAAAGCTTCTACCTTGCTAGCTAACACGGAATCACTGCTAGTACCTTTCCCCTTGGCTTCCCCTTCTAGGTTGGTGACCTCAGGTTTCGAGCTACTTTCCCCCCTTGTCTTGGTGTTCTCATTGGATTGAGGTCCCTCTTCGGTGCCAGCCCCATGAGGTATACCCGAGGAATGGGCCTTAGAGCCATTTTGTTCAAGATCCGCCATCTTCTGTTGGTTCTCTTGAGCCATTTTCAATGCGGTATCGGATGTCTCGGCGGTATGGTCAAGCTTGGCCATGATGGCTTTCAGGCAAGCCTCAAGGTCAAAGTGCCCCTCACTAGTTCTTTCGTCGGCCATGTCTGTCTGATGGGTAGACTCAACACTCACTAGACGCCCTTGTGGATTGCGGATCCACGCCAGCACGTCTATGGATAGAAAAGTTTTAACCTTTAGCCTAAGGATCTGTCCTAAACCTCCATATTTTCCTTAATGAATTCGGTCTCTACACCATGTTCAATTAATTCATTCCTTTTATCCAATTACCTTTACAGGGGTCATGGATTAAGGGTATGTTTTAAAGAATAGGGCATAGAGTCCTTCAATTAGGTTTAATTAATCCCCTAGGACTAGCACATCACAAACATAGCTTTACATCCTATTTCCTTAATTTATTCCTCCTAACCCATGGCCTTAACGAAGGCTAGGGTTTAAAGGTCTATATTAAGGGCATAAGATATAAAGCCTCACACCACAAACACGGCATAGCATCATTACAAACAATTGTGGGTGCATAAAGGTGAGACCGTAGTGTCCTACAAGTCTGTCTATATGGACTAATGATAAGGGTAGGCTAGGGTCCTTCACTTGCTTGAGCAATCCTTATACCTAACCACATGTGGCATCAAGAACGCCGCGTGGGTCCAGCAGTACATGATTAACTCATTTAATATACCCAAGGGCAAGCCAAAGGGTACTAGGCAAGAGAGGTTGATAGCTTTCGCCCCAACACATGGAATCAGGAAAACCAAGGTTGAGACTAGGCCGATCGTTGGCAAGGATACATCGAGGGACATCGATCCTAACATGCAAGAGTTTGCGCACACAATGCAATAAATGAAAGCACACAATCAAGCGGATGCAATGTGATTGATTTTAATTAAACATAAGAAATTAACCTAGCCCATTTAAACTTTATAGAGTCTAGCCCACAAATCCCCAGTGGAGTCGCCAAACTGTGAACCCCGGAAATTGGGTCCACAAGGGATTGAAAGAAAATGGGTTTGAAAAAGAAAAAGGAAAGGAGTCACCACCTTATTTTTTAAAGGAAACAAGGAAAACCCTAAAAATAGTTTGTTTTAGGAAAACAATTTGAATGACTCCATAAAAAAGGAAAGGCAAAAACCAATCTTTTGAAAACCAAAGAAATTGGGGATTCGGAGGCTAAGTTATGACATGGGAAGGTTCTAGGCAAAGCCTATAGGCACCCATGTCACCCTTTCGGTCTCTCAGTTCATTTGGGCTAAATCAAGATCTTTCCATACAAAAATCAGCAAGTATATCATCACAAGAATTGCATGCATATCATATATTTCATTCATCTATCCATGCATAATAAGCACATAAAAACAGAAAAAGAAAAAGAAGAAAAGAAAACAAAAATAAACCTAGGATGCTTGGATCCTAGAACGGACTTGAGCCTCACGAAGAGCGCCTACGTACCATGCAACGAAATACATGGATCAAAGTCCACGTAGTTCGATTAGAATTAGGGTTGAATCCTAATATAAACCTATGGTAAAAACCCTAGGTTTCCTTATTTGAATCAAAAAGTTGAATATGATAGAAAGTTTGATTTTAGGAAAGAAATCCACAAAATGGAAACTTTAATAAAAACCAGAATTTTATTTATGAAGGAAACCTTTGATTAAACCATAGGATCATATTAAAAATTAACCTTAGATAGGGAGAAGAGAAGGGATAAGGAAGAAAGGTGAATTGGGGCACCTTCACACCCACTTACCTGAGCGCAATTAGCTCCAAGCATTAGCTATTTCAGACCTGAGCAGCCCTATTTGCCATAGGACAAATACCACACCTATTTGCACCCTTACAAGTGCTCAAAACCATGCGAAAACACTAACATGCAAATCTGGACAGAATAGTATTGTGACCTAAAATCATCCACTAAGCATGCCAATAGCAAAAACAGCGAACAATAATAAGTCCTAACATATTCCTAGAACCATATCATGCATAAAAACCCTAGAACATACTAATATGCATGCAAAACTATCATGTTTACTCCATATGAAAAACATATACAGCAAACACGAAGAAAAACCAATAAAAAAGTCTACTTTATCATGCTATATGAAAACAAACACGAAACAATGACTCTAAAACCCTAAACTCACAAATATGCTTAAAAACTCACAAGACATACTTTAATCATGCTAAAACCAAGCTAAACAGAAATTAAATCATGCATATTAACTAACTAAAGCAATATAACATGACGAAAATCCTAACTCTAACATGCAATGACACTAATCCTAGCACAAGGACAAACAGGAGCACAAGAATCATAACTATGCATTGAAACCTAAAGGACAGCCCTAAAGCATGCTAAACAGTAGATAAACAATAGATATTCCATGTATATTAACTAGCTAGAGTGTTAATACATGATAAAAAAGTTACCTTTAACATGCAATAAGCCTAACCCATATGAAAACCTAGTTTAAGCTTGAATAGAGAAGGAGAATACCTTATTCTCTCTCAAACACTCAAGTATTAATGCATAAAGTGGCTCCCCTTGTGTTTGTAATTGTTCGTGGCTCCTCAGGTCTTTAGAGTGAATCAAACCAACACGAATCCTCCTCTTTGTCAAAGTGGTATCACAGCAAAGAGATCAAAACTCACTCAACTTTGAAAAGAAATAGAAAACAAAAAGAGAACAAGAGAAAAGAAAAGTGATTTTCGTCACTTTGCAGCAGCAGCAACTTCAATCGCGTTTTTGGGTATGAAAACGTTGGATTTGGACAAAGCTTGTGAAATACAAAGTTGTAGAGAATTGAATTATCTTTCTAAAAAGACCAATTTCATCAAATTCTGACTTCGGATGAAAACGTTATGATTAAAATACGACTGCTGGTTTTCAGAAAATCTGCTGCTGAATTATGACGAATTTCACTCCCTCCAAACCCTCTTCTCCTCTCCCTTGTTTAAAGACATTAAGAGAGTATTTATAGCTGAAATCTGGAGTTTCCCTTTCCTTCCTAGACTAGGTTTCCTTGGAGAATAATAAAAAGGTATTTTATAATGATAAAAGACTTCTAATCTGAATAGGAAAAGGAAATTGTCTTTTATAAAAATTGGGAGACTGACCGCTAACACGCATGCACATGTATCGTATGTGCGTACACACACTCATCACATACGTACACGTGTTAGTGTCATGATAAAAATGGCTAATTTAATAAAATAATTTTCTTTTCATTTTAACCAAAAATCTCATGCTGTGATTCGCACTAATTCTTCAAGGATAATCCGTAAATAACCACACTAAACTCATCATCAGGCCATATCAAAATTGAACTTCATGAAACACTTTTGAGGGTAAAATGATGACTAATGAAAGTCAATTTGAAAAGATTTGGTTGGTAATTGTGAGTCAATTAGAGCTAACCCAAGGAAGGGTCAATTAACCAACTTGAACTACATCGAGCCATTTTAATCCCGAGCCATTGACTTACCAAATTGAACCTAGAAATACCTCTTATGCATCCATATGAACTCCAATTGACAATTTGGAGATCATTCCAAGGTCAAATGAAAAGTTTGGGACTTAAAAGACGATTATGCCCCTCAAGTCACAAAAGCTCTTATTATCCCTCAAGATCAACTCCAATTTGAACCAAAATTCATATCCATTGTCCTTGTGACTCTAGAAAACTAATGCAAGTGACTAGACTCAAAAACAAAACAAAAACATGCATGAAATGATGAGCCCTAGTAAGGTGGTGCAAAAATGGGGTGTGACACTCTTGAATATTGATTGCTTGCAAGCATTTGGCGATTCCTAATTAATCGTCAAACAAATAAATAATCAGTATGATTGCTTGCAAGCATTTGCCAAGGTCTTGAAAATTCAATAAAATTTTAAACACGCTATGCATATTGCACATAGCAAATAAATCACAGGTCTAAGAGTTTCCTCTAGCGGAAGAGACCCGAGAAGGATCGTCGCTTGTCGTTACCAGCCCGCGGGTTGATGTACGCTGTCTGAATGTTGTGAGCACGAACCAAGCTTTCGTGTACGCTCTACCATTATTGTGTAAGGCGTAGGGATCGCTACTAGAGTCCTCTCTTTGTTCCACACTTCCAAATCCATAAGGCTATGGTGATGTCTTAGAGAGAATACTAGAGATAAAGAGGGGAGAGTGGCTGTACCAAATGATAGAGGGTGCATAGAGAGGCCAACCCTAATCTGTAGAGAAAGCCACCTTAAATAGTTTCCTATAAGTCTTAAATCTAATAGGACTAGGGTTCCACACACAATAGGAAACCCACTCAATAGGAAACACTTATGAGGTCCACTACCCGCATGTAGGCGGACCATATGTGTCACACCCCATTTTTGCACCACCTTACTAGGGCTCATCATTTCATGCATGTTTTTGTTTTGTTTTTAAGTCTAGTCACTTGCATTAGGTTTCTAGAGTCACAAGGACAATGGATATGAATTTTAGTTCAATTCAGAGTTGATCTTGAGGGATAATAAGAGCTTTTGTGACTTGAGGGGTATAATCGTCTTTTAAGTCCCAAACTTTTCATTTGACCTTGAAATGATCTCCAAATTTTCAATTGGAGTTCATATGGATGCATAAGAGGTATTTCTAGGTTCAATTTGATGAAACAATGGCTCAGGATTAAAATGGCTCAATACAGTTCAAGTTGGTTAATTGACCCTTCTTTGGTTAGTTCTAATTGACTCACAATTACCAACCAAATCTTTTCAAATTGACTTTCATTAGTCATCATTTTACCCCCAAAAGTGTTTTATGAAGTTCAATTTTGATATGGAAAGTGTTTGGTTTGACCCTATGTGCATGCCTATGCTTCGCAAAGGTAGAGCATAGTGGTTAACCGCCTTGTTCAAACCTAACCATGCCCCCATGGTTAGTGGTTTTCACCCCCAAAATGTTCAAGAACATATTCCTCATCGAAACACGGTCGTTTTGGCTTTTGTTTCATCAAAATCGGAGTTAATTTGCCCCCTGAAACACTTCTAGAAGGGAAAGGAGGCAAAATAGGAGAAAAATCCGAAGTGGGCTCGGGTGACCACCCAGCCCTGGGCGGCTGGCTGCCTGGGCCCAAGTGGCTAGCCGCCCAAGCCCTGGTGGTCACCTGAGAGCACTTTCCTAATTGCTCTATGTTTCCTTGCTGAAGTGGATTCCTCCCTATTTTGACGTACAAGGGCTCTTTTGGACGGGTTTCCTTCTAATTTTTTGTAACTTCTAAGTTACTTAAGCCCCAAGGGGGTCTCTAATAGCCCTTGGATTAATTTTTAGGGTTTTAATCCTAGCCATTGGTTAATCCTAATGAAACTCTATAAATACCCCCTTATGTTTCAGCACAAAGGGAGCCACTTTATGCATTAATACTTGAGTGTTTGAGAGAGAATAAGAGAGAGAGACTTGAAGGAGAGCTGGAGTTCTTGCTGTAGCCTTGGAGAATATTGATTGAAGACATCCATAAGAGCAAGAGGGAGTTCATACAGCAGCAAGGAAGGCTCTTCCTAAGGTATTCCTCTTTTCTGTTCAAGCTTAAACAAAGGTATCATGTAGGATAGCTCTATTGCATGTAATGCTTGTAATTTCTACCATGAATTGAAGTTTCTATTAGTTAATACATGTGATATTGATGATGTTCATGATGAGTTTTGCATGCTTTAGAGTTAGTTCATAGGTTCCAATGCATAGTTATGATTCTTGTGTTTCTGTTGTCCTTGTTCTAGGATAGTGATATTGCATGTTAGAGTTAGGTTTCTTGTCATGTTTTATTGCTTTGGTTAATTAATATGCATGGTTTAGGTTCTGTTTAGTTTTATTTTAGCATGTTTAGAGTTGGTTTTGTATGTTTTTAAGCATATTTGTGAGTTTAGGGTTTTAGAGTCCTTGTTTTGTGTTAGTTTTCATACAGCATGTTAAAGTAGGTCTTTTCATTGGTTTTTCTTCATGTTTGCTATTTATGTTTTTCATATGAAGTAAATATGATATTTTTGCATG
This sequence comes from Liquidambar formosana, assembly GCA_039720395.1. Taxonomy (NCBI): domain Eukaryota; kingdom Viridiplantae; phylum Streptophyta; class Magnoliopsida; order Saxifragales; family Altingiaceae; genus Liquidambar; species Liquidambar formosana. The sequence goes on from CM077827.1 coordinate 9,374,447, forward strand.
CATGTTAGATCATTCTAGGGTTTTTATGCATAATATGGTTCTAGGAATATGTTAGGGCTTATGAAAGTTTGCTGTTTTTGTTATTGGCATGTTTAGTGGATGATTTTAGGCCTTAGTACTATTCTATCCAGATTTGCATATTGTTGTGTTTGCATGGTTTTGAGCACGTGTAAGGGTGCAAATAGGTGTGGTATTTGTACTATGACTAATAGGGCTGCCAATGCTTGAAATGGCTAATGCTTGGAGCTATTGCGCTCAGGTAAGTGGGTGTGAAGGTGCCCCAATTCACCTCTCTTCCTTAACCCTCTCTCTTCTCTCTCCCTAGGGTTAGTTTTTAATACAAGTCTATGGTATAATCAAAGGTTTCCTTCAATATTAAATTCTATTTTTTTATCAAGGTTTCCATTTTGTGGAAGTTTTCCTGATATCAAACTTGGTTTATTCAATTATCTTTCGAATAAGGAAACCTAGGGTTTTAACCATAGGTTTGTATTAGGTCTTAACCCTACTTCTAATCGAACTACGTGGACTTTGATCCATGTATTTCGTTGCATGGTACGTAGGCGCTCTTCGTGAGGCTCAAGTCCGTTCTAGGATCCAAGCATCCTAGGCTTTTTTTTGTTTTGTTTTGTTTTTCTTTATTTTCTGTTTTTTATGTGTTCATTATGCATGAATGGATGAATGAAATATATGATATGCATGCAATCCTTGTGATGATATACTTGCTGATTTTTGTATGGAAAAGATCTTGATTTAGCCCAAATGAACTGAGAGACCGAAAGGGTGACGTGGGTGCCTATAGGCTTTGCCTAGAACCTTCCCATGTCATAACTTAGCCTCCGAATCCCTGATTTCTTCGATTTCCAAAAGATTGGTTTTTGCTTTTCCTTTTTTATGGAGTCATTCAAATTGTTTTCCTAAAACAAACTGTTTTTAGGGTTTTCCTTGTTTCCTTTAAAAAATGAGGTGGCGACTCATTTCCTTTTTCCTTTTCAAACCTAACAAATCTTTCTTTTTTTTCGTCAATCCCTCGTGGGCCCAATTTCCGGGGTTCACAATATGTATGGGTCATGTACCTGACCCAAATATTAACATTTCCCACTCTCCCACGTAGGGTGAGTTAACTCCAAAATCTCTCTTAATTTGTTAATACTCACCTCTTTATATAAGAAATGTAACGTGCAACCTCACGAGAAGAACGTACAAACATAGGAGCGAAAATGTTAAGTCATCACCGTACTAACAAGAACGCATTACTCAAAAACATCTCGTATATGCCCTAGAAAATCCATAAAACACCGGATCAAGCACTCTTTAATCCCTCATAAATATAAAAGCAGTGCTGCATCCTACATATATGTAATGTACCCATGTCCCATGTCATCACAAATACGATATAGACATTAGCCAGCTAATAAGTCATAAAGCATGGTGTAATATCAAATCATCTTTCTTAAGCCCTCTTGCCAATCCAATTCAACTCAACTGCTTTCCTAGACATGCCCCCATAAAACCGAATTGTTTCCTTGCCTTTAGAAAACATACTAATATGGTGTCATCAAGTATCCTCTTCATGATATAGTCTTAGGTCAAAAAGGGCACAAAAACAGATCAAAGTAATCTATGTGGCTCACACAGTGATTAAGTAGGGATTCATTCATCACTCCTATTATCGGTCGATATAGAGCACATACAGTATGAAATGTATACTATAGCGTTAACTCATAAAATGAGCATGTCACTAGAAGATAAAGCAAAAGAACGCCATATGAATCTTAGTTTAATCACTACTAAAGTGCCTGACCTGAGTTTTCCAGCCCAGTTGCTCTCTCAACACCTGCCTGAAATCTCAAATTCGGCTATAAACAAGCTATATAGAGTTGTGGAAAAACTAGCCCTATGTTCGATCTAATAAAGATCTCAACTTAGCTCAATCTAAGGCAATATATAATATAGCAACTGTATATCTCATTCGCCATCTAAGCGCCAAAGATATAAATGTCTCCTCTTGTTCGCTAACTCAGCGCCAAAGTGAATCACTTGTGTGGGTGGGTCGATTCAAGCCTAGTAACATATCACAAAGATGTATACAAAAATGATATCAACATCCTATAAAACACAAAAGGAATGAATATCAATCCCAAATAATAATGTCAATTACAAATTAAATGTCTGAGCATATCAAATCCTACAATGTCCCATTCTCCTCACATGAGAAGGGACAGCATGTCTGACAATTGGCTTAATCATAGGATCAACCACTACGCTGCCAGTGGAGATATGCCTCAAGACTACTTCCTTTTGCACAACCATATCTCAAACAAAGTACAATCAAATATCTCTATATTTGGTTCTACCATAATACTAGGGATTATTCGCACATTCTAGGATTGATACACAATCAAAATTACTAGCTCCTTATAAGCTGTAAAATTTAGACGTTGCAAAGATCACCTTAACTAAACAACATCCTGAACAACCATTGAGCAAGCTATATTCTCCAACTCCATCGGGGACAAGGTAATGCGAGTCTGCTTCTTACCACAGAAAGAAGCACCTTCACCTCCAAGGATAAACATATAACCTAAGGTGGACTCATGAACATCTCAATAAATAGCCTAATCTCCATCGCCGTAACCTCTCTGTCCTAAGTCTCCACTATGATAACATAGGAAAATGTTAGCGATCTCACATAAGTATCGAAGAAACTTAATTGCTACTATCCAAAGAATAGGTTCAAGGAAACTCTGATGATGACTAATAATACCAAATACATGCATGTTTGGATGTATACACAGTATCACGAACTACAAACTTCCTATTGTAGCTACATATGGCGTTGTGGACATGTGATTCTTATCCTTATCAATTTCAAAAAACTAGTCTAAGGTTAAGTTGCTACTTTTTACTATTGGAGTGTCAATGAGTTTAGAGTTATACATGCGAAAAAGTTCAAGAATCTTCTTAATGTAAGTCTCTAAAGACAAACCAAGAAGTTTCTTAAAAAAATCTCAAGCAATCTTAACTCCAAGCACACAATTTGCTTTGCCCATGTCCTTCATCTCAAAATAGAGGACAACCGCTTCTTAGTGGCGACAATAGTCTCTATATCATTCCTAGCTATAAGGATGTTAGCAACATACAAAGGATAATAAGGATATTTCCCTTGGACCACTTAAAATACATGCAATGTGTTCAATCATCACAAAACCCACAGCGGTAATAAAATCATGAAACCTCAAAGGCCATTGCCTAGACGATTGTCTAAGGCTATACACAGAATAGTGACAAAGCATACTTTGCACTTTTATCCCTTGACCTCAAAAATAAAGTCACCAATTAATCAATATAAATCAAAACCCACTAGTTAATCCATAAAGATTTAAATGTCTAGTTCTCCATTGAAAAATGTCATCTTAACATCCATCTAGAAAATTCCAAATCTAATAATGTGACAATAGTTAGGATTGGGCGAATAGAAGCAAACATCACCACTTAGGAGAATGTCTCTGCAAAGTCTATACCCACACATTAGGTATTAACTTTTCGCCACCAGACGCACCTTATACTTGTTAATTGAATTATCTACCATTGTAGAAGATCAACTAACTCCTAAACCCTATTCTCATCTATCAAGCTCAACTCACCCTACATAGCAATCACCCACTCATCTCTAGCATGAGAAGAAAACGCTTCTTCATAGGAAGCTAGCTCATCATCTTCTTTAGAAGCACATAGGAAGGTATCCCCTTCAATCTCAAAATGATGATGGGGAAAGTTTCCATATTTGCTCCTGTGCACTTAAAAATCTTAATGGGTCATGCAAGACACTTTCGTGTGAAACACCCTACGGAACACTCCCACTGGGTTGAAGACCACTTCTACTATCTTCAACGACTACAGGACGAGGAACTAATTCCCTACCTCGCTTGAAGACGGTAAGACGTCTTTATATTCCTCTAACACATGGAGTTAAAGATTCTAACTAGTGCCACCTATGCTAGGCAAATCATTCTCTAATGAAATCAACATTGCGCGACTCTATTTCAGTTATTCCTCTGTCAGCATGTTCATCATACATCAAATAACTGTTTAAGCTTTCAAAATATTTTATAAAAATGTTTTTATAGCTCTAGGATTAAGCTCCTCACACTCATGGAGAGCGATGTGAACAATCCTTCTAACCCCCAAAGGGCACAAATGCCCTAAAAATCTGGCTTTCACATGCTATCGCATATAAAAGGTTGAAGAAACTAACTAAGAAGGCACTCTAATAAGGATGTAGGCAACAGTTAAAAAGAGAATCCCCCAAAAGGATACTAAGAGGTTAACTTACACCATTATCAGTCTAGACACTACTAGAAAAGTCTTATAACTACTCTCCACTACACTATCATGCTGCGGAATGCCAGAAACAGAGAGTTTTCTGCTGATTCCCATTTCCTCACACAGTTCTCTAAACTGATCAGATAAGTATTCGCGTCCTTGATTAGTCCTAAGAGTTCTCAAGTTTCTATCTCTCTAATTCTCAATCTCTACCACAAAACATTTAAAAGAATCCAAAACTTCATAGCGATGAGTGATTAGATGGACATAACCATATCGCGCGTAGTTATCGATCAAAGTAAGAAAGTCAGAAACGCCAAAAGTGCCTTAACATACATAGGGTCGCAAATATTTAAGAGAACTAACTCTAGTGGTCAAGTAGCTCAAATAACCTTACTAAAAGACTTCCTACATGCTGTACTAGCTAAACAAAACACAACCACAAAAAGGTCAAACTTAGCGAATAGGCTCCAAAAGGCCTTATTGAGCTAATCGAGTTATCCTTTTATATCCATGTCTAACTTGCCAAATAGAACCAATATTCTTATTAACATTAGCAATGTTAATAAGAATAAGAATCATATTGTTTAACTCTAAAGTAAAACATGTCCAAAAAATAAACAACACTATCACAAAATATCTAACCATCTACTTCCAAAACAAAAGAATATCCAAAATCTAAAAATGTTTAAACCAGTAGTAGATATACTGATTATCAAACACATAAAACTAATTGTGTAGAAATAAGATGCGCCTTATGCGCAATTGAAGTTAAGACAAACCAACTTCAAGAACTTCTACATTAGTGCTATTACCCATACACACTATGGGCACCAAATCAAAATGGTGATAATCTATTAGCCCTACTCCATCTCAAAATACATATTTACCTACACCCGCATCTCAATCCAAATAAGGAAAGAATAAGCAACTAAATTATGATCACATGCACAAATGCAAAGAAAGTTTAGTGAAAAAGATACCTATTTTGCCTTAGTGCATTCAGGAGCGAAGTATTTCAACCTTGCATAGTTAGAACATATTATTTCGGATAACCCTTCTATCCTTAGTAACAGCGTAGTACACGTACTCCTCTATTATATTAACAAGAATGTTGTTTAACATAATAAAGCGTGTGAGGGGCAATACACATTTCCCAATAAGATCAAAAAGCATGCTGCTTAGCATAGTAAAGCGCATGCTACAATCTATCTTGAATCAAGATTGGTAAGCTTCAAACTTACAAAGTCAAGGCAGTGTAGGGTTATATACATATCTATAGGTCGGTGTTGTCCCAAGTAAACAACCCTAGAGGGGGGGGTGAATAGGGTTATTGGCCAATTAAAAAATATGATAGCAAGCTAAAATCAGATTATGGAAAATAGAGATATTCTCAATAATAAACAGTAAAGAGAATAAGAGAAAGAGAATGCAAACACAAGATTTAACGAGGTTCAGCCTTCCCGCCTACGTCCTCGCCTCAAGAGCTCGCTTGAGGATTCACCAATCCACTATCACTCTCCTTCAAGGTGGAGCAGCAAACCTTTACAAATCAAGTGCTTTCAACCAACACTTGTTCAGCCACACTTCCTCAAGTGCAAAGAATGGGGTTATCACCAACCCTTGATTACAAGTTTGTAGAGATGTAATGTGTGTACAAGAAACTCTCTTTAAGAGTGAATAACACAGAGATTAAAGCTCAGCTCTCTTCTAATTGATTTGCTCAATGAATGCTCTTAATGAATTTTAGGGCTAGAAGAATGAAAACAATGAATTCTCTTGTATTGATCCTCATAAATGCATTTGAATCATTGTTTATATAGGCATTAGGCATAATATGACCGTTTGGTGCAATAAATGCCGGGAAAGAGCCGTTTGGTGGCATTTAATGCCTCAACAACCTTTCAAAAACTAGCCGTTGGAGTTCTGAGATCGCACAATCAGTCGACTGAATACTCAATTCAGTCCACTGATTTGCTAAATCAGTCGACTGAATTGGGAAATCAGTGGACTGATTTGAGCAGAATCAAAAGACAACAGCAGAGGACAACTTCTGCTTAAATGAGTCGACTGATTCAAGAATGAGTCGACTGATTTGGGCAGAAATGAACTTATAATGATTATATCACAAGTTTAAATCGATCAAGTTCATTTGTATCAACTTAGGCCTTGTTCAAGTGATAAATTAAGTTTACCCAAGGATCCTAAGGTCCATCTAGGTTAATGGAGCGATCATTTGAGCAATCAAGTACATCAAAAACCTAATAACCTCACTCATAGCTATATAAGTATCTTCATTGACGATGCTAGCTTGGTCTTGAGTGTTGTAGGTCTTTTGTATGCTTTCTATGCTCGTATGTTCTTGCGCTTGATTGTCCTTGACATCACAAGTATGTGTGCTTTGAGTTCCATGATATGCATATATCTTTATGCTTCTTTTGGATCCATATGCTCGAGTACCTAGCTTTGATTATAATCTTGACAAATAAACCATTAGTACTTACATCGATCCTTTGTTATCATCAAAATCTCGGATATGCCCTTGGTTATATAACCTTGGGGCCAACAATCTCCCCCTTTTTGATGATGACAAACTATTGATGTATATGGCAGGTAGGGAAATAAAGCACATGATATATATGGAGCAAGCTCCCCCTCACAATATGCATAGTTGAAATGCAAGTAATAAGCAATGAGCACAAAGCATTGTAAAGCAAATAAACTGATTATAATCAACTGTGGAAATAGTTCAAAACATAACCAAAAGTCATAAGTTAACAGTTATAGATAACTAGGAATGTGTGGTGTGTTCAAACTAAGTTAGATGTTCAAGATACATCAATCAAAAAATATCTCCCCCTTTTGTCATCAGACAAAAAGCTAGGGGTCCAAGTCAATATGCTCGGGAAGACCGGGTGCATCCGCATCTTCAGGGGCAGGAGGTGGTGGTGGAGGCGGTGGTGCATTGCGACGGGCATATCGCTCAATGGCTGTCAATGAGTTACGCACAGTGCGTATATCAGTCTCTGTCCTGGCAAGACGCTGGTCCACCTGAGTCGTAAAGATATCACCATAACGCTTCAAGGTGTCCATATCATTCTCGATTTGTGTCTGACGGTTCTCAAGAGCCAAGAGACGAGTGCCAATGCCATCCATGGAGACCTGCAAACCCTGTATAGCTGTCAAAATGGTCTGAACACCAGCAGGAGGAATAGTAGGCTGCTGTGGAGGCTCAAAGGGAGGAGGCTCGAACGCAGGAGGGGGCTGTGGAGGCTCAACATCCATGCCATGCTCACCAGGCTCCTCATGTGGCTGCTGCTCTTCTTCACCAGGAGGAACAGGGTCATCAGCCTCCTGTTCTTCATCGGTCACCTCATCCGGATCATCTTTCGGTACCCAACCCCTAGAAGTAAACTTGTAGTGCATTTGTTTGAGAGTCATATCGGAGTAGGTGTTGGTGTGAGAAATGGTGACTACGGCTTCCTCATCAAGAGGTATATGGAAATGTTCAAAAACACAAGTCAAGGCAAAGCCGTAGGGGAGACTAGCCACTTTCTTCTTTTGGCAATCGACAATATGATTGGAAATGATAAAAGGCAAGTCAATGGGAATGGTATTCATGATGCACCAAATAAGAAAAATATCGAAATATGAGACATGGTCACGTCCGCCACCCCGTGGAAGGATGTTATACGTAATCATGTGATGAATCAAACGAGCATTGAGAGTTAGTTCTTTGGCTTTGGGTTTAAAACGGTTTACAATATCATTCCGCCCACAGATCTGATTAAGGGCTTGGATAGGATCATACCCTTGAAAGTGAGTCCACTCGTTGGTCACAAGGATTTGATGTTGACCACGAGGGATATGAAAGATTTGGGCAAGAAGGTTTTGATCCATAGATATAATTCTACCACCAACTTGAGATCAAAGGATGTGATTATTAATATAGTCAAGATTGGTGTAAAAGATGCGCACAAGGTAAGTATACATGGGTTTTTTCAGAAAAATGAATGAATCCCAACCCAAAAGACGGAAATAATTTGCAATGAGAACGAAATGCTCTTCAAAGAAATCCAAAGGGGCATATTTACCGAAGACGACGGTGCGACGACTGAAGTCCTCATCAAACTTGCGCTGTGCATCGAGAGAGACAAACTCTCCGCCTTCCTCTTCGTCGGGTTGTTGTTCAACGGGTGGTTGCACCGGCGGTGGAGGAGGATTTGGAACCCTGGGACGTAAGTTTCGCGATGAACCTTCACCGGTGTGAGGGCGTTTGGCTGGATTCTTCGTCTTGGGAGCCATTGTTGAGAGAGTTTTGGAGGTTAGAGAGAGAGAGAAGTGAAAACGTCGCGGGAATGGGTGTGATTTGAAATGAAAAGCCGCGTGTTATATTTATAGAATCGCAGATTCAGTCGACTGAATCACCATTTCAGTCGACTGAATTGTCCTGGGAAAGGCTCCAAAGGCTACTGCCTGAATCAGTGGACTGAAAATTCATTTCAGTCGACTGATTTGGCATTTCAGTCGACTTAAATGTCAATTGAGTCGACTGAATCAGCCAGTAGGTAATAGAAATGGCAGGGCTTGATTCAGTGGACTGAAAAGCCAATTCAGTCGACTGAATTGCTCATTGAGTCGACTGAATTGTCTTTTCAGTAGACTAAATCACCAGGAAACTCAGTTTTAATCCAAAATCTTTAGAGAGTGTGAGTGAAATGAGATGTACCACATAGAAAATATCAAGGCAAGAGTAGAAAAACAAAGATATGCATCAATTCACTACATCATGCATTAAACACATGCCAAGTTCTCTTTTAATGAAGTTAAAACGGTCTTCTTGAAGAGGTTTGGTAAAGATATCGGCCAATTGATGGTCGGTACCTATGAAATCAATCTCAATATCACCTCTTTGGACATGATCACGAATGAAATGATGTCTTATCTCAATGTGCTTAGTTCGTGAGTGTTGTATGGGGTTCTTGGTCAAGTTGATGGCACTAGTATTATCACATTTAATGGGAATGTGATCAAAGTGAAGTCCATAGTCCTCAAGTTGTTGTTTCATGTACAACACTTGTGCACAACAACTACCGGCTGCAATGTATTCGGCCTCGGTGGTTGAGAGTGCAACCGATGTTTGTTTCTTACTAAACCAAGAAACTAGTGAATGTCCTAGGAAATGGCAAGTCCCACTAGTGCTCTTGCGGTCATCTTTGCCACCGGCAAAGTCCGCATCGGAATAACTAAGCATATCAAAAGAGGTATACTTAGGAAACCATAATCCAAGGTTAATTGAGCCACTTAAGTATTTAAAGATGCGCTTAACGGCAAGCAAGTGAGATTCTTTAGGACATGATTGAAATCTAGCACATAAGCAAACACTAAACATGATATCGGGTCTACTTGCGGTTAAATAAAGTAAACTTCCAATCATACCTCTATATTTCTTTTGATCAACATTTTTACCCTTTTCATCCTTGTCAATCTTGATGGAAGTGCTCATTGGAGTAGAAAACTCTCTACCATCTTCCAATCCGTACTTTTTGAGTAGATCTTTGACATATTTGGATTGATTGATGAAGGTTCCTTCCTTTGTTTGTTTGATTTGAAGTCCAAGAAAGAATGTCAATTCTCCCATCATGCTCATCTCAAATTCTTCCTGCATAATCTTAGAAAATTCTTTGCAAAGATTCTCATTAGTGGATCCAAAAATGATATCATCAACGTAGATTTGCACTAAAAGCATATCATTATCAATGGTTTTAATGAAAAGTGTGGTGTCAAGTTTTCCTCTCTTAAAACCATTTTTGAATAAAAATCCACTAAGTCTTTCATACCAAGCTCTAGGAGCTTGTTTCAAACCATATAAAGCTTTTCTTAGTTTAAAAACATGATTTGGAAATTCATGACTTTCAAAACCGGGAGGTTGTTCAACATAAACTTCCTCTTCTATGAAACCATTTAAAAATGCACTCTTGACATCCATTTGAAACAATTTGAAATTTTTATGACATGCATAGGCAAGTAACATCCTTATGGCTTCTAGTCTAGCTACCGGAGCATAGGTTTCATCATAATCTATGCCTTCTTGTTGATTATAACCTTGGGCTACAAGTCGAGCCTTGTTTCTAGTAACAACTCCGGATTCATCCTTTTTGTTTCTAAATACCCATTTAGTTCCAATTACTCCATGGACATGTGGTCTAGGTACCAAGGTCCAAACCTTGTTCCTTTCAAATTGATTGAGTTCTTCTTGCATAGCAAGGACCCATGATTCATCATTTTCAGCTTCATTAATGTTCTTAGGTTCAATTTGAGATAGGAAAGCAAGATGATCACATAAATTTCTCATGGAAGAACGAGTTCTTACCCCACGTGAGGGTTCACCTAAGATTTGATCTTTAGGATGATTCCTCACAAATTTCCAAGTCTTGGTTACATCCGGATGGAGTGGAGCATTTTCAACTTCAACTTCTTCTTCCGGATTCTTGTCTTTAATAACTTCATCTCCTTCCTTTTCTTTGCCTTTGTCTAGTGGATCTTCTTTATCATTTAGACTCAAGGTTTCAACTTGTTCTTGCAAGCTTGTACCTACATCATCATCATCATCCACATATTTCTTGGGTGCAAGAGGGTTAGTTTCATCAAATACAACATGCATTGATTCTTGAACAGTTAAAGTTCTCTTGTTAAACACCCTATATGCTTTACTCTTCATGGAATAGCCAAGAAACACACCTTCATCGGATTTAGAATCAAATTTGGAAAGTTTATCTCTATCATTCAATATAAAGCATTTACAACCAAACACTTTAAAGTAACCTATGTTAGGTTTCTTATCATTCCATAGTTCATAAGGAGTTTTACCGAGTTTAGATCTTAAAAGAACTCTATTCATTACATAGCATGCGGTATTAACGGCCTCGGCCCAAAAATATTGAGGTAAAGAGTGTTCATTTAGCATGGTTCTAGACATTTCCTCAAGTGTTCTATTCTTTCTTTCAACCACACCATTTTGTTGAGGAGTTCTAGGAGCGGAGAAATTGTGACCAAAGCCATTCTCATTACAAAATTGTACAATATCCTTATTGACAAATTCGCTCCCTCTATCACTCCTAACATGTGTAATGGTATAGCCTTTCTCATTTTGGACTCTTCTACAATATGTCACAAATGTAGCATGAGTCTCATCTTTATGTGCAAGGAAGAACACCCATGTATATCTAGAGTAGTCATCAACAATTACAAATGCATAATGCTTCCCTCCAAGACTTGCAATTGCAATAGGTCCAAATAGATCCATATGAATGAGTTGTAAAGGTCTAGTAGTTGAAATATGAGGCTTTGATTTAAAAGAGGACTTGGTTTGTTTTCCAAGTTGGCATGCACTACAAACTCCATCTTTTGAAAACTTTTCTTTTGGTAAACCTCTTACAAGTTCATGCCTAGAAAGTTTTGAAATTAAATCCATGCTAGCATGTCCAAGTCTTCTATGCCATAACCAATGATTTTCGTTTAAAGCGGAGAAGCAATGTACATTTTGTAATGCGATTTCTTCAAACTCTATAGCATAGATGTTACCAATCCTATATGCAACAAATAGGGTCTTATCTTCATCTCCAATTATGCATTTGTTGGATTTAAAGGTAACTCTATATCCTTTATCACATAATTGACTAATGCTAAGGAGATTATGCTTTAAACCATCAACTAATAAAACATTTTCAACACAAAGTGAGGAATTCTTACCAACCTTACCAATGCCAATTATCTTACCCTTGGCATTGTCTCCAAATGTCATGTAGCCGCCGTCCTTGGGCTTCAAAGATACGAACTTTGATCTATCACCCGTCATATGCCTTGAGCACCCACTATCAAGAAACCATTTTTCATTGCTTGATGACTTCAAGCATACCTACACAAGTTCAAGTAACTTTCTTTGGTACCCATACTTTCTTGGGTCCATAGGGGTTAGCCATAGGAGGAGAGGTTCCCTTAACTACCCACACCCTCTTGGTGAAACTTTTAGGTCTTTTTCTCATTTTGCAAGTGTAGATGTTATGTCCCTCCTTCTTACAATAGGTGCATGAGATTTTAGGTGTACTAGAGACTTTAGGCTTAGGAAAGAAGTTAATATAAGATTTTTGTTTGACATTTTCTTGATAACCAATTCCGGCCTTATCAAAACACCATCTTTGACTAGTTAATATCTTATCCAAGTTATCCCTTCCATTGGTAAACTTGGCCAAGGTATTAGTCAAGTCTTCAACCTTTTCTTTCAATGAAGTATTTTCACTTTCAAGACTAGATTGAGAAATGGTAGGGGTTGAGTCTATCTTGCTTTTCAATTCTGAATTTTCATGTTTCAAAGCATTTAGTTCCTCTTGAAGAGATGAGATATTCTTTTTCAAATCATTGTTTTTGTGAGAAAACCTTTTTAATTCAAGAAAAGTGTCTTCAAGTGCATCTTGTAATTCTTCATAAGTGGGAGGTTCTTCTATAGGATAATCAATAGAATTGAGTTCGATTACCTCATCCTCTTTTGCCATGAGACAAAAGTTTGCCACTTCTTGATCACAAGAAATCTCCTCATCTTCTTCATCACTATTTGCTTCATCATCCCATGTGACGGTGAAAGCCTTTTTCTTGAATTTTCTATTGTCCTTGAAGTTGTTGTTAGTGTGACTCGTCTTGTTGTAGTTGTTGTTGAGTTGAGGACAATTTATCTTGATATGTCCGGGCTTCTTGCATTCAAAACACACTTGTGGTTCTCTATTTGAGTTTTCTCCTCTATTTGGAATTCTTTTGGAGGAGTCACCCTTGTTGAATCTCCTTCCTTGATTTCTTCTAGAGAAGAACTTTTTGAGCTTGTGAGATATGAAAGCCATGTCTTCATCTTCTTCATTCTCACACTCTTCACTTGGTGGTTCTTCTTCGTCTTGTGAGGCTTTGAGAGCCATGCTCTTGGATGTCTTCCCTTCATCAATTTCACGAGCTTTGAATGCGAGTTCTTGTGTGACTAGGTTGCCGTCAAGATCACTCAAGGTCATTGATGATAGCTCTTTTGATTGAAGTAGAGTAGTGGTGAGGACATCCCATTGCTTAGGCAAGCTCCTAAGAATTTTTCTCACCAATTCGGAGTTAGTGTAGATCTTTCCAAGAGAACTTAAAGGATTAATGATAGCATTGAATCTAGCAAACATGTCTCTAATAGATTCATCCTTTTTCATTTTAAACATTTCATATTCACAAACAAGCATATTGATTTTTGCTTCTTTTACTTGAGATGTCCCTTCATAGGTGACTTCTAATGTATCCCATATCTCTTTGGCACTAGTGCACCTAGAGATTTTGCTAAATTCATCATTAGTTAAAGCACAATATAGTAAGCCAATGGCTTTAGAATTAAGTTCAAGAGACTTATGATCAGCTGTGGTGTATTCTTGTGGTACTTTAGGAAGTGTAACTCCATCTACCACCTTAGTAGGGATCAAAGGACCCTTAGAAGTGATATTCCATAGCTCATAGCTAGTGGATTGAATAAAAATTTGCATTCTGATTTTCCAGAAATTATATAGAGACGCATCTCCATTAAAAAGTGGTGGTCTATTGGACGATTGTCCTTCGGTGAATCCGTTACCACTATAGTTGGCCATATCGTTCCTCGCAAGACAAATATGTCAAATGCTAGAGGTTGGGCTCTGATACCAATTGTTGTCCCAAGTAAACAACCCTAGAGGGGGGGGTGAATAGGGTTATTGGCCAATTAAAAAATATGATAGCAAGCTAAAATCAGATTATGGAAAATAGAGATATTCTCAATAATAAACAGTAAAGAGAATAAGAGAAAGAGAATGCAAACACAAGATTTAACGAGGTTCAGCCTTCCCGCCTACGTCCTCGCCTCAAGAGCTCGCTTGAGGATTCACCAATCCACTATCACTCTCCTTCAAGGTGGAGCAGCAAACCTTTACAAATCAAGTGCTTTCAACCAACACTTGTTCAGCCACACTTCCTCAAGTGCAAAGAATGGGGTTATCACCAACCCTTGATTACAAGTTTGTAGAGATGTAATGTGTGTACAAGAAACTCTCTTTAAGAGTGAATAACACAGAGATTAAAGCTCAGCTCTCTTCTAATTGATTTGCTCAATGAATGCTCTTAATGAATTTTAGGGCTAGAAGAATGAAAACAATGAATTCTCTTGTATTGATCCTCATAAATGCATTTGAATCATTGTTTATATAGGCATTAGGCATAATATGACCGTTTGGTGCAATAAATGCCGGGAAAGAGCCGTTTGGTGGCATTTAATGCCTCAACAACCTTTCAAAAACTAGCCGTTGGAGTTCTGAGATCGCACAATCAGTCGACTGAATACTCAATTCAGTCCACTGATTTGCTAAATCAGTCGACTGAATTGGGAAATCAGTGGACTGATTTGAGCAGAATCAAAAGACAACAGCAGAGGACAACTTCTGCTTAAATGAGTCGACTGATTCAAGAATGAGTCGACTGATTTGGGCAGAAATGAACTTATAATGATTATATCACAAGTTTAAATCGATCAAGTTCATTTGTATCAACTTAGGCCTTGTTCAAGTGATAAATTAAGTTTACCCAAGGATCCTAAGGTCCATCTAGGTTAATGGAGCGATCATTTGAGCAATCAAGTACATCAAAAACCTAATAACCTCACTCATAGCTATATAAGTATCTTCATTGACGATGCTAGCTTGGTCTTGAGTGTTGTAGGTCTTTTGTATGCTTTCTATGCTCGTATGTTCTTGCGCTTGATTGTCCTTGACATCACAAGTATGTGTGCTTTGAGTTCCATGATATGCATATATCTTTATGCTTCTTTTGGATCCATATGCTCGAGTACCTAGCTTTGATTATAATCTTGACAAATAAACCATTAGTACTTACATCGATCCTTTGTTATCATCAAAATCTCGGATATGCCCTTGGTTATATAACCTTGGGGCCAACAGTCGGATCATGCACTACAACAAAAATAGTCATCCACGGCGTGCAAAGTACGCCATGGATGACTTTTAACGACATACAAAAAAATGTCGTCTTGGGCAACACCGTGGAAAACCATTGTATATCCATAGCGTACTTTGCACGCCGTAAATATGGTATATTGCACACCGTGAAACTACATTAACAGGATTCTAAATACGCCATGCATAATATTTCTACGGCATACATAGCACGCTGTGAACAAGGTTTCTACGACGTACATAGCACACCGTGAATAAGTTTTCATGGCATACTCTGAGTATCGTAAATAATGTTCCTATGGCATAAAATGTAAGCCCTGAATAATTTATCTATAGCATAATATGCATGCCATGAATAAGTTATCTATGGCATGCATTTTACGCTATGAATAAGTATCTACGGCATAAAATGTGCGCCATTAATGTGCCCCCTTTTTTTTTTTTTTGGATATCCTAGCTTTTTCCTTTTGATATTCACCTATTTACCATTCAATAATTTTTTGCTCACATACATTCTAAAGCAATAAGTATGCACCAATTTGTAATCCAATAATCCATGATTACTACTTAAAATTAGAAGTCAAACAAAGTACAGATTATATTCATTAATTTCATGAGAGCAATACAAAAAACTGCCTCTTAAAGACAAAAAAAAACTACAACCCATCCAAAAAGCAATCTCTCATATACAAAAAACTACAGCCCATCCAAAAAAAAATAATGTTTTTCATCTAAGTTTGTTTTTAAGACAACCAAAAATCTATAACTTTCAACTTCTCTTTTCTGAACTTCCAATTAGTTGATATCCGGCTTGAATTTGCATATGAGATTGGGATAAAGCAGCTTGAGCAGTCACTTGTGCCAAAGCCTACTGATGGGACATACCAAAAGGACCCTGCATGGATTTCAACAAGAAAATAATTGAATACCCAATACAATTACAAGCCATTTCTCTCAAGGACAAGTATATGGAATTGGCACAAAAACACAAGATAGCACCAACACAATAAATGTGGCCTCAAAGTCTCTAACCATAAACATATGGCATTGGTAGGTGGACCTTCTCTTTCTATAATGCAAATAGCCAATAAAAACTTCACTTCAAAAATATGTGCAAGGGGATTGAGTCAAGGCATTCACTACCTTCTAAAAGTTTCAATGGGTTATGAATAGGTTTAACAACTTATATAGAGAGGGGGAAAGAATTATGTGAAATAAGGAGCAAGTGCAATGTTTGTAATGCCACCTTTACTAGATATTAAAAATAGGTAAAAGTATACATTGTAATTATATCTGGTGACAATTGTTAATTCTAGAATTATATTCATATTAAAAATGTCTATATTGACATTTCATGCTTGAATCTATTATTTATAAATTCTCTATTTATACATCTAATTTTTTGGTCAAGGAAAAACATATAGGTAAATTCTATAAATAAATAAATAATAATAATACTTAAGGAAATTAGGGAGAGAGAAACTAAACGTAGATCTTATGGATGTAACATATATAATGGAATAGAAATCACGATCAATGAGTAGCTAAAAATTTTATTACAAGTACACAATTCATTCTAATGCTTTAATTCACTTATTGGTACCTTTCTTTTCTCTTAAAACACATTTAGATACAGTCATAGAAAGCTTTCTCGATGTTTGGGGATCAATTGTAGATGAATCTATTAATATCTTTGGTCTTAGGAGATTCCCACTGTGAATCCACGAAAAAACGCGACGCCCACAAAGATTTGGCAAAAAGATAGGTGTGAAAGACAACAAACGAAAAGGAGTCGCTACCTCATTTTTTTAGGGAAAAAGAGGAAAACCACAAAAATGTTTTATTTTCAAAACCACATGACTCCATTAAAGGAAAAGCAAAGTCTTTGAAACCAGAAAATTGGATTCGGGGGCTAAGTTACGATGTGGGAAGGTTCTGGGCTAAGCCCATAGGCACCCACATCGCCCGAGTTGGTCTCTTAATTTGATTGGGCTAATTTAATAACTTAATCACATGCAAAACAGTATCAATCAATAAAATACAGCATGCATAACATATATCCCATCCATCCATTTCATCCATGCATAATCAAACAAAGAAAATAAAATAAAACAGAAAAAAAAAAAAAAAAAAAGAGAAGAAAAACCTAGGATAGTTGGATCCTAGAATGGACTTGAGCCTCAAAACGAGCGCCTACGTACCATGTAGCGAAATACACGGATCAAAATCCACGTAGTTCAAAAAGAATAGGGTTAAACCCTAATAGAAACTTATGGTAAACCTTAGGTTTCCTTCCACAGCAATTTTCAAAGACAAATGATTCTCAATAAGATTTCAATGAAAGATATAGACTTTTGAAAAGGAGTGGACAGAAACCCTAGAATTCACCATATCCCTCTATTAGAAAATAACCCTAGGAGGGAGAAGAGAGAAGAAAGGTTAGGAAAAGTGAATTGAGGCACTTCATACCCTACTTACCTTATGCAATTTTCTCTAAGCGATAGCAAGCTCAAGCGATAATGACCTTATTTGCAATAAGGCAATTATTGTACCTGTTTGCACCCTTACAAGTGCTCAATGCATATCAAAAAGGATAACATAACAATTATTAAGGCTCAAAGTCATCCACTAATCATATTATCAACAAAAACGGTGAATAAATAGAGACCTTAATGCAACCCTAATCTCATGTCATGCATAAAACCCTAAAAATCCACTACATGCATGCAAAAACTATCGTAGTTATTCTATATATATCATATATATAATAACCATGAAGAAAAATAGAAAAGAAAACCTTTTCTATCATGCTATAGGAAACTTGTGTGAATTTAAGGTTATCAAAACCCTAATTTCACAACTATGCATTAAAACATATGAAACGACTCTAACATATGCTCAAATCATCATGAATATCATTCATATCATATATATTAACTAATAGAAACATCAATTCATGATAATAATCACAGCGAATAAGCTATATGAACTATGCATGATTTAAGAAGAGAGACAAGATGACACCTTTAAAACCTTAGCAAACTAAAGTTTTTCAGGCATATAAAATCATAAATCCTCTTAAAATCATTCATATCATATCACAAATGCATTGAGTTAACCTAACATGGGGAACTACTACATGCACTAGAACTATCATAGAAGAAGAAGTAGAAGAAGAAGGAGGAAAGCTTAAGTTCAGCAATTGAAAGGATGTTTACCTCTCGTAGAACCTCTCTTGCCTTCAAAGTCCTTGTTCTCTTGCTTGCTTAGGGTTGAAAAGCCTTCTCTTGATGTCCTTCTAGCTCTCCAAACTCGTAGCTCCCTCTTTCTCTAAGTGTAAAGTGCACTTGTGGCCTCCCTATGTGCTGAATATCATATTCTTTATATAGGGGATTAACCTAGTAAACCAATGGCTAAGATTAATTCATTAAATAATGATCCTAGGGCTATTAGAGACTCTCTTGGTGCTCAAACAACTCAAAGTTACTCACTTTTAGAAGGAAATAACTTGCAAAGGCGGAGGAAACCGTCACAGGAGGAAGGAAGAGGTAAAATCCCACTTAAAGACGGATTCCCTCGGGTGACCGTCCGGGCTTGGACGGCTGACCGTCTGGGCTTGGACGGCTGACCGTCTGGCCCCGGATGGTCACCCGAGGGCTCCCATCAGCATTCCTCGATTAAACTCCTTCACCTTCCGGAAGTCTTTCGGGGTCAAATTAAGTCCGATTTTGACAAAATAAAAGCCAAAACGACCGTGGTTTGATGAGGAACACATTTTTAGACATTTTAGGATAAAAATCCTTAACCATGGGTGCATGGTTAAGTTTTACAAAGGCGGCTAGCCATGGTGCACCACTATCGCAAAGCTAGAGTTTGCACACAAGGTTAAGCCAAATGCTTTCCAAATCAAAATTCAACCTTTTTAAGCATGTTTAGGGATAAAATAAGGCCCAATTGAAATTAAATGAGAGAAAATTAAGTGGGTCACATGAGTCGATTTGAGCGAACCAAGAAAGGGTCTTTTAGCCAACCTGAACCGTTATTTGCCAAACTGATCTTAAACCACTAATTCATCAAATTGAACCTATATATAGACTCTATATACTCATATGAACTCTAATTGACAACTTGGAGATCATTTCAAAGTCAAATGGGAAAGATACGACTTAAAAGACAATAATGCCCTTAAAGTCACAAAATCTCTAATTGACTATTGAAACCTTCTCCAAATCAAACCAAAATTCATATGCATGATTTTCAATGCCATAAAATCCTAACGCAAATGCCTAGACTCAAAAATAAAAAATAAAAACCTACATGAAATGATGACCTCAAACTAGGGTGACAAGAATGGGGTGTAACACCCACCATCAACCAAACCATTTGGTCCCATGTAAACATCCAATACCTACATAAACAAACTCAATATATTCACCAGCATCTGTACACAGTAAAAGAAAACACAAACTTTGGGAGCAAGGAAAATTTCAATATTTATTATACCCATAATATGGTATTGAGAGTTCAAAAATCAGCCTACTAAAATATAAACCAGCATAGGTAAACAACACAAAAGCAGTCTCAAAGATTTCCTATGGATTTATAGCTGCTTGATGCATAGCCTAATTACAAGCAAACAATAAATTTACGGATAACTAGCTTCCTTTACCCAAGTAAAGGGTAACTTGATTAAATGGTATGAGCAAGATAACAAGCTAGTAAATTATGAAAGATCATGAAATAAAACCATGCATATAATCAACTAGACCTAATGTATGAAGATAACAAGCCAAATGGAATTATAAAACTCACATGAGAGGATGAAGGCAACATAGTAATTACAACATCACTTGCTTCTGCAACTTCTAAAGGTGTTTCTTTTGTAGGAACCCCCTTATCCGAGAACGTCTTCATGACGTTGTGGTTTCTGAAAGAAAACCAAATTACCAACATGGCTCATGGTAGAGATGTGCAATCTAAACTTTCCATGAACAAGACAACCAAATTAAACTTATAGCGACCTAAGTGGGCTTCACTAACATGGAACACATGCTTATACCCCTCCACCTATACCATCAATAGCTTTCAAACAAACTTTCACAAACTTAAATTTCCACCGATTTATCAGAATATGTATGACTACCAATATGGTATATACAGTGAATGAAATAATTAAATCAAATTCTAAGAATTCTAAGAAGTCATACATTCTATAACTGCACATAAAAGATTCGAATACCTTACATGTCATGAACAGATACTTTATATCCAGCCTTTATGAGATTATTTGCCATTCGGGAGCCCATATTTCCTAGCTCTATGAACCCAACACTCTGTCATACATCAATGGAATGAAAAATATAAACAAATTCTGCAACAATGCACCAAAAACTAAATCCACACACACACACACACACACAAAAAGGGTCATAATTTTTCAATGTGAAACTAAAATAATAAAAGAAGTAAAATCTAATTTTTTTTTTCCACAAAAAAAAAAAAATATATATATATATATATATATTTTTTTTTTTTTTTTTTTTCAGTATGTTGGAACCATCTTCTGATGGTTCCGTAATCAGCTGTCATGTTGAATATTTTTCAATACCTACATTAACAATTGATATATTGATTGATTTGTTTGCTAATGTTTAATACCCTTTTTAAATCGTTCAACAGTATGCTGATGCTATTACATAATATCGTTACTGTGACAGTATGTTGTTACTGTCATGCCCTATATTAACAATACTGAGTTGATGTTTTCTAAGTGTAAACAGTGTAATGATACTGTCAGATGATATCATCTTGTTTCGCAGGAAAAAAAGGAGGATACCCCGCCTGTTGTAGAGAAAAGCAAAAAACCATCCCGTGCAAACAAAAAACAGCCTACTCCATCATCCCTTGCAAAACGTGTAAAATCCAAACGAAGGACTCGAAAGGACAACAAAAAACCAGAATACACATATGAGATAGGCAAGAAGGGGAAAGGAGTACAAAAGGCAACTGTAAAGAAAAACAAAGGAAAGGGAGTAGAGCTTGTTGATGAGGAAGTGCTTGATGTCGATGACTTTGTTGACAAGATACCATCTTATGCTGATGGCATAAAGCTAGCATTCTCAGCTCAATCTCCCATTGCAAAGTTGCTAACTGTGGATGAGAAAAGAACAATGAAACAAATGTTTGAGACAGAATTCTCCAAGTAAATTTATTACACCAAAATTTCTTATAGATTCCATCATATCACCTTGCTAAATAAAAAATGATGCTACTAATACTTTAACATATATGCAGTGCAACAGTTTGGTGATCAGAAGATGGTTCCAACATTGTGCAGTTAAAGGATATCAGACAGCTGCTAATAGAAGGAGACACAAGCGGAAATGTAAGAATGAAATCCTTTACCTATTTAAAAGTTGTTTATGAGTACTTATAATCTTTTTCATTTAGCAAAACACAACCTCGCTGTTTCCTTACAATATTTTCAACATGAAAATTGTACTGTTGTCTGTCTATTGTACTAGCGATGGTATCAACATACTTTTATGAGATTAGTTTAGAATCACCACATTTCATTGTTTAAAAAGTACCACTTTACTATTAGTATTCACTTTGTCATTCCTACTTTCCCAACAACTTAGTAAAACCTCATTTGTCTTAACATTTTGCAGGTTCTCGACGCAATTGGGGATATAATGACACGACAAAAAGAAAATAGACGCGCATATTACATCCCAACTACTTGCATGGTAATCATGACACAATACGTACTTGGTACAACCATGTCATGCTATAATCTATTTTGCCTAATGATTTTTGATGATACTATAGGTATATTTCGAGAGCCCAGATGTCGAGTTGAGATCCAAATGGTTTGACGAAAAAATAATTGAAGCAGCCATATTAGGAGCCCGATACCACCTTCACCCGCTTATTGCAGCTGTTAGGCCAGGTGGTGCTGAAAACCACTGGACTTTGCTCGTCCATGACACTCACAGTGGGACATGGAAACATTACAACTCCATGCGCCCACGAGATGGCGTAGAGGACAACCACTACAATAAAGGAAAAAGAGTGGTAATAACATCTACATAACCAAAAACATCTTTCATGCATAAATGTCATTACTTACAATGATAACATTTTCAAATAATGACAGATGGAGTACGTGCACAAAATGGGCCTGCAAGACAATAAAAATGAGCAAATAGAGGTTGAATCAGTGGCAAATTCACCCCAGCAAAACGAATACTCGTGAGTATTTCAAGTATTGTTTGAGCAGAGTATAGTGGTACTGTTGCACCTTATATATGCAAAAAGTTGTATTTTCCTCTCATTTTTTTGTCTACGCACAGTATGATGTTACTGTCAAAAAATGCTTCATAACAGATATTCATCAAACACTACATACCAACGTGTAAAAAACATTAATTCATGAATATGTTTTTTGCAGCCTCGACTGTGGAATCATTGTATGCCACCTCATTTTTTATTACTCCTATGGATATCCAATAACTGAGACCATGACAACAATAGCTATTCAAAGCTTCAGGCGGGACATCCTACAAGAAATCATGGGTGACCATCCCCGTTCATGGACACCACAATGGGCAAAGCAAACAACTACTCAAATTGAGAGCAAAGCAATTACAGTGAAGCCATTGTCTGTCGCATATCCAAAAAAAAAGGCAGCAAAGAGAAAGTAGTCAATTTGGATAATTTGTACAAAAACAATAGTATAATTACTCTTGACTTGTGGACACAGTTTTTACTTGTTTAGTGATTGATTATAGTACAGGTTTTACTATTTTGGATTTATGAATGTAAATACAAATTTAATTGTTCCCAACATAACATTTGCAACTATTACATATTCCAACAGGTGTAAACATATCATTCACTTGTATTTTGATGTAATACTTTTTCCCACTTACAACAGTACCATCATACTATTGACAGCACAAACCACAAATAATGTGGTTCTTGGCAGTGCCATCATACTGTTGACAGCACAAAATGCAAACAATATGGTTATTCGCAGAATCATCATACTGTTGACAGCACCAAATCCAAACAATATGGATGTTGGCAGTACCATTATACTATTGACAGCACCAAATACAAACAATATTTATCTTGGCAGTACCATCATACTATTGACAGCACAAAATGCAAACATTATGGTTCTTCGCAGTACCATCATACTGTTGATTTAACATTTGGATCATTTTCAATTGTTCAACAGAATGTAATTGCTGTCCACACAACACCAATGGGTTTAATATGATGTCACGTTTTAGAATCTCATATGTACAAATTCCCATATGTTGTCCAAAAACATATAACAATGACAAAAATATCTCTCCATGTAATATAACCAAAATCAAAAAATACAAATTCAACACTAATGTCAACAACTTCTAATTAATCAACTAAACTATCACAAAACAAAAATTAAAAATTGGTTCTTGGCAAGTCTTCTTGTTATGTGTACCAAGCCGTCCACACCTACTACATTTTATTTGTCTAATCTTCTCTCCTCTAGACGGTATCCTTCTCTTCTTGGGCCTCCCTGCTGGTCGTTTCGTGCTGGGTGGGAGTACAATATCACCATTTTCCTCACTAACAGCTACTTTTAATGCCGTTGATATAGGATGGATTGGTTGTAAATAAGACGCCATGAAGAAAGAAGTGTAAAAATACTCCTCCACATAATCATTAATGTCACCACCAGACGACTGTATTGCTATTGCAGCATGCGAACATGGGAAGCCATTCAGCTGCCATTGATAACATGTGCAAGTGCATCTTCCTATATCAACCGTAACAGAAGGGTGAGAGTGCACCTCAAACACAACATCACTCGACATGCTCACCCTCCATGTCCTCCCATTTTCCACCTTATCACCCAACCTCGCATCCATCTTCGGACATAACACAGTATTCCACGAACCTGCTTCCAATCTTCTAGAACACATCTGCCCCATAAGTTGCAATCTAATCATATCAACCAAGTTCGTAATTGGGAGGAATCGAGCTTCTTTGATCCAAGCATTAAATGATTCAGCTGCATTGGAGCACATCTCGCCGTACCGCTAACCTTCAAAATACACATTGGACCAACATTGGAACGGACAATCATTCAGAAAATATTCCACCTGCTCTTTTCCTTCTTCCAACAAATCAGACAACTTCTCCTGGAATTTATACTCAGTTGGAGCATAGGCACACTCACGAAACAAAAAAACCATGCGATCTTTGAAAGACTTGTGGCCCCTAACATTATCTCTCAAATTAATTTTTAAATGATGTAGACAATATGCATGGTATGCATTTGGAAATACTTTCGACAATGCAGATTTCAAACCATTATTCCGATCCGAAATAAATGTTATTTGTCTCTCATCACCTACTACTTCAAGCAAATTCTTGAAAAACCATCTCCAATTCTCCTTCGATTCTGAATCAACAACAGCAAAAGCCAAAGGGAATAACCCTGCATACAAACAAATAAAAACCGTTTCTAATTAGTTATGAAACACTTAGTGGCCCAATATACAATTAAACATTACCAAGGTACTGTCACTTCTCACATTACACGAAAAGACATAACTATTGAAATTTAATTGTTACTTCTTAATAACAACAAAACAGCAATAACAACAAAAAACACACCTTGGTTCCCATCCTTAGCCGTAGCAGCTAGAAGTTGACCTTTGTATCTACTCTTCAAGAAAGTACCATCAACAAACAACATCGGCCGACAATACTTAAAACCGTTAATGCATGCTGAGAAAGAGGCAAAAAACCTCTTAAACTGGTTACTATCTTCATCTACATCAAGAACAAAAATACTACCCGGATTTGTTCTCGTTGCTTCCTCAATGAACCATCGAAGTTGTTCAAATGACTCAGAGTTATCACCATACAAACTAGTCCGAGCTTTCTCAATTCCCATCCACACATTACTATAAGAAATATCCAACCCATACTTGGTTTTAAAATCTCGCCGAACCTCAATTGGACTAATGAGCGGCTTTCCACGCAAAACCTCTACAAATTCAGACGACACAATGTTAGATCCCATTCTTTTATGCTTAGTTGTACGAAGAGCTGCTCCACATGTGTGCACATTATTCAACTCGCGTATATAGAAACAACCATTTGAACGCTCCATCCTTGCATGCACTTGCCACATGCAGCCCCTTCTCTCCTTCATCTTACATTCTGCCGTTACTCTGCCTGGTTCATTCCTCACATAGTCATAATCAAATCCAATCTCAACAGAATACTTGCGCAATGACTCACGAAACTCAACAACACCATCTTTGAAACACTGGCCAACCTTCTTAATCAAATTCACCCAGCTAGCACTAAGCAAAGTCTTTTCTTTGTGGAAACAATAAGACAGCAACAAATCTGTCTCCCTTCCATCAAACTCTTGTCCTACCAAACTTCTAGAGTTTTCCATACAATGATTGTCCAAATCCATATCACAATTGTTTACCACTTCAATGTCAAATTGAAGAATACCGTAACGACTCCCAATGCAAAACATGTTCTTTAAATCTTCATCATTTTCCAGCATAATCTTCGTATGACCAAAAAGAGAATAAAAAAGATCAAACCTCCCCAACCTCAAACTCCTCCACTTTGCAAGAACAAAGCGTTGTACATCAACAAAAGAGGTGTACAAATCTGTCCGCATCACACATGTGCTCCCACCAAAACTACACATCAAGCAAATGTTGTCATCCATGTGTTACTCCACCTACATATAACCTGCAGTACATACAAACATTCTCGTGTTACTACATGCAAACCAATTACAACAACAACCCAACACATATCACCTAACCCAACAGTACCATCTTACTATACATTATACTTAACACCGTTGCATATACTGATGACATCACCATGGTACTGTCAACATCGTAAATCCACTGCTGTTCAAATCATATAACACACTGTAGACAGTACCGTGATACTGTTAAAAGTCTGAAACGGAATTCACATACTTACACCGTAAAGAACAACCTCCAACATACATGCCAAACCAATTAAAACTCATCAACAAACCATGG
Organism: Liquidambar formosana; assembly: GCA_039720395.1. Lineage (NCBI taxonomy): Eukaryota > Viridiplantae > Streptophyta > Magnoliopsida > Saxifragales > Altingiaceae > Liquidambar > Liquidambar formosana. The sequence continues at coordinate 9,400,872 of CM077827.1, forward strand.
TGATGTCATCAGTATCAAATATCAATGCTCAACCCAAACTAATCAATCCACTCAAAATAAACCCCCGCCCGAGTGCAAAATCTCAGTTCATCCTAAAAAACTTGAAAATATGTAAAGACATAAACAGTGTGTTAATCCTAAAGACTTAACGGTGTGTTTACTGTGTGCAGGCAAATTCACTGGTGGAGGTGCAGCTCTGCTCGAGAGAGTAAACATCCATCGTACGGAAAAAACCCCGTACAATTTGGCGCCGTCTGTGGGAACCATCGCGAAAGATGGCATCACCACCTCCGGCCACCTTAGGTCGGACCAGATCTGGAGCAACCTTCACTAGGAATGACACAACAACCGGGGGAAATGGTGGAACACGACTGATTCTACCGCACACAACGACAATGGCAGCGCTACCACCTCCGCCCGCTGGTTTTCCGCCACCGTCCTCTCATCAAGTCTCTCCGGAGATTTCGGCCATCCTGCAGACTTTGGATGACCAACCAGGCTTACGAGCCCTTTATGATCGGGCAGTGGCTAACAATCCCAACTCCGCGGCGGTGGTTGAATTGCTGGCCACCATGCAAAATCAGATCCAAGCAGTTCAGCTCGAACGTTTAGCGGTGAAACAGAGTTATCGCCGTCACATCCACCGTACAGTCGCACAAGGGGAAACACCAGAGTTAGAGGCAGCAAGTCACACCAATCGCCAGAACAACTCACACCACCAGGATAATTCAGCTAGAAATAAGCATTCTTATCCTCATCATTTTGACCAAGAAGCAAGATACAGATCACCAATTGTAGAAAGAAAGACTCCTGAGCACCGGAATTACAGAGCTCGGGACAACAACACTCTACGAGCTAACAGCCAAAGGTGTTCAGGAAGATCCGAGCATCAATATGGAGCCGACAATAGAGCTCGAGAGCACAGGGCTGAAAAAATTCATCGTCGATCAAGGTCAACAGATCGAGAGTGGGAACACCATTCACTAAGGGGCCATTAAAAGCGCTCCCGATCTCTGGTTTATTGTGAGTCCGGTATTTCAAAAAGGTTATGTAATCACCACGAGGAGCATCCAGATCGAACTCATAGCTCAGCCATAGTCCGTTCGCCGTTCTCAAAGTGGATACAGCACACACCAATCCCTCGAGGTTATTCTGAAATTACTTTTACCCCTTACACTCTTTCCATAGACCCTGTTCATCATCTGAATTATTATCTGCAACGTATGTCATTGTATATGGGGAACGAGGGTTTTTTGTGCAAGATTTTTCCTATGAGCCTGGGGGAAGTAGCTTTGAAATGGTGGGCCAAAATTCTGGACAAATCCATCAACAGCTGGATCGAACTGAGCAAGCTATTTAAAAACCGTTTCATTACGAGCTGCAAATTCGCGAAAACCATGCAGAATCTGTATGAAGTAAGACAGAAGCATGACGAGGGAATTCGGGAATATTCACAACGGTTTTGGGAAATTTATAATGAGATTGATGATGCTGTAGAAAAGAATGCCATGGATCTCTTCCGCCTCGGGTTGAAGAAACCGTCCCCATTGTTCGGTGAACTCACCTTAAATCCTCCAAAGCAGCTCTCAAAACTGCTTCACGTTATTGGGAAGTATGCCGAGCTCGATGATGTATATCGCAAGTCCAATACGAAACACAACAAATCCGAAGAGAGAAAAAAGGACTCCCAAACTCACAAAAATCAATCCCGGGATGATCGAACCAGGGGAACAAGCAACCCGAACCAAGCCATTCTTATAGTATTCACCCTACCAATTTACAAAGTCCTGAAGGCAGTTGAAGATAGAGATTTTTTCGAAAAACCAAGGCCAATGGTCCAAGACCCCGAAAAGAGAAATAAAAAATTGTATTGCGGTTACCACAAAGACCATGGTCACATGACTGAAAACTGCAGAACTCTGAAGTACAAGTTAGAAACCTGGGCAAAAGAAGGCAAGCTCAACGAATTCATAGATCGGGGAGAGAAAGCTGGTCAGTCCGGGGAAAAGATTCCAGACCCAAAAAATGCACGGATCAAGCAACAAAAAGTATTGGGAACAATTGATGTCATCACGGGAGGGTACAAGTCAACTGCCCTTTCAGCCAACCAACTGCGGGCTCAGTATCGAAAAGCTTGTCATGCCGTAGAAATTAACGAGGTGACAAGTGAACCAACTTTAGTTCCATCAAATGAGAGTTCCAGTCAGAAAACTCTTTTCTTCAAGGAAGACGATTGCAGTTCTGGAGTGCAGCATCCACATAACGATGCTTTAGTGATTCGCATGCTGATAGCCAATTATGACGTCGGGAAGGTATACGTTGACAACGGGGCTTCCGTAAATGTTATGTTTTAAAGGCTCTTCGAAAAACTCGGACTAGAAGAATCTAGCCTCCAACCTTCTCATGTCAGTTTAAGAGCTTTTAATGGCAACACAACTCTTCCCCTTGGGGAAATTACATTGGCAGTCCGGGCGGGTTCAGTGCAGACGATGGAAACTTTTATCGTGATCCAGGAGCGGTCAGCTTACAATGTCATATTGGGTCGGCCTTGGATCCATGCGATTCGAGCTGTGCCTTCCTCATATCATCAGTCAATTCGTTTCCCTTGTCCCGAGGGAATAATGGAGATCAAAGGAAGTCAAGCCATAGCTCGGGAATGCTTCTTAACTGAATACACTGGGCATTCAGCTCCCACTACGAAAAATCTCAAAGCTAAGATCCCAAGATTATCCAGTCCCGAACAAACTGATGCACCCGAGTGAGATCCTGATAAGCAAACGGAGGCAAAGAAAAGCTCAAACCTGTTATAGCAACGAAAAGAGGGTCGGCTGGGGGTCGAAGAAACTAGCTCAGAACCAGCTGACTGCACAGGGGAGCAGTTGAAGAAAATGATAATTGACCCATCTAATCCAGAGAAATTCTTTTGGATCGGATGCAACCTTGATGAGGTGGAGAGCTCAGAGCTCTTTCAGTTCTTAGTGGCGAATGTTGATGTTTTTGCTTGGTCGCCCCACGAAATGCCAGGGATAAGCCCTGAGATCATTACTCACGAGCTACAAGTGAACCCAGCCAAGAAACCCGTTGTTCAAAAACAGAGGCGATTAGCAGGAGAAAGATCCCAAGCAGTATCTGAGGAGGTTGAAAAGCTACTGAAAGCTGGATTTATCAAGGAAGTAAAATACCCCACCTGGATTTCCAATCCGGTATGTATCAAGAAGAAAACTGGAGATTGGAGAGTCTGTATCGACTTTACCGACCTCAACAAAGCATGCCCAAAGGATAGCTTTCCCCTACCCAAAATAGATCAACTGATAGACTCCATCTCGGGTTATGAAAGGATGAGCATCTTTGATGCATTCTCCGGGTACCACCAGATACCAATGGCAGAGCACGATTAGGATAAAACTGGTTTCGTCACTCCAACAGGCACGTACTGCTACAAAGTCATGCCATTCGGGCTCAAAAATGCTGGAGCGACATACCAACGACTAGTCAGTCGGATGTTCGACGGACTCATAGGCAAAAATCTAGAAGCCTACGTTGATGATATCATAGTTAAAAGCAGCTCTGGAAAGGATCATCTCACAGACCTTACTGAAACTTTCTCACGACTCAGAGAGTTCGGCATGAAGTTAAACGCCAAAAAGAGTTCGTTTGGAGTTAGCTCGAGAAAATTTTTGGGCCATCTGGTCTCACGAAGAGGAATAGAAGCCAATCCCAGTAAAATTGATGCAATTAGAAATTTGAAAACGCCCACAAGTGTCAGGGATGTTCAACAGCTTAATGGCATGGTGGCAGCACTTAGTAGGTTTATCTCAAAATCTTCAGACAAATGCCACACATTTTTTCAAGTACTGAAAAAGGGCCGACAATTAACTTGGAATACTGGGTGTCAAGAAGCTTATCTCCAGCTCGTAAACCACCTTGAAAAACTTCCAGTTCTTGTTCATCCCCACCTAGGGGAAACATTACACCTCTATCTGGCTGTGTCCGTACACTCTCTTAGCGGTGTCTTAATTGCCCAAAGAGGAACTGAACAGAAGCCGATCTACTACATCAGTAAAACATTGCTGGACGCTGAAACTCGGTATCTTCCACTTGAAAAGCTGCTTCTCGCTCTGGTAACGGCTTCACGCAAGTTGCAGCACTATTTCCAATCCCACTCCATCATTGTCCTTACGAACTTTCCATTGAAAGATATTTTGAGAAGGGCTGATCTTTCAGGTCGGGTTTCAAAATGGGGGGTAGAGCTTAACGCTTATGACATTCATTTTCAGCCCCGCACTGCAATTAAAGGGTAGATTTTAGCGGATTTTATCGCCGAGTTTACAGATCCAAATTCCAGCTCGAATATGACAGCTTTTAATACCTCTCTGTCCGAACTGGGGGGAGAAGGAACCAAATGGGAGCTCAAAGTAGATGGCGCGTCAAACGGAAAAGGTGTCGGGCTGGGGATCGTATTAATAGCACCAGACAAAGAGGTCATCGAACAGGCAATCAGGCTTTTGTTCCCTGCCTCCAACAATGAAGCTGAGTACGAAGCTATAATAGCCGGATTGGGAATTGCCCGAGCTATAGGGGTTAAAAAGCTCACGGTCTATAGCGACTCTCAGCTCGTTGTAAATCAGTTAAACAGGGAATATGAAGCAAAGGATGATAAAATGAAGGCATATATGTTAAAAGTTTGGGAACTCGCATCTGAGTTCGAAGATATCAATTCAGACGTTTTGTTAGAGATCAAAACAGACATGCGGATGGACTGGATGCCCTAGCAGCTGCGCTTGACACTAGTAACCCAAGGACAATACAGGTTGAAATTCTCTCATCACCCAGCATTGGGTCAGATGAAATTGTGCTGGATATTGAAATGTCATCTCCAAGTTGGATGGACGAAATCATCGCCTATTTACAGAGAGACGAACTGCCATCAGATAAACACCAAAGATATCGAGTTCGATTGAAATCAGCACGGTTTTGGTTATCTCCAGCAGGGAACTTATACAAAAGATCATACACTGGGCCTTATCTTAAATGCGTTCACCCTGATCAGGTTCAGAGCATCCTTTCCGAGCTGCACGAAGGCTCATGCGGTGGACATGTGGGAGGTCGATCTTTAGCCCATCGTGCTAATTCACAAGGATTTTGGTGGCCATATATGCAAAAGGATGCAGTGAAATATGTGAGGAAATGCTCGAAGTGCCAGCTTTTTGCTGATAAGATCCACCAGCCAGCTCAAGAATTGCAACCATTGTCGAGTCCGTGACCATTTGCTCAATGGGGATTGGACTTGGTAGGTTCCTTGCCCTTAGCTTCGGGGAAAAGAAAATATTTGTTCATCGCCACCGATTATTTCACAAAATGGGTAGAAGCAGTAGCATTAGCATCCATCAAAGACTCTGACATCATTAAGTTCCTGTGGGAGAATATAATTACCCGGTTCGGGATCCCAAGGGCCTTTATCTCAGATAATGGAACTCAGTTCGACAGTAAAAAAACAAGGCAGTTCAGTTCAGACTATGGAATACAGTGGTTTTATTCTAATCCAAGCTACCCACAATGTAATGGCTAGGCCGAAGCCACCAACAAAATTATAGTGGCAGGAATCAAAAGGAGGTTGGATGATGCTAAAGGGTCCTGGCCTGATGAGCTGCACACTGTTCTTTGGGCATACAGAACTATGCCCCGAAGGTCGACATGTGAAACACCATTCTCATTAGCTTTTGGCATGGAAGCAGTAATCCCAACTGACTAGGCCTACCCGGACTAAGAGCAGAACAGTTTGAAGCTAACACGAACGACCAGGTACTTGCACGAGACTTGGATCTATCAGAAGAAAGGAGAGAGCGGGCCCGTATCAAGATGGCATCATACCAGCAAGAGCTAAAAAAAGTATTACAACCGAAGAATCAGGTCGAGAGAATTCAATGTGGGAGAATTGGTCCTTAGACAAGTAAACCTGGGAACTAGGGACCCTACTCACGGTAAGCTGGGGGCAACTTGGGAAGGACCTTATGAAGTCATAAGTACAGGTGGCAAAGGCTCTTACAGATTGAAAAACTTGGAATCTGGTTTGGAACTCCAAAGGTCGGTAAATGTTTCCAATTTGCGATTGTTTTATCATTAGATGATGTAATCGTACTCAAAAGTTTTCAATAAATATGTTATTCAGTAGATTTTCTGCGTTCCTATTATTTAAATAATTCAGTTCACCTAAGAATGGGTTCGAACTAAAACATGCCTAAGAATGGGCAAAGATTCAGTTCACCTAAGAATGGGTTCGAACTAAAACATGCCTAAGAATGGGCAAGGATTCAGTTCACCTAAGAATGGGTTCGAACTAAAACATGCCTAAGAATGGGCAAAGATGCAGTTCACCTACGAATGGGTTCGAACTAAAATATGCCTAAGAATGGGCAAAGATTCAGTTCATCAAGTAACACAATCGAGCTAGCAAATGCCTGCAAGACGGTTTACTTCAGCCCCACTATGCAGGCCCGAGCTAATAATTGCAAGCATTCAGGAAAAGAAAAACATTCGCAAACATTCAGGAGAATAGTTCAATTGCTCAAAGATCAATATACTCATGAAAAGGGCAACAGGCTAAGTCACAGAAGAATATTAAAGAAGTTCATATACAAATTGACACCAGGTCATTCAAAAAAAAAAAAAAATTAGTTCCCATCTAAGATAGAAACTGGCTCCTGTGCTGGGGTTGGGGCATTAATATCTTCAACTCGAGATTCATTACCCTCATCAGCTCCACCAGCCTCATCAGCTTCTTCAGCCTCGGGTTCCTCTGGCAGCACCTTTCTCACAAAAGGGATCTTGGCTATGTCAGGAAACTGAAGCGACGCTAGCTCAACCAAGGTATCCCAAGCCAGCTGGTAGGTGGAATCCAGCTCGGGTTCCAATTGGTCAGTCAGCGCTTTCTCAGTTTCCTCCCGTGCCGCCTTCACCTTTTCCGAGATTGAAGCTTTAAGCCCACCGATCTCAGAGACTAGTGCTGTCTTCTCTCTTTCAAAGCCTTCCTTTTCTTGGGACAAACTTGCATTGTCCTCCTTCAGTTTTTGCAGCTCCAGTTTGAGATCCTCATGATCTTTCTTCAGCAGATCAAGGTCCTTTCTCGAACTGGAAGCAGCTTTCTTATATTCAGCAACTTTAGCCTTGGAGCCTTCCAACTGCTCTAGTACAGACCTGAGATTCGCCTCAGCCTCCTGATGCTGCCTTTCATGGGAGCTTTTAACCCGGGCGATCTCGAGCTGAAATTGGTCCTCCTGAGAGGTCAAAAGGTCCCCCATTGCCAGCACATGCTGAACACCCTGCATAAACGAAGCACAATCAGTTTAACCGATATGACACTTGCAAGATAAATGTGAAAGATGAATGTGAAATAGAAACTTACTCTAATGAGCCAGGTGACAGCATTGTGTGAAAGGTCAGTGGGGGGTTGCCTCCTGATGACAGACATATCAGCAGGGAAATGGAGGAGGTTCCCCACACTCCTGAATGTGTACTCAGGCAGGATCAACCCAGATATCGTGTTATCTGTAGGAACTGGAAGCTGCACGTGATCATAGACAAGGTCAGCCATCCTAGGATCATTAGGTATGAACTGAGGAGATCTATAAAAACAGTCCTTAGAACAACGGTGAGAAGACACTACCTCTGGCAGATTAGAGACATCCTTCACAGTATAACTGGGGGGGAACTGGACTGCAATGTCCCTTCCTGCTTCAGAGGCAGACCCACCAAGTGTCAGCACGGGAACACTGGGGGTGGGAGTTTTCTTTGCTGCCTCAGAAGAAACCTTCCCCTTTCCCTTTTGCGCTGAATCCAGTGCGGGGGGAACGCTGCCTTGCTGACGGGTTGAAGGTTCAACTCCGCCTTTAGAGGTATCAGTCCTGGAGCTGGGAGTAGTAGTTGATTTCTGTGCGGAGTCAGCTCCAGAACCTGAGGATGGAGGATGAACAGGACTGGACGTCTTTTGGCTCTTTGCTCTAGCCATTAGAGTCCTCAGGCTGGGAATGTGGCTGCCAGAAGTTGACTTCTTTTGCTTTTTTGGAGGAGGGGCAGAAAAGTGTGGAGGATCCATCTCGACCAGTTCGGTCTCCTCAGAGTCAGCACTGATTCTCTGTGATTGAACTTCCTCCTCTTCTTCTAGTTCGGGCTCGGGGGTTGGTTCCCTGTTCTTTCTTTTCAAAAATTTATCTTTCTTGGTTGAAGGCCCAGCACCCTTCTTTGCTTTTGGAGCCTCAGCAACCTTTTCAGCAGCTTCCCTCCAGTACTTAGGGATAGTGGCAGTGGAGAAACTGTGGTATCTGAGCTTATAGTTTAAAAGTACATGAGGAGCTCGGCAATGCTCATCAACCTGATAGTCAGTAATGATTTTCAACACTTCAGCGTTTGCCTGCTCATCAATGAAGTGGTTGATCGTTTTTGCTGAAATAAAAATAAAAGGAGATTCAGCACGGGAGTATGGAAAAGTATTATATCTATCGCACAAACACAAACTGAAACCTACTTACATGGTCTGCCAGCCACGCCTGGGCAGGTCGGGGCATCCTCAGGTCGAGGAGCAAACCCATCAACTGGCCCGTACACAAAAATAGAACTTTCAATGACTCCAGGATTTGAGTCCGGCAAATGAGTCACCAAGGGCTCTCTTTTGCCACGAAGTGAAAGATAGTACTGGTTGTGAGTACTACTAAGGATGAGCTTGTAGTGGCGAAAGATCTCTACCAGCCCTGCCTGAACGCCTAGCTTTTGGTTCAAGGCATCAATAGAAGAAATGATTCTAAAGGTATTTAGTACGAGCTGGGTGGGAAGCAAATTAGTGTAATGGAGAAAGGAGACAAGCAGGGGTGAGAACGGGACACTGACACCTCCCTCAAGAAAAGCTGCAGTTGGAATGGGAAGACCGTGCTGGGAGTCCTCCTTTGACAAACATTCCCCTTCCTCAGCACAACGGAAGCTGAATCTTTCATCTTGAAACCCGTACTGAGCCTTGAACTTTGTTAATCTGTCTGGTCGGTCTTTTATCACAAAAGCAGCCATCTGCCAAAGTCAAAATTGGACAAGGCTCAGCACAATACCCTAGGTAAAGAATCACTTCCCATCAAAACATGGCAGAACGGGTTATCTAAGGTCTGTTACTACGTTCCAGTTCGTATGCAGTTTTCTAGGTCTAGCAATTCCAGTCCGGAATCTTAAATAAAATACTACTTCCATCTAATGCCTTAGCACGGTTGGTTATTTGAGCAATAGAAAGTTTTCTAGCCCTAAATTCAATCCCGAGGTGGGGTTTTTCAAGATTTAGAAGCGGGAAACTACAGTTTTGCTATGTTCTTCCCTAAAACAGTTGCTATGATTAAAAACAGAGAAATGAGAATCAAATCATGAGAAGACTTACCGTCACCAGCGATGAGAGAGGTTGCCGGAGAGTTTGAACAACGCCACCGATGGAATTTGCCCTAAGTCGAAGAGACGCTCCCCAAACAGTGGCAACAGACTCGTCTCAGTCCAAAGGTCACGATATACGGCAGGTCGCAGCGAGTGAACGGAGAAAAGACGGTGGAAATGGAGTTTTTCCGACGAGAAAACGAGAGATTGCGAAGGATCCCAGCAGCGCAACAGAGAAGAGAGAGAATGCGAGAGAGTAAAGTGAAGGAGAGAGAGAGAGAAGCCAAAGACAAAATACACCCGGTGCTTTTATTTGCATTAATTGCCATTTAATGAGACAAGACACGCGCGTCAGTTTGCTGACGTCATCATCTCGAAAGATGAATCGACACCACGTCTTTGACAGTTGGTCCTTGGTGAGTGAACCCGAAAAATCTCCAGAGAATTATGATTACTCCCAGTACGGTATAATCATAATTGGGGCAAGTTGTGTGGATATATCCCGAGCTGATCATTCTGCCCTTCTTAGTCACGAACTGGTAGTTCCAGCAATATACAAAATAAGAATCACGAGCTTAAAGCATATCAGCACGGTAAATCGCCATTAACCTTTATGACCCGAACTGAGGAACAGGCTCATAATGACCAGCCATGACAGCTAAGCCAGTTCAAGATCTTCCAATCACGAGCTAAAAAGGATAACAGTTCCAAGCCCAACAAGAAGGAAACACGTGAGTAAAACAGCTGTCGCGTAACAAACGGGCAGGTAGTTATCCTAACTATGGTTCAAATCTGACTATGGTCAAGCCAACCCTGGTCATATAGTTAACAATTGAACTCAGGTTTAACTGAACCAAAGGAAAACCGCTATCTAACCCAACCATGGTTAGTCCAAGGGACGAAGATAAATAGAACAGTGCTAAGCCTAACAAAGGTAAGCGGTACACAAAACCCTAGTCTAAAACCCTCCCTTTAGCTATATACAGTCGACTGACTCCAGCATCGGAGAGGTGACGACCGGACTCACTCCGGTCATCCCTTAACGGTGTGTTTACTGTGTGCAGGCAAATTTACTAGTGGAGGCGCAGCTCTGCTCGAGAGAGCAAACATCCATCGTACGGAAAAAACCCCGTACAATAAGATAAATTATTATATATCCTATGAAACACCGATAGCATTTAATCAAACCAAATACCTTTGGTTGTTTGGATATAAAGTCATCTGTAGCCTGCAACCCTGAAGTGTTGCCAAGGCCTACCCTAGTCAATTTTCTCCGAGCCAAGCCATCCTTGGGCTTTTATTAAATCTCCTTTTGCTCCAAGAGGGCTTTCATTAAATGCTCAATTTCCAGTTTCCACCAGCCTGTTGCTTGCTAACTCGAGCTGCATCAACAGCGCCAACAATCCCTTCCCATGCCATCTCAGTGAGATCTGATGGATTAATATGATAAAAATAGTGAAAAACATTAAATCCCCACCCAAAATTAAAATTAAATAAATAAATAAACACACACAACACAAGCAACAAGAAATACTTTTCTTAGGTCATATGCTAGATTTGAATACAGGGGAAAATGTCTCAACAAATGGGAGAAACTTCATGAATCATGATGCATATATATTAGCTCTTGAGAAATTATCAGTGGATGATGCGCTGGATAAGCCAAATATGATAATTGCACAAATAAGAGTATTCACAGGGATTCTTGCTAAAATGACTTGAATCCAACCTAGTCCAAATAATAGTCAATAGTACAAGCCAAATTAGGTTTTTTTAAAAAAAATTAATTCACATTATTCTTAAGTGAGCCATCAATAACTTGTTTTCTCTAAGGAAAATTTGCCAAGGACTAACCTCAGAGAAGGTGTAAATTAATTTCGCCTATTAAGCTAGCCGGCCCACCAGGTGAATGTTGTAGCTGATTCAATTGAAAAACAACCACACCTTACACCCTCTAGCAAGTGAATTTATCCCCAAAACAATATGTTACAATGTGGCAGGAAAAAAGAAAGTAAAGGCTGATGTGAGGATCACAATGAAACTGCATTTTTTTTATGAAGTATCGCTCTAAGATACTGAATGTTATATACTTGTTACACGACATCTCCTTAAAGGAAGCTAAGTGACACGGCACACGCGCAAACGGTGGACCCTGCTTAATTGGACAAAGTCTCTAGAATGTTCCGAAGTTCTCTACACAATTCTAGACAATGGGGAGCCTAGATTAGGCTAGAGTATTCTAGAGCATTCTTGTAAATTCTTGTATATAGATGTATCTAGAGTATTCTTTTGAGGAGGTGGGAAGTTTCTAGAGAAATATCTAGAACTCGCCACAACCGTTAGATCGTTGCCACTTGGTATAATCCTAGCCATTGATTGTAATCTAGATAGATCCTTAGTTGCCTATAAATAGGGAGAGGCCTCATCTAGCTAAACGATCCAAGCACTGTAGCTTACAAAGAGTTGTAAAGTCTACCTAGTGTAATACAAGTATACTTTCCACAAAGTGTCCAAGTGCGATTTCCTTCTTTCCTAGCTTGGTGGTGTGCTTGAACGGCTTACTTAGGAATTCACGAGTAGGGCGTGAAGCTTAAGTGCCGCACGGGTAGTGGGTTCGAAACATCAAGCCCGTGATAGGACAATAAAAGCCTAGAACATAGCAACTATGGAGGTTTAAGGTTACTAACTAATAAAAAGAAAAGAAAAAGGAATATAAATATTTTATGCTTATTTTACCATAGAATCTACATGAATGTGATCATCTTAGATATCACTGTGAAGTACACAATACTACAATAATCGAAAGGAACAATAACAAACCTTAGGAATGCTCCAAAATGCATGTGATTTGTGGCTGCCAAGAAACATGGAATTGGACTCTAAAATAGATCATTTTCTATACGTAGCTAGAATTTTAAATTGATAGGAAAGAAAGCTAGCCAAAATGTGTAGGAGTGATGCAGCACAAGCACACAAGGCACATAGAACACAGACAAAGGGAGAAGAGAAGAGAAGAAGAGAAGAGGGGGAGGGAGGAACCTTAGGCCTTGCACCTAAGGTTTTGTTTGGAATCGACACCAAATAATAGGGAAAACACCAAATTTAATTCATCATAAGCTACTTTCTTAGAAGAGTTATGGAGCCTTTATATAGAACTCATTTACGCCAAAAGTGGTAAAGTTGGCCCTCAAGTCTAGGAAATTTAAAAGCATAGTAAAAAACTTAACCCCTAAGTCTAAGAATTTAAAAAGCAACAATTTATTATTCTAAAATAAACTAAAATTCCTTGGTCTTTAAGTTAGTCGGCTCAATTGGACCACCCTATTTTACCATGTGTCTGATGTCCCCATCAAGGAGTCATTGTCTATTGCAATGGTTAAAGTCTCGCACTACAAGTGCAAAGGTGCAGGGCTCGATTGTTGAGAGCGACTACTTTGTATAAAAATAGAAAATAAAATGAAGGTTAGAATTGTATCTATTAACATATCATACCCACCCAACCTGGATATTTTTTTTTTTTTATTTTTTTTTATCACCCTTAGCTATCACATTGGGTATTATTTATCATTCCTAAAGCCCATATGGTGGATGTCAAATTATATTACTAATGGGCAAGATACTAGGCAACATGAAGTTAAGGTTCCTTGCCTCATACTTTTGTTTAAGTTTGAACGTCTTTTGTCAACAAAATTAGTATATAATTTTCATATTTTATGTTATATTTGGCTCTTAGAAATCACTCTCATAGGTGTTATATTTGGTTCTTTTTGGTTATTTATTTTCTTCATCATGTATGTGTTTTCATACCCCCAAGAATTCATGTTCAAGAATGATATGGCAGTAGAAGGTGTTACCTATCTTTCTTTTGGTGTATGGATGGTGGTTGGACAATTCTTTTCTGTCTTTATGATGCGAACGTGTTTCCTAACATAATCTTATATGTTAATGTTTGTAGTTGGTACCTTCAAACATGTATTGATGCTTGAATTGTCCATTTGGACAGTTTAGGATTGTATACTGCTCAAATATTATGCACATATACTTTTGATGCTTTTATGAAAGCTTCAGTAAGTTTCTTGAATGCTCTATGGGTACGAGTTTAGAGAGGACCTAATAATCGTCGTTACTCTCTAAATTATGCATTGGGAAAGCTGTACGGAAATGCTACCGAAAGCCAAATAAAGGTTTGGAATGTGTGTTGTAACATAATGGTTGAATGGTATACAATTCTTAAAGGTGATAGGACCAACATACACTTGGGATAAGAAATGTCTATGGAATTTATACTGCCAAAGTGCAATGATAATTCTATTCTTTTTTATATAAAGTACGGTTCCACATACTGTGCATTGGAATGATATTTCTATATATTCGTGAGTTGCTTTTATCCTCATATGCTTGACCTCGCTTCTTTGTATCTCTCTTGGTCAATTGGCTTTCTAAAGGTTGGAATGGGTGCCTTCAATTAATGGGATTACAGTATTATGTATTTCATTTTCTTGAGTAATGCTTCTTTTTGTTTGATCTATAAATAGTACTGATATTAGATTCATGTTATTTTGCCCGATAAAATTGAGATGGTACGGGAGGGAATTATGGGATTTGAACAAATACATAAAGTCAGCCTCTCCAATATGGGGGTCATCCAATATGGCGGTCAGGTTGCCTACCTCTTATAATTACCTCTCCTAGACCCCCCCTATATGCGAGAGCCCTATGCACTGGGAATCCCACTATAGTTCTCTATATAACATTTACGGTCTTTGTTTCATAAATGATTAAATAGTCCACCTAAACAATAGATCTTAAAAAATTTTCTTTTACAAAGTTGCAAAGTTGTTCAAAATGGTATTTTCTATTGGACCTCATGATCATTTTTACGACAACATTTTATTCTTTTCATAAAACCTTATAGTATAAAATTAGTGGGGGATGAAAAGTAAGTCTTGGGATGCCAATAGAGCCCCCAGACAATTTTTCACTGTAACTATTAAGCCCAATCCATCAAAGACATTCAAAAAGGCTGACTGTGGATGAACTCCGCATACATCAATCATTCCAACCTTCATGAACACGTACCAGTCTCTTGTGCCATATTGTAATTGAATAATGCAAAGATATATTATAGGAGTAGAAATAGAAACACACAAAAGAAAAATAATGCAATTTTGTACCCAACTCATCTACAAGTTCTAGTTAATTACTATGTTAAGATAGTGACAAACAAACAGGAATGTTAACCATTTCTTCTTGGGAAGAAAAAACAAGAAAACAACTAGACCTTAAAAACTGTCATTAACTATAAATGATAGAAATATAAAATGTGCATATAAAACAATTACACCTTAAAAAACCGCATAAACAATAGTAATAGAAATCTAAAATGTGCTTAATTAGAGACACATGCAGGGCACAGACACATTGCTGCACAACCCACAAGCATGCATAAATTATTGCACGAACTAACTTCAACTGATAGTGGAGTGGCTAGTCAGTAATAGAGCCCATCCATGCTGGTGGAAGCATCCCAGTTTGCTCATGGACAGTCTTGAACAAGGGCGGCAACATGCGATAAACCCCAGCAACCTCCTTCATGGCACCATGACCACCACTGCCCGCCCCATCCATGGCCTCTCCACCGCCGCTTCCATTCGTCCAAATGCTAATTTTGGGTTGCAGTCCACGCACGGCCTCAGCATTGATCTTCGCAATCTCTTGGAACATTCCACCGTTTATCATCATGTAATCCCTCAACGCGGCATAATTACCTCCCAGCGAATCCAGAAGGGTGCGTAGGTAGTTCCCTTGGGCTTGTGCAAGTGCCAGTATTCCTTCGGCCTCTTTCTTCTTCGCGTACAATTCTCCATCAGCTACTTGTTGACGCGTGAAAAATGCTGCCTCCGCGATTGCCTTTTGTGCCTGTGCTTCTTTTTCCTTCCCAAAGAGTATTGCTTCCGCTGCTTTTTGTTTCTTGTAGAGCTCCCAATTCGCCTCTTGTACCTTGGTGTTAAAGAAACAGCAGGTCAAGGCCTCTAGGATTGTAAACAAATTTAATTAGTTTGGCAATTTTTATGTTTTTTTTTTGGTTACATTGGAGACTGTTCGACTTCTAGATCGACTATACCCACACTCCAATCCCACCCAAGTATTACTAAGACCACAAGGGCCTGCAATTGTTGAATGGACTAAGTGACTAAAGACTATAAATTGCTGGAACATATTACTCCAATCTCTATTTTCATTTTTATTCTTGGAATCTCAACTCCTAAAATACCCTTTCTGTTTGGTCTTTGAGAAAATGCATAATAATAAATACATAAAAATAAATAAATGGTTTGAAAAATAAACTTTTGAAACTATGACTATTTAAGTATTTCTTTTTTTTTTCTTTTCCTTTTTTTTTTTTTTTTTTTTGGTTTTTGGTTGGCTAACCACTACTTACGATTTTAGATCTAAGAAAACAACAACTTCCACTCGTTAGGCTTATTACATCTTTGTTTTTTTTTTAGGCTGAGTTGAGGTCAGCCCAATTTTCCCATTCAATTTTTTTTTTTTTCCTTTATATCTCCTCAACTTTCTAGACAACCAAACAAAGATTACATTGTCAAAGATAAGACAAAACATTCCCAAAAATTAATAAAAGGGCTTGCCATTTAAAGCAATTTAAACCTAAACCCATGTGGAGCAGATTGGTTGGTTTTTAATTGAGTATGGTTACAATTAAATCCGACTAGCATGACGGTTCACATGTTAGACACATGGGTTTCATGATCATATACTTTTTACAGGTCATATACATCACTGTCATCAACCCTAGGGGGTTTGAGAACTGAGAAGTACTCATCACCTCATTGCCTAAAAATGTTTACAGGCACATGCAGTTCCAGTATGGCGAGAAAGATGTGCAGAGGTCTTTCCCGTGACCTCGACCCCATTGCATTACTTACTTTGTCAAGATTAAGATGTCTTAAAGCCAAAGAAAGAAAAACCTTCACACTTCTTATTTTATTAAAAGTGTTTCAAATATCATATTATCAGATATGTCTTTACAATTTTTTTTTTTTTTTTAAACAGAAAGATTTGTTTCTACTAGACTCCGTATGCTTGAGAAACCAATTTTTTAAGAAGGGTTTTGGATCAAATTTGGCCTTACAATTAATCAATCTCAGATTCATGGATAAAGTCAAATTTAATTTGACCCTTATTTTAATTTTGTAAACATATTTTTGGTAAATCAAAGTAATAACGAGCTATCATAAAGACATGAAAAAATGCTGGATGACCCACCAACGACATTCCTTACAGAGGATATGAGGTCTCAACAGGTCATCTAACACTCGATCAAAATTATCAAGGAATTAAATCAAGACAAACAATTATCGGATGAGATCAAGAGTATATAGAAAAGAATCAAGAGAGAACATATCAAGAAAAAAGATTGGAAAGAAATCATGGAGAAAAGTCAAAGAGGAATTTGATTTATTTCCTTTTTTATTTTATTACAATATTATTTGTTTTCATATTAGTTGTTCTTATTCTCTATATAATCCTACTAATGGGTTAATTGTAATCAAGCAATTATGAATAATATTCAATCAATTGATAATAGATGGTCTATATCTTCAATATTATAAATCATCACTGCTAATTAAAAATATTTATCTCTCTCTTCTGAAAATAAATAAATAAATAAATAAAAGAAAGTATCCTTACCTTAGTCTCATATTCAACGCTAGCTTTGCTCAGAAACTCAGCCTTGAGCTTTTCCGTTTGAGTCCGCGCATTCATGATCTCCACCTCCCTCTGCAACTCAGCATCTCTCAGCGCCACCGCTTTGGCCGACTCCACCTCCGCCACCTGCGCCTGCTTGGCCCACCCGGCCTTCTTCCTCGCCAGCTCCGCATTTGCCTCCGCCACTTCGGCCTCTCTCTGATTCTCAAACACCTTCACCTCAGTCTTCACCCTTATCTCCTCCTTCTTTCCCAGCCCCTGCCTTTGCGTGGTTATAATCTTCGTCTCTGCATCAATCTTCGCCGCATTTTGAAGCGTTTCTCCTTCTCGTGCCTTCGCTCCCACCGCTCCCTTCATATTTGCATCCGCCACGTCGATTTTGGCCTGGTTCTCCGCCTCCTTCTGCGTTTTCTGCCCTAAAAATGAAAAATACTCGTGTCCCCTCACATCGACGAGTTGTTTGACGTTGGCGTTGTAAATGAAAAGCCCAAACTGGTTGAGCTCAAGCTGGACTTTCTCGAAAACTTCCTTTTTAAACTCCTTGGTTCCTCTGAAGACTTCTTCCATGGTCATGGAGGCGGCAAGGACACGGGTTTCACCTTCGATGATGCCTTGGACAAGCTCTTTGACATGGTTAGAGAGCTTGTCATGCGCGGAGAGAAGCTTGGCATATTTGAGGAGGCTTTCGTGGTCGTCGACGCGAGGGCCGATTGTGAAAACGGCAGGGAGGATGAAAGGGAGCTTTTCGGCGCTCATGGCTTGGACCTCGAAGGTGTAGTTGACGGGGGAGAGTTCTAAGGTGGTGTAGGATTGGCCGGGGAGGATCCATCCTTTTTTGGCAAGTTTTATGTCGTCGATGCCCACGCCGGTGATCACCAAGTATTCTGATGCGCTTGCTACTCTATACATGGTTGTGCGTGTGTGAGAGAGATAAAATGATTTAGGGGTACTGAAACTTAGGACTTGGCCCTTGGAAGGTGTATATATAATATAAGTAGGAGATAGAGAGATAGAGAGATAGAGATAAATCAAATGGTAATAAACGAGAGACTGGAGAGAGAGATGTGGTTCAAAACTTCAAACATGGAACTGAGAGAGAAAGAGTGTTTTTTTTTTATAGAAAATGAGGGGAGAAAGAGAGACTGTTTAAATAGGAGAGATTGTTCAAACAGAAACTGTCAATAGCCCTAGGGCTTAATGGCATGTGACATCTAAATAAGGGTTTGGGGTTTTATGGAGGAGGTCATATTTCTAATTCTGTGTGAGTGCATATATTCTTTTATGAACATATGATTCAACAAGAGAAGAAAAGGAAAAAAAACAAAGAAACGCCGAATGTGTGATGAGAAACTATATATATAGGTATATATATAATGAGTGTTGATGGAGAGCTATAGTGTGTGTTTGGATGGAGAGAAACTTATATGTGTATACAAAATGATGGCGTGTGAATAAATATGTAAAATTTATTTGAGTGTTGGAACTTGGAAGGGATAGCAAATTATGTTTAGTGCTCTACCATATGCTGGGTAAATTTATTGAATTCATTCCTATAATTTAATGATATTCGTATTCAATTTCACAATCTTCAATTAAATTATGAGTAAATTTTATTAAATGTATTCACATGCCGATTTCAAAATATGTGGCATTTTTTTGTTTTTTTTTTTTAATTCTGGCTAAATTTATTCACAAATGGATTTCATAATCTTTTGCATATTTCACATATAAGTTTTCGGGATTCATATTCGATTTCACAACCATCTTATAAATTCTTGGAAACAAAATTAAAAACTTAAAAATAATTTCTAATTCATCATTGTCGCAGCAGCCTATAAAAGAAGAGATGGTGGATGTACGTCTTCATCTTTTAACAGTTTCTTTATCACTCTTTTCAATTTTCAAAAGAAAATGATATTAGCACTCCAAAATTATAAGTTTCAATTTTTGCTTCACATGCTATTTTTGCTCTTTATCATTTCCCTCTTCACATACTATTTTTGCTCTCTGTGAGGAAGTTGCATGGTAGCTGGCATTGCCTATAAGAAGATACCCATAGCCCATAGGCCAATGCAAAGCATTTTTTACATTTTTTGCCTTTCTGATAAACAGGCCAATGTGCCCACTACAAACGCTGGCATGGCCTCACTTTAGGCATGTTCAATACCATAATCCCCACTCCCTCCCCAAAACAAATGGGAGAATGACAAAATGGTGGTTAGACAAAAAAGGTAATTATGAGAAAAGGGTGAAGATTCTCCTATTCTATTCAAAATGGGAAGAATGAATTTTGGGAAGAATGAATTTTAATTCCCGAGGGGATTTGTAATTTGCCATTCAATTATACCTATTTTACCCATTTACTTAAACCTTTTACTCCACCCAACTTACCCTCTCTCTCTACGACCCATTCTTACCATTTTGAATGTCAAATAACAAATCCCCATGTTGACGTACTCTCTCTCTCTCTCTCTCTCTCTCTCTCTCTCTCTCTCTCTCTCCACTAGTTTGACTACCCACAAAAAAAACAAAAAAAAGGGGAGGGATGGGGAATGTAAGTTTCAATGGTTCAAATTTGACAACGATAATTTAAATGCATTCAAAATATGTAGGGAATGAACCATAATTTGTACGACATATTAAATCGTGTTAACCACAAGTCATCTTTCATTATCCAAGGTCTTAATTCTATGTAGTTTAATCTAGGGAGAATTTTAGATTAGTTGAGCTATGGGAAAATAATTAGAGGTAGTAGTCATTTTTAGTCAAGTTAGTAGTCATTTATTAAAAAGTTAGTAGAATGTAGCACTGAACTGTAGTTATATTCCCATAGCCTGACCAATCTAAAATCCCCCCAACTGCTAGTTTTTACTTGCCAACTCATCAATATCCAAAGGATATGGATACCTATAATAAAAATTAAAAAAGAGAATAATTGGATAACCAAAGAAGTAAGCGGATCAAACAATGTTTGGCAAAACAACCATTATCTCTCCCCAAAGAGAGAATTTAATTAGGGTAACAGTTAGAAGGGCATGCTAGATATTTAACCTCAAATTCCCTCTTTTGGAGATTAAATTTAGTATTACCCTTTGGAATGGAATATGGATATTTTGACCCCTTTTTTCAGAATTACTTTTATTTCTGACCACCATTTGGTCATTCTCCCAAAACAATTCAAATTGCTATTGTCCAAGCTTAAATAAAGGTAATGTATATATATATATATATATATATATATATATATATATATATATATATTATCAAATCATAATAATAATAATAATAAAGAAGGTAATATGATTTTCGAATCCAAACAACCATTCATTAATGAGAATAGAGGATGCCAACGAGTCACTCTCAACAATACTTCAATACTAAGCAATGTTCTGACATTCACAAATAAGAAATGCTTTAATCATGGTAGCTATATATAGATGTGTATTGATATCAAGTTACAAAAAAAAAAAACCCCTAATGTTTAGCCCTATTTCACATACATAACCCTCCTAAAGAAAAAATTAATACAATGTCCCCCCTTTGCTAGGTTTCAAGGTGAAAAATTGAATAGAAAGTAGATTAAAAAATACTAGGGGAATGAGTAAATACTGACCACATGAGAGATAGTTTTTCAACTAATTTCTACTCAATTTTTCACCATGAAACCTAATAAATGAGAGACATTGCATCAATTTTTTCTTTAGAGAGTTATGTAAAATACGACTAAACATTAGGGAGGTTTCATGTAATTTACTCAAACATATGTATATATATTAAAACAGAAAAGTATTCATGGTATACAATACTCGTGTATTTTCAATTTCAATATAGAAACAGATAATTGTACCATCTAATGGGTCCTATATATTTTATAAATAAGGTGAGACAATAGTTTGATAAAATTGTATGGGCTATTATTACTCCACGATTTGTAAGACCCACGGTTCAATAAGAGGCTCATCACCAATCACTTAAATAAAGTTCAAACCCCTAATGAAGTAACCCAAAGCCCAAACTTAGCTTAGTTAGGCTCCCGTATAGAAATACACACTTATTATAAAAACTAAACATTCGCCTTTTTTTTTTCCTTTTTCCTTTTTCCTTTTTGTGTAAATAAAAGAGTCAACACTTCCTCAAATTAGCTAGTTCCTATTTATCATATCTTTCCAAATGGCAACCATTATCTCTAAGGAAAATTAAATTCCATAAACGATTCTATTTTACTTTACATCCTACTTTTCTTATGCTTATCAAAGATGAAACTTTATCACACCAATACATGCCTAAACTAAAACAGAGCCTAAACTAAAACAGAGTTAGCTGAGCGGCCTAGCTCGAGATCAAACCAAATTATATTCAGCGAAGCTTAAGCATTGCCCCTTTCACTGATGGAGCCCCGCGCCGGCGCGGGGGGGGGGGTGGCTTTGGGGGCATGTGCCCCCATTGGCTCAACCAAGGGTTTTTTTGGGGGGAGAGATATTACCATTTGATGACTATTTCTCCACATAATGCCAAAAAGAGGAAGATGGTAGTCATTTTAAAGTATATTTATAATCAATTTGTAATAAGTTGACAAAAAACCCTTTTGTTGGTATTAAATTGAAAAACAATTACTAAAAAGTAATTTTTTTCAAAAAAAAATGCTTTCCAAACCATTTAGTTCCCAATTCCCACTTCACAGAATCATAGCATAGTACTCCCATTAGAGATAAATCCTGACTCCGCCTCTAGCCCCTTTATTTTAATTACCATTTCCTACAATTCTAGCTTGTTAAGTGAATTATCATAAGTTCAAACTTATAAAAAAAAATATCGATACCTATTTGTTAATATTAAAGGGTTAGGAGTAAAGGTAGATTTTATTGATTGTAAAATAAAAAAATAAAAAAAGACATGCAGCAGATAGACATTCAACAAAAAGAAGCCTCGTTTAGGCCGCTGAATCAACAGCTAAACCAGACTTCAATACCTTACTGGCTGTTTCAACAATTCCACGAGTTGGGGGCAGCTTGGGGCATTTTATACCCTCTTTTTTTTTTTTTTTTTTTTTTTTTTCGGCTAAAGTAAGATGGGGAGGGAAAACAATTAAACCACTTCAATTAAAAATAAAACACAAAAACGGAAAATGAATTATTGCGACTATTGGGAAACAAGCTGATCGAACGTCACAGTCTAAGGAATAGGCAATAAAACATCTAAACAGGAGGGGAATGGAGTTTCTTTATCATTCGTTTCTATTTTTATAAGAAAATGATATTAGCACTCCAAATTAAGTTTCCCGCACTCCCCTTACTCTCTCACAAAGTCACAATCAAGGAGTGCAAAAAGCTTGTCCCAAAGTGATCATTAATATCATTTCCCTTTGTATACAGGGATCGAGTACTATTGTTATCTGTGACTTTTGAGAGAAGTTGCATTGTAGGTTACTTTTTACAACCTGGCGTCATAAATTCATTATCACAATACAACAAGTTGAATTTAAAAATGCACTCCACATAAATGGATTGCATGGTTATCTTACTCTGTTAATAAGTAGATATCCATACGCCCTAGACTCATCCACATTGCACTCAGGATGAAAACCTCTTCATTCCAATCAACTATGAACTAACCATTTATGCGATATATATATAATTACGTCATCAATAAGCAATACATGTTGTGAGTTGTGACATTCACAACTCTAGAAATGCCTGAAGCATACGTTTCTTTGGTTGGAATCGAGGGAGTTGAAATAGAATGGTATAAGATTTCAATATATGGTGAGCGCTCATTCCATTCATTTCTGATTCTCCTTGATTCCGACCAAACAAACATGTCGTAAATGATTTTACCATGAGCCATTTAGATGGGGTTTTGAATTCCCCAGATATATGAGAAAAACTCAATTAACCTTGGGCAGTGACATTGTTCGCTTGAAAATAAATTTGTACCTATTGAGCCACCATGCCCAACAAACAGCATATTGAGGTACGTATTTGCACGTCAAGACCGGGACTAGTACTTCTCATATTATGGATGAACCAATCTTCGATCAAGAGGCATATTTGGGTGGAGACTGATAGCCAGCGCTAATCCCCCTCCAGAATTATCTTTGCATAGTCACAACCGCCTAAGAATATGCTCCACAGTTTATTGCGACACCACAGCCAAATAAAATTATGGATTTTTGGAAGAGGTGTTCATTTTCCAAATTTTACCCCAAATCACGTGAGGCAATCTTTGGGAATCGTCATAATCCGAAGGAGGTAAGCTGGTTTTGCAGCAGGAGCTCCCAGAATTGGAGCCAACCCAAGGAAGACAATACCATAGTGTTGGGTTGGTGGGGACCAAGGAGGTCCATGATGGATTGCAAATCAAAAGATAGAGAATTAAAGCACCAACGTCCATTTTCTCCCAAATTTAAAGGTCCTTGGATCATAGCTCTCAAAGGACCATTACCGCCCCACTTATCTCCCAGAAGCAGATTTTCCTACCATTTTTGACATTCTATTTTGTACCCTCGAGAAAAACATCATGGCCTTTGGAAAGACCAGCCCAGATACAATACCCTCTACGAGATCTATGGTCAGTTCTCCGACCCTACCATCATGGTATTTTGCTTTAATGGTGTTAACCCAAGGTTTATCCTCGAGGGCCAGGTTCCAATTTTGCTTGGCCAACCTGGCTTTGTTGGCTACTTCAGTCTTTCGGAATATAGTAGTTTAGGCCGTATAGGCCCTACTATGGTCGATATCCATTTTCCGGATCCAATAAAAATGAACACTGAGTGCCAAAAAGCACCCATACCTGTACATTTCGTACCCCATCATCAATAACTCAATGAGGAATGGATCTACTATTCTTAATTGTGATTATGCCCGGCTACTGCTTAGGAACTGTAAAGATGCATCCAAGAAATAGTTATTCGGAAGCAAAAATATTGCTTCTAAAACCGACTGACATTAGCACATTACGGAAGATCAATTGGTACCAAATTGCAAGGCAGGGGGAAGCAAAACAGCAATGCACAGACGAAGGCATATGTAATGCTCTTGAGAGTCCTGGAGACTGCATGTCAATGGCACAAATAATCCTTCCACAGGTAGTGTTAGCAGATACACAATAGCATAATGTGAACATGTTTTCACCAAGGATCAACCAAAAAGCCTCTGTTAAGTTAATATGCTGATTCTCACAAAAAAATTAAATATAAAAATATAAAATAAAAAAAAGTTAATATGCTGATTAAGTGAGGTTCAGGTAGGCTAACCACTGCTGTTTCCACACCAGGAAAAAATTCATGCAGCATTTAAGTATACACATTTAAGCTTATGATAACAAACCACATTCTCATCTTTTCCCATCATCAACCATTCGGTAAGGACACACACGTTTAAGCTGACCCAATGGATCAAAACGTCAAAAATGCAACCAATGCAGAACCCACCCTTCCCTTCTATTAGACTCAACGGGGCAAATTCTGTCTTCTAGTGGTAGGGGTGTTTCAAACAAAAATATTATAAAAATCTATTTAAAGCCAATGCTTCTCATCAACAATTGTGCATATAGGCATCACAAAAGAACTACTTTCTGTTGCCACACAAACATTGAACTCTAGAAGAACAAAAAAAATTTAGGGATACCAATAGATATAAAAACAATTTATCAGCCAAAACACTAAGATCATCCATCTCACAGTAAAAATGCTGATTTGCATCAGGAAATAGGGAAATTCAAAAACTCAGTTTAATGGAAAATGTAAATTGGTCATACAAAAAGACTAAATCAAATAAAAATGGCAAAAAGTCTCATCTGGCCAAATAAGCTCGATCTAATATCTCTGAAATATAACACTAATTGGTAAAACTTCGTCATCTCATATTGCTGCAAAAGCCTTTTTCCCACCTCCACCAGAAGACCCAGCTGGAATCACTTTCAAAACATTAAACCTCACTGTCTTTGACAATGGCCTGTAAAATGGAACATATACGAATACTGTTAGAACCAAAATATATAAAGATATATTTGAAAACAAAAACCTTATATTTCTTATATAAAAAATTAACATTATATTTAAATTCAGGACTTACCTGCACTGGCCAATAGTAACATGATCTCCCTCCTTTATACGGAAGCAAGGGGAAATATGTGCTGGAATGTTTGAATGACGCTTCTCGTATCTAAAAGCAACCACAAATGTTAATATTCTCATGGAAAAAGGAAGAGGAGATGAAGAGCCACAAATTAGTAAAGGCTAATGGTTCTTACCTTTGGTATTTCTTGACATAATGAAGGTAATTGCGTCGAACAATGATGGTTCTCATCATCTTGGCGCTGTGGCAAGTACCAGCAAGAATACGGCCCCTGATAGAAACATTGCCGGTGAATGGGCATTTCTTATCAATATATGTGGCTGCAAAGACAGTTTTAAAAAATAATTAAATAAATAAAAACTTATTGTAAACTCTGAACTTCAGTGACATAAATAACAAAAAGTTTATGTTGCCTATTTCATAACAAAAAACAATAGATATATACTGAACCAAAAGTAAAGGCATCTTGTACGCATACAAGACTAATTACAATGACCACAATAATGCCTACTTAGTTTAAACACTCCACAGACCGACACGTACTAAAATGCAGTTTCAAGGAACCACAACTATTCACCTCTAAAATTTACACAAAAGATTCTACCAAATAATAGCAATGACAAATATTAAAATCCATTCTTATTTTATTTATCTATTGTTTTTTATGAAAAAAAGGAATGGGCTTTTATTTATTTATTTATTTTCCTAATGCACAATACGTTTTTACCAGATAAAGGTAAATAATTGATCTTCAAAATAAGGCAAGCCTCAAGGCATGACATGTACGATAAGTGTTCCACACTAGGGATGGAGTCTTTACAACATTTAAGCATGTGAACTGATTCCATGGATTTCAGATAGAGCATCCATTTTATTTAATATGTACTTGGCTTCATTCTGTCAGAACTTAGAAGTAATATATCAAAAGTACCATGGAAAATATATTAAGTCATTTGAATGATTATAATTCCATCCATTTCATCTCTCATCACCAAAATCATTTGATGAACACAAAACCCTAACCCCAACCCCAACCCCTCTCCCAGAGAATTAAAAAAAAGGAAAAAAAACACAAGCTTCCAAATTTCTACTGACAGCAATATAAAAGGGATTCACTAGTAGTAGTATACTCATATCAAGAGGGAAAGAAATCTGCTCACGTTACATTGATTTCTTCCTGAGATCAAAGATGCAACCAATTGATGCAATAAAGGACATACAGGGCAGATCCCAGATGCCCTGGTTTCACCACTAACAGTTGTCAAAAGTTGTGTCATTGAAAAGACAGGTCAAGGGTAAAGAATGAATTATCAATTAACATTTCCCTCCTACCACCAAAAAAAACCTAACTAACTTGGATGCATCAGACAATATTACCAGCCCCTGGTGTCAAATACATCCCCACATTTACTCAAAAAAAGAAAACCTTACTTCATTGGTCTACACATGTATATGTAAACATATAAAAATTGTTTTCACTTATATGAATTCAATAAAACATATAGAGTAACTTGGCGCATATGACTGATAATGAATGAAATGAATCCAATTGATACATCAAAATCCCGGGTATAACACGCACAACATAAAAACAGTTCAATTTCGTACCATACGCTTACTAATTACTAGTCTTTTAGGAGCTCCATTTAAAATGAAAAAATAACAATTATTAGAGAGACTAATAAAAATTTCTATCCAATTTCCGCCCAAGGACTCCATGACCAGAAAAATTTGGCCAGCATTCATTAGGTTATGGCCCAGTGCAAATAAGGAACAAAATCTCAAAATTTTAGCTTACATTGAATAGAAGCATAGGCTCTCCACACGTGTCCACATGGAAACACCTATCTCAGGTGCCCATTCCTATCTAACAAGTTAAAAGGAATACCCAAAAATCAACCACTCAATTAGTGAAAAATGATGTTAACAACATTTACAATAGAGATGAAGTCCTCGTGTGTTCTGTTGGGTCTTCGCTTACAACATAATGACCTACATTTCTTACACACGTGAATGAACACACACACACACAAACATATATATACACATACATATATAACTTCATTCAGTAAATACACAAATTTAATCCTTCTATATTTTATATAAATAACAAAAAAGGACTAATAAAAAATAATACATTCCAAATATCATCTTGTGTACACATAAATAATCCAAAATCAGAGTAAAAGATAACTAATTAAACATTTTCTCGTCAATCTACTTATCAAAATACCAATAATTTACCGTTAACGAATTAGGAAAAATGAACAATAAGCTAAAATATATCAAAAAATAAACCTTCAATTGCATCTCTGGGTGTCTTGAACCCCAATCCAACGTTCTTCCAGAACCGATTCCCTCCCTTTCCTGGCCTCTTCCCTTTTCCTGTCTTCTTCGAGCTGCAATGTTTCCCAGCAGATTTCACACACAGTAAACCACCACCAGCACCCCAAAAAAAAAAACAAAAAAAAAAAAAGGAAAGGAAAATCTAATCACAAAGTCTTGGGCTCCGTTTGGTAGATACAAGAGCAATCTACGGTAAAAAAAAATTCTGAATCTTACATTTTCTATTTTTTTTTATGCGAGAAATACGATAATGGAACTCACCTAACCAGAACCAATTTTTATTAGTCCCAGTATAAGTAAGGATTTTCGTTTTCTCAGGTCTCAAACAACCCAAAATGTAAGATTTGAAATTAGCTTTTAAAATTCTCTCTTCTTTTCCTAAATTTTCTCAGCTACCAAACGGAGCATAAATCTATCCGTACTCGAAATGAACTTATCTTACCAAAGAAAAACCTTGGGCTGCTTCAAGTAAGCCTTTTCAGTCTGCAGCATAAGCAAAACGTGAGAATCGAAAAACAGGAAAAAGAAACAGATCGGCTCCAAAAACCAGATCAAACAACTAAGCCATAGAGAGGAACAGATATACACATACATCTATAGTATAGAGAGATTGAAAAAGAGAGTAAGAATAAAAAGAAAGCGGCCTGAACCTGTTCCGCCATGGTTGAGGGCTCTGGGAGATACAAAGAAGACGAAAACGCAGAGGAGGCTCGGCAGAAACCCTATTCCAGCAGAGAGTAAGAGATAGAAGACGCTTGAGAAGCTTATAACGAAAACCCTAAATGTTGTATTGACTAAAATGCCCTTGGTTTAGACGGAAAATCTAGGGTGTATGGAACTAGAGGGTTATTATGGTGGCAGACATGGGCCGTGTTATTTTCTCTGCTTTGGTCATTATCAATCAATCAAATATTTATGAGAAAATTATAGATTGCCCCCCTCATCTTTGAGCGGAAATCACTTTCCACCCCTCATCTTCAAAATCGAACAAATAACCCCCTGAAATTTCAAAAATATTCAATTTACACCCTTCCGTCTAATCGACGTTATGATTTTAACAGAAAAAGTCACGTGCGTTGCACGTGTCCAACATACTTCACAAATAAGACCAAAATACCCTTATCATTACCACCTTCGCCAGCACCTGTTTCGGCCCCCCACCAAAACCCTAACTCCGGTTCCCTCTCCGATGAAATCATCCCTGCCACATCGCCTCCCCCAACATCTCCCAATGCCGCTCTTTTCACACCAGCACACCAAAACCAAACCCATAACCCACCGCCACCGACACCTATTTCAGCCCCCACCATAACCCCAATGCCACCCACCATCTCTGCTGCATCGTGTTTCAGCCCCCACCATCTCCCAATGCCACCCCCTTCCCCCTTCACACCAGCATACCAGTAGATCTTAGAAAACAACAAAGACAAAAATGGGGAAAAAAAAAAAAAGAAAAAAAAATTTGAAGCATGAAGGAAGAAACAGCAGCAATGGGCTAGCACCTGCATCGACGAAGCTAGCGCCCACCGCCTTCCCCACCACCACTCCTCGCCGTCGAAGCAGCGACGGGCCAGCACTCTCGTCGACGAAGCTAGCACCCACAGCCTTCCCCACCACCATTCCTCGCCGTCGAAGCAGCGACGGGCTAGCACCCGCGCCGATGAAGCTAGCACCCACCACCACTCCTCGCCTTCGAACCCAGTCAAACCCCCAACACCCATTACTCCGCCGCCTAAACCCCTTCCTCATTTGACCAAGACCCCATTTTCATCAAACCCAAAACCCCATATCAGTGAACTAAAAGTGGATCGGAGAGCTAGCCCCATGCCCGCAAGTCGCCACGCTCAACAGCTTCCCATCGATTTGCAATCGAGATGGGTTTAGATCTCATTCCAAGAGCGTGGTTTTAAAACTCACAGAAGATATATATATATATATATATATATATAGAGAGAGAGAGAGAGAGAGAGAAAGAGAGAAAGAGAGATGAGAGGGAGGGAGGGGTGAGATTCAATTAGGAAAAAAAAAGAAGGCAGAAGAGGGGTTCGCCGCCGGCACCTGGTGATTAGATGCAAGTAAAACCAGCCGACGGTGGAGCAGCTGCGGAGGAAGCGGTAGACGTGGTGACGGCGGCGGTGGTGGTTTGGGTTTCATGGTTGGGTGATGTTAGGGTTTGGAGGTGACGAGTCGCCGCTGCAACTCCAGCGAGGTTTTCTGTGAGAGTTCTCCGATCGCTTCTCCGTGTGAGGATCCGAAGCTTCTCGAAAGAAGCTTTCATCCAATTTGTCTGTTTGTGTAAAATAAAGGGAGGGTAAGGATATAATTTTGCATATGTCTTCAGGGATATAATAGTCCTTTCACGGATTCCGTTAACGGCGTAAGTCTAAATAACATTTTAAAATTTTATGGGGTTATTTGTCCGATTTTAAAGATAATGGGTGAAAAGTGATTTCCACTCAAAGATGAGGGGGGCAATCTGTAATTTTCCCAATATTTATTTTCAAATAAATATAGTAAATTATAAGAAACCCCTTAATATTTAATCATTTTTCGCTTAACTCCTTTTTTTAAAAAAAAAATTGATTACAATGTCCTCTAAATATAGTAAATAAGTCTTACCGTTAATTGCTGTTTTGTGAAATTAACGATGGTACCTAATTCCATGAATAGCGATTAACAAAGGCATTACAAAACATTTTTTCTTTATAAGACTAAGTGAAAAAGAGTCAAACATTAAGAGAATTTTTTGTAATTTACCTAATAAAGAATTAGTTGTTTTTTTAACCATTTTAATAAAACATAGAATTTCTCATAATTTACACATGGGGCAGAGTGTCCCTAACCTCACATGAATGTGTCATGGGTTGCGGGTGGCGGTGGATATATGGTTAGCCGTAGTGGTTTCAATGGTTGTAGTATAATTTAAGGTTTCATTTTAAGACTTTATTTAACATGTTAGTAGTTGGTAGTGATATTTATTTCAAATCATCTTTTCAAATTTAACATTTTCAATAATGTGGTAATATATACCAAGCCACAAATTTAAGTTCTCAAGCTTGAATTTAAATAGTAAGTTTTGAAATACAAAATTAAATAATGAGTTTAAAAATAGATCTAATACCAAGACACAGCCTTATTTGAAATAATTTGGGACAAGCAAAATTTTTCTTTAGCAATTTATCCAATTCAATTTCAAGGGTTCAAATCTCGACCAACTCTATGACACTTGGACATTGTGTTCACATGGTCTCAATGAAAGCATCGATATCAACATTATTTTTATTTTAAAAAAAAAAAATTTAAATTTTTCAAATGAATTTAAAAATCGTGGTCAAAATTGCATGAGAAAGAAGAGGAAGAACATAATCAACATAGGGTTTTCTTAATGTGTGCCTTAAGGGCTCATGTTGAATTACAATTAATAACCCAATCATTACATAAAAAAATATGTGTACTCACAATTTTCTAAGCATTTTCACATTTTTTTCAAACAACTTTCATCATTTACAATGCATTTTCATCATTTCCAATGCAATGATTAGAACATTAATTGCAGCTTAACATGTACCCTTAGGGCACACGTTAAGATAACCCATCAACATATACCAATTAGTGATTTGTTGAATCTGCTAAGCTAGTTTGCAGCGTGCAATTAATCAGCACCCCGACGGAAAGGATTTAAGCGGACTTAAAATCACAATTCAACCATCTAGAATGGGATCATTACCACAATATATGGTATCGGGTAGTGTTGCGATTTCTCAGAATTTCTTCCTGGAGTAAAGCAAAACCAATTATCTCACCACTTCTCTTCCCTTTTTTTTTATTTTTTATTTATTTTAACAGCGATGGCTGCTGATTTCTACAATGGTCCTATTAGCAATGATACATGCACCCACCCATAAAACTAAATGATGCAATATTCCAGTTTCCAGGGGCATACTGCACTACAACAGCAACGCAAACGAAGGATACGAATGTTTTCGGTGTGGGATTGTTAGCTGGGCCTCACTCAGGTTCTGCATCTTTAAGACTGCAACTATTAATTTACACGAAAATCTAATAGTATGCTTGAAACAAACTATAATGGAAACTCGTAATCTAGTTTCTAGGAGATTGAAACTCCACGGACAGTCAATCAAATCCCCTTACAAGAAAACAAGATTTGGAATAAACCAAGAAATTACTCTGGTGTGTGGGTCTATCTGCTAAGCATCTGAAACATATGGAAGTATTTCAGAATCAAATCACTTGAATTATATGGCAAAATGTTGAATCAGAAATGCAAAAATACGAGGGGATGGATGGTCACAGAGCCAAAGCCAAAGCATTTGCCGAAACATCAGACCTTTGAGGGCTCTTAAATATAATTTACTAGGATAAGCGTACAATCTTACATCGATCACGAAATAAAGCTGAAGCATCTGCTGAAAATCAGTCATCCGAAAGCTAATAAATATAATTTAGTAGGACAAGCATAGAATTTTACATATGGCATATTCTATCAAAATATATTAAATAAATTTAATAAAAGGAGCAAAAAGGGTATGGGGAAAAAAAACAAGAAAAGAACAAAAAAATATATATATATTTGTCTATGGTCTTCATCTATAAAGTGGTCACAAGGTCCTCACCATAGCTGCAAAAAGAAATTTCACACTCCATATAACGAAAAATATGGCTTAACATCCCTTTGTCAAAAGGCTTCAGAACGCCAACCATATCTGGGATCACTATTTCGAGACTTGCTGTCTTGAAATATCTCACTCCCTCTGCATTGACAAGAAGAGGGTTCAATTACAGAACAATTTAAAATTGCATCCAAAAATTAGTGACAATTTCAAGAAAGACTTCCAGTTGGCATCTCTTATAACTTGGATTACAATTTCTCTCAAATGGAGTCATTATATATGGATGGCCTATTAAAAAGTAAGCAGGTACCCGCCAACTTTTCTGGAGATGTTATGCAGCCACTCATTCAACAGGGGTTATACTAGTGTTGAAGATGCATTACG
Source organism: Liquidambar formosana (assembly GCA_039720395.1). Classification (NCBI taxonomy): domain Eukaryota; kingdom Viridiplantae; phylum Streptophyta; class Magnoliopsida; order Saxifragales; family Altingiaceae; genus Liquidambar; species Liquidambar formosana. Next base: position 9,433,438 of record CM077827.1, read on the forward strand.
AACCGTTACTTGATCACCCTTGACATGCAGTGTGTCATCACCATAACATATTTACATGTTTCTACTTTGGGAAGGATATCTAAAGAAAGCCAAAAGAATTAAGAAATAGTACTTCCTTAAAATTTACTGCCCAATCAAAAATACCCTAGGAGCAATGCATCACCCTGTTCTCGACTTCTCGGAGCTTAGGGTTGGGCATGACCAAAACTTCTCCTGAAATGCTATTATTTTATTCATGTTTCATGAAAAATGTTTAAGAAGAGGTCACATCATCAAATCAATGACTATATGAGATCTTAGAAAGCAGACTCCAACCATGGCACTAGTGACACTCTGCATTGGGGTTAATTCCACCATTATTTTCCAGTCAATATGTAAGATGTCTACTTCATAAAACTAATGTTTCCCTCGCATGGTTAGAAATTTCAAGTTCAAGACGTATCGGTGATTTTACCTTAAAACACACAGTGCATAACAAATATTTGCAAATGCCTCCCAATAATGACATCTCGTTTTTTTCTCCTTTTTTTTTTTTTTTTTTTTTTTTTTTACACACACTAAAGATACACCCACATGATAAGATAAGTCCAAGAATTACCTCTAAAAGGGTACCCTATCCTTAGAGGAGTGATGGTCAACTCACTGTCCAGTGTGGGATTCAAACCACTTATCTTTTTCAATAACTTGGTAGACCACACACGCACACATGATAAGCTGAATCTAAGCATCCGATAACGACTTCATATAAGGCAAAATGAAAACTTTGTCCACACCATCCCCCCACCCAAAAACACCCATGCGCGCACGAGAGACATTTGAGAACAAAAACAAGCTAGCCAGAAACCTTTTTTTTATTTTATTTTTATAACAAGGAAGCCCTTCAGGCAAACCCCGGGCCCATATAAGACCCCATAACCCATATATAAGACCCCATAACCCATATGGACCAGGTAAGTCCAAAGCCCATGAGAACGATGGAACCTTGTGCGGGTGGCCCCAAGGGGTTTGGCATGAGTCGAACTCAGGACTAGGCTAGCCAGAAACATTGCCAAACTACTTTGTTGCTTCCATGGCATTTGGAGCAGCTGATTCGACACCTCTGCATCAAAAACTCTAGAAGCAACCAAAGCAATAAACACTTCCCTAAAAATAAATACTCCCTCCATTCCAATTTGTTAGAGCCACTCTGACCATACACATATTAAGGTGAGGCATTTAATGCATTGCCATGCCACCCAAATTTTTAGCCTTTCAATTTTACCCTCCTAAAAAATGTTAAAATGATGTGACTGTTGGTATAATAATAATAATTTTAAAAAGAGTTTTAGGAAAGCAAAATAATTTTTTGCTTTGACTATTAACAATGAACCAACATTTTGGAACATCCCAAAATGGAAAAAGTGATCAAACAAAATGGAATGGAGGGAGTATAAAATAGATAAGAAAGGTCACCTTTTGACGTTTTGGATTCGAAGGGGATGGAGGGTCAGCTCGTCGACGTGAGGAGGTCCCAACATCTGAATTCTCCTGATCCAGCACATATGTACAACAATGTTAAATTAGAAACTTTGGAACTAGATTGTCAGCTTTATAAATGTTCTATCAAGGCAAGTATAACAAGAATCCAAGTCTAGGAAAATAGTCATGTGGTAAAGCATGCTTACTTGAGTTGAGGAAGCTTGTCCATTACTACTCTCCAAAACATCTGCTCTATCTGAAGATGCCATATTTGACCCCATGGCCGTGTGTTGAGATATAACTGGCATGATCTGACGAAGCAAATTAGACAAGAAGGTTCCTTCATCACCCACACTCAATGATGCCTCCTGTGTATTAACAGCAGCCTCCGTTGCTCCCACATGCTGAGTAGTTGAACTTGTAGCTGGACCCTGAAAATCGACATCACCACCAAAATGAATTTGCTCACCAGGGAATATAGTCCTTAGCCACTGATCAAGCCTTCTGTGTATCTGGCTAGAAATTTCTTGATTATCTTGAGTCCCACCACCTGAATGGCTGTTGCCTGGAGAACAAAAAATTTATATGCAAATAAGTCTAAGAACAATCTTGGGAAAATGGTGCCTTCCAAAAGGGAAAGAGTCGTAAATAAATCAGTATCCAATAAAAGAATATAGCAAATGACGAGTTCTAACATGCACACGCATGTGCAAAACCCAATGAAGCTTTTGTCCCAATGCGCATTCATGCACGCACTCACATATTTGTGCCAATCTAACTAGAAAAGAATGTAAGGTTAGGGATTCAACAAAATGTTTGCAAAGACTGGAGTCCTATAGATAGATGCCCAAAACAGTAATAAAAATTTAAGTTAAAAGAAATAAGGAACAGGTTAATAGAAAGAATAACTAGACAAACAATAATTGCCCAGACAAAATGGCGAACCCAAAATGGAAATGGAAAATTATAGATCAATAAAAACATTTAAGAATAATATACACATTAAGTTCATGCTCTTTTTCACATATGGATATATTAATCAACACAAGATGCTCCATCTGATGGAGCGTCTGAATGCAAAGATGCTTAAATTGGTTGGCATAAAAAGAGAAAAACCTCTTCAACAATAATCAGGAGCCGCTCCAATGTATATATATATATATCTGTGTGTGTGTGTGTGTGTGTGTGTGTGTGTCATTTGCTCTAAAGTTTCTGTCAGGAGTTTACAACCAGAACCAAGTTTTCACACCCCAAAATAAAGTAAAATAAAAACACTAAAGCATACCAGACAAATAAACCCTAAGTCAAATCATTATAATTGATTAATTGCAGACCTACCATCTCTTCCTTCAGATGTATTGTTTTGTTGTGGTCCTGCAGATTCAGGAATTGGCTGTTCCTCCGTGTCTAGTCCAGTATGGTGACGTTCATCTGATGCTTGAGAACCTCTTGCACTGTTTGAATTTCCAGAAGTTACATGTTGAACTCTTGCCAGGACTGGATAGAATAACCCCACAGAACTGCGAGATGGATTAGAAGGTGAGCGCCTGACATGAGCAGGTACTGCTGCAACCACAGTCCTAATGGGCACTACTCGTACTTCAGACTCCCTGGTGGAAGATGGATTCCCCGACATTCCAGCAGCAGCTTGACGAGCAGAATTTGCACCACCAGAAACAGCTGGGTTGGTTTCTCCTGGGGATTGCTGTACAGCATTTGGTTCCCTTTGGTTAACAACGGATGTGGGTGTCAATGAACCTAATGAAAAAATTGACATTAGTATGTAATTAAAGGAAGTAATTCACAAGAAAATGAAAATGACAAAGGCACTAAATTAGATGGCGATGAAAATGTCTTTGGGTTTAATCAAACTGACATAGACCCCTTTTTTGTGCAAACTAAAAACAAGATTAAAATATCTAATTCGAGAAGACTTGTTGGGTCCAAAGAGACTGAAGAGGTTGAATCTTCTGAAAAAAAAGCACATTCAGCACAGATTTAAAATAAATACAGCACCTGTACGTATTCTTATGTCAATATTCCTTGGAAGAAAAGCAGAACCAAGTGTTCCACCAGACAAACCAGAGCCAGGTTGTACAGTTCCCATTGGGATTGCCCCAAAATTTGTTCCCGGTTGAAAAGGAACTGGCTGCTCATAATTCAGATAAAAAGAAACAAGGAAAGGGAAAAAAAAGAGAGAAAGAAAAAAGGTAAGCATCATGTGTCAAAAAAACAAAAGAATATTGGATAGATTTTGAGTGTATCACCTGAACCATTATTGGATTTGGACCAGACATCGATATAAACACTGCAGGTCCAGCATTGACCACAGCATCAGCCTGAGGAAGAAATGAGTTAAGTCCTATGGATGATAAAAGTATAATTACCTAAGAGTAATGCTATATCCCCCCATCAAAAACCACAGAGACACACATGAGCACGTGTAGAGTGTCACATAATATAAATTCCCATATACAAACAGGGAAATGAACACACCGGTGTTTGGCCCATTCGCAATGTCATGGTTGTGCGACCAAGCTCAAGCAGTAAAGCACCTAAATTCTGCAGCAGAACCCCTGATCTGTTGGCACTAGATTGGATGCTCATCCGTGCCAATGAATCTGTCACATTTGCATGATTCTGAAGGTGTCCGGTAAGTTGCTGCAAAAGTGTAAAACAGAATTGCCATAAAGTGTATTAGAAACCTATAACTACAAAAATCTGTCCTTTTTAGGTTTTGACAAACCTGACACCTTTACCCTTGAAAGGGCATCCTACAAATAGATCTATATTTTATCGTTGTGCTCAGTCATCTGGGAAAAATTGGGTTCAAATAGAGCTCCCCGGTGTGAAAACCAGGTCTAAACAAAGTTTATAGTCAGACTCTACATTTAACATTGTTCTGGCTTTAAAAATCTAAGTCATGTATGTATTTTTCAGGTATGAGGGGTTGCTAACAACTTTTCTCGATGACTTCAAACTCATAAGGCTCCATACCAATTTTCTATTTCCCCCTATAACTCTTTGAAAGGAAGGACCCATAACATATCTCATTCCACTGTTACAAGGAAGCAATGACTTCATTTGTCTCAAAAGACAATGTGAAGCCCTATGTCCCTAACGAGTAACAAAATCATCTTTCTCCGGGGTTCTCAGTCTAATCCCTCTTCTCTTCTAGAGCAAGAAGAGATCAATTTCTAAAAATAAATAAATGAATAAAAAATAATAATAATAACAACAAAAGAACACAAATTCTCAAACAAGGTATTCAGCTCTGTTTTCTCGTTGATGATTCAATTGTTCAATCTCTGTTTACATTCATCCATTGTACTCTCAAAAACAGTGGTTTAAATGGAAAATGAAACATAAAATTTGTTTGTGATTTTTGCTTTGTTTGGTTTCTTTTTTTCTTTTTTTAGGGGGGGGGGGGGGGTTGGGGGGTTGGTAAGGAGCCTATGACTATGAGTGACATTTAATCCAGAGTTTGATTTACCTAATTCTTTCCCTCATATACAACCATTCATTCTGAGGGATTTATCATTGTTTTTCTTTTCTTCTTCTCCCAGAATTCTACAAATATACATTTATAAATTAGTCTTTATCATTTTTACAGTTCCATCCTTAGAAGCATGAAGCGGGAGCGAGGGCACGGTTGGCGAAGTGGGAGTACACATAGGTCAAAGGTTTGGGCCGTGTAGGAAGCCTTTGTGTAACACATATGTTGTGCTACCTAATATAATATCATGTAGATGAAATTATAAAGAGAATTCCACTAAACTTTGTCTCTTATACTTAGTAGAATTACAGAGGAATTTCAGAAAGAAATTTGTGCAAGGAATGAGTGTTCATAAGCTACCCTAATGTAGATAAAGATGGAAAGCATCATATGATCCTACATTTTTTAAACAAACTATTGAGTATTGAAATAAGACTACTAATATGATTTCCTATTAACATTTAAGAACATAATTAGGGATTACAATAAAATTAAGGGGTCCACCATACAAAAGAAGTTAATAATTTAATTCATCAAAAGATATCTTAACTTTTTATATAATATAATAAGCGATTCCCAAAATTTGTCATGGTCCTACCTATCCCCTCCCTCATGAGGTTCCATCTTAGTTAGAAACAAGAATTTCTAGATAAGAATCATGATTCTCACAGGGATCCCACTGAGAAGTGCGGAATCGTCGTTCCAAAGTGGTATCGACGCCCTTGGTGGAAGGTTCCCCTTTTTTCCCTTTCTTTGATATCAAGAGGTTCCAAGATACTTACAAACCCGACTAATCCCCATGAGCACATGCAGTCCACCCCGTCCCACATGCACCATTGGTGGAAGGTTCCTGCTTCTAAGGTTCCATCTCAAATTTTTTCTTAGCCTTTCCACTACTATCACTACTATATTTTTATTTTTAATCTACTCATCACCAGTACCCCCCCCCCCCCCCCCCCCTTTCTTTTTTTTCTTTTTTTTTTTTTTTTTTTTCCTCTTTTCCTCACTTCTATTTATTTCCTTGTCGTATTGGGACAGCATCGCAGTCCTTTAAGACAAGGACAGACAAGATTTGATCAAACTGAGTGATGTCAGGTTTGTCCAATTTTAGACCAGGCCAGCTCACACTTATAATGACGCCCAAAGTTAAATCTACATCAGCATACTGTAGTCTTAGCTCACTGCCGGCCTAGATCCTAGAACTTACCTAAATATTCCAATTTAAGTGATCAAAGAGAAACTAGTGCATAAGCTGTAGAATATAAAATCAGAAACTTTTGACCACAAATGAGAAAATGTTTGAAACTTCAGCACATACAGATAAGCTTTCTGCAGCTTGTTGAATGAGTAGTTGCCTTGTAGACTGCATTACTTCAGCCAAGGATGCCGGTGTTGGAAGCCCTTGTTGTCCAGCAGCTGAACGTGAGGCAGCATCAGATTCTTGTACATCATTCCTATGAGTACCAGCGCCTTGAGAATTGTTGCCATCACCTCTGACTGACAATTCCAAAAATCAACCATCTCAGTCTAGCGGTTATCAAGACACTTGACAAGTGAAGTCAGGAGAAATAATAAAGAATTTACAAGAACAGATACTGACCACTTGCACTAAATTCATGTCTCATATGACTCAAGTACTGGAACAAAGTTGTCAAAGAATCAGGAATCACCTGTGAAGGGCAAGATGATGATGCAACAATAGATCTTAAAAGAATTATTTCCAAAAAAAAGGTACTTCAAACATATACACAAAACTTTGAAAGTAGGAAATAACAATGTAGCTGCATGAAGAAGGAAAAAAAAAGACCAAAAACTTACCGGTGGCTGCTGAGGCTCCATAGGAGTAGCAACTGGAAGAGAAAGAGAAACACCATTCACGGGATTAGATTGAGCCCTTGTAGCAGCATGGTCAGGTTGCTGTCTGCTAGAATCTCTCAAGCCACTAAGACCAGGTGTTCTTGGAAGCCTATCAGGGGCAGCTTCCTGCCAAACAAAGACTAAATATAAATATAAGTGAAATAAAGAACGTGATAAATTTCAATTGTTTTGAGACTCAAGTATTTAACATCCAAGTAGCATAAAAAGGCCCTCCAACAAAATAAGCTCAAAGTTACTCGGGCTTGTAACATCTCAACAGCTTGAGCTGTGGATCAAATATCCGACTACATGATAGAACTCCCCAAAAGTCCAAATCCATAACTAATTAGTTTTACATTTTCTTTTTGTTTTTACTTTTTGTTTTTTGTTTGGGGGGGGAAAGGGGGGGAGCAGGTGAAGATTCTCCACAGAAGAACTTGCGCAACTACAACAGACAGTGAAGGTTCAACATGAAAAATGTCTTACAACCACAATAGACTTCAGATGTAATGCCACCCAGTCACTCTACCTTGGCTGGTTTATTGAGTTTATAATTGGAAAGTTACCCGGAGATCAACCCCTTCACTGCCATTTCCAATATTACTGATTCCAAAAGAACCGAGAACAGCTGACACGATCTGTCACATAAGAAAAAAATTAAAAATAAAAGAGAAAAATCACAACACTAGTACCAAAAAAGTATGTATTTGTAATCAAAAGCCAGATTAATTTCATAGCTCATGTGCTTACCCGACTGATATCTGGAAAAACTCCATCCCCCTGTTCAGATAAATTGAAGGTTCCAACAACTACACTAGGACCCACATGACTACCTTGACTACGACCAGCACTTGATGTAGGATCAGTCGCTGCAAATGACGCTCAGAGTCAAAACTTGCTCATACAGAAATAAGTAACTCTTCATGAAACATAGTATGAACATTAAAAATGCACATTATCTATTTTGAAAGCAAAGAGATGCAAATGTGATGTATTAAAACAGAGAAAGTCATTTTTTGTGATTGGCATGCCAATGTTTGAACCTAAGACTCCAAGGAGAAGTGTTTGGATCTCAACCAACTAGGCTGAGGTGCTGAGGGTAGAGCGGCCATATGGTTGAGCTGTTTTCTGAGTTCAACCACTTGTTCACTGTCCTTTGAGGTGTAGGAATGATTTCTATCATGAAATGTTATACATAAGAGACATTTCCATCTGTCTTTACCCAAAAAAAAAACCCAAGTGTTGATATTCTTTTGTCATCCCAATGCTGGTTAATCGGGGTACTTTACATGCGCGCGCGCACACAACAACAAGAACAACAAAAAACCCTCAGCAGCTACTGCTTTAAAATTAGCAAAACAATTTTGATATTATTTCTTCCAATCTTGAGAATTTAGGATGTATTAGAGCTGCTAGAGTCCAACTTTGCATATTACTTCAATGTAGTAGAATGGCTCCAATTATCTTGAAAAGACAACATAAACATGTTCATGGGTGGCTATAGATAGATTAAATTGCCAAGAAAAGTTGGAACCTAAATCCTCTAAATGGCCACAAATGGGCAGCTCACTTATGCAGTTACAAGGGTTCTCCATTCTATGTATGCAGAGATTAGCACAAGTTTTCCTTTTTCAGGACATCTACAGACATTCTCAGCCAAATAAAAATAAAATAAAATAAAAAGACATCTACAGGCATGTAAAATGGAGCAAAACAGACTAGCACCAACTACAAACTGTGTGGAAAAATGTACAAAGCAAAAACATATCTCATCATTATCACTGAGGGAAAAGTTTCTAATTAGTTACTTTTTCTTTTCTTTTTTTCATTTTTGGTGTAACCTTGTTAGGTACTGTCACTCACTTCACAGTTTGCAGAAAAAATTATACCATTATAACAGCTCCATGCTATGTATGAGAAGGATGAAGTTGACTACTTGATGAAGGTGGAACGGACACATAACTTGTATGGTAATGATAAGTTCTTATAAGATATGCCCACATCGAAATTGAGTGGCCAGAAGTCAGCATTAGTTTTCACTCCAGCTCCTCAAAAGTAGAGAAAAGGGAGTAACCAGAAATCTAGTGAGGGAATGATAATTTAAATTTACCACTCTGGGAGCAGCAGGCATGTAAAGGAGAGTAATTGGGCCTAGTTTGGAATTCCTTCTCCCCATCACACCACATTAAAAAATAATAATAATAAAATAATCCAATGGGAAAGCAGATGAAGAAGTTGTTCAAGCTTAGAAACTTGAAAAAAGAATTATTGTAATGTAAACTTGATTAAACTCATAGCCAACTTTAACCGGCCAGGAACCTCTATGGCACATATAGCATTGCCTAATAAGAGTTCAACCATTACCAGTGGACCTGTTCAGTTTGTCGCAGAAGACACTTATTCATTGCCTACTAAGTTGCATTAGGTTCCATCCCCGGGGGAAAATAAAAATATAAATTTAAAGCTTCCACGTCATGATTTCCCATTCAAAGGACCCACTTACTTCAACTTTTGACTATAAAGGGATACATGTATCTGCCTTTTCAACATATCCCAGTCCCTCTGCTTCTTTCATCATGGTATAAATAATTCAGGTATTGTATACTAAATATGATAAGGAAAATTTGTCTAAGGTGGTTCAATCATGTGCGATAAAATGCAGCTGTACAGAAGGGTGACTTGATTTAATTCGAAGACCTCAAAAGCATAAAAAGAAGGTCCAAAATAACATGGTTACAGGAGGTGAGGAAGGACATGTGCACCAAGGGTTTAACAGAGTATGCAGCCCTTGATAGAACTGAATGACATATAAGGATTCATGTAGTTGGAATTATGGCTTTGCTGAGTTCAGTTGAGTTTTAAACTAAGTATGATGATGCTATGCTAGATTTGATCATCAAATTGTCAAAGCCAAATATGAAGCGCCAAGACCAGGAAAAATGAAGGATTCATGATTGCATGGTAGTTGGCACCCTCTCAAGAAATCAACTTTTTTGGGTTTTCAAGCCTCCCATCTCATTGGGGAAAGAAGAGAAAGAACAAACCCTTTGAATAGACACAGTACGGATTTTGACCCAACTCAACTGTAATACCCTGAATTTTTATAGGCTTGTTTAATTAATAATAATTTGTTTGTACAGTCTCTTTTGTAAACACAACATATATTTTGCTATGCAAGAGAAGTTGTGGATAAGAGGTGTTTAAATAGCTTTAGAATAAAGAAATAATAAAACCAAGTATTTACTACTCCCTCTATCCCACAAAGATAGGACATATTTGACAGCACACGGAATTTAAGAAAAAGCCATCATTGCATTGACTTGTCATTTATAAAGCACCATCTTTCCACAAATAACCCTCTCTTTTTTTTATTGGGTTTTGTGTTGAAAGTAATTATTGAATTAACAAGGGGTAGTGTAGGAAACTTTAAAAAATTATGATTTGACTTTTTAAAGTGGACAAACATTTTGGGACAAAAAAAGTATCAAATATGGCCTATCTTTGTGGGACGGAGGGAGTACATGAGTTCAAAAAGGATAAGGACACATCGTGGGCTAAGGCTTAAAGCCACTCTTTCCATTATAAGTTAGGATCAGGCCACTAGTAAAAGAATGTGAAATGAATAAATTCAAAAGAAGAACAGCAGTTAAACCAACATTCTTTGATTGTTATTTTATATTTATCCAATCCTTGTATATAGAAATAAGAGGTAAGTGTGGGGAAAATGTGTGTAGAGTGTGGCTAATTTTGAGGGTTGGTGAGTTGTTTTCCAAACATCACCGCATAATGAAGGAGAGAATATGCAGTGGAAGAACCGCTATTTACATTAAATTAATACGTAGTCAAGAAACCATTTAGTATGTGATCAAAGTGTTATTCTTACGAATTGATTTGGTCTGAAGTGGGAGTTCAAATTATTAAGAGGTTTTTCCCTCATATTCTAAAGGAATAAATTAAGGTAAGTGGGAGTATGCCATTCCATCTTTGTTTCCCAAAATATGTTTTAGATCAATTGATTTTGTTTACCAAATAATTTTTACGCAATTGATTTATGTATTCAATCCAAATATGTTATTTTTATTCCATGAGCCAAACAAAATATGTTTTATTCATTACTTTATTTTAAACAATTCTCTAATTTGAATGACTGATTTATGAAAATATGTTTAGTCAATATAATTGAATTTTGAATTTATTTGGAGCTCTGGTTTGGTTTTCTAATGTCTAGCCTGTTTAGTAGGGGTTAAGTTACTCATCTCTTGTTCCTTTTGGTTCCAATGCTGTGACTTGGTCAATAGAGTAAGGATAGTACTGACCTCTGGTACCAATGCTCTATTGAAGTCTCCTTATGATAGGAGCACCGTCTGGACCTTTGGGTCAATCTGTAGTTATCTATATGGTTAGCCAGAGTTCAAATGTAATTATTTTATTCTGATATGAAATTCTAAAAATTAGTTTTCATTCTGTTTTCTTATATGAACTTCTGAAATATCTGAATAACGGTTTTTGATGTGTTGTGAATACTCTCTTGATACATATTTAATCTAGAATTTTACCGAAAAACATGACTTATATAAATTGATTTTCTGAAAACATTCGTGCGGTTGGCTTGGCTTATTCCTGTGTATGTTATGCTCACCCTTACAACTATTTTTTCAAATGGGTAATCAGTCGGTGGATAGCTAAGTCAAGGTGTTCGTAGAATCAAACAATGTCCATTTAGGCTATATTTGGAGGATTTATTTTTACATTGGATGTGTAGAATTTTCTTAGGTTGGAATGAGTTTATCAAGCTATCGAGTATTTTTGGGATTGTGATATTTGAACAATAGTTCTTTATTTTATGGATGACCAATTGATGATTTTATTTTATTATTGGGAGATTTTAGCACCCTAAATTACCATAATTTTAGGAGTTACTTTATCGGCAATCAAAAGATTTCGATTGTTTTTTTTTTTTAATTTAAATTATTATTATTAATGGAATTTGAATTTGAGTTTGCGCCTCTAGATTCAATTATTTCGGGTTTGGGGGGTGAAATCAACAGCTAGAACAGACCACTTGACAGGGTATAGACATAGCTCGTGTGTGAGCGCCACGCCCTAAACCACATAGCTCGAGAATACGCATTAGCCTCAGAGGACTAACACGGAGAGAAGTCGCCACCCAATATTGGGAACGAGTGAACCCTAGCAGGGTCTAGCTCGTCATGACCAGAGATTCGGGTTCGGAGCTAGGGATACGCAGTTAGAAAGGTGTTAGGCACCCAGCCACACCCGGTTGAAACCGGCCCCCACACATGATTAATGGTTTTAATTAATCTAAATACTCGATTAAAATCAACCCTATTCACTCATCCACAGCAGCATGCAAAGCATGACAATGCAACAGAGATAAAAAAATACGAAATAAACAGAAAGCGATGAGAATACAGATTAGCCAATTGTCAGAATGAATACAAATAAAGAAGAAAGCTGTCTGCCAATACTTGAATTGCGTACACAACTGAATTACTGCGTACGCATATGGGATGCTGCGTACGCAGTTAGTACCTACGTACACACCTGTTGGCATTCATGTTATGTCCCAAGGCTTCCACCCACATACCATAAAAAAGGTATGCAGTGATCTTTACTGGATTTAATGCTCGAGACACTTTATATTAACATAAAATAGAAACTACATCCTACATACCATTTTACAAGGAAAACAAGTTACCACATGTTAAATCCCTAATCCACTACATGATGCTTATGCGAAAACATGCATAGAAACCTAGATTCTCTCACGACGAGAGTCCTCTACGTGATGATGTTCATGTTATTATATATGCGAAATATTCAACTGATTATACATGACGAATATAATATCCACGATGATCATATTATTCAATCAGAAAGATTAACATACTAAACAAATAGGCTATAGAGTTAAGTCGTTGATATTTACCCTCAGGGTTATGCACTCAATCTTCTTTAGAATTCCTCCTTCTGAACTTCCAGAATTGCAACCGTCACTCTTGCCTCCTTTCTCTCTATTCTCTCTAGGGTTTTCTCTCTCAGTTCCCAAAAGAGTCCCTTTTCCTAGGCTCATAGTGGGGTATATATAGGCATTAGAGAGTCCAATTAGGTTTTCTCTCAGCCTTCCCCGAAATCTGGGTCTCCTAATCATACCATAATACAACTTCCTAAAAAGGGTTTAATTGGAGGGCAAGGAAGCCCGAGATAAGTTCTGGAAAACGTGTGTTGCGTACGCATCTTAGTACGATGCGTATGCACCTTAAGCCATGCGTACACACCAAATGCTCCTAAAATTCAAATCATTGTCAACTGCAATTCCATTGGTCTGTTTGGACGTATCCCAAAGTTTATTAGAGTGTATAAACTAACCTCATCATAGGGTGTTTCCAAATTGAATCATTGGGTGCAAAATGGGGTGTCTACATCATGTGTTTTCATAACTCAGGGTTTTTTCAGATCTAACCATTAACGAATCACATGTTCAAGTTATCAGATGAATCAATTTTTCAAGTTTCTGATGTTCTAATCAAATTGATATATCTGCAAAACCATTACTCTGAATTAAAGATCACTTATATTTAAACTTAAAATTTTCTTATCCAATTTTCAGAGAATTTTTTAGAACATCTGACACCAAAATTTTATTTGTCCTTTATTTCAATGAGTAATTCAAATAAGACTAAATCATGTACAAGCTAAAAATTACAAGTGGCACCACATATTTGGGTGTTTAAACAAAATTCCACACAGATTCATTAAAAAGAAAAAGCAAAAGCAAAAACAAAAACAAAAGATCAGGAGTTATAAGTCATACAATGACCCTAAACTTTCAAAATATCTATGACTCCAAACCCAGAATCCATAACTAACACAAGATGCATCCAACAGAAAGGTTACTATTTCAGTTTTTCAGTTTTAAATTACACCAACTAAGAAACTTAAGTAACAGGAATTTCTTGAAGATTCGTTGTATTTTGGCCCACTGCGTGCATGTGTGAGACAAATAAGATCTATAGGGAAGCCTAATGAACTCACAAAACAAAGGTATGTTAATATTTTCTTAGGTTTTTTTATTTTTAAAAATAAAAATAAAAAAAATTCTTAGTATATTTAGTGAAAGTAAAACCAACTGATGATACATTATGTTCCTTTAAAGTGTATTCTACTTCTTGTTCCACTACAACTTTCTATTCTTCGGCCTGCCTATGATGTCATCCAGAATATTTCAACCTTACAGATATGTTCAATACTTTAATGTAATCAAGTATCATTATGTGCTAGCTTGCTGAAGTGCTGAACATTTCACTAGTTAATAATACATAACAGTAATTTATTTGTGGTATGTTAGCTATACCAACCACTTTCTCATCCAAATACAAAAATCACACACACATAGCACATGGACAAAATGGCATGCAAGATAAAAATATTGAGTGTTCTTTAAAGATCTTTACAACAAAACATGCCTCATTGACCAGAACAGAGCAAGATTTAATCTAAAACTTATATCAGGTTATGAGACCAGTTACTAAACAATAGAAAATCTTGAAAATGAAGCTCCTGGGCAAACTTAAAACACAGCCAACCTGGATTATCAGGCGAGCTCTCTGATGAAGGGGGAATTGGTTGTCTAACAACCAGATGCAAAGTGTGACCATCTTCCACATCTAAATCAAATGTAGTAAGAAACTTGTGTCCCAATAAACTGAGGAAATTATAGAATAAGTGACAGAAGCAGGTACTATCAAAATATATGACTTAAGAGTGACATCCTTGCAATATATAAAGCTTACATTCTCAGAACCAGATCAAACAAGGATCTAAAGAACTGAACTCTGAACACAATAAACTATATACATCCACTACGACGTCCTTCAATCTATCTTCTTCCTTCCTCAATTCATTCTAAACCTTCAGATGAAAAACAGAGCACAATCTTCTACAAGGCTACAACTAGTATATAGTAATCTATTAAAAAATAAACAAAATCCAAGACTTCTTTGATGCAATATCCAAAAATTACATGTATGTCATGCAAATATGCAATGACTTTGACAGAACTATTAAGACAATAAGACCAAATATAAGGTATGGAAAAAATAAAAAATAAAGATTCATACCAAGCAAAAAAAAACATATTTATTTAGTCTGAAATCAATAAAATAAAAAAGATAAATCTTCTGAGATGGAAGCATTCTGTCATCATAATGGGATTATGCATATATATGAAGTAGATAATTGGAATGGGTTAGAATGAGATCATTAATTGGCCTAGATCTAGAAACCATTGATGAATTAACAAATCATTAGCAGAAGCAAGTTTAAAACAGATTAGATTACAGAATTTCTTTCAACCTTCTAGTTGATTGGATATCCTTTTTCTCAATTGTACCAAAATCACATTTCTTCTATAAGATGACCTGTTGCACTCCTGAGTCCTGACTAACTAAGCAAGGACATAGCCAGGCTTAATATTAACTTATGAAGGTTTTGTGCTGGAGATGACATCCATGAGCGCCAAATCCATCAGTAGGTAGGGATAGGGACGGCAACTTCCAAAGCTCAGCTAGGATGTCGCTAGGATTGTCAAATGGATGGACAAAGCTACTGAATGTTTCAGAAAAAGTAGCAATGATTATCAAATTAACGAACATAGCTATCAAATAAAAAGAGAATGGAACTAAAACTGTAATGGAAATTGTTCAGATAATTCCATAAAATCAGATATTGCATTCAAGAATGCGAATATATTTTCAATAGAATTCAAGAATGTGAATATCAACAGAATTCAAGAAGTTTTCTCCTTAGACATGTTAATATATCGTGCTTTCGTCTTCAAAATTAGTACATGAAGGTAAACAAAATTGAAGACAATGATAATTGACAAAAATTTCAAAGAGCACCAAGCTTTGAAGGGAAAACGGTTCATATTAAGCCCCAAATAGTGATTTAAACAAAAAGGATACGATAAGCTGACAGCAGTTGATCATCTTTTAAAACTTTTCCACGGCAGATCAGGCGTTGTTGTTCCGATAATACGCCAGTAACAGTAGCAATCTGTTCCTTCAATGCAGGAACTGGGACCTGCAGTGCAATTAGAAATTGTTCAAAAAAAATATATATATATATATAAAAAAATATTGAGAAATGAACTTTCACATACAAAATAAAGAATGGGAAGCAAGTCACAATTTCATATCTGCCATATCTGGCTGCATAGTTTTGACACCTAAAATACCGAAAGTGATGCTGATTATAGACTTCTAGTATAATCCACAAGCATAGATAGGTATAAACCCTAACAGTCCTTTCATTATAAGGTGCACATGCCATAATCAAACTGATCTAAGATTAAGAGCTGCTTCATCCACTAATGTCCACAAATGAACGACTGTTATTATTTGAAAATGTTAAGTTTTGGATCAAATAGCAATCACTCTTGCATCAACTTGATTTTTGGCATGCATCACCTATAACGAGAAGGCTATCTATAATAAAAGGACTGTATGCACTAATATATATATACACATTATATTACATACATACATATATACATATTTACACAAACAGATATCTGCAAAAAAAATAAATAAATAAATAAATTTAGCAGCACTTGTGGTGTACTTAAAGGTGAAGCGCAATGAACGTATAATCTACTTGTGTGATAAAATACATATGCTTGCACATTGGATTAACTACTGGATAGAATAAACATTTTAAGTTTCATATGTTGATGGAATCAAACTGAAATTTAATATAGTTCAACCACAAGTAGGAAGACAATCTTCTTTGGATAAAGTAGGAAAACAGATTGTATTTACATATTTATCCACTCGCAAGGTGTATGTTTGAGAATCCAACGTTTTTATCTTTATCTCGACAGTGGCCTCAGAACAGTCAGCCTCATCATTCCGTGAAATCATTACTTCATCAACACCATTACTTCCCATGTTCTTCAAATCCCCAATCAATAACTGAAAGAAACTTCAACAGTAACAGTTAGCATGATTTAAGAAAAATCGAACTACAATAATTGATTACACAAACTTAAAAGATGTCATCCATATGTATCTGCAACTTTAAAAAAATGCCAAGCTAATGCGCAGATGATAGTACGTGTCTGAATTGAAAATGAACAATTCTAATAAATAACTAAATAACAGCACCTTTTCTGCAGGTAAATTGGGAATTGGAAATTACACTTACAGGCCGAAGTAATAATACTACAAAATTTACAGTAATAAGCAAACCTGAACCCATTTTTACTGAATCAAAAAGAACAGCCCAATATTCAACTGTTCTTATAAGCAAAAATAACCCGAGACAATATTACTAGGTTTACTAAGGCCACGACCCCCTTAAAAATTATGCACAACGTAGAACATCTCTGAACTCTAATTGCACCACAAAATTAGATGAGGTGACCATAGGGGCAAATATGAGAGAAGCTTTGAATAAGAAATCATTTAAGTTCATAAACCATATGCAAGGTTGTGAAGAATACATGATATGCACTTGCAATTAACAATGTTGCACCTAACTCATGTTGATAAATTCATGATTTGGTACAAGTTTAGAACAAAATTACATAATCGCAAGAAGGTTGCTACAAAGCTAATTCTCTCCAGAATTACAATCTTCTTCCTAGAACATGCATACATGTCCTGCACAACAATCCCAGAAGTATCACACAGCCTCAAGCATTCCGATGTCACCATACCAACAGCAGGAAATATAATAAGCCACCTCATAACACCCTAGTGCTCATGAACTAACACAAAGCAACCTATAACAACAATTATCAACACCATTGAGCCTAAAACAAACTATTCAGCTTAGTTGAGGTAAGTTTTTCATTTCCCAGTTACCATAACACCATCAAACATAAAATTCAAAATTTTCTTTACTTCTCTTTTCTTTTCCTCAGCTTTCTCAGCAACCCAAAACAGAGGTTAACTTTACTACAACACTTAAGACAATATTATAAACCCTTCACCTTCCAAATGACCAAATGCCCACTAATTGGAAAACAAGAAACTCAATCTTCAACTCTACGAATCAACGAAAACTGCAAAACTTTTAAAGCCCTAACACTATTCAAATTCGATTATACATATACATATATACACAGTTTCTGTGCATTCAATAGAACAATCCATCATTTTCCTAGGTTTTCTGAATCAAAACAGAACAAAAGGCAAATAACAATGAAGAAATGATTCCTGCGCAAAATCCCCAGTGCATACAAACATATTATATACATACCCGTGTAGGTATATATATAGGAGAAAGTGAATGATCGATTCAATTAGAGAAGAAGCAACAACAGGAATGGGATAAAGGGAGGGCGAGAGACTAGAGAGAGATACCTGCGATACAGAACGTTTATGGAGGAAAACCTATGTAGAGAAGAGAGAGGAGTAGGAGGACTCTTATGTGGTGATCTCTCTCTCCCTCTCTCTCTCTGTCTCTCTCTCTCACTCCCTCTCTCTGGTCGGTGTCTCTGTGTGTGCACGAGCATTGTGGACGTTATAAAAGGCCTTAGCCGCTTTCTTCAGCACCGTTTGATGAGATTACTTTCAGCAGTCAACATGTAAATAGTCCACCGTCAAGATAAACTCCAAGTCCACTAGCTATTTTTGGCCGATCAGAACACACTCACCCACACACCGCAATTTAATTAGCCAAATTTCATTTTTCCTTATCTAAAAGACTGGCCATACTGTTAGAGCATTTATAGGGGTATTAACTAAACCTCCTTATAAACCCTTGAGCGGTGGACCGGATGTTCCAAGACCCTCTTGCTGTGCAGTAAGTCTTGGGTTTCATTTTCACCACTTCCTCTCAAGGTAATCCCATAGACTTTGGTCCTATAATTGTTTGGTGCATATGGGACGGAGGACTGCAGGTACCCAGAGGAATTAGATAAATGCAAAACATCTGAAACCTCCTGATATCAAAAAATAAAAATAAAAAACCAAACCTCCTTATAGCTTGTTGGCTTTGTGTATGTGTTGTGAGGCAACAGTGAAGGGTTTGATAATGGTAAAGAGAGATGTGAGAGAGCCAAAATCTTCAAGGTATTAGATATTTTTTAACTAGTTTATTTATCGAAATGACATTTTTTTTAAATAGTTGGCTAATTATCTAACTATCTAATTGAGGAGTTCAAGGGAAGTAGTTATTGAATTATTCTTTAGTTATTTCAAATTTTTTTTAATCAATAGTTAATGGCTCATAGAAAGAGGAAAAGTGTCACTTTTTTACATAAAAAATTTTAGCTAGTAATTTTTTTTTTTTGGCTGCGAAGACTGAGCTTTAGCTAGTACATATTTGCTACTTTAATGTAGCTAGCCATATAACTAGTCCTACAGAGAAAGAAAATAAAGTTTGGCTATCTAAAATAGCAAGAGGGTTAGATAGCTAGTTTTTTTGAATTGTTTTTGGCTATTGTTTTTTGATTAACTATATTTAGTCAGTGAATGTCCACTAATTAACCATTTCTTTGTTTAAAAAACAAAGGTAAAAATATCCTTCCTCTTGTGCATCATTTTCTCTTTCTTTTTCTCCATCAAATGATTAAAAAAAGATAGATTAGGAGTAATAAAATAGCTAAAATAGCTAAAGAATAACTAGTACTGTTGGACTACTAATTTGGATAACTAATCATCTAATATTTTTTTTTTAAATGTCATTTTACTAATTAAAGTAACTAAAAAATAGTTAGTATCCTTAGAGATGCGTTCAAATTTGCTATTGTGTACAGTATGGCGCTGTGACGATTGAGATGTGCACATCAGTAGGAAATCCAAGTGCTTAAAGGGTACTTACGCAAGCAATCCATGAAAAATGGTGTTGACACGTGAGCCTACAAACCTTTTTCCTATAGGTGACTTATGAAAATTACTCTGATGTTAAATATGTGGAATATATGAAATCAATCGGTTAAACAGTGATTAGTATTGATTTTCAAATGGTATTCTTCGTTTTCAAACAAAATTGATGCAGGGAAAATTACGGTCCATTATAATAGCACCACGTGGACTCAAGAGAGTTAACTAGAAACCCTCAAAAAAGGATATTATGTAATTAATATTAATTATTTAATAATCAAATCCTAAATAAAGGAATTTTATCCCTCAAATAAATGGATTGATGCAATCACTTATTGATCAAGTCCTATCATAACTTTACCTCTTAATTCGATGAGGAGAAGGATACCCAACACAAATACGGAGGTTCATCACACACAAGGTAGTACAATTTTATGTTCTTTCATTCAATGCTTATTTTTTAGTTTCCAACTTAAGCATTGATGGTTTTCTCGCCAGTTACTTAATACTTACCGGTGAAAATAACTTTATTTGCAGTATGCACATGTGTGATATTTTGAGTTGATTGAACCCTAAAAATTAACCAACACGACTGTTAAGGATCATAGCTTATGAATCCGAAATTAGGATCGAATCTTGACATCTTAACTATCAAATAAACGGAGTTTATGAGTGATCTTGTACATCCCGAGACTACTCTAAGCCCACTCCCTTATAGGAGTAGGCTTAAGATACCCAATGCGCGCTGTCCCAAAAAAAAAATTGAAAAAGGAAAAAAAAAGCCCTTCACAGGAAGCAGAATGGCAGAAACTTAATTGGGCAAGGGATACAACAGGAGGAATACTAACGCAGCAGTCAAGGGAGGAATTGAAGCGAGAAACAAGCTCTTGCTTGCTGTGATTGCTTATTCGCTTGATCTAATGCATGGCATCTAATCAGTACGTGAGCGGATTTGCGTACTAATCAAACAATCCACGCCATTTACATGCATCTTCATCTTGTAAACAAAGCCCACTGTTATGAAATGTAAAAACAAGAGCTCTACAAGGCACGTACACTACTGGTTCATCACAGCACTTCTATTCTTTTTCTCAATGAAAAATATAAAAATAAAAATCGAACTATCATAGAAATTGTAATTTACTGTGTTTAAAGTCGTTGATAGATTTACAGTAAATTGCCCTCCAGCGATGATAAATTGCCGTCCGAGCTCTAAGGTACCGCACCCCTATTGCCGATATTGGCAAAAATTTAGGGAAAAAAAAAATCCAAAGACTTGGGCTTTCTTATATGAGTGAGATGTTATAACAAAAAAAAAAAAAAAAATGCCTCTTCATCAAAAAAAAAAAAAGAAGAAGTAAATAATTACCCACCAAATCAACTATAAGAGATTGCTCTAATTTATTTGCTGATTGCCAAATAGGTGTGTCTAACCATAAAATAGAACAACTCCTTTTGTAGTGACCACAAGAAAAGGTCATATCCTAAGGCATAAAAAGGTTTCCAAGTTCTCATTTCCCTTTTCTTTCTTTCTTTTGTCCTTTTTTCCTTTTTTGCTTGACTCCAAAGTCTCAATTCGATAATGCTTGATACTGCCCAAATTTCTCTTCAAGCATCGCCCCTCATGTCTATGTCTATAAAGTAATTAAATAATGGTTTTCCAAACAAGACGGCATGCAAGAGTCACATTAATTTGATACATTAAGGTCATGTCTGTTTAACTGGAATGGAATGGATGGAAATAGAATCTGATTCCATGCTTGAGGTAATTTGGAATGAAAATAAATTTGAAATAGTTGTCTAAACACACTATTTTATTTCATTCCCATTCAAATTACCTCATCCAAACATGCTGTTTTGAATTAATTGGAATAAGATTCCATTTCATCCATTCCATGCCAGCTAAACAAACATGGCCTAAAAGGATCAAGATCCAAGCTAGAATTGCCTATTTTTGTTGAATGGAAACTACACACTGGCGAGGAAAAAACAAATTTGGGACGCAAAGAGTACCAGCTAAACAAACATAGCCTAAAAGGATCAAGATCCAAGCTGGAATGGCCTATTTTTGTTGAATGGAATCTACACACTGGCGAGAAAAAAACAAATTTGGGACGCAAAGAGGACCACTTATTGATCCATAGACATTCATGATTTGTCAAATCAATGAATTACCATATTGACAACAATAGAGATTTGGGGGTAGAACAGTGAAAATGGGATAAGTTATTGTGATGATAATTTTTCTTTGTTTCCGAAGAAAGATGAAGATAGATATATATTATATATTCTTTACTTTTTTTTCTTAACTTTTTTTGTTCTTTCTTGACAACAAGGGTGTTCGGGTCTTTTATCCGATTAAATTTTTTGGCACATACAATCCCTTCATCTTATATGCACTATTACCTTCGGACCTTGGGAGTGGCCTTAGAGAGAATCAATGCTTTCTTGAAGTTTCGAACACTCAACTTATGTTTCCTGAGGTATTTATCAAAATTCGGCTTGCCACTATAAGTTAACCTCTTATGCTTTCATTTTATAATTGCTTTCATTCCAAGGTCTCATTTCCCTTTTCTTTCTTTCTTTTTTCCTTTTTTCCTTTTTTGCTCGACTCCAAAGTCTCAATTTGATATTGCTTGATACTGCCCAAATTTCTCTTCAAGCATCGCACCTCATGTCTATGTCAATAAATTAATTAAATAATGGTTTTCTAGGCAAGACGGCATGCAAGAGTCACATTAATTTGATACATTAAGGTCATGTTTGTTTAGCTGGAAGGGAATGGATAAAAATGGAATCTGATTCCATGCTTTCTTTTTTTTTTTTTTTTGATAAAAAGATAGATATTATAGATGATCAAAAATTGAGTTCAACAAGGAATTGATCCCTAATACAGTCAGGGACGTCTTCAATCCAAACACAAAGATCATCTATGAACCTAGCATGCCTTGCAAGGCCATGTGCTACCATATTGCCATCACGGCGGATATGAGAGAAAGACACCACCTGAAAAAAACCAGCCGCATCAACTAAAATGTCCTCAATAATAAGGCCCAGCGGCGTCAATATTTCCTCTGCCCCAGTGAGAGCAGTCACCACCTCAAGATTATCACCTTCCACTTCCACGGAATGGAGCCCCAAATCGTGTGCCAGTCTCACCGCAAACCGCACTGCCATTGCCTCCACCAACACTGCCGGATAGGAGCCAACCAAAAGCTTAGACGCAGCAGCTATAACCTGGCCTTGCCAGTCCCTGATTATCACTCCAAACCCGCCACACTGCAACTCCTCAAAAGTAGCAGCATCAACATTGATTTTGAAAATCCCATATCGCGGTGGCCTCCATCTAGAACACTGTGAATTAGCAGCTCTCACCTTGTCCGCTGCCACTGCTGAGAAATCCTTCCAAAGCGAAACCCCCCTCTCAACAATCACACTAGGCTCAGCCCTAACACCGTCAAACACTAAGCGATTCCTGCCATGCCATAAAGCCCACATGGTCATCAAGATCAAAGGAATCAGCGCCTTATCCGTGAGCTGCTGAATTTCAACAAGCCATGATCCAAAGTCACAGTACAGAGCACTACCTTCCCACCTTCCCAAACCACTGCATCGCCATGCCAACACCGCAATACGGCAGTCATGAAGGACATGGATAATACTTTCCTCCGCTTGCCCACAAACAGGACACAAAGGGTCAACTGGGATTTTGCGTCTTGCAAGAGAGGCTCGCGTTGGCAGAATGCCCTTGACAGCTCGCCAGAGAAAATGTTTCACCTTATTGGGTATAGGTTGTTTCCAAACAAAATTACCCAGGACATTGTTAAGGCCAGGGGAAGAACTCTCACCTGTTATGCTGCTACGATCTCTCCTCAAAATATCCATCTCCATCATATATGCACTGCGAACCGTGTAAAAACCCTTAGAATGATAGTGCCACATGGGTTTATCATCAGGCAGTCTGTGGCTGAGAGGGATTTGACAAATAATAGCAGCTTCATGGGGCAAAAAAACGCTTTCCACCAAAGATGTCCTCCATTCCTTTTTCTCAACATCAATCAACTCACTGACTGTGGCACCTTCAGGCAAAACCTGTCTAGGCGAAGTTACCTTAAACGTTGTAGGGGTAGGTAACCATTTATCCTTCCAGATATCTACCGACTCACCATTCCCGATCCGCCATCGAAGCCCTCGACCCAAAACCTCTTTAGCTCCCCAAATACTTCGCCAAGAGAAACTTGGTTTCGTACCCAGACAAGAGCTTAGCAAACTGCAGTTAGGGAAATACCGAGCCTTAAGCAGTCTAGAAGCCAGCGAGTTCTCATTAATTAAAATGCGCCAGGCTTGTTTAGCGAGCAAAGCATTGTTGAAAATGCTTAAATCACGGAAGCCTAAGCCACCGTCTCTTTTAGAGAAACATAATAGATCCCATCGTAACCAGTGGATCTTCCTTTCATTGGCCCTTTGTCCCCACCAAAAATTACTAATCATTGCCTTTATCTCTTCACAGAGAACCAATGGAAGTTTAAAGCAGCTCATTGCATAGGTGGGAATGGCTTGTGCGACTGCCTTGATTAAGATTTCCTTTCCAGCCTTCGACAATAATTTTTCTTTCCAGCCTTGCAATTTCTTCCAAACCCTTTCCTTGAGAGTGCTAAACACTTCTTTTTTGGACTTGCCAATAAGAGTAGGTAAACCCAAGTACTTACCATGATTCCCTTCCTGAGGTATGCTTAAAATATCACGAAGAATGGCCCGCTTATGAAGGGCCGTGTTTTTACTGAAAAACAGGGACGACTTATCCAAATTGACCTGCTGACCAGAGACCACCTCATATTGGTGTAGGATATCCCTAATGGTGCCGCCTTCTTCCTCCGTGGCCTTGCCAAATAGAAGACTATCGTCGGCAAAAAATAGATGGGAGATCGTCGGGCTACCCCTGCATATAGAAATCCCTGTCAGCCTGTTGTCCCTTTCGGCCCCCCTCAACATTGCAGTCAAGCCCTCCGCAACAAGAAGGAATAAATAAGGCGAGAGGGGATCCCCCTGACGGAGCCCCCTAGTAGGGTGGAAATAACCACATTGATTACCATTAAACATAACCGAATAGGACACCGTGCTAACACAAGCCATAATCAACTGAATCCAAGACCGAGAGAAGCCCAATTTCGCCATAACTCTTGCAAGAAATACCCATTCCACCCTATCATACGCCTTACTCATGTCAAGCTTCAAAGCAAAATATCCTTCTTTACCTGTCCTTTTATTTTTTAAAAAATGCATCAGCTCAAAAACCACTAACACATTATCAGTAATAAGACGGCCAGGCACAAAAGCGCTTTGGGAAGGAGAAATAATATGGGGTAAGATGTGCTTAAGTCGATTGGCCAAGACTTTCGCAATAATCTTGTAGACCACATTACACAAGCTGATTGGACGGTATTGGGTAATGTACTCAGGACTATTTGTTTTAGGGATCAAAACAATGTGTGTATAGTTAAAATTCTTTGACATGGGACCACCTTTAAGGAAGGCGAGTACAGCCTGGGTAATGTCCGACCCAACAATATGCCAATACTTCTGAAAAAATAGAGCCGACATACCATCTGGTCCAGGAGATTTACTAGGATGCATTTGGAAAAGGGCATCACGGACCTCATGAGGTTGGAATTCCCGCAACAAGGACATATTCATCTCATCAGTAATACAACACTCTACCCCACTAAGATCACTATCCAAAATCTGAGGATTAGAAGACCGGAAAATATTCTTAAAATAATCAACCACCATACCTTTAATGCGATCAGCATCTCTCTGCCATTGCCCTTGACTATCTCGTAAGCCCTTAATTACATTTTTCTTCTGTCGTTGTGACGCTTTGGCATGGAAGAAGGCGGTATTTCTATCTCCCTCCTTCAGCCAAGCAACCCGTGAACGCTGTCTCCACATAACTTCTTCGCGCGACAAAATTTCATCCATCTGCAGCATGATACGTTTTTCCTCAACAACCGCTTGATCATTACTTGGTCCCTGCTTAACAGCTCTAAGTTGCTCCCTCATAGTCTTTAGTTGCCGGTTAACATTTCCAAACTTGGAGTAATTCCATTCGGACAACTGCTTTCGGGTGACTTTAATTTTTTCACTCACACAATGCATAGCAGACCCTAGCCCCGTAGTAGACCATCCCTCCTTAACAACTTGTTCACATTCCTCGGATCGAACCCACATAGCCTCAAACCTGAATTGCTTTTTCCGCCTGCCTGAGCCCCCTCCGCAACCATCTGTATCAATCAGTATAGGAAGGTGATCCGAAGCACTGCACACAAGGTGTTCCACAGACGCAAGGGGAAACATATTAGTCCAATCCATTGTCACAAGGGCTCTGTCGAGTCTTTCCCGAGTACACTCATCACCTACCCTGTTATTACACCAGGTGAACTTAGGCCCCTAGAAACCCAAATCCCGAAAATTACACCTTGTAATTGCTTGGCGAAAGTCACGCATCTGCCACTCTGCCCGCGGAACTCGACCACACTTTTCTCCTGTTGCAATAATCTCATTGAAGTCCCCTACACAGAGCCAGGGGAGGGCAGAATAAGAATGAAGCACCCCTAATAGTTCCCACGATAACTTCCTCCTTGCCACTTCCGGATAGCCATAGAAACCCGTAACTCGCCAACGGGCAACCCCTGCCTCCATAACATGAGCGTCAATATGATTACCTGAGTAAGACAATATCTCAATCTCCAGACCTAGCCTCCACAAAAGCGCAAGCCCTCCTGCCCTGTTGTGAGCTTCGTGAAATAAACCATGATTAAACCCCAACTTAAACTTCACTCTTTCCATCTCAGATTTATGAAGTTTCGTTTCCATCAAAAACACCAAACTAGGATCTTTCCGCTTCACAACATCGTGAAGGGCACGAACTGTGCGAGGGTTCCCAAGCCCTCGACAGTTGAAACTTAGGAGTTTCATGGCGTCCGGCGGGGCTGGAATCCAGCCACCGCCGATATCTCATTTGGGTTAGTCTGAATCCCCTGCCCCTTTGCCATAAAACGCCTCCTCTTCTCACCACCCACCAACTTGCCAGCGTTGAATCCCCCAGCCAAATCTTCCCCGATACCATGCTTACGCTTACCCACCAGAGACTTTATAGGGGAGACTCCTGTTCGCCGACGCACCCCACGGGCTCTACGCTTCCAATTTCCTACCTTTGCCCCAGTAACACCACCACCAAGTGACAGATTACCTCCTGAATTTTTTGTTCGAAAAATATCCTCCTGGGAAGAACTAATAGTGCACCGCGTGGCTACAGGACACCCCTCATCAGACCCATTAACCTCAGTGGGCTCCACCCTATACTCCTCTTTACCAGACTCGTCAGAACTCATAATCACCTCCATCCCGTCGCCAACAGATAAAGGCTGGGCCTTATTAACAATAGTCTGGTTGCTATGCTCATCAGAATGCAAAAGACCCAGGTCCAAGCCTTCATTTAAAACCGCCGATGGCCCAATGGGCTCACTAGAACACCACCGTTGGACTAACCCAGAACGCGGAACCCCATCCGGAGATATAGCATGCGACATATCCCCCCCATGGTGGAAAGCGTCCTTATTTGATCCTTGAATTTCCTCCCGCGCCAATTCAAATCCCGTATCAGTTAATATCCCCTTACCTTTCATAGATATCAGGCCAGGATCAGCGCCATTTACTGCGCTGTTTGGCTCCACTATTCCCGCTGATTCGGTGCTCTCATGGACCAGCGGTGATGCTAGAGCCTCGTCACCAGCATCCACATCGGAGACCGCAGTAGCCCTTCCCGTCGGCATTTTCCCACTCGAGTTCAAGCCAACAATTTTTGCAGCGTGAGTGGGGGAGCCACGCATTACCGGAGTTTTCCCAAACTTTGTAGATTCTGGAACGCGCAGCCACAGGCCGTATTGCAGTGGCTCATCGGACCTTTCCCCTTGAGTATCAAAACGTTTGACACAATCCCGCTCTGTGTGTCCAATTAAACCACAAAAATAACAAAAAATCGGTAATCTCTCATATTTGAGTGACACCCATATTAATTTCCCTCCTAAATTCAGCATAATCCCTCGTTTCAGAGGTTTACCCACCGGAATGCCTACCCTCAGGCGCATGAATCGACCCCAGCACACACCGCCTTCCCCTTGCTCCATGTCAATAAACCCACCCAACTTATCCCCTATTAACCGACCTACCTCAACAGTCATACAGCCTAACGGTAGATTGTATACCTGGACCCAAAAAGAAGCTGTATCCATGACTATTTCAGAGGGTTGGAGATCTCCCTCCACTTCCTTCAGTAATACCAGTGATTTGTCAAAATGCCATGGGCCATTGTCCAAAACACGCCTCCTATCCAAGGGATGAAAAAACTGAAAAAGAAAAAGATTTTTGCCTAGATCTGTAATCTTCAATCCCTTCGCTGGTTTCCAAACCAATCTTAGCGTCGATTTCATGGCATCAACGTTAAAAGTCCTCTCCGTCAAGAGCTTCCCCACAAGGCAATACCTCGCTTTCTCCGTGCTAGCCCCCTTCATATGGCCAGTAATAACCACATTCTCGCACTCTTCTTCTGTCAACACAAACCCTTTCCACAAATCTTCCAAGGATTCCTCCATAATAGATGTGAAAAGCTACACGAGGGCCCCCCACAAATGGCGTCAGGGGACACCTTTGGGAAGACAAAGAACTTGCACTCAGGCAAGACCCACACTCCTACGAGGAGACCCACACTCCTACGAGGAGACCCCAATCGTAGTTTGGAATGAAAAGAAATTTGAAATAGTTGTCTAAACATACCATTTTATTTCATTCCCATTCAAATTACCTCATCCAAACATGTTGTTTTGAATTAATTGGAATAAGATTCCATTTCATCCATTCCATTCCAGCTAAACAAACATGGCCTAAAAGATCAAGATCCAGGGTGGAATTGCCTATTTTTGTTTAATGGAAACTACACACTGGCGAGGAAAAAACAAATTTGGGACGCAAAGAGGACCAGCTAAACAAACATGGCCTAAAAGGATCAAGATCCAAGATGGAATTGCCTATTTTTGTTGAATGGAAACTACACACTGGCGAGGAAAAAACAAATTTGGGACGCAAAGAGGACCAACTAAATAAACATGGCCTAAAAGGATCAAGATCCAAGTTGGAATGGCCTATTTTTGTTGAATGGAATCTACACACTGGCAAGAGAAAAACAAATTTGGGACGCAAAGAGGACCACTTATTGATCCATGGACATTCATGATTTGTCAAATCAATGAATTACCATATTGACAGCAATAGAGATTTGGGGGTAAAACAGTGAAAATGGGGTAAGTTATTGTGATGATAATTTTTCTTTGTTTCCGAAGAAAGATGAAAATAGATATTATATATTCTTTACGTTTTTTTCTTAACTTTTTTTGTTCTTTCTTGACAACAAGGGTGTTCGGGTCTTTTATCCGACTAAATTTTTTGGCACATACAATCCCTTTATCTTATATGCACTATTACCTTCGGAACTTGGGAGTGGCCTCAGAGAGAATCAATGCTTTCTTGAAGTTTCAAACACTCAACTTACGTTTCCTGAGGTATTTATCAAAATTCGGCTTGCCACTATAAGTTAACCTCTTATGCTTTCATTTTATAATTGCTTTCATTCCAAGGTCTCATTTCCCTTTTCTTTCTTTCCTTTTTCTTTTTTTCCTTTTTTGCTCGACTCCAAAGTCTCAATTCGATAATGCTTGATACTGCCCAAATTTCTCTTCAAGCATCGCCCCTCATGTCTATGTCAATAAATTAATTAAATAATGGTTTTCCAGGCAAGACGGCATGCAAGAGTCACATTAATTTGATACATTAAGGTCATGTTTGTTTAACTGGAATGAAATGGATGGAAATGGAATTTGATTCCTTACTTGAAGTAGTTTGGAATGAAAAGAAATTTGAAATAGTTGTCTAAACACACTATTTTATTTCATTCTCATTCAAATTACCTCATCTAAACATGCTGTTTTGAATTAATTGGAATAAGATTCCATTTCATCCATTCGATTTCAGCTAAACAAACATGGCCTAAAAGGATCAAAATCCAGGCTGGAATTGCCTATTTTTATTGAATGGAAACTACACACTGGTGAGGAAAAAACAAATTTGGGATGCAAAGAGAACCAGCTAAACAAACATGGCCTAAAAGGATCAAGATCCAAGCTGGAATTGCCTATTTTTGTTGAATGGAAACTACACACTGGCGAGGAAAAAACAAATTTGGGACACAAAGAGAACCATCTAAACAACATGGGCTAAAAGGATCAAGATCTAATTGGAATGGCCTATTTTTGTTGAATGGAATCTACACACTGGCGAGAAAAAAAACAAATTTGGGATGCAAAGAGGACCACTTATTGATCCATGGACCTTCATGAGTTGTCAAATCAATGAATTACCATATTGACAGCAATAGAGATTTGGGGGTAGAACAGTGAAAATGGGGTAAGTTATTGTGATGATAATTTTTCTTTGTTTCCGAAGAAAGATGAAGATACTTATTATATATTCTTTACTTCTTTTTCTTAACTTTTTTTGTTCTTTCCTAACAACAAGGGTGTTCGGGTCTTTTATCCGACTAAATTTTTTGGCACATACAATCCCTTCATCTTATATGCACTATTACCTTTGGACTTTGGGACTTCAGAGAGAATCAATGCTTTCTTGATGTTTCAAACACTCAACTTACGTTTCCTGAGGTATTTATCAAAATTCGGCTTGCCACAAAGTTAACCTCTTATGATTGATGGATATTCTATAATTGCTTTCATTTTTTGTTATATTAAAAGACAATTAATGTTAGAAAGTAAGGTCTTTTATTTCGTTTTTTTTTTTTTTTGTTTTTTTGGTTGCCCAAATGTCTTATCTAAATGAGGTGGTGATCACGTCCACCAAATTTATTTGATGATTGCAATCTCAAATGACATAGGCGGAAGGTTGGTTCTAAAAATGATTTCCCCAACTTTAGTACTTGTAATTGTACACCGAATGCGAGATTGCCATGTTTGCTTTTCCCTGTTTTTTTTTTTTTTTTTCCCGCAAATTTTTTATTTTAAAAGCCGGTTATAGTATTTGTTGAATTCTATTTTTTCGATCATAATTACTAGAGTAATGGATGCTATCTATTTGTAACAAAAATAATTTCCTCCACATTGGATGAATCTTATTTTATAAACCTAAAACATAATATATAATTCAAGCACACCCCTTCAATTTCTCATTGGTATATTTAGTTCTTCTTTTTTAATCAGTTTTAGGATTTAAAAGTTTCAATTTAATCTAGGGGAATTACAGATATATTGCTTGGGCTATAAGTAAATAATTACAGTTAATGGTCATTTTAGTTAAGTTAGTAGTAATTTACTACAAAGTTATAAGTAATGTATTAAATTGTAATTATTTTCCCAGAGCCTGACCAATTTGTAAATCCCCTAGATGAAAAGTTTCAATTTAATCTAGGGGAGTTACAGATGGAACAGGCTATAGGTAAATAATTATAGTTAGTAGTCATTTATAGTTAAGTTAGTAGTCAATTATTATGTAGTTATTAGTAATATGCATTAAACTGTAATTATTTTCTCGTAGCCCAACCAATTTGTAATTCCCCTAGATTAAATTGCTGCAGGTAAATAATTATAATTTAGAAGTATTTTTAGTTAAGTTAGTAGTCATTTATTATGAAGTTATTAGTAATTTATATTAAATTATAATTATTTTTCCGTAACCCAACCAATCTAAAACTCCCCCTCTGTGAGGTTACGTTTTAGCCTTTCAGGAATGAAACAATTATTGTGAAGCTATTTCCATGCCCTGAAGTTAGGTCATATTTATTTATCAAAAAAAAAGAAAAAAAAGGCTAGGTCATATTTTTAATTATGACGAAAAAAAATGCCAAGAATTATGTTTTCTTGATTTTCACCGTGCCAAAACCTCATGGCAAAAAGAAATGCCTAAGAATTATTTTATATATATATATATATATATATCTTAACTAGCTCGCCATGATTGTGACTTTGTACAGGACAGAACACGTGTCATCTCCAAACCTCATGGTCCAGCCTTTTACGTAGTACCGTCTTTTGGCAAAACCATTTTAAAGATAGCTACAAAGTTAGAAAAGCCAAAAAGTGAAAAAAAAATCATTGAACTTGACACAGAGCACGCATGTGGACCAACAAAGATGTCAGAAAAGCCAAAAACATAAAAACAAGAAAGACAAAATGTGGATATATATGAACTGTGCTTCAAATCTAAGCCATATATATAATTTTCTCAATGCCGGCCCCATCTTCCCAAATTCATTTTCTATGAAATTAATTTGGCTTGAGCATGATAGCGAAAAGTTCTCAGGAAATACTCAGCACCAAAATAAAATTTTTTTTTTAAATAAATGAAGAAAAACTTGTCCATAAATCACCTATTACGCCATTATTTTGGAAACTTTTTTATTTTTTATTTTTTAGGGTAAGCAAAAAAAGTTTATTTTGGAGACTATGACATGAGCACGCATGCTCATGAGGACCACAATAATATTCCACTGGTTTTTCCCATGAAATTATCACGTGCTTGTTCACATAATCGCATCCAATATGTTGGGGTGTTAAAATGCTCGGCTGATCGATGGAGACAGAGAGGAAACAAAAATTGGGAGCTAAGTTCCTTTAGGAACCCACGTACCACACCTTCCTTATCCTCCGCAGTGCAATCCAAACTTACCTAGGGTTTGTCTCCAACCCTTATAAGATGGGTGACTAAGAACACTTCTCTTATGCAACTTTTTTCTATCTCTTCTCTAAGCAAAGAATCATGAAACTTGAAGAAACAATGTCTTCTCATAAACCAGACATGCAACCAATTAGTCAGGACCAGGAGTGGGTCATACATGTTAGTAAGAGCCTTGAAGAAGAAGACAACGATGAAGGCATTCCTGTTAGCATCTTCAACGTACCCAAAACCCTACTTTCAATCAAGCAAGAAGCATACGTTCCTCAATTAGTCTCACTTGGCCCTTACCATCATGGGAGGCTAGAACTCTTCGAGATGGAGCGTTACAAACTTGCTTCGGCCAGAAGAACCCAGAAGCATTTTCAGGATGTCAAATTTCAAGGCATTGTTAAAAACTTTGAAGAATATGAAGGAAGTATCCGAGCTTGCTATCACCGGTTCTTGGAATTTCACCAGGAAACACTCGCGTGGATGCTTGCCATCGATGCTTCCTTTATATTGGAGTTCCTCCAGACCTACGCCGTCCAAAGCGATGGATTGCTCGTTCGAAGTTCTTCTAAGATGGCCCACTTGATCGATTACGCACGAAGGAAGACCACGCACCACACAATCCTTCGCGATATTGTCATGTTGGAAAACCAAATCCCTCTTTTTCTGCTCAGAGAGCTTCATAGGTTTTATCAGCATGAAAACCCTGATGAAGTATTGACCAAGATGTTAATGGGTTTTTGTAAAGATCTCTCCCCCATTAAGATCATAGATGACCCCCATTTCAAAGAAGAGTGTTTAGCGAAAGCCCATTTGCTAGAGCTTCTTTATCACATGGTTGCACCAACACAACAAAGCATAGTAGATTTGGAGGAGCATGACAAAAAGAAAGAGCACGAGGAAGCTGGCTGTTGTAAAAGGGCTTTTCAATCGGTAACAAAGGTATTATGTTTAATCAATTTGGCCCCTGTTCGTTTTGTCATGAAAATTCTCAAATCGAAAGCCATCTTGCTTGTAATTACGTTACCATGGCAAATCATCAGACTTCTTTGTCATTCTAAGTCCAAAGATTCTCTAGCGGATCTGATATCATCAGCTCAGAATGTGGCCGAGGAGGTGGACGATGTTTCTCAGAAGAAAGATGAAAGTCCTTTGATTGAAGAGCTCAAAATCCCAAGTGTGGCCGAACTATCAGACAACGGTGTCAAGTTCTCTCCGACAAAGGGTGGCTTGAGGACGATCAAGTTCAACAAATCTTCAGGAACGTTCTATCTCCCAACTATTTATTTGGATGAAAACTCAGAGGTTGTAATAAGGAACCTTGTTGCATATGAGGCATTAATTGCACCAGAGATCATGGTGTTGACGCGTTACACTGAATTGATGAATGGAATTATTGATACCGAAGAGGATGTGAAGCTCTTGAGAGAGGCAGGGATTATTATGAATCGCCTCAAGAGTGACGGCGAAGTGGCAACCCTTTGGAATGGTATGACTAAGTCTGTGAAGATAACAAAGGTTCCTGTTCTTGACAAGGCAATCGAAGGTGCAAACACTTACTATTCAGCTAGATGGAGTGTTAAGATGAATACAACTTTGAAGAAGTATGTGTTTGCCTCATGGCCAGTCCTTACATTCTTGGCAGCCAATCTTCTCATATTTATGTCTGCTCTGCAGGCTTTTTGTTCAATGTACAGTTGCTCCAAAGTGTTATCTATGAACACATGATTGGCATGATTGTGAGGATTTAGGGTGTCAACCTAGTTGGAATGCTAAGTTCCTCACTAATGCTTTACTTCTGCCTTTTGCCAAAAAAAAAAAAAAAAAAAAAGGAAAAACCTTAAATGGTTATCTGCTATGTGAAATTTCTACAATTGATGTTGTTGTATGTGTAGTCCCTAGCTTTGATTGTGTATTTGATAGCCTACATGTTGGCTTGTGGAATATGAAGTGTTTCACTAAGAAGACAGTTTTGTAGTGATGCAATCTTTCACCCTTTAATGACAAAATTAATGGATGCATGTAATTAATTTTTTCAATTAATAAAATCCAATTTTGACATTTTTCACTATCCAACATACAAACCTAACTTATTTAATGAAGTGATAAACCTTAAAAATTGAAATTTTAAGTTATAACAATTTAATATGAATCTTCTGTTTAATTGATGATCAAAAAATAAACTTTCAAAACTCAAATTTTAAATTATACTCCCTTTGGTCCCACAAAGATAGGTCATATTTGACAAATCACAGAATTAAGAGCCTATTTGGAAACTTCAAAAACTGGATCAGACTAGGTCCAGTTCATAACTATTATCTAGACAAAAAATAAATAATAATAAAATAGCCTATCTTTGTAGGATGAGTGTATTATTATAATAACTAGTTGATGCACACGTGCGTTGCACGTGATTCCATTTTAGTTATATGCTCATGAAAAATAGGTAAATTGTACATTACAATATATATATTACTTGGCTCAACTTTAATGGGAAAAAATAAATAAATAAGAAGTGCCTCTTTTTTTTCTTTTTTTATTTATTCTTTTTATGGAGAGAACCTCTTATATTCTATTAAATAACTAGTTGCATGAAATTGATCCAAACTAATTCCTAATTAAACCATCAGTTGGTATACAATTATTAAGCTTAAGTTTCCTATCAAAGCATTTAATTAAATTGTATTAATTTTTTTTTCATTTTTATTTTTATGCTCGCTTGGAGTTAATGGAAGTTTTTGTTTTTATTATTGTAATTCAAACTTGATTTCATGATTACTCTCTTCCAAATTTTTGTCAACGACATAACAAAGTATCATATACCATTACTCAATTGGTAAAGTTGATGGCCAATTTTTTTTTTTTTTTTTTTTGAATGGCCTCATTCTAAATAATGAATTAGTATTCTCAACATTGTTCTAAAACTTCGGAAATGAATTTACAGTAGTTTTGAATAGAGGTTTAAATTCTATTGAAGTTTGATCTACATTTTTAAAGACCTATCACATAACAAGTGTTCTCCATCTACTCCATGTGAACAAGCAATTCAAGAGAAATTGTAGTATGGTAAATCCGATAACTTTTTCTAAACCCTATTTGCTCCCACATTGATACACTGCATAGCTCACCCATATCATTCATGTCTTTAAGAATCCACATCCTAGTATGATTGATTCCCAGCCCACTGTTTTCATCCCTATAGCACATCCAATTCTAAGGAATCCAAAGGAAATTATACTGCAATCTCTTAATGCTCCTAGGCTATCATCAATTAGTTGGAGATGAAGTTATGTAATGAAAGGTATCATTTTTTAAAAGAATTGTATAATTATAATTAACTATATCTTTCTTCAAAAATTGAATTAACTCACATTATTATGTTTAGACTTTAGACTCCCATAAAAGACATAATAATAATAATAATACCTCAATTGTGATTTATAAGTAGTATCAACAGTTTTGCATTATTTTCCAATGATTTTCTACTAATTAAATTAGAAGAAGGTAATGAAAAGTTACCTTGGCTGTGAATTTGTGAAACTGAAAATATTTATAAAGCAGAAAATTACCGAGTAAAATTTAAATGTTCATCTGATTCATTTGATACATATTATATTCACCAAAGATGGTGTTGGCCCCAAGGTTATATAACCAAGGGCATATCCGAGATTTTGATGATAACAAAGGATCGATGTAAGTACTAATGGTTTATTTGTCAAGATTATAATCAAAGCTAGGTACTCGAGCATATGGATCCAAAAGAAGCATAAAGATATATGCATATCATGGAACTCAAAGCACACATGCTTATGATATCAAGATAATCAAGCACAAAAGCATACGAGCATAGAAAGCATGCAAAAGACCTACGATCACTCAAGGCCAAGCTAGCATCGTCAATGAAGATACTTATATAGCTATGAGTGAGGTTATTAGGTTTTTGATGTACTTGATTGCTCAAATGATCGCTCCATTGACCTAGATGGACTTTAGGATCCTTGGGTAAACTTAATTTATCACTTGAACAAGGCCTAAGTTGATACAAATGAACTTGATCGATTTAAATTTGTGATATATCCATTATAGTTCATTTCTGCCCATTTCAGTCGACTCCTTTCTCAAATCAGTCGACTCATTTAAGCAGAAGAGGTCCCCTGCTCCTGTCTTTTGGTTCTGCTCAAATCAGTCCACTGAATTCCCAATTCAGTCGACTGATTTAGCAAATCAGTGGACTGAATTGAGTATTCAGTCGACTGATTGTGCGATCTCAGAACTCCAACGGCTAGTTTTTGAAAGGTTGTTGAGGCATTAAATGCCACCAAACGGCTCTTTCCCGGCATTTATTGCACCAAACGGTCATATTATGCCTAATGCCTATATAAACAATGATTCAAATGCATTTATGAGGATCAATACAAGAGAATTCATTGTTTTCATTCTTCTAGCCCTAAATTCATTAAGAGCATTCATTGAGCAATCAATTAGAAGAGAGCTGAGCTTTAATCTCTGTGTTATTCACTCTTAAAGAGAGTTTCTTTGTACACACATTTCATCTCTACAAACTTGTAATCAAGGGTTGGTGATAACCCCATTCTTTGCACTTGAGGAAGTGTGGCTGAACAAGTGTTGGTTGAAAGCACTTGATTTGTAAAGGTTTGCTGCTCCACCTTGAAGGAGAGTGAATAGTGGATTGGTGAATCCTCAAGCGAGCTCTTGAGGCGAGGACGTAGGCGGGAAGGCTGAACCTCGTTAAAACTTGTGTTTGCATTCTCTTTCTCTTATTCTCTTTACTGTTTATCATTGAGAATATCTCTATTTGCCATAAACTGATTTTAGCTTGCTATCATATTTTTTAATTGGCCAATAACCCTATTCACCCCCCCTCTAGGGTTGTTTACTTGGGACAACAATTGGTATCAGAGCCCAACCTCTAGCATTTGACATATTTGTCTTGCGAGGAACGATATGGCCAACTATAGTGGTAACGGATTCACCGAAGGACAATCGTCCAATAGACCACCACTTTTTAATGGAGATGCGTCTCTATATAATTTCTGGAAAATCAGAATGCAAATTTTTATTCAATCCACTAGCTATGAGCTATGGAATATCACTTCTAAGGGTCCTTTGATCCCAATTAAGGTGGTAGATGGAGTTACACTTCCTAAAGTACCACAAGAATACACCTCAGCTGATCATAAGTCTCTTGAACTTAACTCTAAAGCCATTGGCTTACTATATTGTGCTTTAACCAATGATGAATTTAGCAAAATCTCTAGGTGCACTAGTGCCAAAGAGATATGGGATACATTAGAAGTCACCTATGAAGGGACATCTCAAGTAAAAGAAGCAAAAATCAATATGCTTGTTTGTGAATATGAAATGTTTAAAATGAAAAAGGATGAATCTATTAGAGACATGTTTGCTAGATTCAATGCTATCATTAATCCTTTAAGTTCTCTTGGAAAGATCTACATTAACTCCGAATTGGTGAGAAAAATTCTTAGGAGCTTGCCTAAGCAATGGGATGTCCTCACCACTACTCTACTTCAATCAAAGGAGCTATCATCAATGACCTTAAGTGATCTTGACGGCAACCTAGTCACACAAGAACTCGCATTCAAAGCTCGTGAAATTGATGAAGGGAAGACATCCAAAAGCATGGCTCTCAAAGCCTCACAAGACGAAGAAGAACCACCAAGTGAAGAGTGTGAGAATGAAGAAGATGAAGACATGGCTTTCATATCTCACAAGCTCAAAAAGTTCTTCTCTAGAAGAAATCAAGGAAGGAGATTCAACAAGGGTGACTCCTCCAAAAGAATTCCAAATAGAGGAGAAAACTCAAATAGAGAACCACAAGTGTGTTTTGAATGCAAGAAGCCCGGACATATCAAGATAAATTGTCCTCAACTCAACAACAACTCCAACAAGACGAGTCACAATAACAACAACTTCAAGGACAATAGAAAATTCAAGAAGAAGGCTTTCACCGTCACATGGGATGATGAAGCAAATAGTGATGAAGAAGATGAGGAGATTTCTTGTGATCAAGAAGTGGCAAACTTTTGTCTCATGGCAAAAGAGGATGAGGTAATCGAACTCAATTCTATTGATTATCCTATAGAAGAACCTCCCACTTATGAAGAATTACAAGATGCACTTGAAGACACTTTTCTTGAATTAAAAAGGTTTTCTCACAAAAACAATGATTTGAAAAAGAACATCTCATCTCTTCAAGAGGAACTAAATGCTTTGAAACATGAAAATTTAGAATTGAAAAGCAAGATAGACTCAACCCCTACCATTTCTCAATCTAGTCTTGAAAGTGAAAATACTTCATTGAAAGAAAAGATTGAAGACTTGACTAATACCTTGGCCAAGTTTACCAATGGAAGGGATAACTTGGATAAGATATTAACTAGTCAAAGATGGTGTTTTGATAAGGCCGGAATTGGTTATCAAGAAAATGTCAAACAAAAATCTTATATTAACTTCTTTCCTAAGCCTAAAGTCTCTAGTACACCTAAAATCTCATGCACTTATTGTAAGAAGGAGGGACATAACATCTACACTTGCAAAATGAGAAAAAGACCTAAAAGTTTCACCAAGAGGGTGTGGGTAGTTAAGGGAACCTCACCTCCTATGGCTAACCCCTATGGACCCAAGAAAGTATGGGTACCAAAGAGAGTTACTTGAACTTGTGTAGGTATGCTTGAAGTCATCAAGCAATGAAAAATGGTTTCTTGATAGTGGGTGCTCAAGGCATATGACGGGTGATAGATCAAAGTTCGTCTCTTTGAAGCCCAAGGACGGCGGCTACGTGACATTTGGAGACAATGCCAAGGTTAAGATAATTGGCATTGGTAAGGTTGGTAAGAATTCCTCACTTTGTGTTGAAAATGTTTTATTAGTTGATGGTTTAAAGCATAATCTCCTTAGCATTAGTCAATTATGTGATAAAGGATATAGAGTTACCTTTAAATCCAATAAATGCATAATTGGAGATGAAGATAAGACCCTATTTGTTGCATATAGGATTGGTAACATCTATGCTATAGAGTTTGAAGAAATCGCATTACAAAATGTACATTGCTTCTCCGCTTTAAACGAAAATCATTGGTTATGGCATAGAAGACTTGGAGATGCTAGCATGGATTTAATTTCAAAACTTTCTAGGCATGAACTTGTAAGAGGTTTACCAAAAGCAAAGTTTTCAAAAGATGGAGTTTGTAGTGCATGCCAACTTGGAAAACAAACCAAGTCCTCTTTTAAATCAAAGCCTCATATTTCAACTACTGGACCTTTACAACTCATTCATATGGATCTATTTGGACCTATTGCAATTGCAAGTCTTGGAGGGAAGCATTATGCATTTGTAATTGTTGATGACTACTCTAGATATACATGGGTGTTCTTCCTTGCACATAAAGATGAGACTCATGCTACATTTGTGACATATTGTAGAAGAGTCCAAAATGAGAAAGGCTATACCATTACACATGTTAGGACTGATAGAGGGAGCGAATTTGTCAATAAGGATATTGTACAATTTTGTAATGAGAATGGCTTTGGTCACAATTTCTCCGCTCCTAGAACTCCTCAACAAAATGGTGTGGTTGAAAGAAAGAATAGAACACTTGAGGAAATGTCTAGAACCATGCTAAATGAACACTCTTTACCTCAATATTTTTGGGCCGAGGCCGTTAATACCGCATGCTATGTAATGAATAGAGTTCTTTTAAGATCTAAACTCGGTAAAACTCCTTATGAACTATGGAATGATAAGAAACCTAACATAGGTTACTTTAAAGTGTTTGGTTGTAAATGCTTTATATTGAATGATAGAGATAAACTTTCCAAATTTGATTCTAAATCCGATGAAGGTGTGTTTCTTGGCTATTCCATGAAGAGTAAAGCATATAGGGTGTTTAACAAGAGAACTTTAACTGTTCAAGAATCAATGCATGTTGTATTTGATGAAACTAACCCTCTTGCACCCAAGAAATATGTGGATGATGATGATGATGTAGGTACAAGCTTGCAAGAACAAGTTGAAACCTTGAGTCTAAATGATAAAGAAGATCCACTAGACAAAGGCAAAGAAAAGGAAGAAGATGAAGTTATTAAAGACAAGAATCCGGAAGAAGAAGTTGAAGTTGAAAATGCTCCACTCCATCCGGATGTCACCAAGACTTGGAAATTTGTGAGGAATCATCCTAAAGATCAAATCTTAGGTGAACCCTCACGTGGGGTAAGAACTCGTTCTTCCATGAGAAATTTATGTGATCATCTTGCTTTCCTATCTCAAATTGAACCTAAGAACATTAATGAAGCTGAAAATGATGAATCATGGGTCCTTGCTATGCAAGAAGAACTCAATCAATTTGAAAGGAACAAGGTTTGGACCTTGGTACCTAGACCACATGACCATGGAGTAATTGGAACTAAATGGGTATTTAGAAACAAAAAGGATGAATCCGGAGTTGTTACTAGAAACAAGGCTCGACTTGTAGCCCAAGGTTATAATCAACAAGAAGGCATAGATTATGATGAAACCTATGCTCCGGTAGCTAGACTAGAAGCCATAAGGATGTTACTTGCATATGCATGTCATAAAGATTTCAAATTGTTTCAAATGGATGTCAAGAGTGCATTTTTAAATGGTTTCATAGAAGAGGAAGTTTATGTTGAACAACCTCCTGGTTTTGAAAGTCATGAATTTCCAAATCATGTTTTTAAACTAAGAAAAGCTTTATATGGTTTGAAACAAGCTCCTAGAGCTTGGTATGAAAGACTTAGTGGATTTTTACTCAAAAATGGTTTTAAGAGAGGAAAACTTGACACCACACTTTTCATTAAAACCATTGATAATGATATGCTTTTAGTTCAAATCTACGTTGATGATATCATTTTTGGATCCACTAATGAGAATCTTTGCAAAGAATTTTCTAAGATTATGCAGGAAGAATTTGAGATGAGCATGATGGGAGAATTGACATTCTTTCTTGGACTTCAAATCAAACAAACAAAGGAAGGAACTTTCATCAATCAATCCAAATATGTCAAAGATCTACTCAAAAAGTACGGATTGGAAGATGGTAGAGAGTTTTCTACTCCAATGAGCACTTCCATCAAGATTGACAAGGATGAAAAGGGTAAAAATGTTGATCAAAAGAAATATAGAGGTATGATTGGAAGTTTACTTTATTTAACCGCAAGTAGACCCGATATCATGTTTAGTGTTTGCTTATGTGCTAGATTTCAATCATGTCCTAAAGAATCTCACTTGCTTGCCGTTAAGCGTATCTTTAAATACTTAAGTGGCTCAATTAACCTTGGATTATGGTTTTCTAAGTATACCTCTTTTGATATGCTTAGTTATTCCGATGCGGATTTTGCCGGTGGCAAAGATGACCGCAAGAGCACTAGTGGGACTTGCCATTTCCTAGGACATTCACTAGTTTCTTGGTTTAGTAAGAAACAAACATCGGTTGCACTCTCAACCACCGAGGCCGAATACATTGCAGCCGGTAGTTGTTGTGCACAAGTGTTGTACATGAAACAACAACTTGAGGACTATGGACTTCACTTTGACCACATTCCCATTAAATGTGATAATACTAGTGCTATCAACTTAACCAAGAACCCCATACAACACTCACGAACTAAGCACATTGAGATAAGACATCATTTCATTCGTGATCATGTCCAAAGAGGTGATATTGAGATTGATTTCATAGGTACCGACCATCAATTGGCCGATATCTTTACCAAACCTCTTCAAGAAGACCGTTTTAACTTCATTAAAAGAGAACTTGGCATGTGTTTAATGCAT
The DNA here is from genome assembly GCA_039720395.1 of Liquidambar formosana. Classification (NCBI taxonomy): domain Eukaryota; kingdom Viridiplantae; phylum Streptophyta; class Magnoliopsida; order Saxifragales; family Altingiaceae; genus Liquidambar; species Liquidambar formosana. The sequence goes on from CM077827.1 coordinate 9,475,721, forward strand.
GATGTAGTGAATTGATGCATATCTTGGTTCTTCTACTCTTATCTTGATGTATGTCTATGTTGTGCTTTGCATTTCACTCACACACTCAAAAGATTTTGGTTGAAATTGATTTACCTAGTGTTTCAGTTGACTGAAAAGTCAAATCAGTCGACTTAATGGGCATTTCAGTCGACTGAATTGACTATTCAGTCCACTGAATCAGGCCCTGCTCTTGATTGCACTCACTGGGCAAATAAGTCGACTGATGTGCCAAATCAGTCGACTGAAATGTCAAATCAGTCGACTGAAATGGACTTTCAGTCCACTGATTCAGGCAGAAGCCTATGAAGCTATTTCCAGGACAATTCAGTCGACTGAAATGGTGATTCAGTCGACTGAATCTGCGATTCTATAAATATAACACGCGGCTTTTCATTTCAAATCACACCCATTCCCGCGACGTTTTCACTTCTCTCTCTCTCTAACCTCCAAAACTCTCTCAACAATGGCTCCCAAGACGAAGAATCCAGCCAAACGCCCTCACACCGGTGAAGGTTCATCGCGAAACTTACGACCCAGGGTTCCAAATCCTCCTCCACCGCCGGTGCAACCACCCGTTGAACAACAACCCGACGAAGAGGAAGGCGGAGAGTTTGTCTCTCTCGATGCACAGCGCAAGTTTGATGAGGACTTCAGTCGTCGCACCGTCGTCTTCGGTAAATATGCCCCTTTGGATTTCTTTGAAGAGCATTTCGTTCTCATTGCAAATTATTTCCGTCTTTTGGGTTGGGATTCATTCATTTTTCTGAAAAAACCCATGTATACTTATCTTGTGCGCATCTTTTACACCAATCTTGACTATATTAATAATCACATCCTTTGGTCTCAAGTTGGTGGTAGAATTATATCTATGGATCAAAACCTTCTTGCCCAAATCTTTCATATCCCTCGTGGTCAACATCAAATCCTTGTGACCAACGAATGGACTCACTTTCAAGGGTATGATCCTATCCAAGCCCTTAATCAGATCTGTGGGCGGAATGATATTGTAAACCGTTTTAAACCCAAAGCCAAAGAACTAACTCTCAATGCTCGTTTGATTCATCACATGATTACGTATAACATCCTTCCACGGGGTGGCGGACGTGACCATGTCTCATATTTCGATATTTTTCTTATTTGGTGCATCATGAATACCATTCCCATTGACTTGCCTTTTATCATTTCCAATCATATTGTCGATTGCCAAAAGAAGAAAGTGGCTAGTCTCCCCTACGGCTTTGCCTTGACTTGTGTTTTTGAACATTTCCATATACCTCTTGATGAGGAAGCCGTAGTCGCCATTTCTCACACCAACACCTACTCCGATATGACTCTCAAACAAATGCACTACAAGTTTACCTCTAGGGGTTGGGTACCGAAAGATGATCCGGATGAGGTGACCGATGAAGAACAGGAGGCTGATGACCCTGTTCCTCCTGGTGACGAAGGGCAGCAGCCACATGAGGAGCCTGGTGAGCATGGCATGGACGTTGAGCCTCCACAGCCCCCTCCTGCGTTCGAGCCTCCTCCCTTTGAGCCTCCACAGCAGCCACCTATCCCTCCTGCTGGTGTTCAGACCATTTTGACAGCTATACAGGGTTTGCAGGTCTCCATGGATGGCATTGGCACTCGTCTCTTGGCTCTTGAGAACCGTCAGACACAAATCGAGAATGATATGGACACCTTGAAGCGTTATGGTGATATCTTTACGACTCAGGTGGACCAGCGTCTTGCAAGGACAGAGACTGATATACGCACTGTGCGTAACTCATTGACAGCCATTGAGGGATATGCCCGTCGCAATGCACCACCGCCTCCACCACCACCTCCTGCCCCTGAAGATGCGGACGCACCTGGTCTTCCCGAGCATATTGACTTGGACCCCTAGCTTTTTGTCTGATGACAAAAGGGGGAGATATTTTTTGATTGATGTATCTTGAACATCTAACTTATTTTGAACACACAATGACTTGACACATTCCTAGTTATCTATAACTGTTAACTTATGACTTTTTGGTTATGTTTTGAACTATTTCCACAGTTGATTATAATCAGTTTATTTGCTTTACAATGCTTTGTGCTCATTGCTTATTACTTGCATTTCAACTATGCATATTGTGAGGGGGAGCTTGCTCCATATATCATGTGCTTTATTTCCCTACCTGCCATATACATCAATAGTTTGTCATCATCAAAAAGGGGGAGATTGTTGGCCCCAAGGTTATATAACCAAGGGCATATCCGAGATTTTGATGATAACAAAGGATCGATGTAAGTACTAATGGTTTATTTGTCAAGATTATAATCAAAGCTAGGTACTCGAGCATATGGATCCAAAAGAAGCATAAAGATATATGCATATCATGGAACTCAAAGCACACATGCTTATGATATCAAGATAATCAAGCACAAAAGCATACGAGCATAGAAAGCATGCAAAAGACCTACGATCACTCAAGGCCAAGCTAGCATCGTCAATGAAGATACTTATATAGCTATGAGTGAGGTTATTAGGTTTTTGATGTACTTGATTGCTCAAATGATCGCTCCATTGACCTAGATGGACTTTAGGATCCTTGGGTAAACTTAATTTATCACTTGAACAAGGCCTAAGTTGATACAAATGAACTTGATCGATTTAAATTTGTGATATATCCATTATAGTTCATTTCTGCCCATTTCAGTCGACTCCTTTCTCAAATCAGTCGACTCATTTAAGCAGAAGAGGTCCCCTGCTCCTGTCTTTTGGTTCTGCTCAAATCAGTCCACTGAATTCCCAATTCAGTCGACTGATTTAGCAAATCAGTGGACTGAATTGAGTATTCAGTCGACTGATTGTGCGATCTCAGAACTCCAACGGCTAGTTTTTGAAAGGTTGTTGAGGCATTAAATGCCACCAAACGGCTCTTTCCCGGCATTTATTGCACCAAACGGTCATATTATGCCTAATGCCTATATAAACAATGATTCAAATGCATTTATGAGGATCAATACAAGAGAATTCATTGTTTTCATTCTTCTAGCCCTAAATTCATTAAGAGCATTCATTGAGCAATCAATTAGAAGAGAGCTGAGCTTTAATCTCTGTGTTATTCACTCTTAAAGAGAGTTTCTTTGTACACACATTTCATCTCTACAAACTTGTAATCAAGGGTTGGTGATAACCCCATTCTTTGCACTTGAGGAAGTGTGGCTGAACAAGTGTTGGTTGAAAGCACTTGATTTGTAAAGGTTTGCTGCTCCACCTTGAAGGAGAGTGAATAGTGGATTGGTGAATCCTCAAGCGAGCTCTTGAGGCGAGGACGTAGGCGGGAAGGCTGAACCTCGTTAAAACTTGTGTTTGCATTCTCTTTCTCTTATTCTCTTTACTGTTTATCATTGAGAATATCTCTATTTGCCATAAACTGATTTTAGCTTGCTATCATATTTTTTAATTGGCCAATAACCCTATTCACCCCCCCCTCTAGGGTTGTTTACTTGGGACAACAGATGGCAAGGAGATAAACAATATATAAATATTGTCTTTAAATAAAATATTTTACCCCTTCATGATAAAGAACCCTAGATTTAAGAAGAACAAAACCTAGAAGCAATCACCCAATAACCTAAAACAAAATGAACATGCATTTACAATTAGTCCATTCAAAAAATAAAAAGCCACAACATGAATGGGTATGATAACTATACCTCTTATTAAGGAATTTTGAATATCTAAGAAAAAATCAGAGAGAAATTGAGCATATAAAGATCTAGAATATATAAAATATATAAAGAAAATTATACCTTGATGCGACTTTGAATCTCCAATTGGAAATAAGAGATAGATGAACGTACAATCTGTAGGGCCAACAAAGAAACGTATGAAGAGAGAGAGACGTAATACATATAGATGAATGGGTAGAAGAGAGAAACGTATGAAAAGAGGGACATAATATATGGTTACAGTGTTATATATGTTAGGGTTTAGGGTTTTACGAATTATAGTTTACTTTGATTTCCTATTTATGTATTTCATTCCTATTTCCTCTTTAATTTCCTTTTCCTCTTTGATTTCCTATTTATGTGTTTTATTCTTATTTTCTATTTCCTATCAATGTATCGTGTAGAAGGGTAGTTATGAATTTAAATTTTAAAATAAGGGTATATTAGTCAATTAAAAGTTTTTCTGAAATTCAGCTTTTTATAAGTAGTATAGATATAGATATAGATTATATATGATTATTTAGTTAATGTAGTGAAATTCAAATTTTAAGTTTTAATTATTAATAAGATTTTTTTTCTTTGATAAACTCAAATTTTAAGTTATATAGTATGTTTGGTTTTTTTATTTGATGAAACTTTCAAAACTCATACTCCGTAATAAAAATTATATTTATTTATTTAATAATTATTCAAATAGCAATGAAATTGGAGTAAAATGAGGCTTAAATAAGATCTAGACTGAACCCGATTTCAGGCCCATAATCAAGCCCAATTTTTTGTCGTGCCTGGTTTAAAAACGCATAAGATCATGAAACACTTCGTAATCAAGCCCAATTTCATGAAACATTTTGTAAAACTGAAACAACAATTTTAAATGGCCAAAGAGTTCAATTAAATGATAGATTTTGAAAAAAATTTATTCTACAAAATTATTCAATGATATCTTTTAGTTAGGGGTGTTAATGGTTTTGGTTAAAACCGAGAACCAAACTGAACCTGGCGGTTGGTTTGGTTTTTTTGTCATTAGGTTTGGTTATGGTTTTAATTTTAGAAAACCGAACTCAATTGGTTTGGTTTTGGTTTTCAGTTTTAAAAAACCAAACCAAACCGAAAACCGAAAAAACCGAATAATATATATATATATATATATATATATATATATATATATTTAAAATTAAAGTTTGTAAATTCCCAATTCTAATAAGGGTAAAATAGGTAATGGGCTTGTTTTTGTTGATTTTAAGTTTCTTATTGTTTTCTCTTTTTTAAATTGGCATGTATTAAACTAGCTATTAATGTTGTGTGTGATATTGACATGTTGATATATGTCAATATGTTTCTGTTTTGATACAATGTTTGTTTTTTTTAGTTGCTAATGTAATGTTTTTATTAAAAATATTTTTATTTGGAATTTGGCATGTCATTTTTTTCATTTTCAATTATTTATTGTTACTTGATAGGTTAAAACCGAAACTGAACCGAACCAAACCAAAATATAATGGTTTGGTTTGGTTTGGTTTGGTGTTTTTATAGTATGGTTTGGTTTTGGTTTTGGAGGAATAAAACCGAAATATATTGGTTTGGTTTGAAATCTTCCCTAAAACCGAACCAAACCGAACCATTAACACCCCTACTTTTAGTGAACATTGTAGTAAATTTTTATGAAAATCTTTTATATTTTGTAAAAAACCTCGAGAAACTATAAGAGATTGGGGGTAAAAATAAAGTCTAGGGTGGCAATGACCTCCTTTCATAAAATGAAAAATGGATAGCCCAACTCAACCCGTTCACCATTCAAAGCCGGCCTAGCCAACTTGGGCTGGCCCAATGCCGATACTGAACTTCACCCAATTGAAAATGATCTCTAATCAAAATCTCTGATAAAACAGTAACACCCAAATAACGTGATAACTAGTTTAATCAATCAAAATTATTAATTAAAATAATTATTACTGTAGGATGATCCAAATTTTTGGCACATTATTTGAACAAAAAGAATTTGGAAAAAAAAAAAAGGGGGATTTTAGGCTATAGCCATATGTTATTAGAGTTTTTTTTACAATAGAGTTATAAACAAATTCGTAAACCTCATAGTCCCTTTTGATACCAAAGTGATAGAATTACCCTTAATGGGGGTGATTTTTAGTTTCGGCCACAACCACTTGACTCAGTGGGTCGGCTTAATTTGCACAATCTCCAACCTTTGTCAACCACTCACAAACATTTGTTGAGAAGTACCGTGACTTTTACAACCTCTCTAAGCCAAAGTGATACTATTTAATAGTTCTCCCTCCGTCCTACAAAGATAGGTCATATTTGACAAAACACGGAGTTTAAGAAAATGTCATTATTGCACTGACTTGTCATTTATTAATTTCCATCTTTCCAAAAATGCCTTCACCTTTTTTGTATTGCATTTTGTGTTAAAAGTAAATATTGAAATAACAAAAGGTAGTGTAGGAAACTTCAAAAAATTGTGATTCGACTTTTCAAAGTGGACAAACATTTTGGAGAAAAAAAAAGTAGCAAAAATGGCCTATCCTAACAGGACGGAGGGAATATATAAATAAAAGAATAGTATGTTACTATTTGACAGTATAATTTGTCAAATTGCTGTTTTAACAAAAAAATAGTAATGTTACTATTTCTTTTCTTTTTTTTTTTCAAAATTACCTAATGAAAGTGGGGCATTGTTTCAAAGATCACGGTAAGTATATTCTAAAAAAGCCAATTTTATCAAAAACGAATTTATATCTTGCAAGTTATAGGTTTTTAAAAATTGAAGAACTAAATAACAAGTTAGTTACGTAGGATGCTCTTAATAACAAAAAAGTGAGTACTTCTATAAGCAAATAAAAGTAAAGGATCAGGCTATTGTCACCACATAAAATACTCTAAGCCCCCTACTTAATTTATATTTTTTAAGTTTTATGAGAAATATAAAAAAAATTTATGAAAACTAATCATGTTGCTTATTAGAAAACATCATTCCGGACAACTTTGTAGAAGAATTTGTTTCCAAAATTTGTCATTTAAGTATACTTTTTGGCTATTTTTCATGAAAAATGAAATAATGATTGTAAATGGCCAAAAAGCCTACTTAAATGATAGATTTTGAAAAAACTTTATTCTACAAAGTTATTTAGAATTACGTTTTTTAATAAACAATGTGACTAGTTTTTGTAAAAACTTTTTATATTTTTCATAAAATCTTAAAAAGTATAAACTAATAGGATTTAGAATACTTTATGTTGTGGCAACAGCTCCCCTCAAAAGTAAATTAGAATTTTTTTTTAAAAAAAAGATAGAGCTATTACTAAAGTACTAACAAAAATATTATAATGTTAGACTAATGGCCTAATGGGTTAAAAAATCTTTTGATTGTTATAAATATTAAACCTTGAGTGGACATTGAGTGGATGTCCACACCCCCTCCACTTTGTGATAATGAGAACACGACTTCATAAGTGGGTTAGGTAATCCCATCATGAGGACCAAATATAAACAAAGATAAAAGGGGAAGGGGAGAAAGAAGAGAATGAAGAGATGTATTCGGAGAGTATTCAGAGAGAATTCGGAGAGAATGAAGGAAGGAAACTGAGATAGTGTATTTCAAAGAGTTTTGCTGATCCTTGTATAATGTTTATACATTCAGATGGAAATCAAAGAAGATGAATGAGAAATTTATTCTCCTCATAACTTGTTCTAAATTCTTGGTTTTACAACACGTTATCAGCACGAATTGCTCAAGGAATTTGTGAGCAATATCATACTACCACCATCTTCTTTCTTAACCAATTTGGTTGTGGTAAGTTGGTAAGTTGGTAAGTTCTAAACCAATTTGATTGTGGTAAGTTGGTATTCTCTTAACCAATTTGGTTGTGGATTGGTTTTTACTCTAAATTATATACTTGAATGGATGAATCCATCTTCTCTTCCTGAAGCAAGAGAAGATTTAAAAAAAATAAAACTTGAAGTTTTATAAATAAATAAAAGGAGTGATGATTCATTTTCTCTTCTTGAAGTAAGAGAAAGATTTGAAAACTTGAAGTTTTCTATATGAAAAGTTATTATTTACATGTTATCTTCATGAAGGAAGAAACAAATTTCAATCTCCAAAATTTTCTATAAGAAAAGTTGTTGTTCATATATTCTCTTCCTGAAGCAAGAGAAGATTTAAAATAAAACCTGAAGTTTTATAATTAAAAAGGAAAAAGGGTAACAATTCATCTTCTCTTCCTGAAGTAAGAGAGAGATCTGAAAACCAGAAGTTTTCTATTAAAAAAAAAAAACTATTATTCATCTGTTCTCTTCCTGAAGTAAGAGACAAATTTCAAAACCTGAAGTTTTAGAAATAATGAATAAAGTCTCAATTTAATTGAATAAAGTGATGGTCAATGATGACCAAATTAAATTGAGTAATATATTTCTCTATTATGTGTTATGCAACTTCTTTAGATGCTTGTAAAATTTTGGTGAAAATTCGTGGGTGCACCTTAACTTTTGCTTTAGTTAGCATAGAAGAACACACAAAAATCTGCTCTTGTTTTACTACGAATTGACTGTCAACGTCACCTCTGTTGTCAGTCAACTTCTCTCAGATTTACTGGTAACTTCACTGTGTCTGCTTAAAATATGTCATTAGGTAAATATAACAACCTGAAGTTTTCTATTATAAGAAAGGGGTTATTATTCATATTTCTCTTCTTGAAGTAAGAGACAAATTTCAAAACCTGAAGTTTTAGAAATAATGAATAAAGTCTCAATTTAATTGAATAAAGTGATGGTCAATGATGACCAAATTAAATTGAGTAATATATTTCTCTATTTTGTGTTATGCAACTTCTTTAGATGCTTGTAAAATTTTGGTGAAAATTCGTGGGTGCGTCTTAACTTTTGCTTTAGTTAGAATAGAAGAACACACAAAAATCTGCTCTTGTTTTACTACGAATTGACTGTCAACGTCACCTCTGTTGTTAGTCAACTTCTCTCAGATTTACTGGTAACTTCACCGTGTCAGCTTAAAGTATGTCATTTTATGATAAAAACCACCAGAAGTGGAATAATGGAATACCAAACCACCAGAAGTGGATTAATGACATATCAAACCATTAGAAGTGGAGCAATGAAACACTAAACCACTAGAAGTGGAATACTAAACCACTAGAAGTGGAGTAATAAAATACCAAACCACTAGAAGTGGATTAATGACATATCAAACCACAAGCTAGAAGTCGAGCAATGAAATATCAAACTACCAGAAGTGGAATGAATATATTTGGTGTGGAAAAATAAAATACCAAACCACTAGAAGTGGAATGACATTGAAGAAATAAGCATCGGTTTATAGAATAAACCTACGAGATAAGTATTTTAAGTAAATACTTGGTTGGGGTTTTGTGTGTTATACTGTGTTGACAGCACGAACCCATTTTACCATTTAATTCAGAACTTTAGTTCTAGTTATGATTTTGAGATGAAACGAATTTGATTTTGTCACTGACTTGTTGGGCTAACATCCTACCAATTTTCGTGTCATTGGGTGACCATTTGATATTTTTTTGCGTAATTATTTCGTGGTACACCTGAATCTGGGATTTCTGCTAGACAGCACTAACTCAATATTGAAAAATATTTTTGAATGGGTTTTGCTAGGTATTTCTCTACCAAATTTTGAGGTTACAAAGTACATTTGATATACTTTTAAGTGATATAAACCCCAAAGCCCATTTCTTTTTGGATTGAACATATAAAAATTCATTTATACGCATCACAAATTGTTTTCACTAAAATTTCAGATTTGGTCATTGTACTTGGAGCAGATTACAGATTTTTTGCTACTTATTAGTAGCATTTTGAGAACTAGAGAGACCAACTGGAGATTGTCTCTGCAGCCCATTAAGAATCCTAGCCGCATTTTGGCATGCGTTAGTTTAATTAAAGGCACTCCCAATAGTGCCAATTGCCTAAGCAAACCTTGAAGAATTGATGAAAGGCTATCTATTAATTCTATTTTGCCATTGGAGAAGTACTAGTGCTTTGGGTAAGTTACTCTAACCGTGGTAAAGATACCTTAGCATATGTATCAATATGGAATTATTTTCTCTATCATATTAAAAAAAAAAAAAATGGTCATAAAGCTTTATAAAACAAGTAAATTGGTTTTACTTACTACGTGATAACAATCAATTTTGATTTATGAGTTTGAAATTATTTGTTGGCCAATTTTTTGATTATTATCAAAACCATTTCATCATTAAATTTGATGACCATTGAAATTAAATATTTGTGACCATAATTCTTTTGATGTTTGATTCTTTTGAAAATGATCGATTTATTGCAAAATCTTATATAGATAAATATTTTCAAGATACCAAAATGTGACAATACACTGAACAGAGTGGCAAGATTGTGAAAATATTTTAATATTTCTTGCCTTGTAAATACTATTGTAGGTGTACTAATTACTTCACGTCTATATCTAGTGAATATATGTTCCCCTATATACTCACCTGAAAACAAGCATAATTTATAAACTAGTATACGATAAATCAAATATGAATTGCAATATGATATTGCAGATCTAATTTCAAGATGATTGTTAAAAATATATGTCTGGAAGACAGTGCTATAACTCACACGATCATTAAATTTCCAATATTTATCATTATTCAAAACTATTGTCAATACCATATGAGGTTCATCTAACCTAATTGAAGGTTCCAGAAGAGCAAATATAATATTGCCAAAAAGAACAAAAATTTATGTTGACAATTCTTTATATTCTACTAGAAGTAGAAGAAATTTATTGAGTTTTTAAAATTTACATCGTAAATAGTTATCATATTGAAACCATTAACAATGGAAATGAGGAATATATTTATATTACCTCTATGATTTTGGGGTAGAAGCTCATATTAAATATTTTCTCTTCTATACGATTATAAACACAATTGAAACACATGAGGTAGCGCACCAGAAGTGCTCTAACATAAAGATCTTTATACTTTAACATAATCACAATGATGGTAAGGGATGGTAATCACAGTATGGTAAGAATTCACACACCCAAACTCACAAAGTGATGTTTTTACAGTAAGATTTGCAGATTGTCATTTTGATGAAACACAGTTCCCGTCGTTAGGAGGAGGAAATCCACTGATAGAAGAACGACGTGAACTTTCTTGGAATGTACCATCTTTGTCCCATCTTGATCCACGTACTGTTCAATGTGAAACTAAAGTACAGAGGATCACTTATCTTCAGAAGATTGCTAATCAAATGCCAGATGCATTTACAGACGCAGCAAAAATAACTAAGTTTTATATACCGGCTGCAAACACACCAGCAAAGATCAATGTACCAATTGGTAAGTCTACTATTATTGCAGCAAATGAATCATCTACTACACGCCTGAAGCGTGGTAGACCCTTGGGTTCAAAAGATTTAGTTCCCCGGAAGAGGAAAATAAAAGGGCAACAAAATATAGAAAATAGTACTCCGGAAGAGGCTATTGAACAAGAAATAAATATTCCCACAAATTCTGATTTAATAACTCCTGAAGAGGAAAATGTCCCTGAAGAGACAGAAAACAATAAAGAGGCATATGTACATAGAAATGAAGAAATTTCCATAAACTATACATGTACAAAAGAATTGTGGGATCGCTCAGAAGTAGTTATTAATGATGTATTTTCTTTCACAGTAGCTACTGAAATTTCGAAAGATGATGATGATCTCGAACCACGCACTGTAGACGAATGTCACAGTAGACCTGATTGGTTAAAGTGGAAAGAAGCAATCCAAGCAGAATTGGATTCGCTAGAAAAACGTAAAGTATTTGGACCTGTAGTCCTAACACCCAATGATGTGAAACCCGTGGGTTACAAATGGGTGTTTGTAAGAAAGCGTAATGATAAAAATGAGATCGTCAAATATAAAGCTCGTTTAGTAGCACAAGGTTTCCTGCAGAGACCTGGGATTGATTATGAAGAAACATATTCACCTGTAATGGATGCCATTACATTTCGATATTTAATTAGTCTGTCAGTCTCAGAAGGACTTGACATGCGTCTTATGGACGTAGTTACTGCATATTTATATGGAAAGTTAGATGCAGATATATATATAAAGATCCCTGAAGGATTCAAATTGCCTGAAGCAAATACATCACAACCACGAAATATGTACTCAATTAAACTGAGACAATCCTTGTATGGATTAAAACAATCTGGAAGAATGTGGTATAATCGTCTCAGTGATTACTTAGTTAAAGAAGGATATATTAATAATCTTATATGCCCTTGTGTATTTATAAAAAAATCAGAATCTGGATTCGCCATCATTGCAGTCTATGTTGATGATATAAATTTAATTGGGACTCCTGAAGAGCTCATGAAAGCTGCTGAATATTTGAAAAAAGAATTTGAGATGAAAGATTTAGGGAGAACAAAATATTGTCTCGGCCTGCAGATCGAGCATAAATCAAATGGAATTCTTATCCATCAATCAGCTTATACCGAAAAGGTATTGAAACGTTTTAATATGGATAAAGCGCATCCACTAAGTTCTCCCATGGTAGTTCGATCTCTTGATATTAAGAAAGATCCATTTCGCCCCCAAGAAGATAATGAAATGCTACTTGGTCCTGAAGTACCATATCTTAGTGCAATAGGTGCTTTGTTATATTTAGCACAATGCACTATGCCTGATATAGCATTTTCAGTCAACTTATTAGCAAGATTCAGTTCTGCTCCAACTCGACGACACTGGAATGGTATTAAACATATTTTACGCTACCTTCGTGGAACTACAGATATGGGTTTGTTTTACTCAAAGGAATTAGCCCGTGGTCCTTGTTTAGAAGGATATGCAGATTCTGGATACCTTTCTAATCCTCACAAAGCTCGCTCACAAACAGGGTATGTATTTACATGTGGCAATACAGCGATCTCTTGGCGATCTACAAAGCAGACTTTAATTGTTACATCTTCTAATCACTCTGAGATATTTGCACTCCATGAAGCAAGTAGTGAATGTGTATGGTTAAGATCTGTAGTCCATCACATTCGAGACACATGTGGGTTACCTCTGATTAAAAGTATGCCAACAACAATTTATGAAGATAATGCTGCATGTATTGCACAAATTCAAGGAGGGTACATCAAAGGTGATAGAACCAAACACATTTCACCAAAGTTCTTCTACACTCATGAACTCCAGTAGAGGCATGAAATTGATGTGAAGCAAATACGTTCCACTGATAATCTTGCGGATTTATTCACCAAGGCCTTACCATCGTCAACATTCAAGAAATTGGTATATGGCATTGGAATGCGTCGGGTTTGCGATCAGTTAAGTTGATACTTATCTTCTTATCAGGGGGAGTATTCATTTTTGGACATATGCACGCTGTACTCTTTTTCCTTCGCCTAGGTTTTGTCCCATTGGGTTTTCCTGGCAAGGTTTTAATGAGGCAGTTTCTTTAGTGCGTCCAACACCACTCTAAGATTTACAAAAATGTTGTACTCTTTTCCTTCACTAGTTTTTTCCCACTGGGTTTTTCTAGTAAGGTTTTTAACGAGGCACATTATCTTATTGTGGTGGACATCCAAGGGGGAGTGTTGTAAATATTAAACATTGAGTGGACATTAAGTGGATGTCTACACCCCCTCCACTTTGTGATAATGGGAACATCACTTCATAAGTGGGTTAGGTAATCCCATCATGAGGACCAAATACAAACAAAGATAAAAGGGGAAGGGGAGAAAGAAGAGAATGAAGAGATGTATTCGGAGAGTATTCAGAGAGAATTCGGAGAGAATGAAGGGAGGAAACTGAGATAGTGTATCTCAAAGAGTTTTGCTGATTCTTGTATAATGTTTGCACATTCAGATGGAAATCAAAGAAGATGAATAAGAAATTTATTCTTCTCATAACTTGTTCTAAATTCTTGGTTTTACAACATTAATGAAATTATTAGTAAAATTATTATTTTAAATGAGGTTATTGTCAATTTCAAATAATAATAATAATAATAATAAGCATCTTAGCATTTTGCCTATCGAAAATCATGTGCATCAAGGCGGGAAAAAAGGAAAGTCCGGAAAGAAGCCGGAGATAGTGGCCCTCGTGGGGTTCCATTTGTCAAAAAGGCGACAGCAAATTGGCAATTTCTCGGGGAACGAACCCTTGAAACTTGACGTTTTTTGGAACCCACCTAAAATTTTGCTATGTGATATGATTGTCTGCAATTTCCCACTAACCATAAATTAGACTGTACTGCCTAAAATACCCATTGAGCCTCACACTTTTTAGTCTCACATTTTTTTTTGGTAAATTACAAGAAATTCCCGTAATATTTGACATTTTTTCACATAATCTTCGGGAAAAAAAAAATGATTGCAATCTACCCCTAAATAACTTACAAATTTATAAATTAATATTACTTTTAATTGTTATTCATGAAATTAACCATGATTGTGTAACGTTTTTTCATCTAATTTTATGAATTTAATAGTAGCATTAATTACGAAATTCAACCATTTTTTATTTAAGGAGATTATGTGAACAAAGGCTAAATATTGGGGGAGAGGGCTTTTTGTAATTTACCCCCCTTTTTTTTTTTTTTGGGTATAATGAAGAAACCTTTTTAGCAAACCCAAACCATATGGATCAGGTTAGTTTAAAGGCTATGAGAATCACAAAATTGTGAGTGGTGACCTTAAGAGGTATTATAAGAATTGAACTCAAAACCTCTTTTTCCTTGGGCATAGTCCCTTGTCAGCTATCCCTTTAGGGTTTAGTCCCGCAATTTATGTCTATATATTATAAAATACAAATTTTTATATTATTCTTCATCACCTCTCATCATCAGTTCCCTTTTAAGTCATCTCTATGAATTTATGGCTTATAATTAGTTGATACATATGGAACAGAGAGAATACAAGTGCCCTAGGGAATTTATTAGGTACGAAAACTACTTGAAATTTATTATATCGTAAAAAATAAAAATAAAAATATTGTTAAATTTATAATTCAAAAAAAATTCAAAAAAACTAATGTGGACATTTGATAGTAGGTTCTACTCACTACGAAATAAAATGTGGACATTTGATAATAAGTTTTATTCACTACGGAATAAATTTACTAGTGTGAAAAATTATATCTCTTGATCCTATATATATATATATATATATATATATAATGGATGATAATTAGGTGAGCATGTATTTATATAACTTATATCAACACCTGCATTAAAAGTTGTACCTCGTATATTAATGGGTTATGCAATACATTAAGCCAATACACAAAGTACAACCCACAATGCATAGTATTGATATAATTTATATCAACACATGCTCACCTGATCAGGGTTGATAATGGACGATGACTAGGTAAGCACGTGATCATATAATATATATATAATGGTTGTTAGGTAGCTATATATGTGTCGATAATATTAGTACTCGCAATGGGGTTGTATTCTATGCATTAGCGGAATATAAGGTACATTGGGCCAATGCACGGGATATGACTCGCAATGCATGGTACTGATATAAAGCACGTCTCTTTATTTTACCTGGAGTACAAACACACACACACATTGATACATACATATCTATATATATATATATATAGTCCATATGTTATTAGGTGCACCTGATGTAATTTTGCATCAAGTGCACTCCAAAACTCTTATGTGCTTGCGATTTGTTTCCAATCAAACCAACCGTTGGATTAAATTCGATTCATATGTATGTCCTATATGCCAAAAATCAAGTTAATTAGTTTAAGATTAAGAGTTGTTTCATTCAAAATGTCCATAAACGATCGATTGTTATTGATTAAAAAGTACACGTTTTGGATCGAATAGCAATCAATCTCTTATCAACTTGATTTTTGGCACGGAACGCCTACATGAGAAGACTATTTACTTCAACGATTGAATTCACAAAATATAAATCACTAGATAGAGTTTTGGAGTGCACCTGATATTCACCTGATAATAGAAGGACTATATATATATATGGAATAATTTGTTTACGCCTAGTGTAAGACATTTTACTCGTACACTCTTCAATATCTTTTTGTAGGAATAATACTCACCAATCCATTCGTTGGATTAGATATTTCACTTATGCACAAATCTTTCTTAAATATTTGCTAACAAATAATTCACCTCATCATGAATGAAAATATTAGGGGCATGTTTGGTTGTCCAATTTGAAATTAAACAATTTAAGAAATTTTACATAGTCTTGAAGGCATAAATTCATCACCTTGAATTAGAATATTTTAAAATGTTGAAGTTATCACTATAATTGATGTTGTAAAATCAATTATGAGGAATTCATGGAACGCTACTATTTTTAATTTCTACTCTTATTTGTGATGATATCTTGAATTTGTTAATTTAAAATGATAGATTGTGCCTTAAATAATATGTAAAATTTTTTTGAATTGTTTAATTTTGGATTGGACAATCAAACAAGCCCTAAGGAAATTAATCAACTACAATTGGTGATTCATTTCGCATTAGAGTTTGTCAGAGACATTGGGTTAAGTCGCATAATGGTGGAAGGGGACAATTTGGAAGTCATTAATGGGATCAAGTCGGCAGATGAAAATGATTCAAAAATGGGACTGATTTATGAAGATACCTATACTACCTATAAAAAGATGAATGTGAGAAAAACTTTTGATTGACTAATATACCCTTATTTTAATTTTTAAATGCACAACTACCCTTCTGCATATATAGGAAATATAGTAATATTAAACACATACCTTAATAAGAATTTTAAGAAAACTATACAACTATCCTTCTACGTATATAGGAAATATAACAATATAAAACACATACCATAATAAGAATTATAAGGAAACTATAATTCGTATAATCATTAGAAATCTTAAAGACAATAATACCTTTTTTTTTTTTTATTTTATAATAAAACTTCTTTAAATATAAAATATTTATATATTTATTATTTTGTATTTAAGAATATTCACGTGCAACGCACGTGTGCTATATCTAGTTAAGGCTAAAAGGATGGAGTTTAGTTCAATTTCTTTTTCCCTCATCTTTAGGGAAGGAAATGAGGAGGCTCATGGTCTAGCCAAGAATGCTTGTAATGATGATTCTGTTTTGATTTGGATGAAAGAAGTTCCCGATTTTATCTAAAACTGAGTCCAAGTAGACGTTTTGTTGATACATTGAATTGAATTTGCCATTTAAAAAGGAAAAAAAAAAAAAAAAACTGATAGGTAGGAGATCTTTTTTTGGAAATTTGCTAAGAAATATATGGGATAGATAGAGAAATTAAATTTTTTCCTTTTCAATCCCAAGTTCTTATGCCTATTTAACAGAATAGAGCAAACGAATTAGAGAATGAGCTGTTACAAAAGGAGGTGCCATGCCCTATGGCATGCTCCTCACCTTAGTTTGGGCTCCCTATATTGCATTTAGTTATTTCTATTACAAGTGAGAATTTGAATTTAATGGGTAATAAGTCTCATCCATGACAATTTTTGGTGAACTGGCAAATTTTAAATTTGATGAGGCTTGGCTCACCCCACCATGTCCTCCCCATATTGCATTTGGTTTTTCGTTCTACAATTGAGCATTGGAATTTAATGGGTAGTAAAGTTTTGTCCATCAAGAAGAAAAAAAGAAAAGTAAAGTTGGTTCATAACAGTTGTAGTTGTGCTGGAAAAATTTTGAATTTGATTAAGAAACAATTTGATATTTAATACTCCATTTGATATCCTCAATTGAAAAGGAAAGTTACGGAAAATTTTGAAAAAATATAAGTAACATCAACCAAAAAAATAAATGACATTCGATGGAATTAAGTACAGGTCATTAGCTTTACTATAGTCATAATTTGCACTGGCTAAGAGTCCAAGACAATGTTGACCAAGGTTAATATAACAAAATAATAATAAAAGCATTTCTAATTTTAGCAATAGCACACCTTGTTACTGTTCTAATGGTGTCTAAAAAACAAAAATAGTATTTGGCATACCCTTATACTATATTGCTATACTTGACATAAAGATGGTTAGAAAAAAAAAGAAAAAAGAAATGATGATTATTGTGCCAAAAAATTACATATTGTATTATTTGCACCAGTTAGAATACATTGTGTCAAATTATAACATTTACCGTTATAACAAGTGTTAAAATAAAGATAGCGTAGGCAAAATAGTACAAATTATTTGAGATGCTCTAATGGCATAAAGGGTTGTTTGGCAAATCTAAAAACTTGATCAGCTGAGGATAAGTCTGGTCAGTTTTGATTTCACTACTTGTTTGATAAGTCTATTTTTCCTACTAAACAATTCAGTTTTGTTTTGAAAATAAGGCATAAACACAATTTTTTTCAAACTAACTGTAAGTTGATTTACTTAAAAACCAGATAATAGTTATGGACTGGATCTAATATGACCCAGTTTTTGAAGTTCCCAAACAGCTCCTAAAACATACCTATTGTTTTTGTTTTTTTGTTCTTGGGTTTTTGTGGACAATTTCGCCTAACAAAAAATTATGGAGGGTATTTATGTAATGAAAAAAATTCCGACCCGAAGTGGAACATAATGATAGGGGTGTACCCAATGAGCCTATTCCCCTCGCTCCCCTCACTCCCTCGTTCTCGAATCATTAACGCGTCTGTCTCTTTCCAGTCTTCCTCTTACTCCTTGGACCGTCACGTTACATCAAACTGTCATCACGGTTCTTAGTTTTCTCTCTCTCTCACTCTCTGAGCAAGAAGAACTTAAGCACCACATTTCAAGTATCAGAACTATACAAACACCACCCCTGAAGAAACACAGCTACAACCAACATGCTTTGTCACAGGACACTGCCATTTTGTTCTCTTCTACTCACCTTTCTCTTCTTTTCTTCCATTTTCTTTTCCCTCTCCCATGGAGACTCTCACTTTGCACGCCTCCAAATATCACCCACTTCAGGTAACTCCACTTCTCTGTCTTGGTCCAAGATTTTCTATTTCATACCACAATGATACTTTTTAGATGGAAAATAAAAATTCTTGTTTAGTGTTCTTTACTGAATTTTCTTTTCCACTTCCAGAATGGGAAAATGAGGGAGAATATGGCGTGGGTTTTTCAAGGGGGACCAGGATGTCAGCTGTTGAGGGACCCTATGGTGAACCTGCGGCTGTGGAGTACTCTTCTTTTGTGTTAGCTGCAGAGAGGACAAACAGGAAAGACCCTCTTAATGGGTTCAGAAGATATACAGGAGGGTGGAATATTAGTGAGCGCCATTACTGGGCTGTAAGTTTATCACACCCTGGATTGTCATTGTTGTGATACATCTCTAGCTCCTTAATCATTATTCTTGTATTCAGTCTATTACACCTCTCTGAGTGTTGGATTTTACACTTATACCCCCTCATTGTGGCCAAGCATGGCAATACTCTGTCTAGGTGTTGGAATCTCACTTAAGAAAGTAGCAATGATACTTTTGAAATTAGTAAATAAATTTGGGTAATTCTTATTTTGATATTGAGCGAGATTAGAGAATTTATGTTTGTGAGTACAATAGGTTAAGATTGGGGGGGCACTGCTCAGTTATTACTTATTATTGATAATTTCTAGGGCAAATATATAATTAACAAGGATTTACCTGGAGTCAACAAATCCCTAATATTGACAGGTAGCTCCAACATTACATAATTCTTGAGCATTGATGGGGTAAAAATCTTGTAAGATTTTTGGAAAGCCAAATTAAGAATAGCCATTTAAGCATGACAACTCAGCAAGTTATAATTTTGGATCTTGAAAAATTCACCAAGTGCATATGGGTTGCAAACTTGCAATACAGTTGGAAGCTACCAAAATTTTTGGTAACAAAATTGTTACCTCAACACTATTGATAATTCTTTTAAGATCAAATCAAAATCCTAATCAATTTAATTAGTTTCCCAATGTAAATGATTGTTCTGTGATATGTTTGTCTTAAACCTCTCCTCATACCATGGAATTAAAATTTTTCCCTATGTGGTACTGATAGGTTATTGCCTTGCCTTATTTTTGGATGGTTATTGTATGGATTTATTTTCACTACTATATTTTTACACTGGCAGTCAATTGGATGGAAACTAAGAACAGAGTTGAGCCTCTGGTGGGTACAATGAAAGGTGCTCTTTATGGTTAAAGCCTTAAAGGCCTCTTTTTGCCATGATGGGCTCTCAATGAACCAATAAGCTTAGGCTTTCATTGTTTATACCGGATAGGAAGTTTATAGTTTCATTTTTCATTCTTGATGGGGTCTCAACGATATTGCGGGTTTTGATAAACACCCCCCCCCCCCCCCCCCAAAAAAAAAAAAAAAAAAAAAACCATAGAAAAACCCAATTCGCACACAGAAAATGATGACATAATTTAGGTGCTGGTTAATGTCATTTATCTCACATATAAATGCGGTCTGCCTTTTTTTTTTGTTGTTGTTGTTGTTTTTTTCGCCTATGTAACTATGAAACCAACATAATTTATTGATAAATTCTTGGATAGACCAAACCTTTGGGGTTTATAGAAGATGCAAAACCTTAACTTGGAATTATAAGCTTCCAAAATGTAAATTTTAATTCTTCACCAAGATGCTTTCATATTGATATACCTCTCCATTGTTATCACACTGGCTATGATTTTATTCTTTCACAGTAAGCATGTGGTTCTGCCCCCATAGGTGTTACTGTGTACATGAAGATACTTATGATACTTTACACTAGATTTATGAATATGTTTACATGAAACATTTAGTTTCGGGATTTTGAGAAGGTGAGGTGATAGATGCTATGTATTAATTTTCTAATTAATAAGCTACAGTTGAACATAAAGGGTCAAGACAAGAAAGTTAATCACCCAGAGTCCCAAATTCATTTCCTCTATTCGTAGTACATTATTATCTTCTCTGTGAACATAGGCATATTCGAAACTATGTATTCTCATATTTGTGCTCTTGTTCGATATCTTTATGGCCTTCTAGTTTGATACATGGATTAGCTCCATGCTCATTTTTGTTTTGCTTGTCTTTCAGTTCTGTAGTCCGTTACCAATTATTTCATCAGACTTTTTCTTCATTTAAATGGGCTGTTGTTTCATGTAATATTTTATCCTTTCAACTGCATTTTTCTTATTTATACAAGCGACATCAAATATGGGTGCATTTTTTTTCTTTCTGAAGTGTAGTTTGATCAATGGAAATTTTTTTTAGTTATTGTTTTTTGGTTCTCTCCTTAACTTTATTTTTTCCTCCAAAATTTGTTTGAATGCAGTCTGTGGGTTTTACTGCTGTTCCTCTCTTTGTCATTGCTGTAGTCTGGTTCCTGGGCTTTGGGCTGTGCTTATCTATCATCTGTCTCTGTTACTTCTGTTTCAAAAGGAAGCCTTATGGCTATTCTGGAATCGCTTATGCTGTCTCTCTTATTTTCCTCATACTCTTCACCATTTCTGCAATGTACATCTCTCTCCTTCTCTCTCTCTATAGATATAGGTTTTTGAGTGTGTGGTTTTGAGTGGATCCTTTGTAACTATCTAATGCGTTATTCTGTGGTTTCAGCATTGGATGTGTTGTTTTGTACACTGGTCAAGGGAGGTTTCACCGTAGTACAACAAATACATTGGCTTATGTTGAAAATCAGGCAGAAAATACTGTTGAGAAACTTAAGGAAGTGTCAGATTATCTTGCTTCAGCCAAGCAGATTGGAGTGGATAAAGTTTTCCTACCTTCTAATGTTCAAACCGACATTGACCAGATTGGAACGCAGATAATTTTTCTGCTAGTAACCTTGCCGACCGAACTGTGAAGAATTCAGATGATATACAAAATGTCTTGGATTCTATGTAAATGAAGGATCTTAGGCTTTCTTTTTTGTGCTTCAGTGCTCTTGGTTTTTACTTTGATCATAAAATGGATATCTTAATGTTCCTGCAGGAGAGTGTCTCTTATCATAATCACTGCCATTACGCTTCTCTTGACATTTCTTGGATTCTGTAAGCCGCTTTGATTTCTTCAATCAGATGCCAATATTTTCAAATTGTCTTAAAATTTGGTCTCAATGCTACTTATTTACCAATTTTGATTCTCTGGTTCAGTGTTTTCAATTTTCGGCATGCAGTTTCTTGTGTACATGTGAGTGAGCCAATGATCTTACAAAAAAAAAACCACTTATTTGGCTTTAATCTTCTTTTCTTTGGTTCTTTGTAGTTGCAAGTTATGCTATTAATTGTGATCTTTTCTCAAGGAATGCTGTCCTATTAAATTGTTGCAGCTTGGTGATCATTGGATGGATTCTCGTTGCTGGAACATTTATTTTGTCTGGCACATTTGTTCTTCTTCATAAGTAAGTTCCATCCTGGTATACTATGTTCCTAATCAACCTGTTCACATCTTGTTTCCTTTTCTTGATTGCAAGGCTTTTGGCTGCCTGGAAATCAGACTGGATTAAATATGTATGCTACACCAGATTCGTATATTTGTAGAAACAAATTATTCAGTGAAAATTTACTTAGATGTTACATCTGATTAATATAATAAAGAAGACCTGAATTCATCTTATCACCAACATATGGGTGGCATGCTTGGTTTTCTCATAGAAAAGGGATGCCTAACCCATAGTTATTAGAACTCATTATTTCATAGCAAGTCCCACTTCTGACTTTCCTGTATTTCAAAACTTATAGGAAACCTATTTGAAAATTTCAGGTAAATCCATTTCCAAAGCCGATGTTGCCATAGCAATAGCTGAAACTTTAAGGTTTTTTGTACTTAGGATTGGATGTGTCCTAACACTTTGGTTCATTTTAACAGCTTCTCATTAGTTTTTTCTTTTTCTTTTTCTATCATCTACAAAGTGATACTATATCCCAACTCACATCTGTGTGTGTTTATGTATATATAATTGTATACACACATTGTGGTTGCGTCTCTGATTTCCATTTCCAATGTTATTCCATTTCCACTTCCCTAGTTGTTTACTAAGGCTTGATCTTCAAAAGTATCCTTCCGGAGGATGATGTCGATGATGGGATCTTTACCAAAATTTTTATGGTGTTGGAGTCCAAGTAAGGATCCATAATCATATTTTTCTCGTTGGAGTGTGTTAAGTGTTTCCCTCCAATCTACGTGCTCCTTTCATAAGTGATAAAATTTCATTAGGCTTTTATTGTTAATACCAACCTCATCAGTCCCCTGCAGTCTAATGACACACCCGTTGCAATACCAGTCTAGGTAGTTACCTCATTAAGGGCACTGACAGGAGTAGCCTCACAAAGGGCACTGAATTATGCTGAAGCTTCCTCAATGGTATCTGCAAAGCAATCTCCGCGAAGGGTCTCTATTTGGTTTACAGCATAAAGAACATTATTGATGTTATCGGGATTTCCATGGTTTCATCATCTTTCGATATCACTGTTATATTTTCCAAGTTAGTCATGGGGAAAAAAAAAAAAAAGAGTTGTCTTAAGCTCACATTTTGCTTGTAAAAGCTAGCTCATATCCCTGTTAAGAGAGCCATATACAAATCGCTTAACAGAAGGTACTATCAGAATTTTGAGGGAAGTTTATTTTATTTTATTTTTTAATGGTTAATGATTAAGGGCTAAATTTCTTAATTAATATTTTTTATTTATTTCCATTTAAAAGACTCACCCTTAAAAGATCAATCTTACTGTTATTCGCTATTATTCTTTTTTGAATTCACTTCCGAGGACATTCTTATCACTTTTATATTTATTTATTTCTTATTTTTTTGTTGAGAAAAACACTGCATTCAGTTCTATTAATTGTTCCTGTTACTACTGTTAATCTAATAGCTGAAAATTTATCGACTTTTTCCTTATAACTGAAAACTAATTCTTCTTTCTTTTTGGCATACTAGTGTGGCTGCAGATACTTGTGTTGCAATGGATGACTGGGTCCAAAACCCCACTGCTCATACAGCTTTGGATGATATTCTGCCTTGTGTGAACAGTGAAACTGCCCAAGAAACTTTGTTGAAAAGCAAGGAAGTCACTTTTCAACTAGTCGAAGTGATTAACCAAGTCATCACAAACGTCTCTAACATAAACTTCTCCCCCAATTTTCCATCAGTTTATTACAATCAATCTGGTCCAGTGATGCCAATTCTCTGTAACCCTTTTCATCCTGACTCGACTGATCGAGCATGTTCTCCTGGTGAAGTGGACTTGAACAATGCAACACAGGTAAAGAACCTCACACTACCAGAATGAAGATACAACGGATTTTACTTTAAAAAAAAAGGTTGAGGAGGGGAGGAGGGGAAGGGGAAAAATAAAATAAAAAACAGGAACAAGAAAGAAAATGGGATGCAGTGACCATTTGGTTATGGAAAGCCGTCTATACTTAGCTTTCTCTAAGATTTTCCCTTTTGTGTACTTAGTATAGAGAAGCTTTATTTTCTGATTTAACTTTATCTTGACAATTTTTTATTTGATTTTAAATCCAAAATATGCAGACTAATATTATTTAGGAAATCTGATTTGCAAAAGCGGGATATGATAGGGTTAACTGAAAATATGGACAAATTCTTTGAAGAATTTAGAGGCCATTCTCTAGTTGCCAAAATTTTGAAAAAAGCTTTAATATTCTGTTACATATCATGCAGGTATGGATGAACTATGTCTGTGAGGTTTCGGCTACCGGTATTTGCTCTACGACAGGCCGTGTGACTCCCATGATATACAACCAGATGACAGGTGCCATAAATGTGAGCTTTGGTTTGTCTCATTACACTCCATTCCTGATTGACCTGGAGGACTGTACTTTTGTGCGGGAAACTTTCAGCGATATAACTAGGGATCATTGTCCTGGTCTACGGCAATACAGTAAATGGATTTGTGTAGGGTTGGTGATGGTCTCTACTGCATTTATGCTCTCATTGATCTTCTGGGTAATATATGGGAGAGAGCGTCGTTACCGTGTTTATACCAAACAGTTCATGGCTAGATCACCTCAAGGTCAAGAAGGGGACAAGAATCCTTAGAGATAATCTAGGTTTTTTTTTTTTTTTTTTTCATATGCAGACATATATCAGATTGTCACTTTGCATGCGGTCTAATTTTCAGGTTTGTATGTATTGAATGGTGGTTCTTAAATTTTCTAGCTGTTTATAATGTTTTTCTTTTTCTTTTTCCCTTTTTTGTGTGTATTGAATGTTGATCGCTGTGGAATGTAGTTGTCTATAATTAGTCCGTATCAACCGGCCGCCTAATTTGCACTCTTCTTTCCAGGAAGAATGAGGAAGAAAGAGGAAGCTAAGGAGGAGGACAGAGAAAACATGTTCTGTTGATTGAGTGGAAAGAAGAGAATATAGGTTGGAAACTTGGTCTGGAAACTGGGTTTTCTGGACCAAGAGCAGAGCGTTATCAGACTTCAGAGGAAACTTAATTGGTCTGGAAACTGGCTTGTGGAAATCAAGCTGGCCTAATTCGTTTTTTGGGTAAGTAAGCTGGCCTAATTCGGAAAGCAAGAGAGAATAGAATGGAAAATAATTAAGCTTGTCTAAGAAAGGAATGATCAAGCATTTTTCAATCCTTTCCCTCATAGCTACCAAGATCCATATGCAGTCTTAATTATTCAACTCTAATCTTGATCCCTTGAGATAGGCACTAGGGCAGAAGTGACTTGATCCTGAACCTAGCGCGTGCCAATTAATTTTAAGGTTAGATTGCACATTCTTAATCTATTCTAGTAAATTTAGTAAATTATTGAGGACAATTACCCTTTGCATCATCTGCATTAGTCACTTGCAATCATGGACAAGAGAAATGCAGGGTGAGATGGTTAGATGCAAGAACTAAAATATTTATGATATCATCGATGTTGGAGGGTAAACATAATTAAAGTAATTTCACAAAACAATAAATCCCAACATATTAATAATATATTACTAGTAATCGAGCACACTGTTGGGAGAAATTAACCTTTTCTACCACACACACAGCGATTAACTAGAAAAGAAAGAAAGGATTAAAGAAGCAAGAACACAGAAATTTACGTGGTTCCCTCTAGTTGAGGTACGTCTATGGTACACACATAATTTTACTATATTCTGAGGCGAAAAAAAGAATACAAGATACAAAGTCTTTTGATGGCCCGCTCCCTTAAATAACACTCGAAGTAATTAGGGTTAACATAAAACCATGAGAAAATACCTAAAATACCCTTATATAAAAGTACAAAAAATTTATACAGCGAGCTGTGCCAAAGGCACGGCGGGGGTCTACGACCCCCTTGGGGGGCTCCACCCCCCAAACCCCTCGCTCAATCCTGTTGACCAATATCATCAGACTCCACATATCACAACACACATGTAATGCGTATGTAACACATCTTTTCAAGTTTCCACACTATTAGGGGAACTGCTATGTCAGTTTCTTAAACTGCATATGTGTGTGAGAGAGAATTAAGAGAAAACAAGTTGTGGTTTAAAGTTGGTAAAATTATCAAATCGTCTCTTAACTTTATTAACTTGTAATAGTGCTTTAGTATTTTCAGGTGCAGTCCAACCACAAAAGAAATTGGCTTTATATAGTAGTATAGATATATATTATGTGTAGATATAATATCATAAATATAATATATCACTTAATTTAAATTTGTAAAAATTGGTACTTTATATTTGCTTAATGGGAAATTTAGAAACTTTTGATTGTAAGTTCTTTTAGAATCCAATTCATTGTTTCCCAATGTTTTACTTAAAATTTTCATATTTAACTAATAATATACGTTATATCTTTAAATTGATTCGATATTTTCAATATATTTATATTTTTTACATCTTTGATATATCCATTGACATCAATATTTAATCCTTTTGGATGCGATTGCAAATGTAAGTGACATTTATATCAACAATCAATTTTTAGATACCATATTCCCTAAAGCTATGGTGAGCCCATCCCTTGGAGCACAGAGTTTTGTAATCACACAATTTAAGTATTTAACTCTCCCATTGTTAGGAGAGTATCCCTAATTCCATTGGCCCGAGTGATCTTCAGTAAGAGCACACCCTAAGGATGAGCCATGCGTTTTTTTTCATAGGAGGCTATTGACACAATAAAAATTCCTAAGCATTCCATGTATGTTAAAATTTTCAAGATTTTATGAAAAGAAAAAAGGGTTTTCATAAGAACTGGCTGCTTGTTTTATTAGAAAACATTATTTTAAACAACTTTGTAGAAGAATTTTTTTTAAAAATTTGTCATTTAAGTGAACTTTTTAGCCATTTACAGTTTTGGTTTTTACAAAAATTTTCATAAAGAATTGTCAATAATCAACTTAAATGATATATTTTGAAAAAAATTATTCTACAAAATTGTTCAAAATGATGTCTCCAAATGGATAAGCGTCCAGTTTTCGTGAAAAATCTTTTATATTCTTCATAAGACTTTGAAAAGTTTAACCCATGTGGGGGAGTGCTTAAGAATTTTTGTGGTGGCAATAGCCTCCCCCTTTTTTATAATGAAAAATGTTACTCCAACTACTTTTTGTCACATATTTTCTATTACTCACCATATGTGTCAAAAGTGGATAGGTGACAGTTATCATGTAGAGCCTAATAAGAGAAAATAAGAAACTACTACCTATGGATGGGTAAGAGAATATGGGTAAAAATGGGAAATACATAGGTGAAATAACAATATTCTTTTATAATAAATTTTTTTTTAAAAAATGAACGTTTAGGGGGATACCATTCGTCCATTTTGCTTTTCGATCATTGGTTTTCTTCTTCTTTTTTTTTTTTGGTTGTCAAAACGTGATAGGAATAAAAATTTAGTGGCTCTAGAAATCACCCAAATCACTATAGGCTGCAGGCGAAGGCAAAAAAAAAAAAAAAAAAAAAAAAAAAGGAGAGAGAGAGAGAGAGAGAAGATTTTGTTCAAGGACACAAATTTAGAGACATCCAATAAAATTGAAATGATACAATAAAGATTAATATGGCTCTAGGGGGCGTTCGGCTCTGTGGTTACATGGGTCACTCCAGAATGTGTATTACGCTTTATTTTGACAGGCTTGAAGATTGTGTGGAATAAAGGAATTTCTAAGATCATGGTGAAGTCAGACTACGCCATCAGATGTATTTTGAGCATTGATGATGAAAAACACCCAATGACTACTGTCATTCAGGACTACAAGAACCTCATGAATAGAGAGTGGAACTTTTCTATTGGATACACCTTGAAGGAAGACAATGTATGTACAGATTTCTTTGCCGACAAAGGCGAAGCTCAGACTATGAGATTGGCGCTTCTAATATTCTAAACCAACCACCTATGGAAATGACCTCCTACTTGTTAACAGACATGGCTTCTGCCTCTTTTATTAGGCGTTAGTGAATTGTATCCACTTAACCAAAGAAAGAAAAAAAAAATTTAATACGGCTCTAGATAAAGACATTGATTTCGATTAGAGCACAGAGACCAACAAGCATAAATGTATTGGAATGGGATTGCAACCAAAGTTGGATATAGTCCCCAAGGTGAGCTAGCAACCACTTTGCGAGGGGTTGTCCGCAATTTAAGGATAGAGAGTGGGTCAGGTGGTTCTAGAACCCCAAGGTGAGCTAGCAACCACTTTGCCAGAGGTTGTCCGCAATTCAAGGATGGAGAGTGGGTCAGGTCGTTCTAGAAATCATTTTTTTATAAACAATTAATATATTACTAAAAAAAGGCTAATGTTTCCATCTCCTTCAACCTTATCTGTGGAGATAACCTCCTCAGGTAAAGAGGTGATTGAGATGGAACCAAAGCGATTACAATGAACAGCCCACTCGGCAAGCAAGTGTGTAGCATTGTTCGCAAGCCTAGACACACAACACGCCACCCACAGGGGGTACAATTAAGCATAACTTTTATATCATACAAAACAGAATGGATGGCCCAATGAAGTTGAATAATCTAGTCCTGAATAGGATCAAGAACCATAATAGCATCCCCTCAACCATGATCATTGAACAACCCAAACTGCGTGTTTTACTCAGCCCAAGACATAAAGCTTTGCCTTTAGCCACAAAGGGATCAAGGTGGTTCTAGAAATCTTGCTTGGGCACATTGATAACCCGAGGGGGGGCCAGCTGACATCCTTCTTCTTCGGACTAATTTTTTCAAAAAATTAAAAGTAAATTATATTTACATCCTTTCTAAAATCTTATAATTACAAATATACCCTTTCTTGTTTTTGAAATTGCACTAACTCTTCCCATCAGAGTTATTTCTTTAACGCTGTTAACAACACAAATAAAATGACACAAATGCCCTTAATAAAACATATCATTTAAATAAATTCTTATTTTTATTTTATTTTTTTAATCCCACCTAAACAAAATGCAATGCTTGGAAACTATAC
Source organism: Liquidambar formosana (assembly GCA_039720395.1). Lineage (NCBI taxonomy): Eukaryota > Viridiplantae > Streptophyta > Magnoliopsida > Saxifragales > Altingiaceae > Liquidambar > Liquidambar formosana. The sequence goes on from CM077827.1 coordinate 9,504,843, forward strand.
AAAACATAAGGTAAAGAATCAAATCCAATAGTAAATAAGACTAAGAAGAGAGGAGAACAAAGGAGAAATATTAATATATATATATATATATATATATATATATATATATATATATATATTAATTAGTAGTAATCTTTTGATAAATAAACAAGTTTCAAATTTTGAGTGAGATTCACGACACATCTTTGCGCCCTTTGTGTTTAGTTGTCTAGAAAATTGTGGAATATAGATGAATTTTTTTTAATTTTATGCTCATGTTTCTAAAATGAAAAATTATTGTACTTGATGATCTATTCTTATTGTTTTATTAATCTAGGGGTAAGTTTTGTGTTTTAGGAAAAACTAAGGCAGACATCACTTAACTTGGACAAAGTTATTAACAGCAGTTAAAGGAAGGGGTGTCCTTATAGTTTATTTTGTAAAGTTAAAGGTGACAATATAATTTCATAAACAAATTGAGATGTATCTGTAATTGTCAGATTTTAAAAGAATGGAAGTGTAATTTACCCAAAAATAAATAAATTTATTTACTCAAGATTGGGTAATCTGATTCTAGCTTGATCTGTTTACGGTCTACTTATTAAAATAAACAAGTTGTATGACCCAAAGAAAAAAAACAAGAAAGCAACTTGGGTGACTGGCCCTTGAGCATAATAGTATGTCTCGTCCGTGATTGTAAAAAATCCGCAATCAATAAATGTACATCAAAAGTGGTAGCCATCTGCATGATCGCTAATTTATAGGAGGAAACTACGATGGCAAAGTTAGAGATGGACTCTAAAGGCATAAATAGGAGCGTCGACGTATCTTCAAACGAGGAGTGTCGGCATACATTCTTTTTTTTTTTTTTTTTTTTTCTCTTTTCTTGTATTTTATACTTATATATACATATTTATTTATAGAATTATTATTAAAAAAACTCTTATAACATGAGAGTATAATAATAAAAACACTCATTTTAGAGAACTAATCTCGAAATAGCCCCAAGTAGGTTTGAAATTCTTGTATTTATTTTTATTTTATTAACCCGGAGAAAAGTGAATAAAATGTTCAATATTATAATGGCTCCAGTAATTATTGAACTGGAAAGTAAAATTCAAATGCCTTTTATCGAAAAAATCTTACAAGCACAACCTTTTCTTATTTCTTTTATTTTTTTTTGGGGGGGGGGGGGGGGGGGGGGGTTGGGTAAAAAACTAAAAATAAGAGACATAACTTTCGAGTCACGACTTCCATCATTAATTCTTGAGGTCAGGTCCGCTCTACCGAAATCTGAATGCCTGCAGCACAAGTGCTAACCGCTAAGGCAAGTAAAGTATCCAAGAAAGGGTTTTGGTGATAATTGGTTTAAATTAAATTTTAATAGATTAATTAAAAAATAAAAAGCCATACCATTAATAATTAGAGATTATTGTGATCAAGCTATTATCATGTAGTTAATGTGGTTTTTTTTTTTTGATAAGCAAATGATTGTAGATTAAGAAGAAAGCTCAGGTTCATTCCTAATCTCCCCTTCCTCAAACAAGACAGAGCGAGGTAAATCGGAGATAGGTATTGAACCAAAGAGTTTACAGTGGGCTGCCCAGTGGGACAGTTCATGGGCAGCAGAATTGGCTCTTCTAAGAATACAATTAACAACAGACATATTAAAATAAGCTAACAAAATTCTAGCATCCATAATAAGTGAAGCAATAAGCCAAGGGGATTGGGCATCACAGGTACGAATGGGCTCAAGCACAAGAGAAGCATCCCCTTCCAAAACAATATTAATAAACGCGCACTCTTTAGCTGACAACAAAGCAAGACAAGCTGCCTTAGCTTCCGCCATCTGAGGATCCAAAAAGAGGAGGAAGGAGATCGTGGGAGTGAAGAGTCCTTGCTCCAAGCAATGAAGTGTTCAGTAGCCACTTTATCAATCTGAAGGAGAAGAGATTTTGGATCAATCACCTCTTTGTTAAATATCAATTTATTACGGGTGAACCATAAGAGATCCATCAAAACAACTGCAAAGATGAGGAAGCGATGAGCTTCAATATGAGGTAATCGAAGGCTAGGTCCATTGGTGAGGATCAAGCATAGCCACTCTACCAAATTCAAGTGACTAAAAGCAGTCAACCGAAGGGACCAGGTAGAGTTCATCCATAGAATCTCAACTACTTTGCACTCCATAAAGAGGTGGTGAGAAGATTCCACAGCAGCATGACAAAGACGGCACAAAGAGTCTTCAATTGGGAATCTACGACCAATAACCTCACAGACTGGTAAAATATCCCACATAACTTTCCAAAGAAAATGCTTGAAACATTCATGAATCTTAGCATTCCAGAAAGCATTCTAAATATCTTTAGAACAAGGATTGAAGCCAATAGGACGGTCTTGGAGACTAGTAAGATAAGTTGACTTAACAGAAAAATCACCTTTAGGGTTAGGGATCCAAGCCCAACGATCTAGAGAAAGATTAGGTGAAATCTAAATACGCAGTATGCCATCCACAACTAGGTTCAAAAACCAGATTAAGCTTGTCCAAATCCCACACCCAATTGGGCTTAATAATAAAATCAGATACCAAATTCAAACCAAGTTCACGCTCACCCCTAGGAATGGAGCGAAAACCAGGATAAAAAGGAACCCAAGGATCCTTCCAGATATCAATGTTGGAGCCATCGCCAACCAAAAAACTGTTAGATAGGTGCCCAAAATCCAATCATTTAATGGAATTTTTTGGGACGTATGAACAATGTTTATTTCATTTATTACTGTTAATCAATAAAAGGTCAAGTTTTATTATCATGTTTATTTGGGTTTGCATGATGAGTCCATAGGATAATTGTAGAGGGAATGATAGCTTAAAGAGTTGAGATAAGAGACTCATTCTTCTCTATACATTAATTCTAAAATGTTCCTAGCTGTAGGTTTATCAACTGGGCATTGATAAACCAAATTAAGTTAGCACAGGTTATGTTTGCTCGATGAGGAGGATGGCTAATCTCGAACCATTTGTGTAGAGACACTAAAGCAAACCTGTGGGTGCTTATTAGAGAACAAGTTCACTGAACGTGACCAACATTAGAGTATGTTATATGGAGTTTTACTACATATCAAATAACATCTCCTAGTTATAGTGATGTAACTAATCCTTTGACCTAAGGCACTATTGATATCTTGTATATGGGTTGTTAGGGTTTAATGATGCAGAGTGTGGGTTCTAACCATTAACTTACAAATGTATTCATTGGCCCTAGTAAGTCATGTATGGAGGTATGTGAGTGTACAATAAGGGATCTATCACTCCCAATAAAGAGAGTAATGCCCTATGCTATCTTCTTGGATATGACTCATTCAAGTCTTTGGCCAAAGTAAGGGTGACTCGAGAAAAGGTTTTCTTAAGTGCACCATCATGAGTAGATATCTAGATGGATTCATAGGATTGAGTTAGGGGTTCGACAAACTTCCATACCCTATTAACTTAATTGGGGCATTAGTTGGTAGAGGGATTGAATTGCATTTAACTATAGCTGAAGGGTTCACTGTATATATATATCTTCACTCTATCTAGGTTGCGTCATGATATATTGCTAGATATCACTCATAACTAGTAGGGACCTTGATAACATTAATGTTTTTCAAGTAATTGGAAAGAGTTCCAATTGAACCCAATTAGATGCAAGATGTTCCATTAGGGTATTATGAATGCCCAATCCTACTACTAGATAGTCGTGAACCCAAGAGGTCACACACCTATAAGCTTAAGGGCATTTAGGGATTTATAATATGGGCAAATATCAAATTAAATGTTTAATTTGACAACCTATGTAATAAATGTTATTGATAGGGTTAAAAGTACAACTATTAGATAATTGTATAACAAATTTAAAGGGATAATTTCCCATATGGCTGGCCAATATTTTGAATATGAGATAAAGATATGCTAGCACATATCTTCTCAAATATATTTGATAAGGTTGGTTGGCAGCCCTATATTTTATCTCTACGTACGTTCTTTTCTTTTAAGAGACTTCTCCATAGTTGAGACTTGAGAGAAAGTAGAGAGAAAATCCCTTGAGTGCTAAAGCTTGGTGTGGATACTCTTGGAGGCTTTCATACGTTTGGAGCTTGATCATTTTTTGCATCTTAAGGACCATATGTAAGTATCCCTAAACCCTCTTGATAGATTAGGGTTTGTATATCATGTATAGACCATGAAAGTGATCAAGGGTTTATAGTTTTTCCCATTCAAAATTGTTTTGATATCAAATTGTTGCTTCCTCTTCGTAAGAGAAAAATCTTTCAAAAACACATACCTTTGGAGAGAAAAGTGTTACACTTAAGAAGCCCTTTCCAAAGCCAAGAATCTTTAGAGGAAGATTGGGCATGCAAGAACTGAGTGGTGCAGCAATATTTGGCTCTAAGCATACGAGCCCAGATGCTATCATTCTCCACACAAAATCAGAACATCCCTTGAGTGCTAAAGCTTGGTGTGGATACTCTTGGAGGCTTTCATACGTTTGGAGCTTGATCATTTTTTGCGTCTTAAGGACCATATGTAAGTATTCCTAAACCCTCTTGATAGATTAGGATTTGTATGTGATAATAGCTTAAAATTGCATTAATATTATACTTTTAGTAGGCATTATCACATTTATTTGGCACTTAATTCCACATTTTACACATTATACAAGAATTCTCTTGATACATGCTCTTATGCTTAAAGTGGTGTATTAATGTGTGTTTTATTTTTGTAGGAAGCCAATTCCCTATGGTCAAGCATTCTTTATTTATTTGGAAATATATGGAAGCTTTGCAAGGTTGAAGTGTATTAATTTTAGAAGAATTTAGCAAAGAAATTGGCAACCCCAAAGTTGGAAAGAAGATTAAAAAGGAAGTTTGGAGCAGTTACCGTATTTTGGTCATAACTTTTGACTCCGAAGTCCAATTAATGCGAAATTAGTGTCCTTAGAAATCTAATTTGAAGCCCTACAATATTGTATTTCACGAAGTTTTCGTGATTTCAATGTTTAGTAGGTCAAAAACGGGTTACAAGTTAGCCCTGCTGGAAAAAACCGGGATTCCCAATTTGCTTCCTAATTTTTCTCCTCTTTCTCTTGGAAACCCTAAGATCACATGGAAAGGAAAAGGTGACTGCACCTCTATATATTACTTCTCTTCTTCTCTTTTACACCCACCTCTCTCTTGTTCTTCTTTTTCTACCTCTGTTTAGTTTTCTAGTTTTCAATTATCATGAGTAGCTAAACTTTTTGCTAAGGTTAGGAGTAAAGCCACAACAATTATTTGGTATTTGTTTAATGACTCTTTCATGGATTTAATGTAAGATTTTATAGTTTTAATTGATTTTGATTATTTTGAAAAGTATTTATTCTGTATAATTCTTTTATTTATCGTTAACTCCGGGTACAGTGAATGCTTAGAATTCCCTGCGAATTAAATTACTAGTTTTCTCATGCAATAAATCAATCAACCTTATGAATCCATATTTTTAGAATTGTTTTGAATAAAATTAATTGTTAAATCATCCGACTGGGATCATCCTTCGTATGAATCTCAGTTGAGTTATAAAATTGAGTCATTAGCAAATATCTAATACTTGTTCTGAGTGGACCTCTGAACCTTAGTGCTTTTAAATTATTATTTTCAATCAAACTAATTCTCTGCAACCAAGCAACTAAATTTCTAAAATCTTTTCTCAATCTTTTCTGCTAATTATTCCCCTTTCCTGTGGTTCGACCTCGGACTCACCGAGAATTTATTACTTCGCGACATCCTGCACTTGGGAGCATTATTAAAGTCGCAGCAGTATATCATGTATAGACCATGAAAGTGATCAAGGGTTTATAGTTTTTCTCATTCAAAATTGTTTTGATATTTAATTTTTGCTTCCGCTTCGTAAGAGAAAAATCTTTCAAAAACACATACTTTTGGAGAGAAAAGTGTTACACTTAAGAAGGCCTTTCCAAAGCCAAGAATCTTCAGAGGAAGATTGGGCATGCAAGAACTGAGTGGTGCAACAATATTTGGCTCTAAGCATACGAGCCCAGATGCTATCATTCTCCACACAAAATTTCCACCCCAACTTGGCCAATAAAGCTTTATTCATATTAAACGATTTTCTAAAACCCAACCTACCAGCACTCTTCGGGCAACAAAGCGATTCCCAAGATTTAAGATACAAACCTTTGCTATTAGAATTATAAAAACCCCACCAAAAATCAGGAAACCTGGCATCCAGTGTCTGACAAACTCTTTTTGGCAAAAGAAAAGGAGTCATGGAATAATTAGGAAGAGCAGAAGCTACCGATCTAATGAGGGTCGATCTCCCTGCTTGAGACAAGGTTTTTGCCTTCCAACCACAAATGCGATTTTGAACTTTTTCAACAATAGCCCCGAAGGAAGTCGATTTGGAATGGCCAGAGAACAAAAGAAGACCCAAGTATTTGGAGTTGGGGGAGGCCTTGCACAAATGAAGTGTGGAGCACAAGGTGGCAGCTGCTTGACCTCTAAAATTCTTACTAAAGTGAACTCGAGACTTATCCCTATTGATGGTTTGTCTAGACCAAGCCTCATATGTTTTCAGACAGCCAATAATGGCACTAGCTTCACCAACATTGGCTCTACTAAATAAAAACAAATCATCAGCAAAAAGAACATGGGAGATAGCAGGACTCCCTCTGTAAATCTTAATACCATGAATATCACCACCATCTTCAGCACGCAAAAGCAATTATGATAGGACCTCAGAACACAAAATGAACAAGAAGGGAGATAAGAGATCACCTTGCCTAAGACCTCGTTGAGGAGAAAACAAACCAATCGGTCCTCCATTAATAATAGTGGAGAAGGAAGTAGTAGAGATGCATTGACTAATCCAGTTAACCCAAGTACTATTGAAGCCAAAACACCTTAGGACCTCCAAAAGAAAAGACCATTCAATCTTGTCATATGCACGTTCCATGTCAACCTTGATAGCCATCAGCCCACCTTTACCAGATTTATTCTTCATAGCATGTAGGATTTCATGAACCATAATGGAGTTATCAGAGATGCAGTGTCCATGGACGAAAGCAGCTTGAAGGGGTGATATGAGGTTGCTCAAAAGAGGTTGCAATATATTAGAAAGAATTTTTGCAATACATTTGTATATAACATTACACAGACTAATAGGTCGAAAATGCTTAACCTGATAAGTAGAAGAGGTCTTAGGAATTAAAGCAATGTTAGTGTGATTCAATTGCCTTAACATGAACCCTCCCAAAAAGAAACTCCTAACAGTGGCAATAACATCATCTTTAATAATAGACCAATAATGCTTATAAAACAGAGCAGACATACCATCAGGACCAGGAGCTTTACAAGAGCCCATATGGAAAATGACATTCCGAATCTCAGCTTCATCAGAAATAAGACAAAGTGACTCATTCTCCACTTCAGAAATACACCGAGGTAGAGGTAATAGTTCCTAAAATGAAAACTATTGCTCTTTGAAATGGTATTTTGTTTGCTAAGATAAAAGATATTAAAAATCTTCATATCGAAGGTTATTCTAAAATTGTTATAAATAATCTTTGTAATTTGGAGAGATGTCTTTGGAATATTTATAGTATTTTAAATGATTGTCATAGAATCATTTTAGATAATAATATGAATATTAAAATTAGTCATATATTTAGGGAAGGAAATAAGGCAGCTGATCTTATTGCTAGTTTAGGTCATCAGATTCAAAGTACTCAAATTTGGGAGAAGAACCTTCCTACAGAAATTTTGGTCACTATTTTAGAAGATTTAGTTCGTCGTATATGTATTAGAAGGTGTTGATCTTATTTCATCTACCAAAAAAAATAAAAAGGTATCCATGAAAGAGTCAAGCTAAAGCAATGGGAAATATAGACTGTACTTATGACTATATTAATGATTAATTGGGATTTAGGGACACAAATTTATAAAATAATTTTTTTTATAATTTGTGGGACTTTTTGGAAAAAAGTCATAGTTAAATTCAACCTTCTTCATATACGTGATGATCATTAAATATCAAATTAGACTGGAGATTATAAACCACTTAATACATAAATATGATATTTTTTATTAGTTAAAATGTACTCATTGCTGGCCACTTTGGTATATGGGCTTACTAGAATGGACCCGCGCGATGCGTGGGAACCAAACAATAACTTCATTTAAATACTTATATTTAACAATCAATGTGAAATAAAAAAAAAAAATGATTAAACTTAAGTGATCAAGTTTTCAAATTTATAAAACAACCCTTTAATATTAATTTTATAGTCAAGATTATTTTTTTGACGACTTATATTAGAGGAATTAGAGGGAAGCTTGTACAGGGGGAAGGGAAGAAAAAAAAGAAAAGAAAAGAAAAGAAAAGAAGGGATAGGTGAGAAGAAGAGGGAGAGCAAGGCTATACGGAGGAAGAAAAAAATAAAATGTAATAAACAGATAAGGCATTTTACTATTCATCCACTGTTCACAACACATTTTGTGAGAGCTTTTACTATTCATACATAGTTTATGCCACAATTTGTGAGAGTTTTTATTGTTCATCCACTATTCATGCTGCATTGATAGTTAGTTTGTAGCAAGTTGATTATCAACTTTTCAGTTTTTCAATGTGGTGAATCATATCACGTTGATAGTCAGTTTGTCGCAAGTTGACTATCAACTTTTCAACTTTTCTAATTGATGAGACAGCCGTTCTCAAGTTTTGTGAAGCTTATCATATCACGTTGATAGTTAGTTTGTAGCAAGTTGATTATCAACTTTTTAACATTTTGTTGTGAAGCATATTACATTGATAGTCATTGTGTAGCAAGTTGACAATCAACTTTTCAACTTTTCTAATTGATCAGAGAGCCATTCTCGAGCTTTGTGAAGCATATCACGTTGATAGTCAGTTTGTTACAAATTGACAATCAATTTCTCAACTTTTTCTCCCATTGATCAAGCAACCTTTTCTTCTTTGTTATTGCGGAATTACCTTTTTGCCCTGCTCAATTCATCTTTTTAGCGTTTTTATTACTTGGTTTTTTGGTCTTTTGGGTACAATAAAAGGAACTGCTGGCATCATTATGTGGGGCCAAAGTGAATGAGAGAAAGGGATTTTGGAGGGAATGGTTATGCACTTGCCACGTCACCCATTGCTGATGTCATCATAACTCTTAATTATAATATGTAATAGATATGGACTGCAATCCCGCATTGCTCGATTTGGATTCAATGGGCACAATTTGTATATACGAAAAGATGTTCACCACTTTATTTGTTTGGTGTAATGTGTGATAGTTGTGCTAAGGATATTTAATTCAATGATAAATTTCATTAAATATAAATCAACAAAATTATTGAAAAAATTTGTAAAGAATAATCAACAATTTATAAAACCTTTTCCACTATTATCATTGGTTTAATTATATATTTATAGGTGGGAATAAGGTGGCCCATGGGCTCGCAAGGCATGCTAAGAATGTGGAGGGTTCTATGGTATGGATAGAGAAAGTTCCTTGCGTTGTTAAGGATCAATATTTGTCTGAACTGTTTCAATGTTCTTCTTAATTGTATGACGAAAATACTTGCCTCTACCCTTGGGTGGAAGAATTCCTTTCCTCCGCTCACTCATATTTTACCACTTATCTAAATAAAGAAGGAGAATTGATTGTGTACATGCATTCTTATGTTTACATAATTGGGAACACGTTTTCATAAATCTATATTTGAGTGTCACATGTTTATATTAACATAAATGTGTCTCCATGTATCCATATTAGCTTATTTGTTTGTTAGTATTTTTAAATTCATATTTTTGTAAAATATTTATGACACGTGTCAGAAAATGAATGGAGGTGGAGAGGAACTCCTTCACCCTAAGGTGGAGGCAAATAGTGTCCATAGTATGATCGCTTTCAATCAAAAAAATAAAAAATAAAAAATTATATATTTATAGGAATAAGAATTTCTTAAACCAATTATTATTACATTATCTTTTAACAAAAAAAATACTAAAGACATTGAAAAAGTACTCAACATTACATTTAATTTGTCCTAGTAAATGTTCCAAGCTGGCTACCATTACGGGCTACTTTGATTAGAAGCATCCATGCGGAACTCATTATACCTTGGGTCCCAAATTCCTATTATTGCATCCCCCGCCATGTGTAGTACTATTCGCACCACCTTTCATAAAATTTTTTATTTTTTTATTTTGGAAAATATATATTTTAAGTTTGAAAATATCAACACTATGTCAATGAAGAAATTAAAATATTTTCTTATAAGCATCTAAACCACTTGCAAGTTGCAACCTCGCGTAAATCATGGAAGGGAGTCGGCGAAGGGAAGAACAATTCTTTGTCCACCTTTCATGTTTCTTTTAATTTGTGTGAAGGGGATGGATATCTACAGAATTGTTGACTCAATCAATAATTAAAATAAAATAGGATAAATTATATGAAACCCTCGTGAATTATAGGGACGTTTTGTGGGTCCGTTTTTCACAAAACCTCCCTATACTATAAAATTGAACAAATTACCCCATAAACTATCAAATTGTTACACTTTGCTCCCTTCTTTTTTGTTTTTTTTTTTCTTTTGGAAATCTAATTAAAATACATCATATGATCTTCATTTGATAGCATTAAATGGATTTAATGTATAAACATGACTTCTATAATTGATTTATGTATTAAATTTGACAAAAATAGATTATAAATTTTTTGATAATTTAGTAAACTATGCATTAAATTCAGAGAAATTAGCAAAATGTGACAATTTAAAAGTTTAAGGGGTTATTTGTTCAGTTTTAAAGTATAGAGGGGTTATGTAAAAATGGACCAATAATGAGAGTTTTGTGTAATTTACCTAGTAAAATGATTATTATTTTTATTATGACGGCACAGTCATGATACAACGGTTGACATTTTCACTGTAGGGATTTCTTCATTTTTGAGATAACTACAATGTTTGATTAAAAAAAAATAATTTTCCTATTGATGTCTGTATAATAATTGCAGTTCATTTCTAGTCACCACTATTTTTAAGTACATATTTAACACATTTGCAACATATCGATCTAGAGAAATTTATTTTATATATACTTAAAAATAATGGTCACTAGAAATTTATTTTATAAAATAATTTTTGAAAAATTTCTATTAATTTTTTATGTTTCCTTTTGAAAATTCATCCTTCATGGCCCCCAATGAAAAAGTTGGTGGCCTAAATGGCCGACCTCTGACTATCCTCTATTAATCCGGAGGTGTTCCATTATAGGTAGCCGTTGATGATCATAATTAATTTGCAAGCTTGGGGACCCAAAATACAATCTTCAAGATTTGAACCAGTTGCCAAACAGACCCTTAAAGGTTATGTGATTATTATATCTTACATTTTTTTTCCCCCTTACTTCCTACATTGTACACCTTTTGATGTGATATGGAATGGCTTACAAGCAGAGGTGAAGGGACAGAAACTCACTTTTTTTTTCCCTTCAGCTGCAAGTTGGATGCCAGTAGTGCCATGTTTGGTAGCCATACAATCCAACGTTAGATCCGTCATCTATCTCCAACCACATATGATCCTCCTGTTTCCTCTTTAACCAACATTTTAGAACTTATGCATGCTGCTGCCCATGTGGGTGGCTACTCTGTCTCTGTCTCTGTCTCTCTCTCTCTCTCTCTCTCTCTCTCTCTCACACACACACACACACACACACATATACATAAAGGTTCTTCACTGCCTGAAGAAAATAAATTCCAATCAGATGATCTAAAATTTTTATATTAATGATGCTGCCAAAGAAAACCAAAAGAAGATGATGTCATTACTAATTTTTTTGATTTGCTGATAACATGGTAACGTTTGTATGGGTAGTGTGATAATACTAAATTTGTTTTTGATCCTTGATTGCTTTTTTTAAATTTTTTTTTCTTTAATGATGTGGTAATAACACAATAACACATGGAACATATAATAATGCCATGTAAATAGTAACCTCATGTCATATGAATAGCTACATTATTAGATAAAAATTAGGAAAAAGATTAGGGATTAACAGCATATTCCTAATACTAAATTATCTCATGGGAAATTGAAACTCCCTAGCCCCCCAAAAAAAATTAAATTAAATTAAAGGAAAAAACAAATAAAAGAAAAAACTTCTTGTCCAGAAAATCATCTTCCAATTACTAGCAAAATAAACAATTGATTATGAATCATTCAATGCCGTAAGTGTGCCAAAGGTTGTCTAAAGCCAGTCCATTAATATAAAAGCACATGGGGTTGGCATTGAGTGATCATTAAGGGCCTATTTGGTTGTTCAATTCGGAATTAAACAATTCAAGAAATTTTACATAGTATAGAAGACACAATTCATCATCACAAATAAGAGTAGAAATTCAAAATAGTGAGATTTCATGAATTCCTTAGAATTGATTCTATAACATCAACTATATTGATAACTCAACATTTTAAAATATTCTAATTTAAGGTAATAAATTTATGCTTTCAATCTTATGTAAAATTCCTTGAATTGTTTAATTTCGAATTGGAAAACCAAATAGGCCCTAAGTTTATCTTAGGACACCACGTAAGGTAAGGTGTAATGTTATAAAAAACCTAGGACTGCAACTTGGGCAAGATTAATATTGGCTTGAGCTACAATCTTGAACAGATCATCACGTGTTGATATAAGTTATATCAGTACCATGCGTGCATTGGCCTAATATACCCCGTAACCTACTAGTGCACGAGGTATAATTTTCAATATGAGTGTTAATATAGGTTATAACAGCACATGTTCACCTGATCATCATCCTATATATATATATATATATATATATAGAGAGAGAGAGAGAGAGAGAGAGAGGAAACTGATCGAGGATGGGATATATCCAGATGGATTCGCACCTGATATTTTCATACAAGTGCAATATCTAATCAAACCTAAGGTAGCTCAAACAATTTGATCACTTGACAGTTGGCACTAAGTGCAGTCTACACTTTGCTTTGTCCTACAAAAGTTGGCCAAATCAGATAAACTTCCAATATCATTGTAAATGAACCAACGTTGACATAATGTTTAATTATGACTTACCCAAAAAAAAAAAAAAAAAAGTTTAATTATGTATTATGGTTGAATGTTGAAACAGTTAAAAAAGTGGAAGCACCTTTTTTACCCCCAAGCCAACTATAGAATCATCTTCAACAGCCTTACCTGTCCAAAAATAAAATGGCGAAGAAACATTTTCAATCATTGAACCTTTGGCATAGAAGTTCAGCCGGCAGTCACCGCCATTAGCATAGCTGTCATCCTTTCTTTTCCTTTTTCCTTTTTGGTTAAGAGCTGTCATCCTTACATTACGCTCTATAAAAGGTCAAGAAAACATTTTTCTTGGATTTTTCACCGACTTCTATTCCTAGGAAGACATTTACGGCTTTATCCTCTGGTAATTGTATAATGACCTAATAGAAGTTTATATTGTCCTATACTGAGTTCATTAATTTATCTTCATAGACATATACTAAAATCGAGGTTAGGATTCGTATAGAGTTGATTGGATGAAAAAAAAAATTAAAAATATGAATCCATTTTCTCTCTCACCGTCTTGTTTTGTTTGCACCCATTTCACTTATGAAAAATATAATAGAGGTTAATCGGCTGCAACTTCGCCCGGTAGAATCAGGACAAGCATGCAAGGTGGGCAGAAATTCAAGTGGTCTAATAGTGAGTTTAATTGCCTTATCCAAAAGATACACGTCTATCTAACAATTTAAGGGTAAGCCATAACAAAACTCTTTAATATTTGACCTCTTTTTACGTAATTCTTTAAAAAAAAAAAAATTGTAATATATTCTTAGACAGCTTATAAATTTAGAAATCTATGCATTGTTAAAATTTCACGAATAGCAATTAATAGTGGTACTAATTGTAAAATTTGTAGGTTGGTTGGGAGACATTGCAACTATTTTTCTTTAGAGGGTTATGTGAAAAAAAGCTAAACATTAAGGGGGTTTCTTGTAGGTTACACAAAATTTAACTTGGTTTGATTAATAGACATTAAACTTTATTTATTTATTTATTTATTTTACCATTTTATAATACTTTCCAAATTTACTTAATTGAAAATTTGGTACCAAAAAAAAAAAAAAAAACCCACGTATGTATTGCGTTTGCCCCCCCATTTAATCCTAATTACAACAATACAACTCAAACCATTTCAAATTATTATTACTAGTAATCGGGCACACGCGATGCATGTATAACACATCTTTTCAAATTTCCATTTTATCAGTGGAACGGTTATGTCAGTTTCTAAATTTCTTAAACCGCATTTGTGTGTGGGGGAGAGAATTAAGAGGAAACAGATTATAGTGAGTTTTTAAAAGTTGGTAAAATTATCAAATCGTCTCTTAACTTCATTAGCTTGTATGGGTGTTTTAGTATTTTCAGGTGCAATCTAACTACAAAGGGAATTGACTTTATATAGTAGTATAGATATGGAGTAATTACATAGAAGGAACCCTACACCCTATCTCAAGGATAGGTCCTCCCAATCTCTGTTTTTCTGGGATCCAGACTTGAGTCCATAACATCTCTCTTACAAAAGAGGGCTAAACCAGTGCAAATTATGTAGTGGTGAAAATTGAGTCAAACCCAAAATGGAGACTCACTTTACATAATCAAGCAATACAAGCAATAGCCACCAAGTATTAGTCAATAAAATCCAGAAGCATTAGTTTACTAACCCTAAGGTAAGACCTTCAAAGTGGTTTGAAAACTTCGAATTAGTCTAAGTGGTAATTATATTATGTTGAAAGCCACCTAATGCCTACGTGATTTATGTGAAGAAAAAAAAAATTCATAGTGCAGTCACATTAAACCCATATAATTAAAGTCAATAGCCTCATGGCTTAGTAGTACTTTTCTTCCCCTATGTGGGGGGAGGTCGTAGGTTTGAGTCATAGTTTAGATATTTGTTGATGCAATGAATTTCTTATTCATGTTACCCCCAAAAAAAAAAAAAATCATATAAAAAGGGGACCTACCTAAACATTAATGCATTCCCCAAGCCATTAGTTAGCTAAATTCATATTTGAAGGCCACCAAAAATTAAACTGGTCCAGATTCAATTGAAAAGAAGGTGGTAAATTAGAAAATTCACCTAATTGCTAAGTGACATGCTCAGTAGTCAGTAGTATTTGGAATAAAACCCCCAAGTTACCATGTGACAAGCATATAATTCGGATCTATTCTTTTACTGGTTTTGAAGTTAATGGTAGGAAATTGCCACGTGCATTATGTAGGGTCTATTTTGAGTGGCTTTGAAGTAGAGGGTATTAAAGTGAAAATAAACATAAAATTCAGAATAATTTTCTGTAATTTAAGCTTAAAAGAATACAATAATCAAATTTTTAAGAATACATATCACATAAAGACTTATATTTATTATTTAGACATATGTCTATCTTATAAAATATGTTCTCAGTTTTTTAGAATTTCATATCTTATTTTAAGATCCATACGTATCTAAAAATTGAACACTTGTCCAATATAAACTTTGATGGGAAAAAATTTACGTACAATAATAATATTTCTTCATCATACTAATGTCGTATTATATGGGTCACCCACACAAGATTTCATAATTCTCATAGTTTTGAATTTACCTTATCCATATTGTAAAAAAAAGAAAAAGAAAAAAAAAAGGAGTGGTTATTGCTACCACAAAATTTCTTAAGCACCCCTTTTTATTTTAAAATTTTAAAGTTTTAAGAAAAATATAAAAGGTTTTTATGAAAACTGATTGTCCCGCCTATTAGAAAATACTATTTTAAACAACTTTATAAAATAAATTTTTTTAAGGGTAAATTACTCTGACACCCCCTCTAGATTTTGACAATAACAGATGCACCCCCTCACCTTTTAAAAATTACACTGTCACCTCCTCTCAATTTTGTCGGATAACAGACGTTAACTTAGCATTTAAAATGTCTAAAATACCCTTTATTAAACAAAGATACCTTTACCAGTCTAGAGGGAAATTTATGGGCCAATTGTACAAAACGTATCATTTTAAACTACATTTAAGCAAAATGATGCATTTTAAACTACATTTATTCTGTGTATTTGGCTTAATTTGGGACATGTATTGTTATTGTGTTCACCTTATTATTGTATGGTGTAATCAAAATATAGTTAATGTAACTTGTGACATACAGGTTGGGCATTGGGCGTTAATGCATTTTGCCTTACTCACAACTTATGCCAAGGCAAAATTGATAGGGCTCTAGTTGAAGGAAGTGGTTACAAAATTGGAGCCTTAGCTTGGTGAAGGGGTGGACGAATGTGCTGGGTTTTTTTTGTTTTAATGTACTACAATCATTAAAAAATAAGGATAGTTTAGGTATTTTAAACAAGTTTGGGCATTCCTCACCCGGTCTTATTAGAGTTATTGACGGTAGTGTAAGGGAAGGGGGTGTTTTTGTAGGTTATTTTGTAAAGTAGGGGTGTTAATGTAATTTTAGAAAGGTGAAAGGGTGCATCTGTTTTTTTCTGAATCTAAAGGGGTGTCAGCGTAATTTACCCTTTTTTTAAGAGCTGTCATTTAAATAGACTTTTTGAACATTTTTCATGAAAAGTTCTATAAAAATGAAAAAAAAAAATTGTAAATATCAAAAAGTTTACTTAAAAGACAGATTTTGAAAAAAACTTTATTTTACAAAGTTGTTTAAAATGATGTTTTCTAGTTAGTACGTGATTGGTTTTTATAAAAACTTTTTATATTTTTCATAAAATCTTTAAATTTTAATACAAATGAAAATGTTTAGAAAATTTTATAATGGCAATAGCAATGGCAATGACAATGGCTTGCGCACACACAAAAGATAAAAAGAAAAAAGAAAAAAATAGTGCTAAGAAAGTCCATTGAAATACATTAAAAAGATACTGCATTGTGCACGAGGAATCAGGATCAAGAGGTATATGCGGCAAAATTTAACGCATAATGAAAATAATGCGTGTCTTTAACGTTTCTTTTACGTGTGCACTATAAATTCAAAATTAATTAAGGACATGGTAGTTATCAATGTAAAAGATGAGGGACAGTTAGGGCCACAAGAAGCAATGGCATATTGTAATTATCTTCACGTACTTGGTGTTCTCGTACTATATTCTGTGACCGTTTCTCGAATCTTTATACGTGTCGCCCTCTCCACCTGCCCAGAAAAGTTGTCAGACCAACGGCTCATCATTTGTCGTCTTGTGCAGTCCTTCCACTCCTGGCCGTTGGATCAGATTCCAAACCGTAACCTCCCACCTCCTCCAGTTATACCAAACCCCTAACTTCACCATAGTTAAGTTAACCCATGGCCCCACTCTATAACCATCACCCCTCCAAATCAATTTAATTACCATCCACCCCACCCTCACCCTTACTATAAATGCACCCTTTGAGTCAAGCTAGGTTTGCCGAACTCAATAGCCCAAGGGGCCTTTAGGTGAAAAAAAACTCCAAAAGTCTTCTCTCTCCCTTCCCCTTCTCCCTCCGACTTTCTCTCTTTCCCTCCCATGGCGGCGACTTCTTCGAGGACGAGGTCGAGTGGACCAGTTCTAAGGCCGATGTCTCCTGGTAGATTCTGTTCCACATCGCACGAGTCGGCATGGTCGTCGGCAAAATCTTCGTTTTCGTCTGCTTTTGCAACATCCAGTTCGAGCTTCACCTCCTTGCCGTCTTCCTTCCACCGGTCTTCTTCTCCTACTCGCGTAAACATGTGCGGCTCGTCACCGCCTTCTCCTTTCGCTCCATCCGTACGGTTCTCCGTCAACCGATCCGTCTCTCCCAGCCGTTCCATCGCCGTCACCTCCCCTCGCGAGCAGATCCTTAGCTCCTCGAAGAAGACCTGCATGTGCTCTCCCACCACGCATCCTGGTTCGTTCCGGTGCAGCCTTCACAAGAATTTCAACAATAACAGCAACAACGGCAGTCATAATTACTCGGTGTCGAACCGCTTGAACGCGCGGAGGTCGGCGATGACGAACTCGCTCGTTCGGATCGGGACTGTGGAGGGAGACTTGGTGAAGAGAGCGTTGGCAGCTTTGATTCGCCCTTCGTCTCATCAACAAAGGAGACGAGCCGCGTTCCAGCCGAGGCCCAGCCGGCTTTCGATAATGTCGAGAGCCGATGATCCATGAATGTAATCAGGTTGGTTCTTGTAATTCCTTTTTCTTATATCAGATTCCGGCGAAGACGTCAGATCCCGGCGGTCGAGATATGAAGCCGTCACCGAGATCAAATCGGGCGTGTTTCGTGAACCCCCGACGGCCAGTTGAGTTTTAGCGTATGGAGCAATGGCTGAGTTAACTCGGACGAGTTTGTGAATTCGGGCAACAAACCCGTCAACATGGACGAGTTTTGTAAATGGGGACGGGACGAAGCAAACAAAACCACCCTATGTACATATGTCAAATTGCAGCCATTGAAGAGGATTTTGGACATTTAATTATACCATCCATTCATTTAAGAAAAAATTAAAATTAAAATCAGACTTAATCTGAGTCTAATCTCAGGCTTAATTTATAATTAAAATATCTTAATTAGTTTGGTTTTGGTTGGGCAGTTTGTTGTGTGAGTGGTGACGTTTCGTTCAAATCCATCTGTGTTTGCCGCGTTGGGATTTCCGTCATGTTAGCCGTTAACGTCACCGTTCCGTCTTGGCGATTTTCCGTTCGCCGTTATCTCGTCGGTATATGTACGTTTTGTTCGTGGCGTACGTGTAAGCTTACGTTGCTTTCGGTGCAAGGTACTTCGTCGGTTTGATTTATTTGTTTTTTTTATTTTTAAATAATTTATTTTTTGATAATTTATTTTTTGTTTTGGTTTTGGTTGAGTTAGTGCAGGGATGATGTCATGGCGTTGATCGGACTCCAGGAATTTATAAAACAGATTTCAAAAGGTTGGAAGGTTTCTTTCTGTTGAAGTCACCAAACACACAGGCCATTACGTGGAAAGGAGCTTTAGACAACTTCGGACATTTTAAAGGGCTATGACAAGTTGACAACTGCCTAACCCACCCCACAAAAATTAAAAAAAAAAATTTGAAAAGACAAGTTGAAAAGTACTTAAATGGCCTTAATAATAATTCACATTAAATCAATTATACTATTTTGAATAATAAAAGAAGAAAATATAATAATTACTCCAAAAAATGTCAGACTCTGATTCAACCAAAAAACAGATTTTAATTCTGAAATGTATGAAATTCATAATATATGATTGGATTCTAGAAGTGTAGCGCAATTTAAAAAATTTTGAAGTTGAAAGAAAAGGGGCACATTGGGGTGGATGTTAAGATTGAAAACTAGTGTCCACGAAAAATAAAATAAATCCTCCATTGATGATCAAGAATTTTTTGTGAAGGGCGTGATCGAAATGGAGGTCCAAATGGATCCCATCCACGAATTTTTGTGGAAACATGATGAGGGTGGGGGGTGATTTCTTCGAACAAATGAGACTTGCTTATTTTTTGTTACGAGTGATGGAAAATTGAATAAAAAAAAGATAGGAGGAATGGATTTTCTATGATTCTAATTAGGGGCGAAATCGGTTCGGTTCGATCCGGATTGGAGGATTTTTTGGATTGAACCAACCTTGTCGGTTTTGAGAATTGACCAACCGAAATCAACTGTAATATGCATAAAATCGACATACGGTTTGGTTGGGGTGTTTCGATTTTCTTACAAATTGACCAGTAAACAAATCACAGTATCACATGGCAGTGAGCAGTGATGAAAATTTATTATTATTATTATTATTTTTTGGTTAAAAAAAAAAAAAAAACCCCTAATTGAACCATCCCCTAAACACAGTTAATTAAGTTTCACAAAAATATGAGGATCAGAATCATCTAAGTAGTAGAATAACTTGGTCACAATGGAGACAGAGGTTTGCAAATCGAAGCAGTGTGCATGAGAAGAGGAGACAAGGAGTCGAGGTCTTGAGGGTCACGAATGGCATGAGCAACGAGATGGTATGGTGGCAATAAACAGCGATAGAAGGGAGAGGAAGAGAGTGATTCACGAGAATTAGGGATCTTAGATTTTGGGAGAGGGAATGGGAAAGGGAGAGGGAGACGGAAAAAACATCTTTGTGCTGCTGACTGATTTGCATGAAGAATATGGAAAGAAAAGTTTACACACACAGAGATAGAAGGGATGGGGAGGAGGAAAGAGGGTATGCTATGTGGTTTTTGGTAGAGAAAAGAAAGAAAGGTGAGTGGAGAAGCCTCGAGAAGTAGAAACATTTTCTGCTTTAGTGCTTTGACGAGACGTGATTGTTTAGGGTTCAACTTAAAAAAAAAAAAAAAATTGTGACTTTCCTTCCCTCTCCTTATATAGATAGGTATGAAACTTTTTTTTTTTGATAATCAAATACTTTATTGAATAGGAAAAGATGGAGTAGCATCCCTGTCTAGGATCTCCGCACGAAGAACTGAGGGCGGTAGATCAGAGATGGGAATTGCTCCAAATTTTTTACAAGTAGCAGCCCAAAAAGCAAGAGAATGTGCTGTATCATTAGCAAGTCTAGGGGTATGCCTAATAACCCAGGAAGAAAATCCCTTAAGGAGATCTCTAGCCTCAAAAATAAGAGAAGAACAGGTCCAAGGGGGCTGGAGAGACCAGTCATTCAAACAAGCCAAAATAACCGCAGCATCACCCTCAATCATAATGTTGGTAATCCCTTCCTTTAGTGCCTCGAGAAGCCCCATTCGAACAGCTTTAACTTCAGCCACATCCGGATCCAAATGGACATCAACAGCAGTCCATGCAAAAAGAAAAGATCCATGGGGGTCACGAATCACAGCACTCAAAACAGAG